>CM028380.1:138622111-138674100 GCA_013146195.2 Codonopsis lanceolata
AGTTACTAACCATAACTTCCTACCATGGCATAATGCTCGATCATAAAAGTACATCATGCTATCGTCATGAAATAACCTATATAAAATCATGTTGGCATTAACATGCTCAACATTAATAAAACATGTTATCATTGTAGTATAACATCTCACTAAAATCATGTAAAGGCATTTTTATGCTTAACGATCATAATTCTTGTTATTGGTATAACATAGCCTTCCAATGATTTACATGTCAAGGCATATAAACTTAACAACAATAATTAGGTAGCTTCTTGGCATAATACCACATTGAATAATATTCATGGTAAAGCATATTAGCTTACAACGATAATTCATGTTATTGTTATAACATAGCCTTCCCATAATATTCATGTCCAGGCATATAAGCAACAACAATGATCCATGCTTTTGGCATAATACATCATTCAAATAATTTTCATGTTTAAGCATTCATGCTTAACAACCTTAAACAACATGTTATCTATCAAGTATAACATTTGAAACCACACAACCATCATCCATCATATCCAAATCACCAATCACATTATTCACATAAGCGCTTGTGAAACAATTCATATAAAGGGATATGATACCATTACCAATTCTTCCGCAGCGTGTCGCTCTGCAAAAACACGTGCGAAAACCTTTATATGCCCTCGATATCCCTCGTGAATATCGGCGTCCCAAGACGATCTCGCTCGAGTTCCATAGTTATCAAAGTCATGTGTATTACTACAACTAAGATAAACTACTTCCCATGGCCATCGATGGAGGGTGTGTGCAAACCGACACGGCGATCCATCGCGATCACGAATCTCACAATTCGTGAAGACGATGCATCGTCCACAAAACTCAACAAACCGACTCCAGGCGGACTCAAACCCAAGCACAAGTAATATATACTCATATGCTCAAAACAAGTAGGTATATACTCTACCATCAAACTAGTCATGCATTTCATTCACAACTAGCATAGATATCACAATAGAGAATCATATAAGCTCTCATAATCAAGTGTCCTTCATACACTTTAAAACTTCTTGGAGGCTCGACCTCCATGATTTCTACCCAAAATTCCATAGGACTTAAGATTATAGTTCTAGGATTCATACTAACCCAAAGGTTGACTCCGTTGAGTCAATCTAGACTTTCCGAAAATTTAGGAATAGAAGCCTTGGCTTCAACATCCCCTATGTTCATGACTATCGCCAATAACCATAATCCCAAGTTCATTGAACTCACATAAACCCAACAAAATACTTATCAATGCATCATAGAATAAATTCACCAATTTGTGCATAAATTCATTTAAGTCACCTTACCAATCATGCTTTCCAAAACTTGAATAAATCATATAACATGGATTAATACACTATACTATACATATATAGCACATTAATCAAGCTTAAAATCATGCTCATTAGCCAATTCATCATTTGGGCAAAATCCACTTCCAAGTATCTTCTCCAATCATGCTCATAAACATGAAATAAATCATATAGCAAGGATTAATACACTATATAATACATATATAACATATTAATCAATATTAAAATTATGCTCATAAGCCAATTCATCATTTGGGCAAAATCCACTTCCAAGCATCTTCTCCAATCATGCTCATAAACATGAAATAAATCATATAGCAAGGATTAATACACTATATAATACATATATAACATATTAATCAATATTACAATCATGCCCATTAAGCCAAATCAACATTTGGGCAAAATCTCCTTCCAAGTATCTTCACCAAATTATGTTCAACATACATGAATAAATCACATAACAAGGTTTAATATACTACAATAAACATGAATAACATGATAATTAAGGTCCCAAGTAGGTTCACCCAAGAATCTTCATCAACTAGAAACCTAGGGTTCATGGCATCTCTACAAGCTCCTAGAAATTGCACCCATTGACCTCACTTAGCAAGATGATTGTTTTCCCTAGGGTCAATGGGGCCAAAATAAAGAGGAAGAGAGGTAGAAACTTACCTATGTTCAGCCCCTTCTAGGTACAATCCCGAAATTCTTGGTGATGGGTGTTGTTCTCTTCAATCCCCACTTCAAAACTATGGTGTAGCTTGAGAAATGAAGATCCCAAGCTATGGCCTCCAAGTTGGAACCCTCAAGAACCCTAGAAATTGACCTCTCAAGCTCTCTAAGGTGTCTCTCACGTTTTTGGTGAAGTATGGCTGAATATGAGAGGCTTTGGTGAAGTGTTGGAGGCTTATATATGATAGAAAGTAAGTGGGTTTAGGTTAGGTTAATGGGGGTGTTTCTCTTTAATTAACTCCTCTAATCCACCTCCCAAACTCAATTAGATGGTTAGGACAAGTCTTAAGACACTTAGGAAGGTTTAGGATTAGTTTAGAGGGGGTTTAGTGGGGGTAGAATAGGAAAATCACATCAAAAACCGAAACAGGGACAAGCTGTCCACTGCTACAGTACTCGCGTAGCTACAGTACCACCATTGCGCGCGTCCAACTTGCGATGGCTCCAGTTTGAATACCGTTCGACGAAACGACGCGATTTCTTCTCCTGCCACTCTGTAAATGTCCTAAGTAGAAGCCTTAAAAACCCCAAACCAAACAAAAATTTTCTCGAAGGTTTCTCGATCAAACAAATCAGCCGCGTACCAAAAATCAATCCGTAACTATTGTATAACGGATGAAATTATACATAACAAACTAACGATCGAAACAACGAATGAACAAGCATAATTACTTGTTTTAAAGCATGTTAAAAGACTAATTAAAGGTCCCAAACACATACCCAATGTTACACCAAAACTAAGTGTAAGGAAAATACGAAAAGCGATACGTTAACAAAACGCGAATCGCGAAATCAAACATATGACGACGACTATACTTTGAACGTCGTGACCACATGTAAACTTTATAAAAATGATTATAAAAACTTCAAAGGGCTATAGAATAGGATTGAATGTCACTCAAATGATGAACAACAGATAGGAGAAAAGAACTCCCCAAAAGACGAGACGCTCACACGGCTCAATCTCAAACTACGCGATAAGGAGAATTGTTATCCTCGGAGCGTCGAAACATCGGAAGACTTAATAAATACATCCAACTAGAAGTCTTAATACATCTAAACATTTTAATCAATCATCATGTAAAGATCTAGGACCAAATCGAGGTCAGGAACATAAAATCCGAGTAAACTATCAATCGCGTCGCATTTCGACTATCGTCGAGTTACGACTTAGACTTTAGCAAGTCAACAACTAAATGACATCTCTTAATAGTATTTTGATCATAATGTGATCTCTCATACACACCTAGACTCTCTCAGAAATCAAATAAGCGATCAACAAGGGAAGAAATGCGAGCATTGCACGCAATTCAAGCTAACCGGGAATCGGGGTCTTACACAAAAGGCTGGGCCATCGAACAGTACCAACCAATCTCCAAGTGATGTTAATCCTGATTCAGTTTCTCACATGGAAGACCCGATAATTGCTTCCCCTAATAGATTTGCTGTGCTTCAATCTTTTGAGGAGGATGACCCTCCTACTCTACTTGCCGATCTAGATGCTTTAAATTTGCAGTCTGATGTGCCAAAAAAGAAGGGACGAAAACCCAATAATATTCCCCCAACGGATAGAACCACTCGCTCAAAGTCTCTTGATAAAACCCATGATGGAAACCCCCCCAATGTTGCTCATGACGATTAACTTTCTTTGCTGGAACCTTCGGGGAGTAGGTAACGACTCCACTGTCACTCGCTTAAAAAAGTTGATTTCCTTACATCAACTTTCATTTATTACTATCTCAGAACCCATGCTTGATATCTCCTTTTTACCTTTAATTGCTCGTAAACTGGCGAAGTTCGATTTTATTTCCATAACGTGGCTAACAAAATTTGGGTTTTGGCTAAGTCATATTACAGCTGTCTTATTACTCATGATTCTGCTCAACACATCAATCTTAGCATACGCCATTACTCTTGGTCTCTTCCGGTTAATGTAACTGCAGTTTATGCTAAATGCACGGCCCAAGAGCGCCAATCTTTGTGGAATGACATTATTGATATGGGCTCTGATTTCGGTAATACCCCTTGGCTGGTTTGCGGCGATTTCAACATAATTCTGTCTCCTCAAGAAAAATTGGGTGGCTCGGGTTGGGATCGCCAAGGTGCATTTGAATTTCAGGCTTGCCTTAATTCTGCCGGCTTATCTGATCTTGGCTTCCATGGCAATAGATTTACTTGGTGTAATAATCACCAAGGCCAAAGAACTATCTTTCAGCGAATAGATAGGGCAGTATGCAACTCCAGCTGGCTGTCGCAATTTTCTCAGACTTCAGTGACCCATCTCAATCGCACTTGCTCCGACCACGCTCCTTTGATCATCACTATCAATTCGGCTAGAAGTCCTCGGCAGTATCAATTTAGATTCCTGAACATTTGGGCCTCCCACCATTCTTTTATGGACACAGTCAAAACTGCTTGGAATATTGATGTCCGCGGCAGGCCTATGATCAGGTTCGCTAATAAATTGAAGAATGTTCGCTCAAGTCTGAAAAGCTGGAATCGGGAAGTGTTTGGGAATATTTTCCAAGCCATCAAAGAAGCTGAAGATGAGGTTTTAGAGAAAGAATTTTTGTATGAAAATCATAATTCCGATACTAATAGATCAGCTCTTCATTTGGCCCAAGCTAATCTTAAATTTAAGTTGAAGCGTGAGGAGGATTATTGGAGGCAAAAGTCGCACCTGAGATGGCTCCAAGATGGGGATGGTAATACGAAGCTCTTTCATTCCTCAGTTAAGCAAACCCGCCTTAAATTGGCTATTCATCGCATTAAGGATCTCCATGGGACTGTTGCTTCTGATGACTCGACTATTAAGGCTGCTGCGGTTGATTTTTATAAGGATCAGCTTACGGCTTCTCCTTGCTCTTCTGATGACTCGCTCCTTGATGTCATTCCTCACTTGATTTCTTGTGACCAGAATAATATTTTGTCTGCTCCTCCTTCTCTTGATGAGGTTAAAAATGTTTTTTCGCTCAATGGAGATAGCGCGGCAGTCACGATGGCTTTTACGGTAGGTTCTATTCATTGTGTTGGGATATCATCGCAGATCTTCATCTTCTTTGTTTCGAATTTTTCTTGGTTTTGAGTTGCCTAAGTCTTGGACTAGTACCCTTATTATTACCATCCCTAAATCGAGCCAAGTGGAGCGTTTAAAGATCTTCGGCCTATTAGTCTCGCAACACGCAATAAGATCATCACCAAAATTCTTGCCTCGGGTTGGTGTCCTTCTCCTATTATCATATCGGAAAATCGAGTGCTTTCACTAAGGGGGTGATTCAAGATAACCTTCTTCTGGCTCACGAATTAACTCATCAGCTTGGTAAAAAAGTCAATGGTTCGAATACTATCATCAAATTAGATATGGCTAAAGCTTTTGATAGGGTTTCCTGGCTTTATCTGATTAAAGTGCTTCGCAAGTTTGGGTTTGGGGAATCTTTCATTGATATGATTTGGAGAGTTATTTCTAATAACTGGTTCTCAGTCTCGATTAATGGGTCTTCGGCTGGCTTCTTTTCCACGTCCCGTGGCCTCAGACAAGGTGATCCGTTATCTCCCAGCCTTTTTATTATTCTTTGCGGAAGTCCTTAGAAATTTAAACAAGCTTCGGGAGACACCCTAGATATGCCTTCTCTTCTTCTGAGGTGTCCTATTGTTTCGCACTTTGGCCTTCGAGATGACATTGTTATCTTTTGCAATGGAAATAAGCACTCTCTTCTTAAACACAAGCAGCTTCTTCATAATTATGAGCACCTTTCTGGGCAATTAATTAACCGAAACAAAAGTTGTTTTATGGTCTCCAAAAATTCGTCGGCTTCTAGAATTCTGTCTATTGGTCGATCGGTGGGTTTTCCTCATAAGTCCCTTCCTGTCACCTATTTGGGCTGTCCTCTTTATGAGGGGCGAAAGAAAAAGAATTTATTTGATCTTCTTCTCGAGAAGTTACAACTTCGAATTACTTCCTGGATGGGGGCCTTTCTTAACCAAGCGGGTAAAATTACTCTTATCAACTCTGTTCTGAATTCTATCATCATGTACCAAATTGCGATTTTAGATCCTCCAATTTCGGTGATTAATCAGATTAACAGAATGCTTGCTAATTTTTTTTGGGGCTCAATTGATGGTAAAAACAAGGCTCATTGGGTTTCTTGGGACAAGTGTTGTAAGCCGGTGGATGAAGGAGGTATCGGTATTCGAGCTGTTAAGGATATTATCCTTGCTTTTTCCATCCGTCTTTGGTGGCGGTTTAGATCGTCAAACAGCCTGTGGTGTAACTTTATGAAGCGTAAATACTGTCCTCATTCCCATCCTATTAACTCTACCTGTCTGGGCTCTCATACTTGGCGCCGTATGTGCTCCGTTAAACATTTGGCCGAAGATCAAATTGGCTGGGTAATTGGCAAAGGTTTATGTTCCATTACATCCGATCAGTGGTTGCCAACTGGTAGAATCAATGTTACCAATTGCTCTTACCAGTTTGTTCAAGTGCTGTTTGCGTCTCCTTCTCAGATTTCTATGGCTGCGCGTGAAGATCTGGGCCCTTCCATCTCCTCCCTTATCGATAAACTCGGCATCCATCTCTCTGAAGACCCTGACTTAGCTTATTGTATCAGCTCGGAAAAGGGGGATTTTTCTCTTAATGCGGCCTGGCAGCTTGTTCGCACACATCAGCCTTTGATTCTCTCTTCTAAATTCATATGGCATAAAACTCTTCCTCGTCAGATTCGTGTATTCATGTGGCGTCTCTGGTTGAGGAGGCTTCCTTTGGACGAGAGTCTATCTAGTAAAGGCATTCATCTTGCTTCCCGCTGCTCATGTTGCCAATCGGGTAATATCGAAACTTATCAGCATGTTTTTATGGATTCGGCTGCCGATTCATTTGGTGCGCCTTCAAGGCTTGGTGGAATTTCAAGCTCTTCTCTCTCTCTCGATCAAGCTTGCTTTGCTTGGTGGTTACGTAATCCAAATTCCATGCTCTTTTCCCTTACTCCTTCGATCATTCTCTGGGAGATTTGGAAAGCTAGAAATTCTAATTTTTTTGATGGCAGCCGAATTCCCCCTGAGGTTATAATTAATCGTATTCATCAATCTCTCTCGTCTATTGTTAAAGGGGCTGGTTATATTTTCCAGCAAGCTGGTTCCACAATCTTTACTTCTCGGCCGGGTATTCGTTTGACTAAGGTGATTCGGACTGTTTCTTGGTTGAAACCTCCCTCAGGTTCTGTCAAGTTAAATTCGGATGGGGCTTGTCGCGGTAACCCAGGTCCTAGTGCTGGAGGGGGTATAGTTCGGAACTCTGAAGGCAATATAATTTTTGCCTTTTCCACTTTCTTTGGGGAAGCCTCCAGTTTCCAGGCAGAATGCATGGCTATGCATAAGGGAGTCTTATGGTTGCAATCTAATAATCACGAAAGAGCCATAGTTTAATCTGATTCTAAATTCCTCTTAGATTGCATTGAAGGCAAAGCTCAACCACCTTGGAGGAGTCTATACCTGATTCGTGCCATTAAATCGATTAAGGATTCTCTTCATCTCTCTTTTAACCATGTGTATCGTGAAGCTAACTCGGTTGCGGATGCTCTGGCTAATCATGCGTGGGATCATGGCTCTACCATCACTTTCTTGCCCTCTACCTCGCTCCCTTCTCGTGTTCACGGTCTAATTGTTTTAGATAAACATGGCACTCCATACATTAGGATTAATTAGTCTTAGCTTTTGGCTTTATGCTATTGTATCTCCTTTCGAGGTCAGGCTCCTTTGTCCTCCCATTTATAAGGGCAAGGCTGGTTGTCCCCCTCAAGTTTGTAATTTCTTCCCGCTTATTCAATAAAATCTAGCAGGGTTCCGCCCCTGTTTCTCAAAAAAAAAAAAAAAACAAACAAACATAATACTTTAATATCATAAAAGCATATTAAAACATGATCACCAAGTTTACCAAGCGCGACTAACACCAGTCGGCTACCAACAATACAAGTACTAACAACAAGATAGCATATGGAATATAACTACCAATATACACCAAGCACGACTACTATCGGTCGGCTACCAAAAGAATAGACTAAACAACAATTACAAATATTACAAATCACAATAAGGTTTGCTACCCAACATGAAGTTTACATAACTTCATCTTTCCCAACGACCTCACCAAAAGCAAAATAAACTATCTAAGTAGCAACCTTGCCAAAAGAATACTTCGTCAACGCAACTGTAACGCACCGTATTCTTGCATGTGCATTATATGCTTGCCTTCATGTTTTCTTGTTGATTGTGAGCATGTTCATCTAGTCTATACATGATTTAGAAACATTCATAAGTCATTCATGAAGCTCTTAACATGTTTAGAATCATGATTGCATGCTTGTTTAATCGCCGATTGAATTGCTTGTTAGTTCTTCTTCTTTCCCTCCTTCGTTTAGATTGTTCGGGTGTTGTTTGAGGGTGCTTGTGATGAGTTTTAAACTCATTTTTGTTGGGGTTTGAAAACCCCTTGATTTGGCTAAGTGTTTGGGGGTCTTTTAGGTTGAGTTTTGAGCCATTTTGGTTCTGCCAGGCTTGCGGTCGCAAGGTAGAATGACCTTGCCCCCGCAAGGTAACCAGAAACTTGGAGGTTGAGCATCCTGAGAGGATGCGGTCGCAAGGGTGAGGGGACCATGCGACCGCAAGGTCCCCCGAGACTGGTCTGTCCTGTTTCGATGTTTCTTGAATTCTACCCTTAAACCCCTATCCAAAACCCTTTTTAAACCCCACCTAAACCTCCCTAACCCTTATTACTTGTGTCCTAACTTTAGTAACATGTTTTATGGATGGATTAAGAGAGCCTTAGTGATCATTAAACCCACAAAAATCAGATTTTAAGAGACCACATTGTCATGACACTTGTCCCACTCAGTTTTTGAACCAATATACACCACACTTGCAGATTTTGACTCTCATTTCTCTCCCTCACTCTCCAAAAACGGGATTTCTCTTCTCCAAGACTCTCCCATGGCTTCTTGAAGCTCTCATCTCCATCTCCCTTGATCCTTCACTCATTTGCCCAAGCTACCTTCATCAAAAGTGTAGAGCTCGAAGAGAGGATCGTTTCCAACCGATTGGTTTCTTTCTTTGTTTTCTTTGGTGTAGAACAAGTAAGTTACTCTTCTTCTTCTTCTTCTTTTAGTTCTCATTGACCCTAAGGAAACAAAGCCTATGGTGGTTGAGGTCAATGAGGACACTTATATGCTTCCTATGCTATCTTCTTGTATTTTGAAAATATGGACTTGCTAGGAGCATGTATAGGATGATTTCTTGCCTATGGAAGTATAATAAACTCTTTCATCTTGCCTATTTATGGTTTTGAACATGTTAGAAACATGTCTTGTATTTGTTGATGGAAGTGTTGTTATATGAGGATGCCTAAATTGAGCCTATATGAGATGTTGTGAAATTGTTATGTGTTATATCCTCAATATTGGACTCTATGTTGAATATGAATCTCATTGCTATGCCTTGGTGAATTTATGACCTTGTAGAACTTAGAAATGACCTAAGTTGAGTTATGAAACACATAGCTTCAATTACCCGGAAATTGGGAATTTAGAGAAAAGACTCAACGGAGTCGACTCTAGGGAAGAATTGAACATGTTGAACCCTAATTTCAATCCCTACGAAGTTTGGACACCGTTTGGTCAAGTTTACTCAATTTTAAGTTGAGTTTATTTATGTGCAATTGAACCCGTTGTGATTATTTGGTTTTGAGCAATTGATTGCCTTGACTTGATTTATTGTAGAGATTTATACCCTACTTGGTCGGTCGAGTTCGCTCTTGTCGAATTCGATCATTATTTGGTCTTTACGAGTAAACATCTACTTGTGCATTGCATTAAGTCCAGCTGGCACTATTTGGTTTGATTTTTATGTCAGGGTAGGACGATGTATAGCCTTCACGAATTGAGAGATTCGTGCTCGCTATGGATCGCCGTACCTGGGACCTCACACACCCCTCCATTGTAGGCCGCAATGGGGAAGTAGCCCCTTTGCCGTAACAATACGTGCGTCACTGGCTGCTATTAGCCGGCGGAGTTCGGTATATCGATGCAAGTCACGAGCATCGTAGTCACGATATTGGGTTAACAAACTATTTTGCAGGAGCTACGAAGCGGCCGTGCCTATATCATATCCTACTTGTATGATTTATTTCCTTGCACTTACGTGAATAATGTGCTAAGTGCTATATGATGAACGTGAACTATAATTGTGATAAATGCCATGTTATAACATGATCATGCATTATAGTAACTTACTAAGTCTTTCGACTTACCCTATTTGTTTGTTTTGTTTCCTTAGATCCGAGCCGAGGAGACGGTCCGAGTTAGACTCGCTTTATCCCGTTTGGTTGATTGTATACTCAAGGTTGCTCTTTTGGACTTTTGTGATTAGCCTTTTATTTTGGAAAGGACGTTGGGAAGCAAGTCATGTAGACTTGGCTTGGGATTTTGTTGTTGTAGTAAACTCAATAGTTTAACACTTGTAATCTTTTGTATGCCGACTTACATGTCGAGCCTGTTTATATGTTTATGGTTCACTACAGTTTCTTCCGCTAAAGCTCGTTAATTATTATTATTGTTGTTGTCTCCGGCATGTTGTGGCCGTTGAGGTTTTATAAGCATGTGTCAATATTGTAGGAGTAGTTGTTAGGTTCCGGCTGTAACGTCGCCGAAGACTTGTTTATTTTAAGTTGTTTTTCCGGCCAGGTGTAGCCGAGTTGTTATTCGTATGCGATGTTGCGCCACATGAATTTTATAATCCTACTTGTGCATGCTTGTGTTATTGATTATTTGGACGGCACGACTCGTGATCCCGCATTGGGGTCCGGGTCGGGTCGTCAAAGCAACCTTCTTGATTTACTTGGATCCGCTCGTGCGACTCGGATCTAGGGAAAACAATCAACAAATAAAAGTAAGTCACAAAGACTTAGTAAGTTACTAACCATAACTTCCTATCATGGCATAATGCTCAATAATAATTTACATCATGCTATCTTTACATAATAACCTTTTATAAAAGAATCATGTTATGGCATCCATGCTCAACATTAATAAAACATGTTATCATTGTAGTATAACATCTCACTAAAATCCATGTCAAGGCATTTTATGCTTAACGATCATAATTCATGTTATTGGTATAACATGGCATTCCAATAATTTACATGTCAAGGCATATAAGCATAACAATAATAATTCATGTTATTAGTATAACATAACATTCCCATAAAATTTATGTCAAGCATATAAGCTTAACAATAATAATTCATGTTATTAGTATAACATAGCATTCCCATAAAATTTATGTCAAGCATATAAGCTTAACAATAATAACTCATGCTTTTGGCATAATACAACATTCAAATAATGTTCATGTTTACGCATTTATGCTTAACAACCTTAAACAACATGTTATCTATAAAGTATAACTTTTACGAAACCAATTCAACCATCATATCATATCCAAATCACAAGGCACATTATTCACATAAGTACTTGTGAGACAATTCATATATAAAAGGGATATGATACCATTACCAATTCTTCCGCGTGTGTCGCTCCTGCAAAAACACGTGCAAAACCTTTATGTGCCCTCGATATCCCTCTCGTAGATATCGACGTCCCCGAGACAGTCTCCGCTCGAGTTCCATAGTTATCAAAGCCATGTGTATTACTACAACTGAGATAAACTACTTCCCCACCGTGGCCATCGATGGAGGGGTGTGTGCAAACCCGACACAGCGATCCATCGCGATCACGAATCTCACAATTCGTGAAGACGATGTATCGTCCCACCAAAGACTCAACAGACCGACTCCAGCTGGACTCAAAACCCAAGCACAAGTAATATATACTCATATGCTCAAAACAAGTAGGTCAACACTCTGCCATCAAACTAGTCATGCTTTTCATTCACAACTAGCATAAATATCACAATAGAGAATCATATAAGCTCTCATAAACAAGTGTTCTTCATACACTTCAAAACTTCTTGGAGGCTTGACCTCCATGATTTCTACCCAAAATTCCGTAGGACTTAAGATTATAGTTCCTAGGATTCATACTAACACCAAGGTTGGCTCCGTTGAGTACAATCTAGATTTTCCGAAAATAAGGGTATAGAAGCATGGGCTTCAACATCCCCCCTATGTTCATAACTATCGCCAATAATCATGTCCCCAAGTTCAATGAACTCATATAAACCCAACAAACCATTTAACAATGTAACATAGAACAATTTGCCATTATGTGCATAAATTCATTCAAGTCCTCTTACCAATCATATTTTCCAAATCATGATTAAATCATACATATGGTTTAATATACTCTACTAAACATGTAAAACATAGTAATCAAGCTCACAACCATAATTTGCAAGCCAAAACATAATTAGGGCAAATTCCCTTCCAAGTATCTCTACCAAATCAAACTCAATATCCATGGGTAATTCACATAGCCAAGTTTAATAGACTATTTAACACATGAATTTCACATAAATCAATGTCTCACATAGGTTCAATCAAATTCCATCAACAATTGAAGACCTAGGGTTCATGGTATCTCTACAAACCCTAACAATTGCATCCATTGACCTCACATAGCATTATGATTGTTTCCCTAGGGTCAATGGAGCCAAAAAGAAAAGGAAGAGATGTAGAAACTTACTGTTAATCAGCCCTCACAAGCAGCAAATTCGAATTCCAAGAGATGAGGTTGTTCTCCTCAACCTTCTCTTCAATCTCACGGGTAGATTTGGGGAAAGAAGACCCTGAGCAAAGGCTTCCAAGATCAAGCCCTTCAAGAACCCTAGAATCGCCTTCTCTCAAGCTCTCTCTCAAGTTCTCGCAGAAGACACAACTGAAGGAGTCGTATTCTGTTTGGCCGACTAAGTTAGAATGCGATGGTTTTAGTTTAAGTGTGGGGATTAATTCTCCTAATTAATCCACTAATCAACCTCTAAAACCTCTAATAGATGTTTAGGACAAGTCTTAGGCTAAGTAGAAGGGTTTAGGTTAGGTTTAACTTGGGTTTAGTTGGGTAAAAATCGACAATGCGAAGCATTGAAAAATCCCGTAATCAGGATTTAGGGACCAATGCGGTCGCATCCTACCCATATGATGCGAGCGCATCAAAGCTACATTCAGCATTCCAAGGTTTGTTGCTTCCTTGCTCGATCCCGGACTCTCCCGCATGCATTCTCGAGTCCTTCCAAGCAAAAAAGTGTCTACAAACCAACCTTAATAACCTCCAAACAATAACCAAAACAATCAAGCCTCTAACCTCAATCAAACATGGCCAAGAACTCAGGCAAAACTCTCCGAACGACAACCGAAAAGTCCAAACGGAGAAGGGTTAACGCTAGAATCAAACTAGCAACCAAACCGACAATGCAATAAGCATCCAACCAATATCTAAGGCATGTAAATGATGTTATAAATGCCCTCTAACAATTATCCATGTGATAACAACATAAATCACAAACCCGAGATTCAAAGCATCTCGTGAAAGAAAAATGCATACAAGCATCTCAAACGACGTCAACGAACATGCTATTGACTCAAAACACATGAGTGAGCTAAATGAACATATTTATGATGATTATAAATGTATGAATTCATGCATAACACAAGCAATCCATAATTCAGGGTTTTACATTCTCCCCTACTTTAAGGAATTTAGCCCCTAAATTCTTACCGTGGTCATCAAACAAATGAGGATACTTCTCTCGCATCTCCAACTCGGTCTCCCAAGTCGCTTCCTCGATCTCATGATTCTTCCAAAGAACTTTCACCAATGGAATTCTCTTGCTCCTCAAAACATGTTCTTTGGTGTCAAGTATCTTCACCGGCTGCTCAACATAAGACAAATCCGGCTGAAAAGTAATCTCCTCACACTCAAGAACATGGGAATCATCCTTAAGATATTTCCGAAGCATAGACACATGAAACACATTATGGATCTCCGACAAAGACGGCGGTAAAGCCACCCTGTAAGCCAAACTCCTAACTCGCTCAAGAATCTCAAAAGGTCCAACGAACCTCGGTGATAATTTCCCTTTCTTTCCAAATCTCTTAGTACCCCTTCTAGGCGATACCTTAAGAAACACAAAGTCTCCAACCTGAAATTCCAAATCTCTCCTCCGATTATCCGCATAGCTTTTCTGTCGACTTTGAGCGGTGAGCAATCTATCTCGAATTAATTTCACACTCTCAACTGACTGCTGAACAATCTCTGAACCCCATAATTTTGCTTCTCCAACCTCATCCCAACAAATAGGAGATCTACACTTCCTCCCATAAAGAGCCTCATACGGTGCCATCCCGATGCTCGATTGGTAACTATTGTTGTACGCAAACTCCGCCAAAGGAAGGTGTGTATCCCAACTTCCCTTAAAATCAATCGTACAAGCCCGCAACATATCCTCAAGTATTTGAATTGTTCTCTCGGACTGACCGTCTGACTGAGGGTGAAAAGCTGTGCTAAAGTTCAACTTGGTCCCCATAGCTTCTTGCAAAGCCTGCCAAAACCTCGATGTAAATCTCGGATCCCGGTCTGAAACAATACTAACTGGAACCCCGTGCAATCTAACAATCTCCTGCACATACAATGCCGCTAACTGACTCAAGGAATAAGTCATAGCAATCGGAATAAAATGAGCCGACTTCATGAGCCGATCAACAACAACCCAAACGACATCAAAACCTCTACGAGTACGTGGAAATCCCGAAACAAAATCCATCGTAACATGTTCCCATTTCCACTCCGGAATATCCAATGGCTGCAACAACCCCGCGGGTCTTTGATGTTCCGCCTTCACCTGCTGACAAGTGAGACACCTCGACACATAATCCGCTATTTGTCGCTTCATGCCATTCCACCAAAATTGTTTCTTCAAATCTCTATACATTTTCGTACTCCCCGGATGGATAGTATACTTTGCCTTGTGAGCTTCATCCAACACAAGTCGCTTCACATCATCAACTGAAGGAACACAACTCTACCCTTGAAAGTCAAAATCCCATCTTGGTTCATCGCGAACTCATACTCCTTATCCCCACTCAAACCATAAACCTAGACTCAGTCTCCGAGTCTACTATCTTAAAAACCAACCAAGTAGGCAAAAATCAAACTACCAAAAATCCCACATTCACAAGTTCAAAAATTTTCAATAACCATAATACCAAGCACTTTAGGTTGAAAATATCTTGACTCATACTTGAGTCGCATAGCACTCACAAATTCCATGACTAATTAATTAAGCATGTGAATTCCAAATATATCATCGGAGCGTATTCAAGGACTTTATAAACATAAGTCTCCCGAAACTATTTGCTTCGGAGCTACAACATGAAATATAAATACAAGAATTCTAAATCATGAGAGGTAAAGATGGCCGATAGAGCAATTCACAACTTAAGGAAGAGTGTTCCACAACACACTTCTAAAACAAGTAAGTTAACATTCAGGATCATGCAAGTCATACTCGAAATTTCCAAATCATAGACAATGCACATAAGAGCACATAATAGCATCATGTGAAAATTTATTCCATTTATTTTCCTTTTCTTCTGGTAAGAGGTTTAGTCAATTTCTAACCTACTTACTACCAATCCTAGTCCACCAACGAACCTCTTTTGATCACCAATTTAGGGTACCGGCTAAATTGGATTTCAAAAGCTTTCGTTGCAAGGATGCGAAGGGCTATGGGAAAAATCTTAAGCATCCTTTACTACAGTCTCACATAATCATGCAACAGTGTAATCATGGTATATTCATAAGGCAATAATAATCAAGATTTTATCATGTAATACTCTAAACAAGTTACATTGCTTACTAATGCATATAAGCATGTTCATACATAAAAGTCATATATTAATTCCCATCACAAATACAATACATGGGTTAATGCTAGTCATTTTTATACTCTACATAAAACGTGTATATTTTACCCATAATTTAATCCTCAAGCGAATAATAAGATTCCTATCTTTAGCAATGCTACAAGTATACACATATATCATGTAAATGTGATATACAATTAACCAGTATCAATATACTTAAATTCTTATACTTCATGTAACTCATACAATTCGTATAATTCATATAACTCATATAACTCATAACCATGCATATCGGTTAATCAAACAGCTATTATAGTACATACGATTTCTAAACTATTCATACATGTTTATAACACAAAACCGAGAAGACGTGCGCATAAACTTCCCTCGTGATAATTTTCTAGACAATGGTGTTTCTAACAAATAACAAGGTTCGTATATTCACTATACTCGCCTAACAATACTTCCGTAGTAACTCCAAAGAAAAGAGGTAACATTCACTCTAGTACTCACAACCGTCAAAACTCTGTAAAGTCTTTCATTACCTTAGTCCAAAATCTCGTATTCGTCAAAACACACACGAAATACTCTCGCACGGTAACGACACCCTATTAGTCGCGATTTAACGGTATACTCGCTCGTAATAACCGTAATCCATCTCAGAACCACCAAGTATCAATCATGCGATTCAAGCGTATCCTACTCGCATAAAAATCACACAATAATGTATAATTATTTTACTTACAAAATTACACATATCTCTATAGAGCATACAAATTTAACACACCACTAGTAATTACCCCTAGTAACATTATCACATATACATTCTTCATATATGCATGACATTGCCATATATATAGGCATACTAAAATCACATTTTCATACCATAATTGATTGCCTACCGACAGATCAAGATTCAACCCAAAACCATAAACCAATCCCAAGCCGGGACATCCTCCCCGATAATATCAATAAATCAAGGAAAACAAAAATCAATAAACCTCAACACACAATGCAATGTATGTATGAATGCATATGAGCTACCGATATAACGTGCACTCATAATAACGATAATAACAACCTTAATATATGTATAAGGAATTATCTCCTATCTCGGGTAGGTCTCAAAACTCCGCAATGGCCAACCGCCACGCATGCATACAACCTTAAACTCTAGGTCGTCTGTAACCATCTCACTAAGAGTCACTAGACCGCTCATTAGCACTCCTAGAGTCATAAATCCTCAACTTAAGGCAATCCTTTCTAATGTGATCACCATCACAAGCAAAAACTTAGCCTGTATTGCTCCAACACCTATGCTCGGTGTTTCATTTCCCAAGCATAATTTACACAATGATTCATCACCTCGTCATCTATGACAATAGGTAAAAGCATCACTCCGCTTCTTCACGGATTTTCATAATTTTATGAGGTACTAACTGCCCTCTAACTACATCATCATTCTTAATATTCCCTGAGATCCACTCACTGGTGCATTCCTTAATATCTAACTTTTCCTCATAAGTATAGTCCACAGCCTCTCGAAAATCCGCAAGCTGTAATAAAATAAATCGCCTATAATATTTTATCCTTAATCCTTAACTCTTTCACAATTCATGGAGTCTTCCTAGTCTCATTTGGTACTAAGTGCTCTACTCTAATGAGCTAACTCTGTAATCTTCACTTAAATATTAAATCACAATATCATAATATTTGCCACCAATTCTCCGGTGGATTCTCAATCATGGATATTACTAGTACCACCTTATACTTATCAACATTGGCACCTCTACTAGTGCTAACACCCATTCTAGTTCAAACATCTTAACATACTATAACTCTCGACGTTAAGATATAACAAATCACACAAAACCAACCCCCAAACTAGGCCAAGGAACCTATCCTGGCAGACAGCTAACCAATAGCTCTGATACCAACTGTGACGACCCGACCCGGATCCCAAGACGAAATCCCAAGGGCGTGCCGCCGGGAAACAAATAACAACAAGCAAGTAGCAAATAATGGGTAGGGCCATAACGGCGATACGCCAATAACTCAAAACATATGCGGAAGCGAAATATAATAAAACAGTGGCGCCCGAGCTAACAAGCTCAAACTAAAAACAACCAAAGAGATAATTAATCTCTCGGTCCAAAAATTCGACGCACGTGCCGCAACATTGGGCACGTAGGACTAAACTCCCTGTCATGCAATTCAAATATATAGCATAATATACCAAGTCATCGGCGAAGCTACGGCCGGAACCCAACATTACACTAAGTCTAAGACTCTAGTCTAACAACTCAACGGCTAACAATATGCCGGAGAACAAACATAATACTTTAATATCATAAAAGCATATTAAAACATGATCACCAAGTTTACCAAGCGCGACTAACACAAGTCGGCTACCAACAATACAAGTACTAACAACAAGATAGCATATGGAATATAACTACCAATATACACCAAGCACGACTACTATCGGTCGGCTACCAAAAGAATAGACTAAACAACAATTACAAATATTACAAATCACAATATTAGGTTTGCTACCCAACATGAAGTTTACATAACTTCATCTTTCCCAACGACCTCACCAAAAGCAAAATAAACTATCTAAGTAGCAACCTTGCCAAAAGAATACTTCTTTGTCAACGCAACCTTCTTGATTTACTTGGATCCGCTCGTACGGCTCGGATCTAGGGAAAACAATCAACAAATAAATGTAAGTCACAAAGACTTAGTAAGTTACTAACCATAACTTCCTATCATGGCATAATGCTCAATAATAATTTACATCATGCTATCTTTACATAATAACCTTTTATAAAAGAATCATGTTATGGCATCCATGCTCAACATTAATAAAACATGTTATCATTGTAGTATAACATCTCACTAAAATCCATGTCAAGGCATTTTATGCTTAACGATCATAATTCATGTTATTGGTATAACATGGCATTCCAATAATTTACATGTCAAGGCATATAAGCTTAACAATAATAATTCATGTTATTAGTATAACATAGCATTCCCATAAAATTTATGTTAAGCATATAAGCTTAACAATAATAATTCATGTTATTAGTATAACATAGCATTCCCATAAAATTTATGTCAAGCATATAAGCTTAACAATAATAACTCATGCTTTTGGCATAATACAACATTCAAATAATGTTCATGTTTAAGCATTTATGCTTAACAACCTTAAACAACATGTTATCTATAAAGTATAACATTTATGAAACCAATTCAACCATCATATCATATCCAAATCACAAGGCACATTATTCACATAAGTACTTGTGAGACAATTCATATATAAAGGGATATGATACCATTACCAATTCTTCGCGTGTGTCGCTCTGCAAAAACACGTGCAAAACCTTTATGTGCCCTCGATATCCCTCTCGTAGATATCGGCGTCCCGAGATCTCCGCTCGAGTTCCATAGTTATCAAAGTCATGTGTATTACTACAACTGAGATAAACTACTTCCCCACCGTGGCCATCGATGGAGGGGTGTGTGCAAACCCGACACGGCGATCCATCGCGATCACGAATCTCACAATTCGTGAAGGCGATGTATCGTCCACCAAAGACTCAACAGACCAGACTCTGGACTCAAAACCCAAGCACAAGTAATATATACTCATATGCTCAAAACAAGTAGGTCAACACTCTGCCATCAAACTAGTCATGCTTTTCATTCACAACTAGCATAATTATCACAATAGAGAATCATATAAGCTCTCATAAACAAGTGTTCTTCATACACTTCAAAATTTCTTGGAGGCTTGACCTCCATGATTTCTACCCAAAATTCCGTAGGACTTAAGATTATAGTTCTAGGATTCATACTAACACCAAGGTTGACTCCGTTGAGTACAATCTAGATTTTCGAAAATAAGGGTATAGAAGCATGGGCTTCAACATCCCCCCTATGTTCATAACTATCGCCAATAATCATGTCCCCAAGTTCAATGAACTCATATAAACCCAACAAACCATTTAACAATGTAACATAGAACAATTTGCCATTATGTGCATAAATTCATTCAAGTCCTCTTACCAATCATATTTTCCAAATCATGATTAAATCATACATATGGTTTAATATACTCTACTAAACATGTAAAACATAGTAATCAAGCTCACAACCATAATTTGCAAGCCAAAACATAATTAGGGCAAATTCCCTTCCAAGTATCTCTACCAAATCAAACTCAATATCCATGGGTAATTCACATAGCCAAGTTTAATAGACTATTTAACACATGAATTTCACATAAATCAATGTCTCACATAGGTTCAATCAAATTCCATCAACAATTGAAGACCTAGGGTTCATGGTATCTCTACAAACCCTAACAATTGCATCCATTGACCTCACATAGCATTATGATTGTTTCCCTAGGGTCAATGGAGCCAAAAAGAAAAGGAATAGAGGTAGAAACTTACTGTTAATCAGCCCTCACAAGCAGCAAATTCAAATTCCAAGAGATGAGGTTGTTCTCCTCAAATTTCTCTTCAATCTCACGGGTATATTTGGGGAAAGAAGACCCTGAGCAAAGGCTTCCAAGATCAAGCCCTTCAAGAACCCTAGAATCGCCTTCTCTCAAGCTCTCTCTCAAGCTCTCTGTTGAGTTCTCGCAGAAGACACAACTGAAGGAGTCGTATTCTGTTTGGCCGACTAAGTTAGATTGCGATGGTTTTAGTTTAAGTGGGGGGATTAATTCTCCTAATTAATCCACTAAACAACCTCTAAAACCTCTAATAGATGTTTAGGACAAGTCTTAGGCTAAGTAGAAGGGTTTAGGTTAGGTTTAACTTGGGTTTAGTTGGGTAAAAATCGGACAATGCTGTGAGCAGTTGAAAAATCCCGTGTCGATTTAGGGACCAATGCGGTCGCATCCTACCCATATGATGCGAGCGCATCAAAGTTGCATTCAGCATTCCAAGGTTTGTTGCTTCCTTGCTCGATCCCGGACTCTCCCGCATGCATTCTCGAGTCCTTCCAAGCCAAAAAGTGTCTACAAACCAACCTTAATAACCTCCAAACAATAACCAAAACAATCAAGCCTCTAACCTCAATCAAACATGGCCAAGAACTCAGGCAAAACTCTCCCGAACGACAACCGAAAAAGTTCGACGGAGAAGGGTTAACGCTAGAATCAAACTAGCAACCAAACCGACAATGCAATAAGCATCCAACCAACATCTAAGGCATGTAAATGATGTTATAAATGCCCTCTAACAATTATCCATGTGATAACAACATAAATCACAAGCCCGAGATTCAAAGCATCTCGTGAAAGAAAAATGCATACAAGCATCTCAAACGACGTCAACGAACATGCTATTGACTCAAAACACATGAGTGAGCTAAATGAACATATTTATGATGATTATAAATGTATGAATTCATGCATAACACAAGCAAGCCGTAATTCAGGGTTTTACAAGAAGTTTTCTGTTGCTGCAACAATAAATTGAGTTAATTTCTTTGACTACTTGAACTTGATTCGGCTTCCCCTATAATTTCCTAGTTTTCAAATATATTCACAGGATTCTCAAAAATAAATTAATAAAATAAAATATATGGAAACAATATCAAAGTGTTTTAGGAGTGCATAGTTCTTTGAGTTGTTCCCTTGTCATTCAAACACGCAAAGTAATATTATTATGTTAAATGGTTATGCACATCGTACTCTAACTCGGTTACAACTCTGTTATTGATCTTTTACGTTCACAAAGATTACCATGTGTCTTAGCTTCAAGCTCTCACAGAACAAGAAGGTACTAATAATTTTATGGCCCTGACTCAGTTTTAAAGAGACTTGAGAAGTTAGAAAGAGATTTCCATTGGGAATTGAAGGAGACAAAGAGAAGAGGAATTATCATTTATTCGGGTGGGACTCAGTGTGCTCTAACAAGGAGAGTGGGGGTCTTGGAGTTAAAAATCCCAGATTCTTCAACAAGGCTCTGTTGGGCAAGTGGCTTTGGAAGTTTTTAGTGGATAAAGAGTCGCTATGGAGGAGGTTAGTGGTGAGCAAATATGGAGCGGGTGATCATCTCTGGTTCCCAAAGAAAGTTACGTCTCTCATGGATCTAGTGTGCGGAAAGATATTATGGGAATATGGAATGCTATCAACGGGTTCATCAAATTCGATGTAGGGTGGGAAATCAAGTCGTTCGGGAAGGACTTTTGGTGTGGTACTAATACCTTGCAATCGATGTTTCCTAGCCTTTACAACATTGCGATCAATAAGGAGGAAATGGTGAGTTCGTTGGTGGTCAATCAAGGGGTGCACCTTTGGAGTCCTGTTTTTCGTAGAAATTTGCATGACTGGGAGATTGACGAAGCAGTGCAGTTCATGGATTTGCTCCAGGGTTGCAAGAGGCAGGTTTTGAGTGAAGATAAAATTATCTGGGAGGTTTCTAATAACAAATTGTTTTCCATTAGATCTTTCTACTCTAAGATGATTGAGAAGGAAAAAAGTTTATTCCCATGGAAGGAGATATGGAAACATAAAATTCCCGGTAGGGTAGCTTTTTTTGTTTGGGAGGCAGCCAGGGGCGTCATATTGACGGGGGAAAACTTGAGATCTTGGGGTTTGATTTATGTTAATCGGTGCGACATGTGCAAAAGTGAGGAGGAGGATGTAAATCATTTGCTGCTCCATTGCTCTATAGCTAGGGAGTTATGGAACTCCCTTTTCCTCTCTGCTGATGTTCCATGGGTTATGCCTAGGACTGTTATTGATATGCTTCGGGGATGGCCTTCTTTTACCCGAATAGAAGGAGTGCTTTTTGAAAGTATGCCCCTTAAGCTATTTGGTGGACCATCTGGAAAGAGAGGAACAAAAGGACTTTTGAGAACATTGAATCTGATATTGAAGGAATCAAAAAGGCTTTTCTTATGTATTTGAGATTCTGGTGCTTAACTGCTGATCCAACTATAAAGGACCCTTTTTGTGACTAGGTTTGGGTCTTTTAGTTTGTAGTTTAGTGTATGTATACTTCCAGTGTACAAGGAAGCGTCTCCTTTATTGATGCCTGTTAATATTACATATACTTTACTTATCAAAAAAAAAATATCAAGAAGAAGAAAAAAAGCAGGAAATCTAATACAAGCCAAGTTCATTTCTTTTTTTTATTATTATTATTTTTTTTATTATTAATTTTTATGAAACAGGGACGGTACCCTGCGGGATTTTATTTATAAGGGAATAAAGATACATACTTGAGGGGGACAACCAGCCTTGCCCTTATATATGGTAGGACAAAGGAGCCAAACCTCGGAAAGGAAAACAAAGCAAAAGAACTAAGAAATTCTAAAATAAGGCGTGTTACTCTTGTCAAGAGAGATAAGACCACGAATGCGAGCAGGCAGAGCAAACTCCGTAGAAAAATTAGCAGACCCTTGATCATTCCCATAATTAGCAATAGCGTTTGCCACAGAGTTGGCCTCCCGAAAGATGTGACTGATAGATATCTTCATGTCCCGAATAGTATCCGAAATAAATCGAATCAAATAAGAACTCCTCCAGGGGGCTTGCAGATCACCTCTAATACAGTCTAATAGATGCTTAGAATCAATTTCCACTAAAGCATAATTGAGATTCTTGGATTTCAGCCAAAGGATACCTTGATGTAAAGCTCGACATTCTGCGTAGAAACTATTGGAGAAGCCGTATGAGGAGCAATAAGCATGAATGAGATCACCTGAACTGTTACGGATTATTCCCCCACTTGAGCTTGACCCCGGATTGCCTCTACAAGCCCCATCGCAGTTTAGTTTAACACGACCAAGGGGAGGTTTAGACCAAGAAACAATTTGAATTTTCTTGGATGAAGTGGTGCCCAGCCGAGACGAAAAGAGATAGTCCCAGCCCAAACTTGGGGTGAGGCCAGCTCCCATAAGGATAGAGGAAATGAGGCGTTTGATATGGTATATAATAAGCCAAGGAGAAGCGCGGGATCCTTCGTGAAGACTGGAATTTCGAAATTTCCAAAGTTCCCAAAGAATAACTGAAGGAACGATAAAATGTAGGCTAGAATATTGCTTGTGAAGCCACCTAGCATAACAGCATTGAGCAAGAGTGTTGGCTGAAGAATGAATACCACCAAGCTGATTAAATTCTGTCCAAACTGATCGGGTAATAGCACTGTTCAAAAAGACATGCAAGTAGGATTCAATGTGACCCGTATCGCAACAATGACAACGGGACGCAAGCTGAACACCTTTCTTTGAGACGCTTTCATCCAGAGGCAGCTTATGAAGCCAAAGGTGCCACATGAAAAAGCTAATTTGTCGAGGTAACAGCTTATGCCATATGAACTTAGCCGAAGCAATCAAGGGCCAATGACTACGGGCGATTTGCCAAGCAGAAGAGAAAGCAAACTTGCCATTTTCTGAGAGACAGCAATATGGAGAATCAGGGAAATTAGATAGAGAGATCCCATGATCTGAAATAGAGCTAGAGATAGGAGGCCCCAACATCAAACGAGCAGCAT
This sequence comes from Codonopsis lanceolata, assembly GCA_013146195.2. Lineage (NCBI taxonomy): Eukaryota > Viridiplantae > Streptophyta > Magnoliopsida > Asterales > Campanulaceae > Codonopsis > Codonopsis lanceolata. The sequence continues at coordinate 138,646,570 of CM028380.1, forward strand.
CATTTAAGCCGACTGACGGATCAAAAAGATCTTTAACCAATATATCATGGCCAGCTCCAGGCGGAAAAGAAAGATCTTGAAGCAGCCAGTTGTCAAACAAGGCTGGACAATTCCCTTGCCCAATAATCCAGCTTGAGTTGGGTGATTAGCAGAACAATATTTCTTTAGCATGAAGTTGCTCCAAAGATTATTGGAGGATCTGAACCGCCACCAAAGATGGATAGAACAGGGCTTAGTAATATCTGAAACAGACCGAATGCCTATGCCTCCTTCCCAGACAGGTCTGCAACAATTTTGCCAAGACACCCAATGAGCTTTCAATTTTCCATCCACTGTTCCCCAGAAAAAATTGGCAAGCATCCTATTGATGTGTTTGATCACAGCAGCAGGAGGGTCTAGAACAATAATTTGATACATTAAAATAGAATGCAAAACCGAGGTGATAAGAGTGGCTCTTCCAGCCTGATTAAGGAATGCCCCCATCCACGAATTGATTTTGGCTTGCAGCTTTTCAGTTAGAGGATCAAAATAATTCTTCTTTCTCCTACCCTCAAATAATGGACAACCAAGGTAAGTAACTGGGAATTTCTTGTGACAAAAACCAACATTCCTGCGAATGGTAGCAATTCTAGCAGCCGAAATTTTATGAGAAACCATGAAATTTCTTTTACCTTGATTAATTAATTGTCCAGAACATTGTTCATAAAGGCCAAGCAAATTTCGATGCTGAAGAAGAGAGTTTTTGGATCCATTACAAAATATAAGAATATCGTCCGCAAATGCAAGGTGAGAAATAATGTGGCACCCACTTGATGAAGAATAAGCGAAATTAGGGTGAACAGCCTGAAGATTGTCTAGGCCTCGACTTAAGACTTCGGCCGCTATAATAAATAAGCTCGGGGAAAGAGGATCACCTTGGCGAAGACCTCGCGAGGAATGAAAAAAACCAGCCGAGGAACCATTTATGGAGACAGAAAACCAGTTATTTGAGATAACCCGCCAAATGATGTCAATGAAAGTCTCACCGAAACCAAATTTACGGAGAACACCGATGAGAAAAAACCAGGAGACTCTATCAAAGGCTTTGGCCATATCCAATTTAATAATAACATTGGTGCCGTTAACCGTTTTCTTGAGATGATGAGTTAACTCGTGGGCAAGCAACAAGTTGTCTTGAATAAGCCGTCCTTTAGTGAACGCGCTCTGATTTTCAGAAATTATATAGGGGAGAACAATAGCAAGTTGAGAAGATATAATTTTGGTGATAATCTTATTGCAAAAAAATTACACAAACTAATCGGTCGAAGATCTTTGAATGTTTCAACATGACTGGTCTTCGGAATAGTGATGATGAGGGTGCTAGTCCATGATTTTGGCATTTCAAAGCCAGCGAAAAATTCAGATACGGCAAGAAAAAGATCTGAAGCAATAATATCCCAACACTCCGTATAGAATTTACCCGAGAATCCATCAGGACCAGCTGCACTGTCGCAACTAAGGTCAAAAACTGCTTTCTTAATTTCGTCCAGAGAAGGAGGCGAAGAGAGTTGATTGATCTGAACAGAAGAAATTAAAGTGGGTATGACTGAAATGAGGGAATTTTCTGAACATGGGCTAGCCGAGAGCTGATCCGAGTAATATTCAATGGTAGTAGATTTAATAGAGGATTCAGAATCGGCAACAGCTCTGTGCATATCAATAATGCGGTGTATGGCCAGCTTGTTTCTAGTTTGCTTAACCGACGAATGAAACAATTTAGTATTACCATCGCCTTCTTTAAGCCAACGAAGGTAAGATTTTTGTCTCCAATATTCTTCTTCAAGTTTCAACTTTTTCTTAAGTTCGGCTTGGGCCAAATGAAGAGCGGCACGATTGGAAGCAGTTTGAGTGTTCTCATAATTCAGCTCCTTTTCTAACACTTCATCTTCATCCTCTGACTCATCAACTTCTTCAATCACTTCTAGTTGGTTTGCACGAGGGGGAGGGGGAAGTGGCAAATCAGCTGGTAGAATTTCCTCTATTTCATCAACATTTTGGGCCAGATGTGTAGCATCATCTAAGGGATGATCAACTAATGAAACATTAGGAGGCACCAGCGTTTCATCCTCTTGATAACATCCCTCCAATGACGATTCTTTAGTTGTGTTGGGCTGGTATAGTATCTCAATTGTGCTTCTAGCCTTAGTCTTCCAAACAGCCCACCATCCGCTAAACTCGGCTCACCGACGCCGGTAGCGTGTCATGTATAACTGTTGTGCTTGTGATGCTAAAATGAACACATTGTCACCCGTATGTTTGGACAAGTCCTTTACATCAATGAGATCAAATATGTCATGCTTTTGAATACCTCGGGTAGATCTCGCCAATCACAATTAAAAAGGACAACATTGTTTTTGCCCAAATACCTCAACTCAATTACTTCTTTAAGAACACCATAGTACTCAAGGTTTCCTTTAAGATTGACATTGCTATTCCATGTTAATCTTGTCTCCCCGTAAGACTTGGTATGAAAGACTTAGCCATTCACGAAATATCCATTGTATAAGTTCATTTTCAAGTACTGATCCGCAGCTAACTCTTTTAGCCTAACAACTTTGGTGTCGTCCGGATGTTCAGATATCTACAAAACATTTAACTAATTTATAATTTTTTTTAAAATGCATTTTAAAAAATGCATAATTAATTAAATGAAGTTATAATATTTACATATTTTTTTAGCAAGGAAGGAAATTATTTGTCTGTCCTGATTGAGAGAAGTTCTGTAGATATATCATCTCGAGTTTCATCTTCAAACTCACTGCATTCAAAGTGATCAATAACGTATTTGCATGTTAACACAACTAACTAATACATACAAATTAACTAATCATACACATATTTTTAACTTACTCTAGATAGTCCTCAACCTCGGGACAGTTAAGGAGAACATAGAGTTTCACTGCATCAAACAATTAGGGGTTAACAACCGCCTATCCACCGGTCTCTCGAGGAATCGACCAGGTGAAGAAAAATACTTAGATGCCTCCATTACACTTTGGCTCTCCACCATCATAATTGCATCCGACCCTCGTCAATTTTGTCTCAACATCGGGATGAAAATATGTTCCAACAAAGGCAACAATTTCATCTATAATAATAGCCTCTGAGATTGAGGCCTCAATCTTGGCCCTATTACGCATCTTTCTTTTCAACCCACCTAGATACCTAAAAGTTAGTAGATTAGAACATTAGTGTTAATGAAGACCTTTAATTATTTATTGGAGATAAAAATAAAGTAAAATCAATGATCACCTCTCAAATGGATACATCCATCTGTACTTTACTGGACCACCAACCCTAGCTTCATATGCCAAGTGGATCGGTAAATACTCCATAGAATCAAAGAACGAAGGAGGAAATATCTTCTCAAGTTTTCACAATGTCACTACTGTCACTACAATGCTCTCCTCCAACATTTTCATGTCATCAACTCAGAGAGTGGTAGATGACAATGCCATGAAAGACTCACTTAGCTCTGTTAAGGCCACCCAAATATTGTCAGGTAGTAAGTCCCTGAGCGCAATCGGGAGTAGCCTTTCAAGTAACACGTGGCAATCGTGCCTCTTCAATCCATGAATCTTCCCATCTTCTATATCCACACATTTACCGATATTTGATGCATAACCATCAGGAAGCCTTAGACTCTTGAGCCATTTCAGGACCCTCTGTGTATTCTCCTTGGAAAGAATGTATGCGGCCACCAGTTTCACAATTTTACCATTCACCTCAGCCAACTCCAATGTGGGCCACCGGTAGATTTCTTTAAGGTCCATTCGACCTTTGACTGTATCTTTAGTGGTGGTCTTAAAATCCATCAGCGTGTTAAATACATTGTCAAACACATTCTTCTCAATGTGCATGGCATCAAGGTTATGTCGAATCAAATTTGACTTCCAGTATGGTAACTCCTAAAAAATACTCTTCTTGGTCTAATTGTGTAATATCCCGTACCCTTTTACTTTATCCTTTGAAAACTTGTTTCCCCATCTAGTATAGGGCATTCTTGATACCTCACGAAGGACATCTTCACCACTCAAACGAAGAGACGACTCATCATGCTCTTCCTTATTCTCACGAAATGCATTCCTCTGAGTCCTGAATGAGTGGTCTATTGGAAGAAATTGTCTATGACAATCGAACCAAGACAGTTTGATAGAGTTCTTGAGTGTAAAAGACTTTGTGTCACTCATACAATATGGACAAGACAATTTTCCGTGTGTGCTCCAACTCGATAACATCCCATAGGTAGGGAAGTCATTAACTGTCCACATCAATGCAACTTTCATGTTGAAATTCTCTTGTTTGAACGCATCCCAGGTTTCTACTCCGTCTTCCCAAAGTTTTTATTAAACTCATCAATCAAAGGTTGGAAGTAGATGTCAATGTTCTTGCCAGGGCTCTTCGGTCCGAGAATAAATAGTGACAAAAACATATACGGATCACTCATACACAACCATGGAGGAATATTGTTGACAGTGGCTATAACCGGACAACAAGAGTAAGATTTTGCCCCAAGCCCAAATGGATTAAAGCCATTAGAACATATGCATAACCTTATATTTCTAACTTTGGTAGCAAAGTCTAGATAAGTTGTGTCAAAGTGTTTCCATGCTTCCCCGTCAGATGGATGAGTCAAGACACCCTCTTCATACAGACTTTCCTTATGGCAACGCATAGCTTCCGAAGTTGTTTTAGATGCGTACATGCATTGTAATCTTGGAATCAATGGAATGTAAGACAACTGCTTATGCAGTATGTTTTTCTTATGTTTCGAACTATCCCTCCGCCTTGGCTTATAGCTGCTATGACCACACACAGAACACTCTGTTTTGCTTGAGTTTTCCTTATAAAAAAGCATGCAATCATTCTTACAAGAATCTATCTTCTCGTATGAAAGTCCAATTTGCCCGACCAACTCCTTTGTCTCATAAAAGTTAGTTACCAGTTTATTCCCCTTCGGCAACCATCGCTTAACTGCTTTTATGATCCGATTATAAGCAGACTGACTAAGATTGCAATTAGACTCACTACAAGAAAATGGGGTATTTGGGAAGGCAAAAAACCGTGCCAAATACTACCAAAACCGTCCCAAATAGTAATTGGCACGGTTTTGGGACGGTTTTGGCTCCTTCCTAAATACGAGGGTGCCAAATACATTTGTCTCGGCTCAAAACCGTCCCAAATACTATTTGGGACGGCAAAGGGGACGGTTTGGTAGGGTGGTGCCAGTTAGCGTGCATTTGGGATGGTTTGTGTAAACCGTGCCAAATACTTGCATTTGGGACGGTTTTGTTGAACCGTGCCAACTAGTTTTTGGGACGGTTTATCTGCCCTCCCAAATAGTAGATTTAGGCACGGTTTTTATTCCGTCCCAAATAGTTTTTTGGCACAGTCGGGTTGCCCTCCCAAATAGTAATTGGCACGGTTTTGGTTGCCTTCCCAAATAGTATTAGGGACGGTTCAGTTGCTCTCCCAAAAAGTTTTTGGCACGGTTTTTTTGCCCTCCCAAATAGTATTTGGGACTGTTGTGTTTGGCCTCCCCGCGTAGTATTTGGCACGGTAGATGCCCTCCCAAATACCATTCGTGACCAATTATTTTTGTATTTGATATCGTTATAATATGCTAATTATCAAATAGAAAACAATTACATTTTATAGAAATGAATTGAAATCATAATATAAACTAATTATATAGATAAGTTTCTAATTGATACCCAATTAGTCAAAAGCATAACATAAAAAGCATTCAAAATTACATAAAAGTACAATAAAAAAAAGATTATATGTAGATCAACTACCCTTCAAAAACTAAAGTTTCAATAAGTATCTTTCTTATACAAAAGTGTCTATTGAAATAGACAGATCACTTTGTTCATCATTGAAATAGCTAGCTCAAGTCGTCCATCGGTGAGTTGGTCCGAGCCTACAACAAAAATTATATAATTAGTATAAATAACGCCAAAAAAAGAAATGAAAAAAAGAGGTACCTCAAGAGATCTACACTATAAATTAAGGGTACTAGACAATCCTAATCTCCTATGAAAGTGAAAGCTTCTTACAAATAGACAAAGAATGAAAGGAAATATTAATTAATTCACTTATAATACATCTCACTAACAATTAAATATCAAAGTAAAAAAGAATGTTTCAAACATTCAAAGAACTTCTTTGGTATAAGTTCATCTAGCTGTTAATCAGTAGACGCACATGTACTCAAAGCTAGACGACGTGTGAGGAGAAAAGGTATAAGAAGACTTCTCAAGTAGAAATGAAGTTAGTGGTATCTTAAGTTTCTACTACTTTTATAGTGTAAATACCAGCATCAATGGTCATACAGCAACAACATGAGCAAATAATGCCAAAACACAAGTCTCTGAGAGTGAAACAAGTAAAGCATGTTTTACGGTGCTGAACCAAAGCAAAACCATAACTTTCTCAACAAGACAATAGGCAAAATGTAATAAAAAATGGAACTTTTTCAAAATTTGTGCGTAGTAAAAGAAACAAAATGAAAAAAAAGAAGAGGATCAACAAATTCTAACATAGTAATAAGCCTAACAACTGCATCTTTTGAGCTCCAAAGTATCAGGACTCAGGATACTAATTTGACTTGCATAGAGTACACATAAATAAGACCAAATGCTAGTTCTCCCGTGTATATGGAGATCACTTGATAATTTGATGTGTTATAAACGAAGAAAGTTTCTTCTGTTTTCAAATATTAAAACTTGAAAAATGTGGATGTGTGCATTGGTAGCCACAGTCTCTGCAATTCTATTCAATAGTGGTTTTCCATGGATATTTGTGAAAAACTAGTGCAAGTTTCCACCATGATTGCAGACAAAATGTTAGTGCTTTAAGTGAAAAACCATCCACGCTATGGCGGACCTGCCTCAAACATGGCCCTTCTAGTGTACTTATCAGAGACGAGCAGGAAACCAAATGCTTTAAAATATTGTTGAATAAGAGTGATTTGACAAATTCTTTTTGGACATTCATCAAATGCTAATGCAGGTTTCGTCCATGATTACGACTTAAACATAAGTGCTTGAACAAACACCTGAAAAAAACTTCCAATCCTCTAGACTACACTTTCTGACCACTGAAACTATCAGGCAATCATATGTACTTCCTTCTTCATTCAGCATGACATTCTAACACATCCAAATTTTCATAGCCCACTACAGATCCCTACACTAACATTTTGTTCATGCACGCAAGCAGCAGGAGGAAGAATCAGTTTCTCAAGGATATTGAGATGTACACTTGGATGATTCTCGTCCCCCCTTTTGATGGTTTTCAAAGTAGTAAACATTTTTCTTAAACAAGGGTACATCATAGATACATATAATACTCCATGTGTTATCTTTAATTAACAGTTAGTAATCTAAACAAGCCCGTATTACTCTATATACAGTTGCTTACTACAGCAAAACCTAGAAAGCTAAACAAGCTTGTATTACCGAGTATAGCCTAATACTGAAGAGCCTAGACGGGACTGTAACTGGAAAGGTCCATGTCCATCTCATATAAACAACTATCCAAACATTTTCTGCTTCTTAATCAAGCCCACCCAAGAACCAAGGAATATAAACCACTTTTGTAATGGATAAAGAATGAAGGGTACATCATAGATTCTTTTGTATTGGGTTTCATGCATGTTGTCTTGCCCGTTAGTATTAGTATGCTTTGTTCATAGTTGAGTTAGCATGGTTTTTCAATTTTACGATTCCAACTCTTCTTTTCGGCTTTTCAATTTTTTCACCTTATCAAATACATTATGACAGTTATGTTGCTGGAAAGGATTTAGTGCAGAATTTTTTTAGTGATGTTTCTAGAGCAGATTTGGTGCAAGTGTATATTTAAGGCGACGCAAACTTCAATAACTATAACAATCAAGACAATCTTTACCATGTTCTTCAAAAATGTTACATTATTAAAAATAGTCTTTAGGCATTTACGTATAACAACAAAACAATGGTGCACACCCATCAAACGAGGGCACCCCAACAAAGCATTTACGTACAACAACAAAACAATGGTGCACACCCATCAAGCGAGGGCACCCCAACAAAACATTTACGTACAACAACAAAACAATGGTGCACACCCATCAAACGAGTGCACCCCAACAAGCATTTTAGTTATGTAGCTTACCTCTTCTCGAATATTAGCGTGTGAAGTCCTTCCGGTCCTGTGTGGGAACTCGAGTTGCTTACGATTTGCAGAATTACGTTCAGCTTCAGCCTAAAATGCAAATCATATTCACAACACATAAGCTTATACATTATATAAGCTCGAGTACATCAACCATGCAAAGACCTGAGTATACATACCTCAATCTTTTCAAGCTTCCAATAATCCACCAAGTCGGGCCAGTGATCGGATCTACCCGAGTATCAGTTGGTGGAATCAAGAGTTTTTCAGCATCATCCTTATTTGGAATAAAATAACGTTCCTTCACTCTATGCTTCCACTTTTTCCACAGCTCACCAACTTTCTTCATACAGGCTCTTTTATGTTCTTCCCTAGCATTTGTCTTATGTTAAATACAATAAATAAGTCTGAATAAGTCTCCACTTCTCCCTCTATAATTAAGTTCTTTTCCAGTTTAACCAGTCAATGAATAATCATTGCTAATTTTTCCAATTTCACCCCCCCCCTCTCATCAAAGTTTGAATCGCCTCACCAATGAAGGTGGAAATGGAAAGTAAAGTGGAGGTCATCAATATATCAGAATGCCTAAACTTTGAGCAAGTTCCAAGTGAACACTTAAAATATGAACATAAATAATATTTCTTTCATAATACTTGCTTTTACTTATCTACAACAATTAATCTGTGAACCAACTGGTGATGCACATGTCACCAAATTAAGAAGCCAAAAGAACATTTCAAGTTCACATAAAGATAAGGAAAGGGAAAAGGCAAGATCACGCTATATGGGATTTCTATCAGCCAGGTAAACTTTGTCAGGCAAAATCAAGATGAAATGGAAAAAAAAACAAAAAAATTGTAATTATCCCCACAGTTATCCCCAATACTGTTGCAGGTTAACATAAAAGAGATAAGCAACAGAGACGAGCATGTGCAGTAATATAGTGCAAGGATATCAGGTATAATGTAAGCATAACATCAGACCAAAAAAATTAAAGGAACTTTGAGGAAATCCCAAGGATAACTCTGTACCACTCTACAAACAATTGCAAAATCAGTTGACGATGATGGATAATTTTCAAATTGAAAATTTCCTTCATCCGGCAGATCAAGACAGTTAGCTTCATCGCCTCCAATGGTCTGAGAAGCATTTACTTTATTGCATAAAGAATATGCACAGATAACTCAAACTAGATCAGTGTTGTGTAATTGACATGCGCAATTATTAAACTCACAATACTTATTATAGAAAATTTACACCACCTTATTCCTTCTTGGCAATTTCTGATGATACACAGGAATATGACAATAGAATCAATTGCACACAAATTTCAATTCAAGTGTCTTGAAATGAATTAATAAGAAATTCATACAAACGAAAGGTTTATGCCAACTTGTAACAGTTTACAGCCTCAAAATGATCACATTAGGGAATACCACCTTTTTGGCCACCGTACAAATTGGGGAAATCCAATTTGACCAACAACGTTTCATAAGCAAAAGTATACCTCTGAAAGATAACACATTTGACCAGTCAGGATATATTCCTACGAAGAACTCATAAATTGTGATCGCCAAGTTAGATTGCTTACCATCAGGTTTACTATGAACACAAGCCTCAAGTTCTACTGCCTCTTGAGAAGTTCTGACATGAGAGAGAGAGAGTTCTTGGATATCATACAAGATTTTTGACAGACACAGAGACCATTCTTTTAAATCGAAAATTGATTCGCATTTGATTTCGTTTCTTGCAGGTTCAGATTTATCTGGATAATGCTGGTGATTTGGTAAGATTAATTATTAAGTGTACAATCTTTTTATGCTTATGTTTAACTCTCTATAAGTATTTGTCAATGTTTTTTTACCTTTGTTTGCCTTCTCCTTTCCGTTAGTTTGATTCTTTCTTGACAGGTTTGTCTTTGAGGTACTACTACTGTTTATCCATCTTCCATCCCCATCTTTCAATTAAGGTTTCTGCTGTTTTTCTTCAACAGTTTATACATAAAGTCCTCGTTTAGCTCGTGAAAAAATGAGCACTTTTACTTCTTTCCTGATTCATACGTACAGTTTATATATTGAACAAGGGAGTTGAGTAAAATCCTCAAAGATGACAAGAAACTTGATGTAAAATCCCAACTCTCAATTGATGAAGACACTTAATAGTTAATATATAGGGCAAACTTTTGCTTTCTTCTGTGGGGCTTAGCATCACCCCCACGGATAAGCGTTTATGCAATAGTAGAAAATGTTTGGACTCGAGCCCGAGCTTAGTCGTATGGCAATATGTCAAAATATGATGAGGTACTAACATAGTTGCCTCTACTCTGCCATGTGTAAGTTGAAGCAATGTGTTCCTTTTAAAGCATTTACTTTGCTCTAGGCTTTGAGCTTGCTATTGCTCGTTCCTCGAGATTTCTTCTACTTTTGATGTAAATCTTAGCATCTTGCAGAAAGTGGGTATATCTTCTCCAAAATAAGGAGCTATTTTACATTGAGAACCAAGGATTAATGCGTCCATCTTCAACAATTAATGCCTAAAAACTCTACAACGTTATGCAATCCCTGCATAAACCTTATCCTTCTTCCAGTGTTCTATTTGCACCTTGTGTAACAGTATGGAAACATCTTCCTCTAATTAAGCAAACCATAAATTTCAAAGTCACACCACTTGATTTAGTTGCAATTCAAAAGTCTGCAATGTATTTTTTAACTAGTTTCCATTCTCTTAAGCTCAACATGGCTGATCTGTTTAATATTTTTTAACTGCTTGGTTTCACTAGTATACAAATAAACATGTCAATCTGTAATTATACTAAGTGCAAAAAGCCATATCATTAACTCTTTTTATAATGTTTGACTTACCCTTCCCCTTTTGTCTTTTTATATTATCTGTTTGATATACATTTTTTTAAGCAAAAAATTTATTTTTGCTATAGTGGATAAGAATTAGGCACATCACCAACCCAAGTTTTAAATTTTCCTGTTCTTTTTATAACCTTTTTCAATTCCCATTAATTTTCCTTTATATATTATAGTATTATTGGTGTTACTTTAAGCTCCAATTCTCCACCTCAATTAGTGCTAGAATTAAGAGAAGGTAATTTTTACTGAACTCCATAAGTCCTTGATTTTTTGCGTGTACACTAATAGTAGAAGTAATTTGTAAACTCATCTATACAACATAAGCACAATAGCAATATATTCCTTCTCCAATTCCAAACCTCTTGACTTAGCAAAACCATCTTGACCTCATGCCTGCCTCTCTCTATCTCTCTCCCTCTCTCTCTCTCAATCTCACACACACACACACATGGCTAACTATTTATATGCATGCAATCAACCATTTCAGCCAAGCCAAAGTTGTATTCTGTTTTTGCTCTGTAGTTGAAAGCATCTTTCAAGCCTTCGAACTTTCAAGATCTATTGATAGGCAGGATTTATCAATTGTATGACAAGATTGAGTTGTTGCAAATATTATAATCACATTGGGGGACTATAGATTAGTATTGGGATTAGTTGATGAATAATTGATTTATTTATTAAGAAAGTTACTTCAATGTCTACTTAATGTTTATTTTTTTCAAGTCAATATCTCTTATATCTTAATTTAAGTAAGTGATGTATGGTTGACCCTCTTATTGATCTTAATATTGTAATCTGTTATCTTAGAATGTTGGTATATCTTGTTGATTTCATTCATCTATAATGTCACATTTTGGGATGAAGAGAGGGTGCCTAACAGCTAATCCTCTCTTACATCTTTATGACATTCATAAGTTTCTAAATATACGGGTCCATAGCTCACTGATAAACTTGTCCCCTCAAGTTGGGGAATATTTTAATGAATGACTTTTTTTGTTTGTACCAATTTCTATCTCTTGTTTTATTGGTACTGCTTTAAACCTTTGTTGTAAAGGCCAATCTTGTTGCTGCTGAATCAGACCTACCCTCGCAGATTGTTTGGTAAACCAAGTGAGGTATGCATCTTCTGTTATAAAGTTTTCATTTCCATATATCTATGATTGTCCAATCTTTCATGATCTGAGAGTTAGTGTTTTTTAAATGTTTGGGAGGTTGACCAACTCGACATTTGCAGGACCTAACAATCAAACTAAAGTATCTGGTGATTTCAATGAAACCAAAATAGAGGTATAAAAACAGTTTCTACTATTACAGTCTGGCTCAGGTCACAATGTTGTTACCCTCTCAAGATGGAATATAAAATCTTTATATTCAATCCAATTAATTAGTTATTTCATATATGCTTGAAATATAACATTAGTTTTTTGACTTGCCATTTGCAGAGACATTACAAGTGTGTTGCAAACATTCCGAAAAGACAAACCAAACAATTTGAAGATAAGCTTTATGAAAAAGTAGTGCAAATGAGAGAGGATATTCAAAAACAAATACAATGCTATGAAAATTGAGCAAATCAAAGCTGATTTCGAGCTAATGCAAGAGGAAATTCGGTCACTTAACGTCCAACATCCTTCACCAACATCCATGTAATTTGACAGTTAGACAATGCCTTTTTATTGGTCGCTTGGAGGCTCTCAACATCCTTTTACACTTTCATGTAATTCGACACTTTGACAATGACTTTTGAATAAATGTTTGAACTTGGGTTGTTTTAATTGTTTGATTTCAGATTTACATTTTTTTGTAAAATGTGAAATGTTCAATTAGGTACAATACAGAAATATATATATACATTCTTTGTAAAAACAAATATTTCAGAATATAAATTTTGCAACGAAATCTTTTGTTGCAATAATAATTTTTAAAAATTTTCAATTACGAACTAGTAATAGAAATACATAAACATTGTAACAAAAAAGTCTATTGCAAAAATGCAACGGAAAAGTCTGTTGCAAGAATGCAACAGAAAAAATTAGTTGCTACTTGCAACGGACGTGAAATGCCCTTGGGAAGCACCTTTGCAACCGAAAAATTTTAAATTGCAACGCTCGGTTTTCGTTGCAATATCATGCAACGGAATAAATATGGTTGCACAAAATTTGCAACCAGCGTTTTCCAAACGGAATTTGCAACAAACTTTTTTTGTTTCAATCGTCTAATTGTAACGGATTTTCATTGTTTGCAACAAACTTTTTTCGTTTCAATTGCTCAGTTTTCTTATAGTGATGTATTTATTAAAAAAACATGTTTTACAAATGTAAGTAATGTTAGAAGTCTTATAAATTTACTGAGATTGGATTTCTTGAAGTAAAGCTTACAATTTGAAAACAGGGATTACAACCCGAATCTTGCTACAGCAAGTGATATTACCCCACATGCCTACTAATGATCTATATAAAGAATTATTAGATCGATTTCGTGCTTTGAACTATCACTTGAGTAAAGATACCAAAAGACTTTATCCGTCAATAAATTTACATTGAATATGCGTAATGAATAGCCAAGGAAAGGAACACATATCTTCAACAAGTATGGATTAAAAAAATGGCCTCAAGTTGAATGAAGATGACAATAAAACTGCTGCTTATACAAAAAAAAAAAAAAAACAATGTTTCATAATCAGGAAGTCAACTTGAACCCCTTACTTTCAGATGTCATTAGCATTCTATTTCCTTAGAAACAACTCACTGCCACCTCACCTCAGTCATGTAACCCTCTGTGCAGTTCATGTCTTAAATCCTTCTGCCGATTGAAGGATGTACTCACATAATACCCTTTTACACACAAAATTATAACCCCCACTTTTATATATACAATTACAATTATATTATACAGTTTACAGATTTACCATTTCCAAAACTTCTATCAGTATGGGAAAAGAGAAGAGGCAAGCATGTTCAAGTAAAAGTTTAAGCAAACAAAAAGCAGACATCTTTTCAATTCATCGATCACTTTACAAGTATATCAATATCTACATCAACATTAACATTCCCAAGACAGCAGTCAACAGAACAGACTTCTCACATATACACATCCCCCTCTCTCTCTCTCTCTGTGCAAATCAAAGAAGTCACGATAAGCTAAATCAATTCAATCGAAGAAGTCAACCACAAAAACCCAGATAAAATCCAAGTAAACCCCCAAAATACGAAGTCAACTAAATTAGTCTCAGATCAAACTAAAGAAAAATCAGAGGAAGATAGCAATTACAGAGACGATGATCATTTGATGGTTTTCTTCAAGCAGTGACCGGGAAGGAAAATGGATTCTTTAGTCACATGAGAAGACAACGAAATAAACTTGTTTTTTACATGAATGCCGCAACCATTTTTGGGATTAATTCCAAACAACTGAAAAATTAAATTTGAGTGAATAGCACTTTTCAGCTTGGATACATACATTTTAGAAATTATCTTCTAAGTAATGATAATAGAAAATTAGTTTTCTGGTAACTTTAGTTTAGGGTGCTTTGCTATGGCTATGTTCTAGGAAAAGCACTACAATACCAGCCAGACAACTACTCAATGTAGACAGGATCAGAACAAATAACTATTTGTAGACAGGATCAGAACTACGAACGAAGTCTGGATCCATAATTTTGTCTCTACATGCTGTAGCTTTGGTTGGGCAGAGGAACTGCGGTATGTCTTGTTTGTAGGGATAAAGAAAAGTTTGTGCGCCAAGTAGTTTGAAGATAGCTTCTCTTCATTTGATGGTTTTCTTCAGGCAGTGACCGGGAAGGAAAATGGATTCTTTAGTCACATGAGAAGACAGCGAAATAAACTTGTTTTTTACATGAATGCCGCAACCATTTTTGGGATTAATTCCAAACAACTGAAAAATTAAATTTGAGTGAATAGCAATTTTCAGCTTGGATACATACATTTTAGAAATTATCTTCTAAGTAATGATAATTGAAAATTAGTTTTCTGGTTACTTTAGTTTAGGATGCTTTGCTATGGCTATGTTCTAGGAAAAGCACTACAATACCAGCTGTGATGCTTGTTCTGTCATTATGATCTTCTAGTATATATGAGCTATCCTTCATCCTTGGACCTATTTATCCTCCTAAGTCCTAACACCAAGCAAAGCAACGCGGCCGGGCTAATCAATTCTATGTTGTTCAGTCACTTTATCTAAGATTGTTACCTTTTGATATATCTTCCCTTATGCTTTGGAACAATCTACCACAACATTCCCATGTATACAACTCCCTTAAATTTCTTCAGAAAAATGTTGATTCAACCACAATCAGTAGTATTGGGTAAATATTAATCCCACACTTCATCACTCTTGTCCCTAAGAAAGATAGACATCCAATACAAACTCCCTCTCATAAAAAGAGTCTTATCTCATTTTAGATAGTCCCAAAAATTGTCATATTGTAAAACCTAGAAAAAATTGAAAAACCCTAAAAAAATTGTCATATTGTAAAATCGTCATATTTTTCCATTTTTCTTCCAAATTGTCATCCCGTATTGTAAGCAAGATTTCCCTAAAATCACAAGATTTATTTTAGTAACTTTATCTGATATTGTTAGTGTGGACGGTGGGATTTGAGAGGTTAATAGTATGAAGGTAGAGAATGATGAATAAAGGCTATTTATGATTATAATTTACTTCTGCCCTTTTGTCTCTTATTTGATTGGTTGCTGAATGCTGACTTGTAGTGAAGGAGTTGTTGAGTTGATTAACTTGATGAATAGAGAAATGGTTCAAATATTAAGTTCATATAATCTTGTTTTACTTTTTTTTTTCACCAAAAACATTGTGTATATTAACATCATACTTCAAAGCTAAAACCATTCATTGTTGCATACATATGCAGGCACACAGAAGTATTTCATGAAAGTGGTTTCAATGTGATGGAACTTATTTTTCCATCTTGTCTGATTCTCTCTCTCTCACACACACACATACACATACATAGTAAGTAGCTTACACTCGTAAATCTGTGTATATAGTGGGACTTGTGGATTATTCTTTGTAATGTCATCCAAATCAAAGTTCATAGTACATGAAGAAAAATAGTGCCCTAATATTTAACAATTGTATAACACTATAGCACACAACACAAATACAAACATATGACAAATAGTGGGAGTGGGGGGCATACCTTAAGAGAACTGTAGCGATGACAAGAGGGGTAGACGATGATTGAAAATTGAGGGGATGTAGCGATGACAAGAGAGAACGGTATTGGTATTCTACAATTATGTACGAAGGAGAATGAAATTGATGAGGGACAAACAAGAAATAGAGAGAGAGAGAGAGAGAGCGAGAGAGAAATACCTGTGTGGAGAGAAGCAACGAGAGACGGGATTCGCTTCACCACTCTGTAGCAAACAAGGAACAACAGAGAGACAACCAGAGAGAGAACGAGAGAGCGCCATGGTGGAGACTAAATTTGGGGGAAAACTAGCAGGGGGAGTTTGGGGAAACCCTATATACGATGGTGGAAATTTTGGGGGAAATCGCGGGAGAGGAACGCGGGAGAGTGAAATATCAGGGGAAATATATTTAATTAATATATTAATATAATGAGACCGGAACCAATGACGAAATTTAGCACGGGGGTTGCACAAGTGTCCCAAAAGAACAGGTATTTGGGAAGGCTATTTCACAACAGTCCCAAATACTAAGTAATTGTGACAGTTAATTTTCCCTTCCCAAAAAAAGGTATTTGTGACCGTTTTTTAGCCTTCCCAAATAACAGGGGTCACAAATAATCACTTTTCTTGTAGTGTTAATGTTTAGCAACTCAGCCACAGCCTCCAACACAGTAATCTCACAACCTGGAAAAAGCTTCTCATTTGCAAAGTCCATAACATCAATGAACTTCTTAGCAGTACGATTTGGTTCATGTTCAGTGTTCCCGGACCAGTCGAACCAGCTGCATCCCTAACCATATCTTCCATTCCTTGAACTACTACATCGTCAACAATCATAGGTTCTGGTTTGGGTAAAGGAACTCTATTCCTTTGAGGATAATTGTTGACGTTTGGCGGTACAATGACCTGCTCACCATGAGCTATCCACCGTTTGTACCCCAGTTGAAAACCGTGTTGTAAAAGATGTTTCTGAGTAACAATTATGTACTGGAACTTCCGATTATGACACGTAACACATGGACACCTAATTTGTTCGCCACTCATGTATCGGGGATTTGTGGTAGCAAAGTCAATAAAATTCTTCAAACCTCTTCTAAACTCGTCAGCAATACCTCTTTGGTTTGGCAATCTCCGATTATCCATCCAGCTATGATCCTCAATAGACATCACTATTACTCCTGCATTAGCGTCTATATTAAACACAACCCAAATTGCATCCAAGTTGACACAATCTACTTGATATGTTTTCTCATAAAGCCCATATCATGTTAAAAGATAACTTGAATCAGGAATCTATAATGTATAGTTTAAATATTTAAAAAGAAATATATAATTGGTAGTGAATTCCACTTTACATTATATACATGGCTGAAGGGTGCCCCTTTTGTTCAAATTAATGTCTGACTTTTCTTTTCTAATAGCAAAACTAGACTATCTAGTGTCTATCATTTCATCACAAAGTAACTAATAAATAAGCAAAGAACATGACTGGGAAAAACAGTGTAAAATATCAGGTGATTTAGATTATAAATTATAAGATAATTACAAAGAAAGTATGTCATAACTATAATAATGGAGAAAATGACAATGACAAATGCTAAGCTATAGGTAAGCTCTCTAGCCAGGGAAGAACTATGTTTTCTCTTCTCAATTCCCATTTCCCAATAATAAATTTAGGATTCCCAAATCTTTCATTTTGCAAGTACAAAGAAGTTAGGTTTTTCATTCCCCAATCTTTTATTTTAACCTATAACTCAATTACAAATATATTAGGTTATATGTAAGTTGCAATTACAATTAACAAAAAACCTGTCCACAATTTATGAGAGGATAATTATTCTTGGAACTTCAAAAGACAAACAAAATGAAGTAATGCTAGTATGTGTAATCAAAATGGCAGAGAATGTTTAGCTTCAAACTGTAAGTTTAAAAGATAATGGATGTGCTGGAGATATCATCTATCACTTCAATTTGTAACTTTAGTTCAAACTTTTATTCATTTCATTGAGCTATGATTTAAGATTGGTTAGGCCATTTGTTTCAATCATTTAGTGAGAATATAAGTAAATATGTATAAGAGAGTGAACGGGAGAGAAGGTGGGTTCACATGACAATGAAAGTGGAAGCTGTGTTTGTTGTCCTTATTATGACGATGGCACTGTCGTTTGCCTAGATGTTTACTTGTCCTTATTTGATTAAGTGTCTGCATAAACCACATGTATGATGCATAAGTAAAAACTGAATGTTATACTCTTTGCAGGTCTTTTGGTTCCAAAACTTACCTCAATAAATTTTCAGACAACCGTGGGGGTAGTAGGTTGCATTATAACGCCTCACAACATATTCTTATATTCTGCATTGGTACAGTCCAGGAAGATTGACCTAAACAAAAAAGGTGAAGTCCAAGAGGCTCTGAATTACTACACATTCAAATCTTCGATCGCTGTTTTTGTCAGCTTCGCAATCAATTTGTTTGTTGCAACTGTTTTTGCTGAAGGATTCTATGGTACTAAACAAGCAGACAGTATGTGCCTAGTAAATGCAGGGCAGTATCTTCAAGAGAGGTATGGTGGAGGATTTATCTCCATTCTCTATATATGGGGAATTGGATTGTTAGCGACTGGGCAAAGTAGCACTTTAACTGGTACCTATGTTGGACAATTTATCATGGGTGGGTTTTTAAATCTTCGAATGAGGAAATGGCTGAGGTCACTGATCACACGAAGTTGTGCTATTGTGCCAACTATAATTGTGGCTCTTTACTTCAAAAGATCGGAAGACTCGTTGGATGTTCTAAATGAATGGCTTAATGTTCTTCAAGTAATGCAAATTCCTTTTGCTCTTATCCCACTTTGTACCTTGGTGTCTAATGAGCAGCTCATGGGAGTTTTCAGGATTGGACCTAAAATGGAGGTAGGGTATTGGTTTTAGTAATCAGTCATTCCAGCTCATGAGCTGTATTCTTCCTTGAGTCCTTGTCGAAAACAGTCTTAAGATTAAGCATCACTACAACAAAAAAGGCCTTTAACAACGTTTTTAAAAGGTTGTAATAAAGCTTTTACAACATTTTCTAAAACGTAGTGTAAGGCAACGTTGTAATAGGCCCCCCTTTTTTACAACGTTTTGGTAAACGTTGCACAAAAACATTGTGCTATGTCCTACCTCAACAACGTTTTATTACTCGCAACATTTCTGAAACGTTGTGAAAAAGAAATGACAACGTTTCTAAAACGTTGTAATTAGTTTACCACAACGTTTTTCATTAAAAAACATTTATTTAAAAACGTTGTAAAAGGTTTATTACAACATTTGAAAAACGTTGCCAAAAGACTATTACAACGTTAAAAAAACATTGCAAAAAGTCTATTACAACGTTTAAAAAACGTTGTAAAATCTATTTTAAAAAAATTAAATAGCAAATTTGTTCCAATTTTGAACCCCCCACCTAGCATAAACAGAATGCCAACTATGCACTACAGATAACAAGTTCAAGATGGGAGACCTGAATGTTAGATATTGTAAATCCAGAATTCTGACACCACACCAACTCAACTAAAAAGCTTAAGTTGTATAAACGAGCCTGAAAATACAAAGATTAACCAGAGCAAATAAAACTTTTAGACAAATTAATGGGAAAAAAAATTCTGGCAAGTTTGGCACGGTCGTACTCTTGCAACGCTTTGTCTAGCCGATGCCTTGGATATTGGTGCTACTACCAGATTTTCAATATCTCTGTTATCAAATGTCAATTTTCAATATCTATAATCTGCTAACAGTGAAAATGGACCAATCACTAAAGAAACCATTTATCAAACATATTTTTCATATCATAAGTTCATAACAGCTCATTAAATTTATGAACATAGCAATACCAGAAGAAACAATGGTACAATGGAAAGAAACAAAAGTCTTCATACTGCTCTGCATAACCTTTGCTTAACTACTAACTTTGTTCGCCGGTACACTATATTTTGCTCGATAACAAGCCCTAAAACAACTTAATAAAAATAATAAAAACAACAATCATGTATATACTCATGTGTCAATGATTGTTGTCTATCTAGTGTTGATAATGTGACACATACCCATGTTTAGATTTGTTATGTATAATAAGACTAAGGATGTAATTTTTCCTTCTCTTTCCATTCCTTAATTTCAGCCGCCATTTTTTCCGTAACTCGATCATGAAATCCAAGATAGGGTTTATAACTAAAAAGGATCTGTAGAGCCTGAATCAATAAATAGTAGAGAAATACATTTATTAGTTTTGATGCGAAGGACTTTCATTAAATTATAAGATATTATACAGCAATCACCTCTAACAGAACGAAGAAGGGCCATTATAAATCTCAAATTTTACCTCGTAGAATTTACGAATAAGGATAGCATCCCTAGCCTTCATAGCGATCTCCAAGGCTTTCATCTTTGGCTGGACATTGAAGCTAATATCACTATCACTAGGAATTTCCACATACTCTTCCATTTTTGGGGTTAAAGTAACTTGCGGTTTCCATTCCAGAAAAAAGGTGACATGATCTAATTTAAGAGAAAAGAAAGAAAAGTGATATGTATGTTGGTTGCATGCATGTGCTAGTGTTTAGTGAAACACAACAATTTAAAGGGTTATTTTCATAATTTTAGGTAGATTAGGGCTTATTTCTTGTAGCCTTTTTAAAGGCGTCTTCTTCATAGAATATAGCAGATTTTCGGAATTGAAAAAGGCGCAAAAGAACAAGATTGTTCTTCAAATCTGATTTCTTCTATCTTGGCGAGTGAAGCTAGAGAGAAGTAATGAAATGGGTATCTTTACGTTAGGTGAGTGAAGCCTAACCATGATGCAGCCCAGGAAACAGGTTCGGGTGAAGATCATACAGACCATGATAATTCTTCTGTTGTTAATGAAAAGGTTAATGCTCTACCCAAGCCTTCTGAGCCTTCTCTATCCCCTAATCGGTTTGCGGCTCTGGAAACTATTGATGAAGAGGGCAACTTATCGGACAATTCCAGTATTGAGGCTCTTAATCTGGCCCCATCTAGCAATTGTGTTCAGCAGAAAGATGGTACTTCGACTCCAGGCCCCGATATTGATGCTGTTGAGAAAGTCATTAATGATGTTATTTCTCCATCTCATAGTCATAAAAATCCTTCTTCCAACCTGAGCCCCAACTCCCTCCCTTTCAGTCCTTGTATAAACACCCAAGCCACTATGCAGAACAACTCAGTCTCCCCTAATAAATTTGTCATTCTGCAAACTATCGAAGAAGAAGATTCCGATAACGATCACGCCCAATTTGAAGCCCTTGATCTTGACCCTCCTAATCTCAGAAGGTCGGAGCGTCGAACGAAGAGTCGTTATCGTAATTATTAGTTTTCTTTCTTTGTCTTATCTAGGTTTAATTTTTTTATGTTTCTTTCCCCAAGGTAAGGCTCCTTTGCCCCCCTTTTAAGGGTAAGGTTGGTTGTCCCCCTTTAGCTTGTTTTCCTTTTTCTTCCTTTTATAATATCTAGCTTTAAAAAAAAAAAAAAAAAAGAGTGAAGCCTAACCAGTGATCCCGAATCTATCTTTTTGGTTCTTGTTATTTTAAATTTATAATCGGGTGTGGGCTGTTTGGGAGTTCTTGAATTCTCGGCCTAGGAAGTGTGTGGACAGCTTGGTGGCTCTAGTGTTATGTGAAGCCGAAATCCATTCTTGGTGTGTTATCGTGGCAGCCTGTCCATCATAAGGGCGTGGTTTGTTAGGGAGGTTTTGCTAAACTTTCAAGTCACATAAGTGTGGGCTATTTAGGCTTGTTTAAGAGGAGTTTTGCAAAGGTTTTGGAACAGCTTGTGAGCGTTTGTGTTGCTGGAATAAATAGTTGCTTTTCTTGGGCAGTCCATACACATCAAACGACTAGGGTTTAGGAAACTTGTAGGGTTGTTTGCAAGAGAATTCGGACAGCCTTGTTGGTGGGTTAATTCCGTTGGGACAGCTTGTTAATTCAAGGGTTGTCTCACGCATCAGTACGTGTGTGCATGCATGTGTGTGTGTGTGTGAGAGAGAGAGAGAGAATGCACCTTGGCAGCGTGTGCACTTAGAAGAACTCCAGAATTTTTGTCCTTTAAGTCATCAATTGCAAGCTTGACAACTTTCCTAATAAGATTTCGTTCAGATCCAGTTCGTTTTTTTGCTGGTGGCTTTATCACCTTGGCAGCAAGTTAAGAAATATAAGTATACATAAAAATGTGCCATGACTTAAAAAATATGCATACATATCAAATAGGAGGATGAAGCATATAATGAAGGATATTGAGTCTGGTAACAATGGACGACGATAGATCCTTTAACGTTGTAAGGAGAGGTGCACAAATACAAGCTCTTCTTAAAAGGTCTCAAATCTCCTTCCCTGTGTAATATTTGTTGAAGGTGATTACTTGCACCCTTAGGCAATTTCCAGAATTATTGAAAAAAGAAAAAGAGGCGAAGGCAATATCAAAAGAAGGCCACCATCTCAAGGCGCGGGAAAAGAAGGTTTGCAAAAAAAAAAAAAAAAAGGCAAGGACACCTTCAGCTCTACCATAGATCGTCTTAACATTCAACGCATAATCAAAGAAGTTGCAAAAATGTTTTAGTGACGAAGGACACCTTAATCGCCTTTTTCTTTCGACTTCAAGTTATATAATAAGAAAAGGCCTTTGAAAGGGCTACATTCTTAGATTAGAGTCAAAAAAAGGGAAAGATTCAAACAATTCACATGTTTATTTCTTCCCAGTGAATGGTGCACTAGGCCATCTTCTTATATTGTCAAATAAACTCTAGTCTTGTGAGTGGCCGTGAAATAATGAAATATACCTTCTCATCAAGATTACATGGACAACCATTGATATATCCCCACATTCAAGTTGTTCGCAAAGTCTTCGGCAATTCCAGACAAATGCTGCATCATGGGGCATGGCATATTTTAGTAAATCATAAAAATTAACAGTTGCCCAGAAGGATTAATTGGGAAATAATCAAGCAGCTTTTAAAATAAAATCAAACAGCTAGTTAGAGACCATCAAATCATTCATAAAAATTATTCATTCGTCGATTTTTTAATTTGCAGAGTTGATGCTAATGGGGTTCAGCTCGTTGTCTCTCATCATGTGTGAGAAGCCTATTGCTGACATCTGTATTTCAAAGAGCACGACTGACAAGTTCTGTCCCTGCCAAGCCCACTTTCAAGACCATCGGCCTGATCTTGAAGAAGCCAAATGTAAACATCACGTATTATTTAAATTGGTGATGCAGGGGAAGATATCATTGTTATCAAGAAGTGGGGTACAACAACTTGAGCTTTACACTTTGTATTCGCTACAGCCCATGTTAAGGGCAAGGAACATTTGACTTTAAGGGCCCAAAGTCGGTTTGTTGAATAGGAATGCTAAACAAGTGGAGCAATTCAACTTTGAATTTCCCAAACTAATGGGTCTAAGTTTACTGAGATAGTATAAAGTAAAAAGGTAGACCAGATCAGTTTTGGCAATTTTATGAACTTGCTTTTATCCAATTCTGCAGATGAGAAGTTGGGAAACTTGGGAAGAACATAACAAGACATTGGACTATGAGCTTTCCAATGGTAAGCTTCTCATGGATAGGAATTTACTTTGAGTAATGCCACTAGAACATAACAATTGTCAAAGATGAAATTAGTATTCCAAAAGTATTCCTTGGAGCCACTAAAGTTGTATTCCTGCTTGCATATCTATCTACTGCTTAACTTGCTTCAAAAAAGACTCCATAAGTAACTACCACTTCCACACATACATAAGCAAACTCAAAAGTAAAAGTGGGGCCTATTCTCAGTGGCATATGTGATAGGAAATAAATAAGCTTCCACGGATGACATTTAAGGAATCCCTCCATGAATAAGAGTACAAGGCCGAACTAAGGAAGACAATATAGCAACAAAAAGGTCATGTGGGGCACATATGAAGATTGATATAATTACTAAAATACAATATCATTGTATCAACATCACATAACTCATCAGTCGAGCCAAAACGATTCTTAACAAGTCGAAGCAAGCAATGAGCTGAATGTGTTTCCCCTTGATATAGTTGTAAAATAGAAGTGAAATAGCAGTGAGTTAAAGTTGCTAATCGGTGAAACAAATACTTCAACAAAGACTATCCAAAGGAGAGAAGCTACTGGATTAATCCTGATACTAGTTACTAGCGTACCACGTGATAGGACTCTAACTTTCTTGGTTAAAACCTTATCAAGCTTGAAGCAATGAAGCGAACAAGTAGATTTTGTTCAACTCCCCCTCACCACCTCACTCAACAACCCAACAACCAACTGTTACAAGACCTTGCAATTCACTTAGAGCTTGCAACAAAAATCATTCAACAAAATAAATTCTGATCATCAGTAACAAACTGATAGAATTCAAAAATCAAACTTTGAACAAAAAATCCTGAAAGTAGAACCTAAAAAAGAAAACAACTAAGTTCTCTTGTTAATCAGAAGCAAGAATCTTCAAATGCTATGACATATAGTTTCTTATGGTGACAGTAGTCTAAAAGGGGCTCACAAGTAGAATGCCAAAAAGCAGTACCATTACCAAAATATAAAACTACACATATTTTGAAAGTGATATCCTTAATTATTTAGTAATTACATAGCTGATATCTAGAATATGAGCAATAGAAGGGGCACACATATTTCTTCAGCTCATTATTGTAGCTTCCTCTTTACTTGTCAGCAAACTCAAACACCTGCCCACCAAAATCCCACATTTAAATTGAATAGGTTTACTTTTTGTAAATATTATTGTGGTTTTGAGTTGGGATTTGAGAAAAGTACCCTCATTGCCCTCTAACTAAGAGCTTGGAGTATGTGGGTCACTCGTCCTGAACACTAATTAAGCACAACTTTGAGAAGATAGTCGTAGCCCAACAGGTTTTTGAAACTGAAACTATGTCTCCAAGTCTGGGAAATCATCAAATCTTATCTTGTCCTATAGGAAAAAGTAACTATCAGAATACTTTATTTTCTTTCTTATTTTTTCTGATAAGACTTCAGATGCATTCTAAAACCAAAGTCGGTGTACATTATTTGCAAACACATGGGATCTTTAAACTAAAATTACATCTCCAAGTGCATGACATAACTTCTCAGTTGTTACTTCTAGAAGCATGAAACTTAAAAGGAATTAAGCTCCTTTGATTCAACTTCTAAACTCTAAGTCTCTAAGACCATGATACTTTTAAATCATAGCCTGAAATGGCTAGCCAACAAATAAAGATTGAATGTCTGCTGCACATTTTAAAGAGAACATAGTTCAGATAATTTTGTATAGTGTATACTTGTCACTAATGTTGTAAAGCTGTAGAATATCAGTAGTTAGCATAGGCACTTAACATAGCACTAGGGAATTATGCATACTTGTTTACTGAAATAAACAACTACACATATTTTGTCAAAATGAGACTATATCTATTCCTGTGCAAATTTAATGTTGTCCATACACAATGGACGAATCTTGCTCTGCTATGCAATGTATGCAATGGTCTATTCCCTGTCAATGCCAAAGTTTTCTCCGGCGTATTTCGTAAAAAAGATATCAATTGGACAACAGATATATGAACAAGACATATGATAAACATAGTTAACATTTTATCCAATACAAGGGTGGGGGAGATGCAAAAAGCTAAACAACAGCATTCACAAGGCAAGAAGCTAACATCATTCCTTTCTATTACGAAAATTAAAGAATTATACACGGTTTCTTTCCGACTAAAAGAGGCATACATAAAGTTTATCAGTTAGCTTTAATAAAATTACTCCAACTTATACACAATAATGCAAACTATCATAATCAGATGATCATTTTCTAAAACATGACTTTATTGCAGAATAAGGAACTACCAAGTTAAACCAACAGTATCTCCTAAACCCTTCCAACTAGCCAAAGAGGTGGATACGAGGCATATCTTACCGGAACGTCCTCTTGCGTCAATGTTGTCGTTTCTTCCCCTAGTTTCTCCCCAAATAAGTTGTTTGATTCTGAAAGCTGCCATAATTTTCAACAATCTAAAACTGATATGCAAGTCGAGAACGCTTGGAGAAGTGACAAGGTCAGATTGAATTCAACCGAATAAACGCTTTTCTTTAATGAAGACATGCTGAAAAAAGGCCCCTGATTTTGGAATTATCCCTGTCAAAAAAGTAAGGAGAAGTTAATAATCTATAAACTAGCTAGTAGCAACCATGCAAATGCACTTTAATGTACATATTGTTCGCAGAAGCACTAACATTTATAGTTCATTAAACTAACGCTAGGGGTCATTTTACAATTGAACTTCACCTTAATCAAATGGGATGGAAGAAAGGATACCTGGGAAAAAAGCTCAAATTGGTCCCTCGGAAATGAACTTGGCTTTGAATTCTCTTTTTATTAATTTGATAGCAAAGCAATAGGATTACAATTTTTAAAGTTACAAAAATTATGAATTTCAATTCTATAAAATCTACATTGTAGTTGAATCTCAATTCAATTTATCCAAACTAGCTGAAATATTTCTCTCTCTAAAAAATTCTCTCACTTGAGTTCCCTAAGTCCGGCCTTGCATGGCCGGCCAAGGCCACGGCTGAGATGGAGACCGGTGAGCCTGCCCCTCCAGCTCCTCCTTCTCCTTCCTATAGGAAATCCTTTGCTTCATTATTCTCAGGTGATGCCTCCTCTTCGCAGAATTCCCCTCCTTCTTTTATTACTCCTTCATCGTTTAAGGTTGAACCCGCCCTCCCTCTTTCGCGAGCGCAAGTCACAGACTTAGCCAAACCCTTCCAATTAACCTTGGTAGGCAAATTCTCACATGGTCGCCCATCCATGGAAGTTATACGTAAAGTTTCTTACCTTTGGCCTTAAAAGTCTTTATTACGTTGGGACATCTCGATTGAAACATGTTCGATTCAAACCACACAAAGCCGATTTTCGAGAGGTTATGGATCAAAGATCAATGGTTTATAGGTGCCTATACTATGAGAGTTTTTTAAATGGACTCGGCCTTCGTTCGGATATTGAAAGCCCTAGTCGGGTTTGGTTTCCCTTCCAAACCTTCCGATCTATTTGTTTAATAAGCTTGTTCTTTTTCCATTGGAAATATGATCGGCACCCCTTTACTCATCGATACCCCTACAGCTAATCTCTCGAGGCCAAGCGTAGCTAGGATTTGTATTGAGGTCGATTTGACCAAACATATTCCTAGACGCATGTGGATAGATAGTGGTGTTACGGTTGGTTTTGGCAAATTATTGAATTTGAGCGTCACGCCTTTGTATT
>CM028380.1:138674200-138715033 GCA_013146195.2 Codonopsis lanceolata
TTCGAATTTTTGGACCGAGAGATTAATTATCTCTTTGGTTGTTTTTAGTTTGAGCTTGTTAGCTCTGGCGCCACTGCTTTTATTATATTTCGCCCGCATGTTTTGAGTTGTTGGCGACGCCGTTATGGCCCTACCCATTATTTGCCACTTGCTTGTTGTTATGTGCCCCCCGGCACGCCTCGGGATTTCGCCTTGGGATCCGGCCGGGTCGTCACGCTTGGTATCGAGCTATTGGTTAGCCTGCTCGCCAGATAGGTTCCTTGGCCTAGTTTGGGGTTGGTTTTGTGTGATTTGTTATATCTTAACGCCGAGAGTTATAGTATGTTAAGATGTTTGAACTAGAATGGGTGTTAGCACTAGTAGAGGTGCCAATGTTGATAAGTATAAGGTGGTACTAGTAATATCCATGATTGAGAATCCACCTGAGAATTGGTGGCAAATATTATGATATTGTGATTTAATATTTAAGTGAAGATCACGGAGTTAGCTCATTAGAGTAGAGCACTTAGTACCGAATGAGACTAGGAAGACTCCATGAATTGTGAAAGAGTTAAGGATTAAGGATAAAATATTATAGGCGATTTATTTTATTACGCCTTATGGATTTTCGAGAGGTCAGTGGACTATACTTATGAGGAAAAGTTAGATATTAAGGAATGCACCGAGAGTGGATCTCGTGAATATTAAGAATGATGATGTAGTTAGAGGGCGCTTAGTACCTCATAAAATTGTGAAAACTGCAGACCAAGAAGCGGAGTGATGCTTTTACCTATTGTCATAGATGACGAGGTGATGAATCATTGTGTAAATTATGCTTGGGAAATGAAACACCGAGCATAGGTGTTGAGCAATACAGCTAAGTTTTTGCTTGTGATGGTGATCACATTAGAAAGGATTGCCTTAAGTTGAGGATTTATGACTCTAGGAGTGCTAATGAGCGGTCTAGTGACTCTTAGTGAATTCTGACGACCAGAGTTTAAGGTTGGCTATGCGTGCGTGGCGGTTGGCCATTGCGGAGTTTTGAGACCTACCCGAGATAGGAGGATAATTCCTTATACATATATTAAGGTTGTTATTATCATTATTATGAGTGCACGTTATATCGGTAGCTCATATGCATTCATACATACATTGCATTGTGTGAGGGTTTATTGATTTTGATTTATTGATATTATCGGGAGGATGTCCGCTTGGGATTGGTTTGGGTTTTAGAAAATGTGATTTTTAGTATGCCTATATATATGGCAATGTCATGCATATATGAAGAATGTATATGTGATAATGTTACTAGGGTATTACTAGTGGTGTGTTAAATTTGTATGCTCTATAGAGATATGTATTTTGTAAGTAAATAATTATACATTATTGTGTGATTTTTATTTATGCAGTAGGATAAACAGATTGATTTTGAGATGGATTACGGTTATTACGAGCGAGTATCTTAGTTAAATCGCGACTAATAGAGTGTAGTTACCGTCGCAGAGTATTTCGTGTGTGTTTGGCGAATACGAGATTTTGGACTAAGGTAATGAAAGACTTTCTGAGAGTTTTGACGGTTGAGTACTAGAGTGAATGTTACCTCTTTCTTTAGATTATATTGAAATATAGTGAATATAGATATATTATTAGAAACTTATTGTCTGAAAATTATCACGAGGGAAGTTTATGCGCCGTCTTCTCGGTTTTGTGTTATAAACATGTATGAATAGTTTAGAAATCGTATGTACTATAATAATTTGTTTGATTAACCGATATGCATGGTTATGAGTTATATGAGTTATATGAATTATACGAATTGTATGAGTTACATGAAGTATAAGAATTTAAGTATATTGATACTGGTTAATTGTATATCACATTTACATGATATATGTGTATACTTGTAGCATTGCTAAAGATAGGAATCTTATTATTCGCTTGAGGATTAAATTATGGGTAAAATATACACGTTTTATGTAGAGTATAAAAATGACTAGCATTAACCCATGTATTGTATTTGTGATGGGAATTAATATATGACTTTTATGTATGAACATGCTTATATGCATTAGTAAGCAATGTAACTTGTTTAGAGTATTACATGATAAAATCTTGATTATTATTGCCTTATGAATATACCATGATTACACTGTTGCATGTTTATGTGAGACTGTAGTAAAGGATGCTTAAGATTTTTCCCATAGCCCTTTGCATCCTTGCAACGAAAGCTTTTGAAATCAAATTTAGCCGGTACCCTAAATTGGTGATCAAAAGAGGTTCGTTGGTGGACTAGGATTGGTAGTAAGTAGGTTAGAAATTGACTAAACCTCTTACCAGAAGAAAAGGAAAATAAATGGAATAAATTTTCACATGATGCTATTATGTGCTCTTATGTGTATTGTCTATGATTTGGAAATTTCGAGTATGACTTGCATGATCCTGAATGTTAACTTACTTGTTTTAGAAGTGTGTTGTGGAACACTCTTCCTTAAGTTGTGAATTGCTTTATCGGCCATCTTTACCTCTCATGATTTAGAATTCTTGTATTTATATTTCATGTTGTAGCTCCGAAGCGAATAGTTTCGGGAGACTTATGTTTGTAAAGTCCTTGAATACGCTCCGATGATATATTTGGAATTCACATGCATAATTAATTAGTCATGGAATTTGTGAGTACTATGCGACTCAAGTATGAGTCAAGATATTTTCAACCTAAAGTGCTTGGTATTATGGTTATTGAAAATTTTTGAACTTGTGAAGGTGGGATTTTTGGTAGTTTGATTTTTTTTCCCTTCTTGGTTGGTTTTTAAGATAGTAGACTTGGAGACTGAGTCTAGGTTTATGGTTTGAGTGGGAATAAGGAGTATGAGTTCGCGATGAACCAAGTTGGGATTTTAACTTTCAAGGGTAGAGTTGTGTTCCTTCAAGTTGATGATGTGAAGCGACTTGTGTTGGATGAAGCTCACAAGGCAAAGTATACTATCCATCCGGGGAGTACGAAAATGTATAGGGATTTGAAGAAACAATTTTGGTGGAATGGCATGAAGCGACAAATAGCGGATTATGTGTCGAGGTGTCTAACTTGTCAGCAGGTGAAGGCGGAACATCAAAGACCCGCGGGGTTGTTGCAGCCATTGGATATTCCGGAGTGGAAATGGGAACATGTTACGATGGATTTTGTTTAGGGATTTCCACGTACTCGTAGAGGTTTTGATGTCGTTTGGGTTGTTGTTGATCGGCTCATGAAGTCGGCTCATTTTATTCCGATTGCTATGACTTATTCCTTGGGTCAGTTAGCGGCATTGTATGTGCAGGAGATTGTTAGATTGCACGGGGTTCCAGTTAGTATTGTTTCAGACCGGGATCCGAGATTTACATCGAGGTTTTGGCAGGCTTTGCAAGAAGCTATGGGGACCAAGTTGAACTTTAGCACAGCTTTTCACCCTCAGTCAGACGGTCAGTCCGAGAGAACAATTCAAATACTTGAGGATATGTTTTGCGGGCTTGTACGATTGATTTAAGGGAAGTTGGGATACACACCTTCCTTTGGCGGAGTTGCGTACAACAATAGTTACCAATCGAGCATCGGGATGGCACCGTATGAGGCTCTTTATGGGAGGAAGTGTAGATCTCCTATTTGTTGGGATGAGGTTGGAGAAGCAAAATTATGGGGTTCAGAGATTGTTCAGCAGTCAGTTGAGAGTGTGAAATTAATTCGAGATAGATTGCTCACTGCTCAAAGTCGACAGAAAAGCTATGCGGATAATCGGAGGAGAGATTTGGAATTTCAGGTTGGAGACTTCGTGTTTCTTAAGGTATCGCCTAGAAGGGGTACTAAGAGATTTGGAAAGAAAGGGAAATTATCACCGAGGTTCGTTGGACCTTTTGAGATTCTTGAGCGAGTTAGGAGTTTGGCTTACAGGGTGGCTTTACCGCCGTCTTTGTCGGAGATCCATAATGTGTTTCATGTGTCTATGCTTCGGAAATATCTTAAGGATGATTCCCATGTTCTTGAGTGTGAGGAGATTACTTTTCAGCCGGATTTGTCTTATGTTGAGCAGCCGGTGAAGATACTTGACACCAAAGAACATGTTTTGAGGAGCAAGAGAATTCCATTGGTGAAAGTTCTTTGGAAGAATCATGAGATCGAGGAAGCGACTTGGGAGACCGAGTTGGAGATGCGAGAGAAGTATCCTCATTTGTTTGATGACCACGGTAAGAATTTAGGGGCTAAATTCCTTAAAGTAGGGGAGAATGTAAAACCCTGAATTATGGATTGCTTGTGTTATGCATGAATTCATACATTTATAATCATCATAAATATGTTCATTTAGCTCACTCATGTGTTTTGAGTCAATAGCATGTTCGTTGACGTCGTTTGAGATGCTTGTATGCATTTTTCTTTCACGAGATGCTTTGAATCTCGGGTTTGTGATTTATGTTGTTATCACATGGATAATTGTTAGAGGGCATTTATAACATCATTTACATGCCTTAGATATTGGTTGGATGCTTATTGCATTGTCGGTTTGGTTGCTAGTTTGATTCTAGCGTTAACCCTTCTCCGTTGGACTTTTTCGGTTGTCGTTCGGGAGAGTTTTGCCTGAGTTCTTGGCCATGTTTGATTGAGGTTAGAGGCTTGATTGTTTTGGTTATTGTTTGGAGGTTATTAAGGTTGGTTTGTAGACACTTTTTGGCTTGGAAGGACTCGAGATTGCATGCGGGAGAGTCCGGGATCGAGCAAGGAAGCAACAAACCTTGGAATGCTGAATGCAGCTTTGATGCGCTCGCATCATATGGGTAGGATGCGACCGCATTGGTCCCTAAATCCTGATTACGGGATTTTTCAATCTGTTCGCGCATTGTCTGATTTTTACCCAACTAAACCCAAGTTAAACCTAACCTAAACCCTTCTACTTAGCCTAAGACTTGTCCTAAACATCTATTAGAGGTTTTAGAGGTTGATTAGTGGATTAATTAGGAGAATTAATCCCCACACTTAAACTAAAACCATCGCATTCTAACTTAGTCGGCCAAACAGAATACGACTCCTTCAGTTGTGTCTTCTGCGAGAACTTGAGAGAGAGCTTAAGAGAAGGCGATTCTAGGGTTCTTGAAGGGCTTGATCTTGGAAGCCTTTGCTCAGGGTCTTCTTTCCCCAAATCTACCCGTGAGATTGAAGAGAAGGTTGAGGAGAACAACCTCATCTCTTGGAATTCGAATTTGCTGCTTGTGAGGGCTGATTAACAGTAAGTTTCTACCTCTCTTCCTTTTCTTTTTGGCTCCATTGACCCTAGGGAAACAATCATAATGCTATGTGAGGTCAATGGATGCAATTGTTAGGGTTTGTAGAGATACCATGAACCCTAGGTCTTCAATTGTTGATGGAATTTGATTGAACCTATGTGAGACATTGATTTATGTGAAATTCATGTGTTAAATAGTCTATTAAACTTGGCTATGTGAATTACCCATGGATATTGAGTTTGATTTGGTAGAGATACTTGGAAGGGAATTTGCCCTAATTATGTTTTGGCTTGCAAATTATGGTTGTGAGCTTGATTACTATGTTTTACATGTTTAGTAGAGTATATTAAACCATGTTGTATGATTTAATCATGATTTGGAAAATATGATTGGTAAGAGGACTTGAATGAATTTATGCACATAATGGCAAATTGTTCTATGTTACATTGTTAAATGGTTTGTTGGGTTTATATGAGTTCATTGAACTTGGGGACATGATTATTGGCGATAGTTATGAACATAGGGGGGATGTTGAAGCCCATGCTTCTATACCCTTATTTTCGGAAAATCTAGATTGTACTCAACGGAGTCAACCTTGGTGTTAGTATGAATCCTAGGAACTATAATCTTAAGTCCTACGGAATTTTGGGTAGAAATCATGGAGGTCAAGCCTCCAAGAAGTTTTGAAGTGTATGAAGAACACTTGTTTATGAGAGCTTATATGATTCTCTATTGTGATATTTATGCTAGTTGTGAATGAAAAGCATGACTAGTTTGATGGCAGAGTGTTGACCTACTTGTTTTGAGCATATGAGTATATATTACTTGTGCTTGGGTTTTGAGTCCACTGAGTCGGTCCTGTTGAGTCTTTGGTGGGACGATACATCGCCTTCACGAATTGTGAGATTCGTGATCGCGATGGATCGCCGTCGGGTTTGCACACACCCCTCCATCGATGGCCACGGTGGGGAAGTAGTTTATCTCAGTTGTAGTAATACACATGGCTTTGATAACTATGGAACTCGAGCGGAGACTGTCTCGGGGACGTCGATATCTACGAGAGGGATATCGAGGGCACATAAAGGTTTTGCACGTGTTTTTGCAGGAGCGACACACGCGGAAGAATTGGTAATGGTATCATATCCCTTTTATATATGAATTGTCTCACAAGTACTTATGTGAATAATGTGCCTTGTGATTTGGATATGATATGATGGTTGAATTGGTTTCGTAAAAGTTATACTTTATAGATAACATGTTGTTTAAGGTTGTTAAGCATAAATGCGTAAACATGAACATTATTTGAATGTTGTATTATGCCAAAAGCATGAGTTATTATTGTTAAGCTTATATGCTTGACATAAATTTTATGGGAATGCTATGTTATACTAATAACATGAATTATTATTGTTAAGCTTATATGCTTGACATAAATTTTATGGGAATGCTATGTTATACTAATAACATGAATTATTATTGTTATGCTTATATGCCTTGACATGTAAATTATTGGAATGCCATGTTATACCAATAACATGAATTATGATCGTTAAGCATAAAATGCCTTGACATGGATTTTAGTGAGATGTTATACTACAATGATAACATGTTTTATTAATGTTGAGCATGGATGCCATAACATGATTCTTTTATAAAAGGTTATTATGTAAAGATAGCATGATGTAAATTATTATTGAGCATTATGCCATGATAGGAAGTTATGGTTAGTAACTTACTAAGTCTTTGTGACTTACTTTTATTTGTTGATTGTTTTCCCTAGATCCGAGTCGCACGAGCGGATCCAAGTAAATCAAGAAGGTTGCGTTGACGAAGTATTCTTTTGGCAAGGTTGCTACTTAGATAGTTTATTTTGCTTTTGGTGAGGTCGTTGGGAAAGATGAAGTTATGTAAACTTCATGTTGGGTAGCAAACCTTATTGTGATTTGTAATATTTGTAATTGTTGTTTAGTCTATTCTTTTGGTAGCCGACCGATAGTAGTCGTGCTTGGTGTATATTGGTAGTTATATTCCATATGCTATCTTGTTGTTAGTACTTGTATTGTTGGTAGCCGACTGGTGTTAGTCGCGCTTGGTAAACTTGGTGATCATGTTTTAATATGCTTTTATGATATTAAAGTATTATGTTTGTTCTCCGGCATATTGTTAGCCGTTGAGTTGTTAGACTAGAGTCTTAGACTTAGTGTAATGTTGGGTTCCGACCGTAGCTTCGGCGATGACTTGGTATATTATGCTATATATTTGATTTGCATGACAGGGAGTTTAGTCCTACGTGCCCAATGTTGCGGCACGTGCGTCGAATTTTTGGACCGAGAGATTAATTATCTCTTTGGTTGTTTTTAGTTTGAGCTTGTTAGCTCGGGCGCCACTATTTTATTATATTTCGCTTCCGCATATGTTTTGAGTTATTGGCGTATCGCCGTTATGGCCCTACCCATTATTTGCTACTTGCTTGTTGTTATGTGCTTCCCGGCGGCACGACCTTGGGATTTCTTCTTGGGATCCGGGTCGGGTCGTCACACTTCTTACCAGCTAAACTACAAGGTCTACTTCTCTAAATCATCAATCTAATTTTCCTTCCTGGTATAAATAAAAAAGGAAAACTACCATAAAATCTACCTGTCAAAACGTTCATTTATTGTCTCCTTTTCCAGTTTTAGTACTGTAGTTAGAAGATCAAACCCTTAAATACTAGTAGACGCTAAAATCGAAAAACGCTCAGCCATAACAAGAATCCAAAAAGTTTCCTCCTTTGATCTATACCATATATATATATATATAATAAAGGAAAGAATACAAACTTAAGGGGGACAACCAGCCTTACCCTTTGAACGGGGGGACAAAGGAGCCTTACCTCAAAAAAGGAGAAAATACAAAAGAGCATAACTAAGAGATACGAACATGAGCAACCCCTTGACCATCTAAAATAATATTGCCTCTGATAAATGAAGGAATGTCGGAGATGGAAGAAAATTCTGAATCAGCCCCTTGATCAATAGCAAGACTTGCAAGCCCATCTGCAACAGAATTGGCCTCTCGATAACAATGCCGAAAAATAAACTGACAGTCTCTTTGCATGGAGAGGAGAGCACGCACATAATAAACAGCCGACCAAGCAGGGATATAGCCTTTAGTGAGCCAGTTAAACACAACCATGGAGTCCATTTCAACAATAGCATGCATAAAGCCCTTATCATGAAGCCAACAAACACTTGAACCAGGGCCTTCAACTCAGCTTCATTATTTGTTGCAAAACCATAAAAAGAAGAGAAAGCATAGATAACGTCTCCTTGAGAATTTCGAATAATGCCACCTCCTCCACTTATGCCCGGATTCCCACGACAAGCTCCATCTGAGTTTAGCTTAAAAGAAGTAACAGGAGGTTTTAACCAAGTAACAGCTTGGATTTTGACTGAGCGTCTAGAAACATAGGAAACAAAACCGGATTGGTTTTGAACAGTGGAATAATTACCTTGACCCATGATAGAAGATAAATCTTGATTTATGGCAAAAAGAATGGAATGCAAGGCCACCCTAGGAGAACCGTGAAGCACTGCATTACGGGATTTCCATATGTGCCAAAGAATAAGAGAGGGAAGAAAAGTGTGAGCAACTGAATATTTGGAGCACCAACCAGCCATACAACGCTGGAGAATAAAGTCTCCTTTAATGTGGAGATCATGGGACAGATGGAAGGCTGACCAAATCGAAGCAGCTAGAGTGCCATGAAGAAAAAGATGAGAGAATGTTTCAATAGAAGGATCAAGGCAGCAAAGGCAGCGAGAAGCAAGCTGAAAACCTCTATTAAACAAGCCTTCATCAACAGGGAGACGCCCAAGGAATAATCTCCAAAGGAAGATACCAATTTTCTTAGGAAGAAGCTTATGCCATATAAATTTGGATGAGAGCAAAGATGAAGAAGCAAGCCGAACAACTGAAAGGGCTGAAGATAGAGAGAACCGGCCAGAAGAATTTTTTGACCAACAAGGCATGTCTTCGCTGTCATGAAGAGAGATTTTATTGTTGATAATATAATTGGTAGCATCTTGAGGAAGGAGCTCTATAGCCAAAGGGGTCAGATGCTTTCCTGAAGGATCAAACAGCTCTTTAACTTGGTAAATTGGACAGTCCACAGGGCAGGAAAGATGCTGTTGAGGGAGCCAGTTATCATACCAAATTGAGCAGTCACCCCGACCTATATTCCAGATAATTGAAGGTTCTGCAATAGACTGAATTTGCTTTAGACGCCGCCAAACATGAGAGCCACGCGAAGAAGATAAAGACACATGCAAAGAGTGACAATATCGAGCTTTTAAGAAAGTGGCCCAGAAACTATTGGAGGTTCTAAAACGCCACCACAGCTTGATTGAGAAGGCTTGAACTAAAGACATCATAGACGGGATACCAAGACCTCCTTCAGACTGAGGTTTGCAACAAGTGCTCCAAGCAACCCAATGAGCTCTTTGCGAGCCATCCTGACCACTCCAAAAAAAATTGGCAAATACACGCTCCAATGAGTTAATGACTGATTTTGGCGGATCTAAAGAAGCCAACAGATATGTCGATGAAGATTGGAGTACATGACGAATTAAAGTTATTTTACCCGCTGCATTTAAAAAAGATCCCAACCAAGATTCCATTTTTATTTGGAGCTTTGTGAAAAGAGGATCAAACATTGATCTATTCTTGCGACCATAGTAAAGGGGACAGCCCAAATAGGAAATAGGAAGAGACCCCAATTGAATACCCAAAGAAGAGGAGATTCAGGCAGCTCTCGAAGCACTGATTGAGGGAGAAACAAAGATTCTGCTTTTAGCTTTATTAGCGAGTTGGCCAGAAATTTGTTCATAAGATTGAAGCATCTCCAAATGAAGCTGAATGGATCTTCGGTTGCCATTGCAAAAGATTATAAGATCATCTGCGAAAGACAGGTGAGAAACAATTGGACACCCACTCAAGGTAGAGAAGCTAACACAAGAGTGAGAGTCATGCAGCTTGTTGAGTCTTCTACTAAGAGCTTCAGCAGCCAGAAGAAAAAGGCTAGGAGATAAGGGGTCTCCCTGGCGAAGACCCCGAGTATAATGGAAAAAGCCAGCCGGACTGCCATTGACAAGAACGGAAAACCAATTTTCTGAAATAAGCCTCCAAACAAGATCAATAAAGATTTCATGAAAGCCGAATTTCCGAAGGACCTGAGTAAGAAAAGGCCAGGAGACCCGATCAAAAGCTTTGGCCATGTCTAGTTTTATAACAATGTTGGAGCCGTTAACCTTTTTACCCAGAAAGGACATCATTTCTTGAGCCAGAAGAATATTGTCTTGGATGACACGATCTTTCGTGAAGGCACTCTGATTTGGACAGATAATGCGAGGGAGGATAGAAGCAAGCCGATCAGCCAAAATTTTTGATATAATTTTGTTACAGAAATTGCAGAGACTTATGGGTCTTAGATCCTGAAAATTCGTCGGAGAATCAACCTTAGGGATTGTAACAATAAAAGTACTAGTCCACGAACGAGGGAGAGAGAAGCCTGCAAAAAATTCTTTAATGGCAAGGAGAAGGTCTTCCTTGATGATGTCCCAACAAGACACAAAAAAATAGCTAGAGAAACCATCGGGCCCCGGAGCACTGTCTGAACTTAACCCTGAAACTGAGGACCATAACTCCTCTAAGGAAGGAGGACGAATTAAGTTGTTATTCCAATCTTCAGTGACTAATTCTGGGAGCATATCCAAATCATATTGGATTTGATGGACAACTTCAGTGAGATGATTCTGAAAAAACAAAACTGCCCCATTCGCTATGTCCTCTTCAGTTTCCAGCAAGCAGCCATCATTATTATGGATAGAATGAATATGGAGTCGTCTTTGAGATTGACGAACAGAAGCATGGAAAATTTTAGTGTTACCGTCACCCTCCTTAAACCACTTAACGCGAGATTTTTGACGCCAATAAGCTTCCTCAGTAGAGATGGCTTTACGAAGAGTAGCTTGGGCTTGCATGAGATCTGTGACAGCCTGACCCGGACTCCAATGCGAAATCCCA
The DNA here is from genome assembly GCA_013146195.2 of Codonopsis lanceolata. NCBI lineage: Eukaryota > Viridiplantae > Streptophyta > Magnoliopsida > Asterales > Campanulaceae > Codonopsis > Codonopsis lanceolata. The sequence goes on from CM028380.1 coordinate 138,685,490, forward strand.
AGGTCGTGCCGTCAAGCCAAGCTAAAAGACGAACAAGCACCTGCTAAGAAAAATGGTACGAGTCAAAAGATGAGCTATCAAGCTCGAATAGGAAGGTAAAGCCATAACGGCAATACAGAACACTTAAAAACACTAAAATCTGCGGAAGCAAATCATAAGTGGAACCCAAGCCTTTAATCCTAAACAAAGGAACACAAGGCTGAGAGATAACTATCTCTCGACAAATTTACGACTCGCGTGACGCAACATTGCGCACGGATAACATACCATCGGCAAACCTAAGGCCGGCAAAGCTACAAGATCCCAGCCTGATATAAAACCACTCGACGGCTATAACATGTCGGAGGGACAAACTAACTAAAAGAATAAGATATTTAAGTACTAGACAACTAAACCAATGTCTCACGACTAAAGTTGTCGGAGATAGAAATAACAATGACAAAATACTAGAACAAGTGAGCTAATACTTTGCTCGGAAAGACAACGGAATAAACTTCTAAATAAATACAACAGCTCGACCAAACAAGACGGCTCCCAAAATAATACATAATAAAATACTAACATAACTACCCAAGTAAAGTTTACATAACTTTACATCCGTGTCTCACAAAATAATATATACAATAATAACAAAATCTCCAAGCTTAAAGCCCTAAGACCACTGTTAGAAATCACTATCTGAAGCCGCCAAGCGCTAACGGACAAACTAAGGAAAACAAACACACAGAGTGAGTCATAATGACCCAGTAAGTTACTAAATGCAATTGTATGGCATAGCGTGGCGTGGCATGGCATAATGCACAAGCATGTATAAAATCATGGCATCTTAATAGAATACCAATAATAAACTTGTATTAAGTCACCAAGTAACATAAACTTCATAAACCACTTAGCACATTATCTTTCATATAAGTGCTTATAGTAAGCCACATAAGGGATAGAGAAGATACCCAAATAGTGCCGTTGTGCTGCTCCTGCAATACACATTAGTAACCGGATTGTACCATCGATGCTCGTGATTACATCGACACACTGAGCGGCTACACCGCAAGGGCAGCCCTTTCTCAGTCTAGCTTAGAATAATCCATTCGCTCTATTGGTTACGAGATGGGCTAACTTCCCCACTGGGGCCAACAGTGGAGGGTGTGTGAGGTCCCAGGTACGACGATCCATAGCGAATACGAATCTTACGATTCGTATAGGCGATGTATCGTCCTACCCTGACATAAAAACCAATCCAAATATTGCCAGCTGGACTTACATGCAATGCACAAGTAGGTATTTACTCGCATGCTCAAACAAGAACCAAGACCGTCAAGAGCGGACTTATCAAATCAAGTAGGTCATAAAGCTCTACACACCAATTTAACAATGCAAATATTTGCACATACTTAACAAATCCAACTAACTTATAAGTTTAGTCAAAGAACCACATAATGAGTTACTCATAATCCTCAAGTCATCACCCAATCAAAAGTAACATATAAGCTCAAGAAATCACAATATGAGGTCTACTATAGCCCTCTACTCGGGATTAAACCAAAGACTATTATTTAGTCTAAGAACAACCATAAATCAAGACTTAGTGATTAGTCTATTCATAAAAGCATAACGGACTCAACCATAGTCCAAACCTGTCGTATATAATTGACATCCTTAAAACCAATCTCAAGGGTACTAAAACTAAGCCGTAGTCATATCCTCGCAAGTGCTTTCATGTGCACGCGACCAAATTCCCTAAAAAAAGAACTCATTCAAATAATCATTCCTTATAATAATACGAGATCATAGGTTGGTCTCTAGTGCTCCGTGCTCTAACGAGCACGCTCTAAATAAATCCCCAATAAGCCTCTATATCGTGGGTGTCACAAATGGTACACAATTCAAGATGCTCGGGTACTCACAATCAAAACCAACCAAACCCGAACATCGTAGGATTTCAACCTAAGGCTCACTAACATCTTATTGAACCCAAAATGACTCCATTGAGTCTTAATATCGCATTTCATTAAACACACATTTCATAAATCCCAAAATTAACACATCATTCAAGTTTATAGAAATTCTCCCAAAAAATAATCATTGTTTCATAATCATAGTCAAAATCGAAACCCAAATGTCGTATCATAAACATAGTCACTTCGTAGGACTTTCAAGTTTATTAACACATTATCAAATTATTTTGACTCATCTAAATACTAAGTCCGGGCTTGATTCAACATCAATTCATAATAATTAACAATAATTCCATTTTATAAATCATAACAACCCCCAACATAATCATAACCCATTTTATAAATCAATTAAATGATTCTACCCATGATAACTAGTGAGTTCACACATCCAAGTCCCAAACATAGGCATATCTTCACAATAAACCCAAATAACACGTGGACATAATTTCTAGCATGCTCATAATCCTAGAAACACAAGATGAAGAGTAACAATATACTTTCAACAATCATATAAGTCATCCTACATATGCTTTTGACAAGTTCACATGCTCAAATCACAAATTAAAATCACACAAAGCAAGTATGTGTACTTCATTGACCTCAAATAGCATAGAGTTTGTTTTCCTTAGGATCAATGAGTACAAAATCAAAAAGAGAAGAAGTAACTTACTTGTATTCTACACCCAAGAAAGCAAAGGAAGAAATTATTTGGTTGAAAGTGATCTACTCTTCAAGCTCTACACTTTTTATGGAGGTGGCTTGAGCAAATGGAGGATGGATCATGGAGGATGAAGATGAGAGCTTCAAGAAGCCATGGGAGAGCTTGAGAGAAATGAAATCCTGTTTTTGGAGAGTGAGGAGAGAAATGAGGGTCAAACTCATCGATGTGGTGTATATTGGTTTAAAACTGAGTGGGACAAGTGTCAACATAATGTGGTCCCTTTAAAATCTGATTTTGGTAGCTTAATTAATCACTAAAGCACTCTTAATCCACTCTTAAAACTTGTTAGAGATGTTAGGACATAAGTAAGGAGGGTTAGGGAGGTTTAGGGTTTAGGATGGGGGTTTAAGGGTCTAATTGGTGTTTAGGAGCAAAATCAGATTGCAAGAGAAAAATTCGTAGGTGCAACCAGCACTTGAGGCGGGCGCCTCATATGGCGGGCGCTGGACTTTTCCAACTTATGACTTATGTTCATTTTGCAATGCTCTCAGCATTGTCCCGCGAGCTAGTGATCAGAATTCGATGCGAGCGCATGGTCCAGCCCTTGAACTTGGTCTAAACATGTCCTAAATGGTCCCAAACTCATGGGCAACCATTCTAAGGTCTAACCCAACTCAAAACAAGTCGGAAACACACCCGAACAACATCCGGAACAAGGTAGAACAGGGCTCGAATCATGTGACGAATGGTCAACGAATCAAACACCAATCAAACACCAATCATACTAGGATAACTTGGACATGGAAAAGGCTTGTCTAAACATGGTTATGACCTGAATACAAGGCCGAGAACTCAACGAACACTTCGCACGACGAAATACAAGCAATACGAGCAACGAGGGAAATCGCTAAGGCCAAAACAAAGCAATCGAACCGGCGATTCAACAAGCAAGCATACATGATTCTAAACATGTTAAGAGCTTCATGAATGACTTATGAATGTTTCTAAATCATATATAGACTAAGTAAACATGCTCACAATCAACAAGAAAGCATGAAGGCACAAATGCACACAAGAATGGGGGTGTTACACTCTCCACCTTAAAAAGAATTCGTCCCGAATTCTAAATCATAACACGAACCAATGTTAGATTAACACTCAACCACAAAACATCGAGACAACAATTACGGCGTCTCTTAATCCCGGGTGAACACTCGGTCTCAAAACCACCTACCTAGACTCGAATCTCCGAGTCTACCACCACATACACTACACAAGGGTCAAACTGCAATAATCCAAATTCAAAAGTCTACGAACTCTCAATAGACATAACAACATCAAACACCTTCGATTGGAAACAATATGACTCATACTTGAGTCACGAATACACATACGAACAACACTAGGCCAATCATGTAAAAACACATTCAAGGACACTTTAAACATTCAACTACCGAAACTATTTGTTTCGGGGCACAACATGAAATTCAATCACAAAAGATTCTAAGTTAAAATAAATAATAATTGCCTATGGAGCAATTTGCAAATTAGAGATAATCAAGTCAGCATTTCAAACCATGTAAATCATACTCGCGATTTTCCTATCGCGGGTAACAACACATAAGAGCACATTAATGAAATGTTTTGAAAATTCATTCCATTTCTGTCCATTCCATTTGGTAACGGGTATAGTCAATTTCTAACTTAATTCTTACCAATCCTAGTCCAACGACGAATGCCTTTTGCTCACCAATTCAGGGTACCTACTGAATTAGCTTCAAAAGTTTCCGTCGTAAGGATGCGAAGGTTCATGAATAAAAAGTTTTAAGCATCCTTCAAACAAATTCCCTATGCTAATGAAATGAATGAACATGAGATAATAATGATGAAATGAGAATTTAATATACTACAATGTAAATGCATCAAGTAGGTGTTTCCTACAACTAATGCACATAATTGAATAAAATCAAACCAAGTAACAAGGTCTATTACCTTGGCAAACAACAATCATAGCTACCACAAACTCGTGTACCTAGTACACCCAACCAAGATAACTCACTAGGATTTACAAGAAACCGACACGTCTACCGATACTCGTAACGTCTATACTCCGCAAAACTATCCTTTCTTAAGCTCTAGACCAAGTCTACAACCAATGTATACACTAAGCATCCTAACACAACGTTAACATCTCAATACTCACGGTGAAGCGTCAATCTCTCCCGTGCCGATTATCCTCTAAATCGCAACCTTCAACCTTCTCACAAGTCGAGTGTATATCCTACTCGCATAGTAACTACTAACAATACCATAATATTATATCATTCATTACATTAAACATATCTTTATAGAATATACAAACATCATACCAAACCGATAAGTATCAATATACAATTCATACTTCATATATATATATATATATATATATATATATATATATATATATATATATATATACTATATGGCCTTTATATATAACCACACAAAACCACAACTCTATATATAGCATAGTCTTATATATATAGACTAAACAAGAATCCATACACCACGTGCGATTACCTACCGGTAATTCACAAAACAAACCATATCATATATCGATCTCACATTGGGGTATTATTCCCGATCGAGCAAATAACCAATATTACACAATACACCATATAATGTATGTATGAATGCACATGAGCTACCGATTAAAGCGCGCATACTCATAATAACGGTAATAGTAGCAATGGTATAATATATACGCATATATATATACAAGAATATACCTTCCTATTTCTGATAGGTTTCAAAACTCCACAATGGCCAACCGCCACGCGCGCACTGCCTCAAACTCTAGGCTGACCGTCACCATCTCTCTTGGAGCCACTAGATTGTTGACTAGTACTCCCAGACTGACTAACTCTCCTCCTCGGGCAATCTTTACGAACATGATCGCCGCCACAAACAAAGCATTTTCCTGTTTACCCCAAAGACTTATTCACGGTGTCCTGTTCTCATACAAAATGTTACATATCAACTCATCACCTCGCCGCCTCCGAGTAGAAGTAATTACACCACTCCGCCACCCGAACGCACATTTCCTTGACTAGTCTGAGGTGCCGATGTCTCTCTTATTATCATTGCTCCTATTAGTCTTCTGTTCTCGAGCATGATCCTCGATATCCATCTCCATCGCATATGCACGATCCACAGCCCCTTGGTAATCCGTAAGCTGTAATGGAATAAGCTGCCTACGATATTTCGTCCTCAGGCCTTTCACAAACCTCTCGGTCTTCCTAGCCTCATCCGGTACCAAGTAACCACAATAGCGAGCCAGCTCTGCAAACTTTGTTGAATACTGAGCCACGGTCATATCTCCTTGTTCTAACACTAGGAATTCCATCTCTCTTCTTTCTCGAATTAATGTCGGAATAAACCGTATCGTAAACTCCGTGACAAAGTTCTCCCACACTCGAGGCACTCCATGCCGTCTCCAACGATCTCGTATTTCAAGCCACCAATGCTCGGCCGCACCATCCAATCTAAACACCGCTAAGGTCACCATCTCTTCTGATGTACAACCCAAAACTGCAAAGATCTTCTCCATGCTTTCTAGCCAATGTTTCACCTTAGTAGTATCCGGCTTTCCATCAAAACTTTCCGGTTTCAACTTCAAGAACCTTGCAAGAACAAGAGAATCGCTTTCAATCCAAACATCTCGTTGAGGAGTCACACGCGGATCATTAACATTCTCTCCCTCTCTCGCCGCAACGAGTTGTATCCGATCTCTACTAGAACTAGCTCCACGCCAAGTTCCTGACATAATACGCCTACAAAGAACACTCAGCGTTAATAACTCAACAATAAACCCAACCCAAACTAGGCCAAGGAACCTATCCTGGCGAAATAGCTAACCTATAGCTCTGATACCAACTGTGGCAGCCCGACCCGGACTCCAATGCAAAATCCCAAGGTCGTGCCGTCAAGACAAGCTAAAAGACGAACAAGCACCTGCTAAGCAAAATGGTACGAGTCAAAAGATGAGCTATCAAGCTCGAATAGGAAGGTAAAGCCATAACGGCAATACAGAACACCCAAAAAAAACTAAAATCTGCGGAAGCAAATCATAAGTGGAACCCAAGCCTTTAATCCTAAACAAAGGAACGCAAGGCTGAGAGATAACTATCTCTCGACAAATTTACGACTCGCGTGACGCAACATTGCGCACGGATAACAAACCATCGGCAAACCTAAGGCCGGCAAAGCTACAAGATCCCAACCTGATATAAAACCACTCGACGGCTATAACATGCCGGAGGGACAAACTAACTAAAAGAATAAGATATTTAAGTACTAGACAACTAAACCAATGTCTCTCGACTAAAGTTGTCGGAGATAGAAATAACAATGACAAAATACTAGAACAAGCGAGCTAATACTTTGCTCGGAAAGACAACGGAATAAACTTCTAAATAAATACAACAGCTCGACCAAACAAGTCGGCTCCCAAAATAATACAAAATAAAATACTAACATAACTACCCAAGTAAAGTTTACATAACTTTACATCCGTGTCTCACAAAATAATATATACAATAATAACAAAATCTCCAAGCTTAAAGCCCGGAAGACCACCTGTTAGAAATCACTATCCGAAGCTGCCAAGCGCTAACTCACCGCACAAACTAAGGAAAACAAACACACGAAGTGAGTCATAATGACCCAGTAAGTTACTAAATGCAATTGTATGGCATAGCGTGGCGTGGCATAATGCACAAGCATGTATAAAATCATGGCATCTTAATAGAATACCAATTATAAACTTGTATTAAGTCACCAAGTAACATAAACTTCATAAACCACTTAGCACATTATCTTTCATATAAGTGCTTATAGTAAGCCACATAAGGGATAGAGAAGATACCCAAATAGTGCCGTTTGTGTTGCTCCCCGCAATACACATTAGTAATCGGTTCGTGTACCATCGATGCTCGTGATTGATACATCGATTCACTGAGCGGCTACGCCTCAAAGGCAGCCCTTTCTCAGTCTAGCTTAGCATAATCCATTCGCTCTATTGGTTACGAGATGGGCTAACTTCCCCACTGGGGCCAACAGTGGAGGGTGTGTGAGGTCCCAGGTACGGCGATCCATAGCGAATACGAATCTTACGATTCGTATAGGCGATGTATCGTCCTACCCTGACATAAAAACCAATCCAAATATTGCCAGCTGGACTTACATGCAATGCACAAGTAGGTATTTACTCGCATGCTCAAACAAGAACCAAGACCGTCAAGCCAAGAGCAGACTTATCAAATCAAGTAGGTCATAAAGCTCTACACACCAATTTAACAATGCACATATTTGCACATACTTAACAAATCCAACTAACTTATCAGTTTAGTCCAAGAACCACATATTGAGGTATTCATAATCCTCAAGTCACCACCCAATCAAACGTAGCATATATGCTCAAGAAATCACAACATGAGGTCTACTATAGCCCTCTACTCGGGATTAAACCAAGTCTATTATTTAGTCTAAGAGCAACCATAAATCAAGACTTAGTGATTAGTCTATTCATAAAAGCATAACGGACTCAACCATAGTCCAAACCTGTCGTATATAATTGACATCCTCAAAACCAATCTCAAGGGTACTAAAACTAAGCCGTAGTCATATCCTCGCAAGTGCTTTCATGTGCACGCGACCAAATTCCCTAAAAGAGAACTCATTCAAATAATCATTTCTTAAAGTAATACGAGATCATAGGTTGGTCTCTAATGCTCCGTGCTCTAACGAGCACGCTCTAAATAAATCCCCAATAAGCCTCTATATCGTGGGTGTCACAAATGGTACACAATTCAAGATGCTCGGGTACTCACAATCAAAACCAACCCAACCCGAACATCGTAGGATTTTAACCTAAGGCTCACCAACATAATATTGAACCTAAAATGACTCCATTGAGTCTTAATATCACACATTATTAAATACCTATTTCATAAGTCCCCAAATTAACACATCATTCAAATTTATGACAATTTTACCAAAAATCATTCGGACTAGATTCCTAAGATTTAAAATCCATAGAACTCAACATAATTATATACCCATTTTATAAATCACATAATTTCAATTAAATGGTCATACTCATGATATCTAGTGAAATCACACATCCAAAGTCCCAAACTTAGGCATACCTTCATAATAAACCCAAATAAAATGTAAACATGATTTCTAGCATGCTCACAATCCTAGAAACACAAGATGAAGAGTAACAATATACTTCAACAATCATATAAGTCATCCTACATATGCTTTTGACAAGTTCACATGCTCAAATCACAAATTAAAATCACACAAAGCAAGTATGTGTACTCATTGACCTCAAATAGCATAGAGTTTGTTTTCCTTAGGATCAATGAGTACAAAATCAAAAAGAGAAGAAGTAACTTACTTGTATTCTACACCCAAGAAAGCAAAGGAGAAATCTATTCGGTAGGAAATGCTCTACTCTTCAAGCTCTACACTTCTTATGGAGGTGGCTTGAGCAAATGGAGGATGGATCATGGAGGATGAAGATGAGAGCTTCAAGAAGCCATGGGAGAAGCTTGAGGGAAAGGAATCCCGTTTTTGGAGAGTGATGGTGAGAAATGAGGGTCAAAACATCAGATTGTGGTGTATATTGGGTTAGAAACTGAGTGGGACAAGTGTCACCACATTGTGGTTGATAAAATCTGATTTTGGGCTTGTTTAATTAATCACTAAAGCACTCTTAATCCACTCTTAAAACTTGTTAGAGATGTTAGGACATAAGTAAGGAGGGTTAGGGAGGTTTAGGGTCAATTAGGATGGGGGGTTAAGGGTCTAATTGGTCACAAATCAGATTGCAAGAGAAAAATTCCGTAGGTGACACCAGTTCTTGAGGCGGGCGCCTCACATATGGCCAGGCGGGCGCTGGACCTATTTCACTCATGACCATTTTGCAATGCTCTCACTTGTCCCGCGAGCTAGTGATCGAGTCGATGCGGCGCATGGTCCAGCCCTTGAACTTGGTCTAAACATGTCCTAAATGGTCCCAAACTCATGGGAAACCATTCTAAGGTCTAACCAACTCAAAACAAGTCGGAAACACACCCGAACAACATCCGGAACAAGGTAGAACAAGGCTCGAATCAAGCGACGAATGGTTAACGAATCAAACACCAATCAAACACCAATCATACTAGGATAACTTGGACATGGAAAAGGCTTGTTTAAACATGGTTATGACCTGAATACAAGGCCGAGAACTCAACGAACACTTCGCACGATGAAATACAAGCAACACGAGCAACGAGGGAAATCGCTAAGGCCAAAACAAAGCAATCGAACCGGCGATTCAACAAGCAAGCATACATGATTCTAAACATGTTAAGAGCTTCATGAATGACTTATGAATGATTCTAAATCATATATAGACTATGCAAACATGCTCACAAGCAATATGAATGCATGAACACAAGCAACGAATGGCTAGGGTGCCACAAGATCTATTACAAAGAATATTTCCAATGGATCGTGTACAAAATATTGACTTGTGTTTGGGGGTTAAGGAATTAAATATTTGTGTAAACAAGATATTTAATTCGTGCAGAAGAATAGCTATGAATGAAAACAACAAGAAGTAAATAATAAATTATTGATGTAGAGCTTCTTGTTGTTGACGAGGACTTTTTGATCTGTTTAGGATCTCTTGAATGCACTGAGTATAAAGACTTAGAGTTGTTGTAGATTTTCAGAGCAATTCATCCAGTGTATATATGTGTATTTCTTCAGTCTTTAATGGCGACATTTATAGCTGGAGCATTCTGGAGATCCGTTGGAGAAGACGAAGACTTAACATCTCTATTAGGTTTAATGCATTAAATGCATGGAGCCGTCGTGATGATTTCGTCTTCACAGATATAGAGCAGGGGAAGGGTGCAGAGACTAGAAACCGGGCAATATGGATGTTAGATCTGTAAGAGTTGTTACAGACAGTAGGTGACAGTCTGATCTCCTGCTTTTACTGTTCAGTCTGTGAAAGTCTTCCTGCTTTTCGAAAAGCTGCTTTCGGCGGGTCTGAGATGTCAGGGAATGTCTTAATTTAAATTCAAACTTGATAAGGGTAAACTTAAATTGATCCAGTAATAATTGTTTAACTGGACACGTCATGATTGACCAAGTGTAGACAAGGTCTGCCGATTGTATGCTGTAGCAGGTCTTCCGGTGAAGCTTTAAAGGAGGTCTTCCGCTGAACCTGTGAAGTCCTATAAAAACTATTCTTGGCAAAGTTCTATACACAGTTGCCATGCTAATCGATACGCAGCCCAATTAGCCACTGATGTATAAAACTAATATAATGTATGAGCAGATATAAATCTAAATACAATGAGTATCAACAATCTAACCGACTATGTGATAGATAATGACATGTCTAAAAGAGTTCTTAATTTTATAACGGAAGATATGCCTCTATCAAATAGTAGAACACCTCAAGTGTAAAGACTAATCTAGGTGCACAAAAAAAATGTAAGGAAATCATAGAACAACACAAAGATTAGTAGCAATCAGTTTAAATAAATTTAAACAGAGTGTTTAAATTCTAAGCAGGTATGAAATGAAAGAACAAGAATTTAAAAAATAGACAATTTTTGAAAGGCAATTAATCTTCTGTATTATAAATGAGGAGTTTAATGATTTTAGAGTTTTCAAAAAATAAGGATAGATACAAAGGTTAAGGGAAGAACGAGGAGTCTTTTCCCTTTTCCTTTGTCTGCTTCTTCTTTCTCCCTTCGCTGTCGCTCTAGCTCTTTAGTTCTTCGGACGTATGTACTCATCATCGACATCCGTGGGAGGTCTAGTGGAACGAGAACGGTAGTCAAGTTCTTCACGAAGACGGCCGTTCTCTTCCATAAGCATGCGGTTGTGTAGACACCCCAATTTCGTATCCCTGGTATGTGACATGACATAAAATATCAAGACCTGTTAAAACATTAACAAATGTCAAGTTACAAGGTCAAAAGTGCAAAAGGACAAAGCAGGATGCACAAAAGGATGAAATGCAGGGTTCAAAGTGCAAGAAAATGAAAATGTGAATAGTGCTGGCACCACCCATATGAAATCTTGGAGCCATGCCAAGTTCTATAATGGGTGGCGCCAAGATTCCTTTCCCAGCGCCAAGTTTCACCTTCCCGGCTCCCAGAATCACAAACAGTGGCTGAAAAGCTCAATTCTCTCTGCGTTGTGTACAACTGATCAATGCACTATGAAGAAAATTTAATTCCCAGCGTGTCCTTAATTCAACCTATAAATACAGGCCCTGGGCTCCGCATTCAGCACACCTCTTTATCGATAAAATTTCTCTGCATCCTCGTTACGCTGAAGAAATAAATAGTGAGATATCATCTCAAAAGCCTCGAAACCCTGCCAAACCTCCTCCAAACACAAAACCAACCGGTAGAAGTGAGCCTTAGCCCCCCAGCTAGGTAACCACCCTATTTCCCCGGTCCAAAAATCGTGGAAAGAGCAGTTGCTCTGCCCGATTTAAAATGCCAAATCAGCCAGAAATAAGCTGTTATTCTGCCCGATTTCAGTCTACCTCAAGCAAACACAACAACCAAAATAAACAGTTACTCTGCCCAAATCCCAAGGCCAAAAGTAACCTTCGGAAGCAGTCACTCTGCCCGAATTCACACAACACACAACACACAACAACAACAAAAAAAGACTCCCTCTCCCTGAAGGACAGAGCGAGCACACCCTAAGCCATCAGTAAGTTTTATTTTTAAGTCTTTATTTGTAAAAGTATTATTTCCAATCCGGCCCAATGAAGATATATAAGCAGTTGTGCTACCCGGATTTAGTTAGGAAATAGTACTAAAAAAAGCCATTATTATGGCCAAATATTTTCAAGTATATTTGTAATTATTTGTAAAGAGACAGTTGCAAGTCTGTAAATAATGTAGACAAATGGATGTATTTGTAGGCGTTATTATGCTTTATTTATACTGTTAAATTAATATAACAACAAGCATACTTTAGCCAAAAACTGCTTTTGAGGCGAAAGGCGAGTTGGGTGCCTAGCACCTTCCCAACTCGTAACTTAGCCTTCGAACCCGTTTTTATTATCTCTCGGTTTTCTTTTTTTTTTTTTATTTATTCCTCAAAATAAAGATGGCGACTCTAAAACATTTTGGATCCAGTGGGGCCTCGCAACATCTTTCCTTGCACTTTTCCGTTTTCCCCTAAAAAAAGGAAAATGGGAATGGAAGGGTGATGTATTCCTATGTCCTGGTATCCCCTAAACAAGGGATAACTTGACATAGAAAACCCAAAGCACCCATAGTGATCCGAGATAGGCCATAAGGCTATTTTCATAAAATCCATAGTGGGGGCACTGCAACATTCCTTCCTTGCACTTTCACCTTTTCCCCTAAAAAAGGGAGAATGGTAATAGAAGGGTGATGCATTCCTATATCCTGGTATCCCCTAAAAAAGGGATAACTTGACATAGAAAACCCAAAGCTCCCATATTGGATCAAAATTCACTAAAGGCAACCGAGGAGCATTCCAACGCGCTATTCCGACAGCACTCCTCTCGCACTTTTGATTTCGCCGTCCCCTAGACAAGGGAGGGTGGAACGAGAGCAGTGGATGTCACCGCATCCGCAAGTACGCGCACCCCTATCCAAGGGCGCGCGGGGCGCGGGAGCAACGTTTCCCGGGAACCCACAGTGGAGACTCTGCTGGGGAGATCGTTTTTATTTTAATAAATAAAAATGGAGGGCTAGACTCAGTAACCAAAACTTTTTTTTCTTTTGTTTCTGGCTAAAGTATGCTTGTTATATTAATTTAAACACTTGAATATTGCGTTCCTTTAACATTCGTGTCTATATTTGTGGATATGATCCTCCATCTTGCAGCAGTTTCATTCCAATCACTTTTATGGATATACTTATAAATATTTGTATTTTTTTAAAAAAAATTCCAAAAAAAATATATACATATGCAATATTTTATGTGCAATAATTTCCGGGCAACACAACAAAAAGACCGGGGCTTTATTTTTAAATATCACTTCATTTTCGGCCTTATATTATTTTATTCTGCTTTATTTTCATTCCGCAATATATATATATATATATATATATATATATATATATATATATATATATATATATATATATATATATATGCATTCATTCTGTCATTTTATTTTGGGGATTATGACTCATTTGTAATTAATAGGGATAGATAGATTCCCCACTTTTCTTTCTATTTCTTGATGGTACGCTTGCTTGCTCGCGCTCAAACTAAAAAGCCGAGAAAATCCATAAATAACTGCAAGACATGCCATATCTGTTTTATTTTTTGCTTTTTATATCTAAAAATAAAAAATAAAAGAAAACGTTTTTGCTTTTTAGATACCGCACACACGCGCACATGCATATAAATATATTCGAACTGCTACCATACACCATGGCCAGCCTACCCCCTGCATAAGCCAACGTTAGACTGCATATAGATTTTCATGACACTTCAAAGACCGACCGGTTTTTGCATTTTAAATCGTGGGTCAGCCCTGGTAAAAAAAAATGTGCACAAGTCAAAAAAATCTGCGCAAGTCAAAACAAAAATTTGCGCAAGTCAAAAAAAAATGCGCAAGTAAAAAAAAAATACACTGGGGCTAATTTATTATTTTCTAATGCTCGACCTAGACCATTTCGAATGGTGGATCCCGAAAAGAGTATAGGCCCTTCGCCTGGGATCAGTCCGATCTCGGGGAGTCGAAAGGCAGGTGGAATACGTTGGTCCTATACTCTGGAGAAAGAATCCACTGTTCCAGGAAAGTCCTGAGACTGTCAAAATTAAGTAGGTGCTTATCCAGGTCAATTTGTAGGGAAAATAATTAATAAAATATACTAATAAAGGCACGCTGTACTCCAAGCCCAGAAAGCCTTCAGCCAGCCTTCTGATACCTCCAAACCCGTTTTCCTCAGAAACCTGGCCCGAATTTGAAAAGGCAGAGACAATACTGGCCAATTGATACAGATCAGATCAAGGGCAGAAACATTTCAGAAAGTACAAATCCAGGCAGTATGGCAGCAGAGAATGAACAGTCCGCTACGGGTACAGATGCAGAAACTCCTAAGTATGCACCTTCTCTTGAGTTTGAGGCCTGGATAAAAGAAGCAATGGACGCTCATACAAAAATAATAACAAACCAAGTGATGGGTGATCTTTTAAAAGGCTTCTCAGAGGTCCTGGATACTCTCTCCCAAAAGGTCAAAATCTCAAAACATGTTCCTAATGCTTCCCACCTCCCTGAGATAAACCTTCCTGATATCTCAGAAAATATCCTTTTCCAAACCTCTGGAAAGCCACCAAGTGCTCCAAGTGCTAGCCATCAGACAAAGAATGATCCCATGGCCCAAGGAGGTATGATTCCAAATACCCATAGTTATACCATGTATCCTCCAGAAATCAACTCTGATCTCCCCCACCTAAATACTTGCTACTATAACCAGAAAAATCACCTTCCTCTAGACCCTTCAAATACTTATTCCAAGCAAATTACCTCAGGGTTTCCAAAAGAAGTAACTTGTGTACCAAGAAAAGAATCCCTCTTGGGCCAAGGTCCAGGCAACCCACTCCCACTGCAATATTACCCAACAGAAAAAATTCTACCCAGTTGCCAGACCAAATCCAAACCCGGCCATTTGCCTAAGCCAAGGGGCCGAAGAGAAATAATCCCAAGGCATTATGACGACCTGCCTGCATCCTCCAGAAATCAACTCTGATCTCCCCCACCTAAATGCTTGCTACTATAACCAGAAAAATCACCTTCCTCTAGACCCTTCAAATACTTATTCCAAGCAAATTACCTCAGGGTTTCCAAAAGAAGTAACTTGTGTACCAAGAAAAGAATCCCTCTTGGGCCAAGGTCCAGGCAACCCACTCCCACTGTAATATTACCCAACAGAAAAAATTCTACCCAGTTGCCAGACCAAATCCAAACCCGGCCATTTGCCTAAGCCAAGGGGCCGAAGAGAAATAATCCCAAGGCATTATGACGACCTGCCTGCCCCAAGATCTGAAATACTCCGGACACTGTGGGCCCATGGGATACTAAAGCCCCTGGATAATTACCGACCACCCAAACCATTACCTACTTACTGGAATTATGCCCATTATTGTGAATATCATCAAAGCAGTGGTCATCTTACTGACAAGTGCTATACACTCAGAAATGCAATTCAGGACCTCATCGATAGCAAGGTAAATGTTTGGTGAAAGCAGTTCCTTGGGTATGATAGACAAAGACACTGATTATGGGGGGCTACCTGCTGAGTTCAAGCTCCTTAAGCCTCTACAGAACTGGTATATTACGACCGGCCCGCTCTTGACTCCCGCAGACATGGTGGACCGCTTTGGATACACTATTCCCCTTCATTTCCCTAGCTTTACATATTGGTCATCTATCGATCCGCTCCCTAAAGTTGAGGATCTCAAACCCCAGGTCCTCAATAATGCAATAAACCCCGTGCAGTTTGCTATTAATGATAATATGAATGTCTTTGCTTATTCCTTAGTTGCACCTACATTAAAAGACACATTAAATAATCATAATAATGAGTCATTTGATGAAATGGACCCAAAAGATAAAAAATATTTGCTTGAGCTTGTAAAGTCAGTTGAGCAACAGGAACAACATCACTCATCAACAGCAGCTGAGGACTTGTCCATAATCAATCTAGGGCTGAACAATCAAGTCAAAGATATCAAAATCGGCAACTACCTGCAAGATTCTGGAAGGATAACACTCATGGATCTCATTAAAAGTTCGTGGACATATTTGCCTGGTCCTATGAAGATATGTCGGGGCTAGATCCAGCCATAGTCGAACACCGGATCCCCATATATCCGGATGATCGGCCAATCAAGCAAAAGCTCTGCCACATCAAGCCAGAATGGTCACTACAAGAAAAGAATCATAAAACAGCTGCACGACGATTTCGTTCGGGTAGTAAAAATAATTTTAAAAAAATGATGAAAAAAAAATGCTCGATTTGGCTGTCCAGTATAGTGACCATTCCCAAGCCCAACGAGAAGGTTCAGGTCCACGAAGACTTTCGTAACCTCAATAAAGCGTCGCTCAAAAATGACTTTCTGCTACCCAATATCAATATTGTGGTAGACACCATTGCTGCTCACAAAGTCAGATCCTTCATCGACAACATGCTGGGCTATAGTCAAATCAAATGGCAATAGAAAGACCAAGAAAAGACTTCATTCAACACCTCTTTGGGAAACCTACTGCTATCATGTCATGCTGTCTGGGCTAAAGAAAAATGATGGGGCTACTTATCAGAAGGCTGCCACCACTCTCGTCCACGATGTGCCGTATATTGTCAAAGAGATCCGATCAGGAAGTGTCGTACTCCTCGCAAACCAGGAAAGAAAAAGAAGACCTTGTTCAGCCTCCAATTTCAACAAGCACGAAAGGTACTATGCTTGAGCCAATCTATCCGGAAAAGTGCTTCCCTCTCTAGCTCGCTAGGTTGAAAACCCGAAAGGGCGGCCTAGGCAAAAGTTAGAGCATGAAAAAAAAAACAATAAAAAGGAGAAATAAGGGCTCGCTAGGTTGAAAACCCGAAAGGGCGGCCTAGGCAAAAGTTAGAGCATATTAAAAAAAATGGAAAATCAGGAGGAAAAGAGGAAGGGAAGGCACTCTTTTAAATCCTCGGCATCCTATCTCCAGTCTTCAGTATGCAACAGGCTCAACTGACAAAGGAAAGAGAAAAACCACGACAAAAGCTCACATTAAAACACTAAAACATAATATCGCATGTCCTAAGGTGCAACTTAGGAATTTTTATTAAGACATTTACATTATGCATTATGCCTGCACATATATACCTTTGCCTATACCCCCACTTGTTCCCCCCAAATCTCCCTTCGTTTGCAGCTTCAGCCCCGAAGTGGTCTATCAGTGCCTGTGGCGTCCACCTAGTCGGGCCCATATCCCCCTTCTGCGAGGTGTAGAGGAGCCTCTGTTCTCATCAGTATGAGAGCTGCAAGAAGCATTTCCTTCCTCGTCACCAACATCCCCATTCTCCTGGATCGCTGTGTTGCTATGGCCGGCCCCATCATCTCCAAAGCCGGTGCCCCATCCAGTTGGAGGGGGAGGGACAGTCTCCTTGGGCTTCCAGGGATTGTGTTGCCGACTTGCATTACTAAGCCGAGGCATCTCATAATCATCATGCCTAATAGCATTACCCCATCCAGTTTGAGGGGGGGGGGACAGCCTCTTCCGGCTCCCAGGGATTGTGTTGCCGACTCGCGTTGCTAAGCCGCGGAACCTCATAATCATCATGCCTAACAGCGGCACCCCATCCAGTCTGAGGGGGAGGGACATCCTCTTCCGGCTCCCAGGGATTATGTTGGCGACTCGCATTACTAAGCCGAGGAGCCGCATTACTAAGACCTGCTGCGTATTGTCGAGGGACCATACGGGCACCAAGAATATGCACTCGTCTGAAATCCTCCTGCAGAGCATGAGGGATGACTAGCCCAGAGCTGTCAATATCTTCGCCTATCTCCATCAAGAGAGCATCTATACCAGTGGCGACATGACGCCGAACAACTCTCTCAGGCCACGCCTAATTTCACGAGAGGACCCCTCCGCAGCCACCATTATCCACGCCAAATACTCGGTGGAAAGAAGCATATAGTCATAAAATAAATAAGCCACGTGAAGCCTATCAAAGTCTAGGTGCCACATCCCCTGGAAATCAAAGTCCAGAGTTCTGTTATTTTCCATCTCCAAAAACACAAGACGAATCGTGTCCGGGATAATCTGCTCCCTCCCAAACTGGCGCAATATTCTGTCCGCCCTATAAAAAGAAGTCCTCCTGATGCCCAGCATGACAACCTGGGCATAATTACCAAAATGCAAAAGGAAGCACTGGATTTCCCAATGATGAATCATCCAGACAATGTCCATAGAGCCCCTCCGAAAGAAGCTCTCAGCCCAGTCATAGTCCGAGTAATTGGTTTGGGGAAAGCGGCCGCGAAAGCCATAGAGCCCCGGGTCGTATAGTGCTCCATGAGGCACAGGAGCCATCACACACATAAAATGTTCTTCAAGCCACATGCGAATTAAAATGGGACTACCGGTGGGGAATAATTAAGCGCCACGGGCAAAAGCATCCAGACCAGCCATCGTCTCTGCCAGAATCACTGGGACAATGTTCGATCGGCGGTCCCGTGCCTGCAAAGCATGATCAACAACTTACACGTCGATAAATCCTGGCTGGCCTACCAGCAAATATCTCCCCACCAAGCACAAAAAGAGAGATGTCAACCGACGCCTCAAATAGTCTACATCATTCTCCCTGAACTCCGTAAAAGCTCCGGGAAGAACAGTCAAATCAAAGTTCACTCCATTATAAAATCTCGGAGTGGCAGCGCGAGTAGTATGGAACAACTCCCTAATTTCCATATAGGGACGCCTCCGAGGCGAAGGCACAACAATGGGACGAGTGGGCGCTACCCCCAGCATCGCACAGAACTCCTCAAAAGCAGGACACATCTCGTTCATTCCAAAGTTGAAGAGGTCATCTTGAGGAGACCAGAAATGGGATGCCCCCCTTAATATGTCCCAGTTAATAACAACATTTCTCCAGGATAGAAGGCACCTGAAGCTAAAAATATGGTTGAACCAGTCACGTTCGTCCGCTCGAAGGGCAAGAATCCAAAGATCAAGGGCAGTTTCGTAAATCTCTATTTCCAACGGAATGTGATATGGTGCAGCCATTTCAGCAAAATAAAAGGCTTATTTGGCAAAGGAAAAAAGTGACGGGGCAAGCAAGAAGACTAAATAAAGCGAATGCAGAAAGAAAGAAGTCGGGAGTGAAAGTTTACGTTACCCAGCGTTCCTTTTATAGGCAAAATCAAAAGAAATCGACAAACAATTGTGAACAGTAGTGAGCAGTAACCAGAAAAATTCTCCCAGGAAAGCAAAATGGGCGCCACCCATACTAATTCTTGGCATGGCGCCCAATTTTGCTATGGGTGGTGCCAACTTTGTTCAATACTGCCTCCTAAATCAGTTGGTGTCCTGGTTTCTATCCAAATCACTTACTGCTGCCTCGTCTGATCACGGAGAAAAATTAGTAGGCTATAAATCAAAAGGAAAGGCTACACATAATAGATGGCTACAATTATACTCCCATGCACAGGAGGAGGCAGCTGCCTCTTCCTCTTCCCGCAAATCATCAGAAAAGCCCCCTCAAAACCAAAGGTGTACTCCTTTTAAATTCATTTCTGAAATACAGCTTGCCATTACCCTTAGGAATCGATATAGCTTTATTTTTTGCATATATTTTGAATGTGCATTTTATTTTCTCATGAAATTATATTGCATTTCATAATCCATGTTTGTACAGATTTTAGTTACAAATAAATTATAAAAAAAAAGAGAAAGAAAAGGAAAACTAATATGTGCAGGGAAAAGAAGCTAATAATCAAAAGACGCTCTGCCTCTGTCAAAGCCACCTCCCCTGACCCGAGGGCCCACCATGCCGCCAGCTCTGTGCACTCGTCCTCTGCTCCGGGCGTGACTCGATCCCACGTCTGCATCATCATCATCATCATCACGGCGCCTGGACTGCCGCATAACATCATTGCCCCGATAAGAAAAATCATCTATCAGCCGCTGATAAAGCTAGTTGATGCTAACAAATCCCATCAACAGCCTCTTGTACATAGACACTTTGACCTGAGAAGGCAATGAAAAAAAGAAGAAAAAGCATCAGTCAAATAAAAAAGGGAGGGGAGAAATAAATGATGCTAACAAAAAAAAAGGGAAGAAGATGATGAATATATCGTGCGGGCATGATCATGAACACGATATTCCTCAGGGATCTCGACATCAGGAAGGACCTCCTCTATGAGCCTCTTGTCTCGATGATATCGGAAAGTCGAAAAGGCATTATCAGGCATGGAAAACTCCGACTGCGCATCCGGAATGGAATGAGAAGACCCGGAGCCTATCACAAGCAACAGATGCACGCCTGCCAATCACAGGAGGAGGAGGAGGAGGATGGAGCATCGTCCTCAGAAAATCCTCGTATGATATGACCGGAAAATCACTAGCAGGCATCACATATTTGGACAAATAAAGATACCGGTTTGGCAGAAGGTCTGGAACAATTACCCACGGGGGAGGTGCCACCAGATGTGAGAACCCAAACCCCATTTATGTTTGTCATCATTATAACATGTTTATAATAGGTCTTGACATGTTAGAGACTTCATTTCATTCATAGACTTGTTGCATTTGGAAATAAGATGACCAACTTATTACTTCTCAGATTCAGTCCGGTTTTTGGGCGAACTTCGGGAAAATTCTGGTACCAATCTACTAAAGAGAATTTTCTAAAAATTTAGTATGTTTTACCTACATATGTTAGGATACTACCTGTAAAATATGGTATTTTTCCAAGGTGTATAAGTACCTCATTTACGTCTTGACTTACGGCTGTGCCAGAATTCTGTTTTCAGGAAATCAGCTTTTGTACTTGATCTTGTAGTAGCCATATTTTGATAAATATAAGTCCAAATTGAGTAATTTAAAAGGCTAAACTATAGTTTAAAGAGTCTAGTTTCATAAGAATCAATAATCATCTCATTTGGAGGTGTGAGATATTTATGGTCGATTTTACAAGATCGACTGTCCAGTAACAATAATCTGGAAATTGGACAGTTTTCAGCTTTGAGAGATTTTTTGAGTGTTTTGGTTAATGACCCTTGCACCCTTGCCCTTGGACGTCCTTGGTCACTCAAAGCCCTCTTTCTTGACTTGTTTACAACCCTTTTGAGCCTTTGATCATTTGCTTATCAATGGCTCACATGCCTTGGCCAATGAGAGGCCATTTATCATCCATCACAAGGATTGGGGTCTTCTAGGGAGGTATATAAGTCATTTATTCAGCCTTCAGCCATTATTGATCAACAAACAAGCTGAACTTCAGAGACTTGAGCTCAATTTCGTCCATGGAGGTCACACAAACTTGAAGGACCATTTCCCGGAGATCCGGTGGTCCGATCGTCGAACCGAGACAGCCAAATCGAAGCTCTCGATCTTCTCTACAACAATCCTCTCTTTAATCAACCTTTCATCCATTAATCATAGGACTAAGGTGAGTGACAATTCTCTGAGATTTTCATGTTAAATAAAATAGCATGACCCCTTCATTATAGTTGTTCTATTAGTGATTGTGAACATCTTTTGTGAAGACAAAACCTTCAATTCAACATATAAAATGTGAGTATGATTTTATGAAATCTCTATGAAGTTATGATTTTGACATTTATTAAAGCATGAATGTTGTTTGTATTAAGCTTGGGAATAACTCTTGTGAAAGAATTCGGTTCAATTCAAGGTTTAACAAAATCACGAAACTAGGGTTTGAAACTCGAGATTGTGTTTAAGTCTAGTTTAAGAACATGAACGGCTTAGTTATCGAGTTCTAAATGAACGGAGAACTTAGAAAAGGGCAATGTGATACATATAGTATCAATACTCTTCTTGGTTGAAATGTAGTAAAACTCACCGGAGTTGAAATTAGGGAGTTATGAACAATAACGACTCCACAATCAATCCCTACGTCGAATGTAGTTCGTTAGACTAATGAATTAGCTTTCGATACTTTGAGATGGATTGATGCTTATGCCTTGATGTTTGTGTGCTTTTAAGACTCGATTGAGTTCTTATGCGGTTTATGTGATCGTGTGAAGTAAATGCATGATTGAGAGCATGTTGTAGAATAATGTATCTATTTGACATGTTGAATTCGCTCTTGTCGAATTCTTGTGTGATTCCTTAAATGAGTAAACAACTACTTGTTGAATAAGTTCGCTCTTGTCGAACTTATTCCTTATTTGAGATTACATGACGAGTAAACATCTACTTGGCATTGCATGAGTCCAGCTGGCATATTTGGTTGAGTCATTGGTGTGACAATGCATCGCCGTCACGAGTTATGGGACTCGTGATAGTGATGGGTTGTTATACCGGGTTTTTATCACACACGCCTCCACTGTTGGCCACAATGGGGAAGTAGCCCCTTTGCTGTAACCAAGAGAGCACATTGGCATGTCTAAGTACCATGGAGAGAGCTTGGTACCCGAGTAGAGAGCTCGGCACTTTGATACACTCATCACGGGTATCATTGGCACGAAATATTAACGTTGTGTATTGCAGGAGCTACGTAGCGGCACCGGTTCCATAACATATCCTCCTTATATGTGATTTACTTTATAGCACCTATGTGAAACAACGTGCTACCATGGATATGTGTTTTAAGTGTTTATTAAATGAATGCTTTGAGTGACTTGATATTAAATATGATATCTTGCTATGTATGTTGCATAATGCCATGACATGCATAATTGTTAACTCACAAAGTCTTTATGACTTACCCCCTCCCTTTTACTGCTTTAGATCCGAGCCGTTCAGGTACCGCTCGTTGAGGTGTAGCATGATTCTCGCTTGTCCGTGATCGCACGCGACGAGGTTGTGGTTATTAGATGTCCTTATTTTGTTCTCTTTTGTAAGGACGTTGGGTTTAGCAAGTCATTTAGACTTTGCTTGGGAACTTGGTTTATTTGTTTTATGTCTATACTTGTATCTTATTTTGAGCCTTGGCATGCATGTATGCCGAGCCTTGTATAGATGTAGTATGGTTCACATGTTTTAAAACTTCCGTTGGGCATTACTTTAGCTCTTATTTATTTATGTTGTTCTCGGCATGTTATAGCCGTCGAGGTATATTTGCATGAACTGCTGTAGTGTTGGGTTCCGTAGTAAAGTCGCCGATGAATTGATATACTTGTCTTTAATTGTTATATCGGGTTTAAAAGTTTTAAAAATTTCCGGCCTTTTGGTGCCGAGTCGCTTCATCTGAAATGTTGCGTCACGTTGTTTTCTATAATTGAATCTTTGCTTGTATTGTTGTCCTATTTGGACGACTTGACTTGTGATTCCATCTCGGGGTCCGGGTCGGGTCGTCATAGTTGGTATCAGAGCTATTGGTTAGCTATCGGTCAGGATAGGTTCCATGGCCTAGGTGGGTTGGTTCTTTGTGTGATTTCTAACGTCGAGTGATTTCTTATAGGTTCACGATGGTGGTTCCTAGACAAGGAGCTAGTAGCGGTGGTGTGGCTGGTGTTGGAGTAGAGAGGCGGACCTAGGAGGGTTTGTTGAACCCGGAGGCTAGAGTTCGAATGAACCGAGAGGTTGAGATACCTCCACCAGAATCAGTGGATGAGAATGCTCGTATGGCGGGCTTGTTCCTCGTAGGATGATGACCGTATTATGACCGAAGTTGGCACAGGAAGGTCGGGCGGGAGGTGTACCACCCCACCACCACCACGAACCGAGGCGAGAGTTTCGCCACCTCGTAATGATGTACCACCAGAACCTAGGGCCAGAAACAATGCTACTTTGGAGAGGTTTTTGAAAATGAAACCTCCATCATTCGAGGGAGAGTCAGATGCTGGTAAGGCAGAGTTATGGCTTGAGGACTTGGAGAAAATTTTTGCGGCTCACAGGAGCGCAGGAGGAGAAAGTTGTGTTAGGCGTGTATAAGCTAAGAGGGGCGCGAATCATTGGTGGAGAAGTATTGCTAGCTAGCTGGAATCTTAATCGGGTTCCAAGGATTTGGTCAAATTTTGAGAGGAGTTCAAGGCTTCCTATGTACCTATGGTGGTAAGGAGGAAAAGGAGAAGGAATTTCGAGGATCTAGAACAAGGTTCTATGGCGGTGGCTCGATATTGAGATAAGTTCTTGAGTTGTCTCGCTATTGTGCACATTTAGTACCGGATGAGTCCCCAGAGGGGTACTCAAGTTCGTGAAGATGCGAGGCCCAGAGTTTAGGAGGCGACTCTTATCATTGCGGTTGGCCGATTATCGAGGCGCGGTAGGCCGTGCCTACGAGATAGAGAGAGATATAGAGGAGCATAGGCCGAAGCCTTACATGCGATCTTCACCGCGGCATCGATCATCGCAGGGGCCTCGCGGCTTATGCAGGAGAGGGAGTTCGGGTGTCGATCGATCGTAGGGGCAACAAAGTCAAAAATGCGGTGGCCATGGCGGAGCAACAGCTGATGCAGGGGGATAGTGCAGGCGGCCATCGCGAGTCGGGATAGTCGCTCCATCTTCTCGGGCGCGAGGGACGAGAAAAACGAGTTCGTGTAATGTTCTCATTGTCGGCGAGCACGCCTTGATTGGCGATGTTGGACTAAGAGCGCTAAGTGTCACGGGTGTGGTGAGGCGAGGACATTTGAGGAGAGATTGTCCTAAGTGCAGGTGCTAGTCGGTCGGTGGGCTGTTTCTGTGATCGGGAACAAGAGGGATAGCGATGGGCGTCTAAAGGCGCGAGCACGTGTATTTGCGCTTGATCGGCGTGGTGTTCAGTCTACTTCGGTGATTGGAGGTACACTCTCGGTTTTTCGGTCATAGAGCTCGAGTTCTTATAGATCAGGGGTCTACTCATTCATATGTCGCATCTCATTTTATTGATCATTTATGCGTATTGCACCTTTCGGTTGCCTTATGTGCTTGAGGTGTCTACACCGTTGGGTGATTGTATGCTTGCATCGAGGTTTATAGGGGTTGCGATGTACTTGTTTGTGATCGGGTTTTGCATGCGGATTTGGTAGGTATTGCCTATCAGGGATTTTGATGTGATATTGGGTATGGATTGGCTATGTGTTTACCATGCTTTAGTAGATTGCCGTCGCAAGAGGTTACTTTCCATGCAGGAATTCCGAGTTTGTGTTTATTGGCGATCATGCTATGAGAGGTATACATGTTATTTACGCTTTGCGGGCTAGAAAAGCTGCTATCTCGGGGGTGTCTTGGGTATATTGCTTGTGGTTGATACTAGCATGTCTCTTGTTAGTATAGAAAGATGTACCGGTAGTTAATGAATTTCGGATGTCTTTTCGACGATTATGCATTACCTCCCACCAGAGTTAGAGTTTTGCATTGAGTTATTGCCCGGTACTTCACCTATCTCTAGAGCACCGTATAGGATGGCTCGGGTGAGTTGAGAGAGTTGAAGGAGCGATTGCGAGAGCTGCTGGATAGGGAGTTTATTAATGTGTGTCTCAAGTAGGGGAGTGCACGGTTTTGTTTGTGAAGGATGGTAGTTTGCGGTTATGCATTGACTATCGTCGGTTGAACCGGTTACTATAAAGAATAAGTACCCATTACCTCACATTGATGATCTCTTTGATCGGCTTGGGGTATGTTGTGTATTCCAAGTTAGACTTGAGGAGTGGTTACCACCAGGTTGAGGGTTCGTAGCGGAGGATGTCAGAAGCGAACTTTAAATGCAGCGTTACGGCCATTATGAGTTTGTTGTGATGCCGTTTGGTTTGACAAGCGCGCCTGTTATTTTCATGGACTTGATGAATAGGGTGTTTCATGAGTACCTTGATTGTTTTGTAGTGGTGTTCATTGATGATATCCTTGTGTACTCGAAGTCACGAGAGGAGCATGAGCATCATTTGAGAGAGGTTCTTCTTGTATTGCGTAAGAAAGCGACTTTTTGCTAAATTTAGCAAGTGTGCTTTGGCTAGAACAAGTTGCTTTTCTTGGGCATGTTGTGTCTAGTGATGGTATCGTTGGTGGATCCATCGAAGGTTGAGTGCATTACCAAGTGGAAGACTCTAATGCGGTGGCCAGAGTCCGTAGTTTCTTGGGCTTGGCGGGTTATTACCGTAGATTCATTGAGGGATTTTCTAAGATTGCCACTCCCTATGACCAATCTTACTCGGAAGAATGCTTTTTGTTTGGAGTGACAAGTGTGAGGCTAGCTTTCGGGGAGTTGAAGAGGAGGTTGACTACGCTCGGTTTTAGCTTTGCCTAGTGGTTGTGAGAACTTAGTGGTTTATTGTGGCGCTTCTTTGGAAGGCTTGGGTTGTGTGCTTATGCGAGCAGGAAGGTTATTGCCTATGCTTCTAGGAAGTTGTCACCGTATGAGCTGAATTATCCGACTCATGATCTTGAGTTGGCGGCTATTATCTTTTGCGCTTCACAAGTGGAAACACTATCTTTATGGAGCTAAGTTTGAGGTGTATACGGATCATAAGAGTCGAGAAATACCTTTTCTCAAAGAAGGAGTTAAATATGAGGCAGGCGTTGGATGGAGAAGCTTAAGGATCACGATTGTACTATCTTGTACCATCAGGGAAGCGAATGTTGTTGCGGATGCGTTGAGTAGGAGATCCTACATGTCTTGTTTGATGATGAGGGAATGGAAGATGCTCGAGGATGTCGTGAGTGGAGTCTGTTGTGAGTGAGCATAGTGTTCTCTTTGCTAACATTCGTGCTACACCGGTGTTGTTTGGGTTGATCAAGGAAGCTCGGGCTAACTCTTGATCCGGGTTTGATGAAGATTATCGATGGATTGGGTGAGAATAATACACAGAGTTCGCGATAAATAGTGATGGGATCTTGACATTTCGGGAGTAGGATTTGCGTTCCTTCTTACGAGGAAGTGAAAGCGTATGGTTCTTGATGAGGCTCACAAGGCCAAGTATACGATACATCGGGTAGTACTAAGATGTGCAGTGACTTGAAGAGGCGATTTTGGTGGAATGGTATGAAGAGAGATGGCGAGTATGTTTGAGATGTTTGACGCCGTGCAGCCCGGGTTAAGGAGTGAGCACCGAGACCTCTTAGGTTTGCTTCGACCACTTGAGATTCAGTGGAAGTGGGAGCATATCACCATGGATTTTGTTCTGAGGGTTGCCACGTACTCGTAGAGGCTTTGATGCGGTTTGGGTTATCGTTGATAGGTTGACTAAGTCTTCTCATTTTATCCCTATTGCGATTTCCTACGGTTTGAGTCGGTTAGGCGTTGTACATTCGGAGATTGTGAGATTACATGGTGTACCGGTTAGCATTGTGTCGAGATAGAGACCCAGTTTACTTCGAGGTTACGGCATTCTTTGCGGGAGGCTTTGGAGTGCAATTTGAATTTCGATCTGCGTTTCATCCACGTCGATGGTCAGTCGGAGCGATTGATACAGATTTTGGAAGATATGTTGCGTGCGTGTGCTATGGATTTTAAGGGTAGTTGGGATTCACATCTACCGTTGGCTGAGTTCGCGTATAATAACAGCTATCAGTCTAGCATTGAGATGGCGCCATACGAGGCATTGTATGGGCGTAAGTGTCGATCACCGATTTGCTCTGGGATGAGGTTGGTGAGGCAAGATTATGGGGTTCGGAGATGGTGCAACCGATCGGTGAGAGTGTGAAGGCGATTAGAGACCGATTGCAGTTGCTACGGCTCGAGTAGGCAAAGAGCTACGCGTGCAACAGGAGGAGATGTGATCTTGAGTTTCAGGTTGGTGACTTTGTGTTCTGAAGGTATCGCCCGGCGCGGTACTAAGCGGTTTGGGAAGAAAGGGAAACTTTCTCCTAGGTTTATTAGTCGTTTGAGATCTTAGAGCGGATTGGTTCTTTGGCTTATAGACTTGCGTTACCACCGTCTATATCGGGTGTTCATGATGTGTTCCATGTTTCCATGCTTCGTAAGTACTTGAAGGATGAGTCACATGTTCTTACTTATGAGGAGATTACCTTTGAGCCCGATCTTTCATACGTTGAGAAACCGGTGAGGATTCTTGATACCAAGGAGCAAGTCTTGAGGACCAAGCGTATTCCTTTAGTGAAGGTCTTGTGGAAGAATCATGCTATTGAGGAAGCCACATGGGAGACTGAGCTTGAGATGAGGAGAAATACCCTTACTTGTTCGAGATTTAGAGTATGAATTTAGGGACTAAATTCCTTTAAGTGGGGAGGATGTGAGAACCCAAACCCCATTTCATGTTTGTCATCATTATAACATGTTTATAATAGGTCTTGACATGTTAGAGACTTCATTTCATTCATAGACTTGTTGCATTTGGAAATAAGATGACCAACTTATTACTTCTCAGATTCAGTCGGTTTTGGGCGAACCGGGAAAATTCTGGTACCAATCTACTAAAGAGAATTTTCTAAAAATTTAGTATGTTTTACCTACATATGTTAGGATACTCCCTGTAAAATATGGTATTTTTCCAAGGTGTATAAGTACCTCATTTACGTCTTGACTTACGGCTGTGCCCAAGAATTCTGTTTTCAGGAAATCAGCTTTTGTACTTGATCTTGTAGTAGCCATATTTTGATAAATATAAGTCCAAATTGAGTAATTTAAAAGGCTAAACTATATTTTAAAGAGTCTAGTTTCATAAGAATCAATAATCATCGCATTTGGAGGTGAGATATTTATGGTCGATTTTACAAGATCGACTGTCAGTAACAATAATCGAAATTGGACAGTTTTCAGCTTTGAAATTTTTGAGTGTTTTGGTTAATGACCCTTGCTTGCCCTTGGACGTCCTTGGTCACTCAAAGCCCTCTTTCTTGACTTGTTTACAACCCTTTTGAGCCTTTGATCATTTGCTTATCAATGGCTCACATGCTGGCCAATGAGAGGCCATTTATCATCCATCACAGGATTGGGGTCTTCTAGGGAGGTATATAAGTCATTTATTCAGCCTTCAGCCATTATTGATCAAAACAAGCTGAACTTCAGAGACTTGAGCTCAATTTCGTCCATGGAGGTCACACAAACTTGAAGGACCATTTCAGGAGATCAGGTGGTCAGATCGTCGAGCGAGGCAGCCAAATCGAAGCTCTCGATCTTCTCTACAACAATCCTCTCTTTAATCAACCTTTCATCCATTAATCATAGGACTAAGGTGAGTGACAATTCCCTGAGATTTCCATGTTAAATAAAATAGCAGCCCTTCATTATAGTTGTTCTATTAGTGATTGTGAACATCTTT
>CM028380.1:138715133-138807727 GCA_013146195.2 Codonopsis lanceolata
GGCATTCTCACGCCGCCTCCCTACAAAAGCAAGCATCAAATGCGGGAACGCGAACCCCGCATTCGCCCTACCTCTATAAGGGTCTTGATTTGGCCGTTGATCAAACGGCCAACATCAACCCACCAGTCATAATGGTGTAGGTCAAGATGCCCTCTCCCAATTCACCGTGTGTTGGTGACTCGGCACAGACGTCCCCAAATTTATACACGGGCTTGGCCGTGTCTTGAGGAAGGACTCCTCTCATGGTGCGGGTCCAGTTTGGTGGGTTACTGCTATAGGACCACTCCACACCGTGGAGAGCGATGGGCAAGATTGACCACCTCGACAGTGATAATGGGGGTCAGAGGTGTGTAAGAGAATACCCGCACCATCCGCAGTGGTGAGAAATAAGTGTTAATGCTTGTAGACTAAAAATTAACTGCATGACTAAGCCCCACACTAACTGTCTTGCATACTCCCCATCTATGCTATGTCAACATTAGCATAGAATTCTCTGACAATAGGGACTACGACATCCCTCAAGGAGAATCTAACAAAGCCCCCACCTACGAGCCATCGATCGACCAGACCAAAGTCTTCAAACTTAAATCCCTTTCTAGCACCAAGGACTTGGAGAGCTTAAATTGCAATTCGATGCCTCAGGATACAACCGAGTTATGTCAAAATTATGCTCTTCCTCCCAGCGGCCGAGGATGAAGCACCGGTATTTCTACGCTATTAAACATTTTTGTTTGAAATAAAATTAAAAACTAAAAGTTTAACAATTAAAATGTGTTTTAAAATTTTAAAATTAAAAATTTATTCTAAGCATGCAAAATTTTTATCTACGTTAAAAAACTATCTAGCACCCTAGCATGCAAATATTTTACGTATAAAATTAAAAAGGGTGTTAGTGTTACTTGATTGCAGCCTGAATGAGTGAATGCAAATGAGTGGAGCTTTCTTGATCTGGCTTCAACAATGGAGTTTTCTTCTCTTTCTCTTCAAAATCTTCACCTTATGGAGTGCAATGGTGGAGTGTAATGGCGGATGTGGAGATGAAGATGAAGAGTTTGAGGGGAGAGAGAGAGATCTTGGAATATGTGCCGAATTTAGCTTGAGCCGATCTGCCGCTGAATTTAAGAGGTCAGGCTGAGAAGCTGGCCGCTGCTTGAGGGAAGGAGGAAGATTTCGGTGATTTTCTAAGAAAACCCAAGCAATTTTTAAATACAGTGGACCTTGCGGTCGCAGTTCGCAGTTCCGCCCACCTCGTGGTCCGCAAGGTGGGCGATCAAAGTTTGAGATTCCCGCCGATTCCCCATGACCACAAGACGATTTACGCACTAAATTGTGAGATGCTATCGGGACCTTGCGGCCTATAGTTCTTCACACCTTGCGTCCGCAAGGTGGGACGAAGTCTTCCTTCTTGTTTTCCTTTTCAATCTTTTCAATCAACAGCTTGCTTTAGCCCTTCCGTTAACTTCCGTTATGTCTTGATATTTCCCCGTATATAAAAAACTAAACAAAAATTCTAAACTAAAAATTATTAGCAACATATAAATACAACACTAAGATGTTTTTCTCCCCCAAACTTGAATTTTGGCATATTTAATTTAAAATTAAATGTCCAAAAATTAAATTTAACGGAGAAAAGCATATTTAAACTAACTATAAAAACTAAATAACATTCATCATAGTGGGTTGCCTCCCACTTAGCGCCTTTGTTTAACGTCTGGCTCGACCAAACCGCAAGCCTAATCTCGTGGTGGTTCATTGTCAGCCAAACGGATTAACTCAATTGTTCGTTCAACTGACATTGGCTCAAAATATGGCTTGAGTCGGTGTCCATTAACTTTAAAGACTTCATTATTTTTGGGGTTTTGAATATCAACCCCATGAGGATAAATTGCATACTATTCTAAAGGGACCGCACTATTTAGATTTTAACTTTCCTGGAATAACCTTAACCTAGAGTTAAAAAGTAATACTTTCATACCGGATGAAGCATTTTGTTGGCTAATCCCATGTCATGATACTTTTGGTCTTTTCTTTATATATTCTTAGCATTCTCATACGAATTTAGCCTATGCTCTTCTAACTCATTTAACTGAAATAATCTTTCTTCTCCGGCCAATGTTAAATCTAAATTCAATTCTTTAATAGCCCAATAGGCTTTATGCTCAATCTCAACTGGTAAATGGCAAGCTTTGCCATACACCATTCTATATGGGCTCATTCCTATGGGTGTCTTAAAAGCAGTTCGGTATGCCCATAAAGCATCCTTGAGTTTAGATTCCAATCTTTACGATTAGGCCTAATGCCAGCTTTTCTAACACCGCTTTTATTTGCCTATTGCTTACTTCTACTTGTCCTGATGTTTGTGGATGATAAGGTGTAGCTAACTTGTGAGTTACACCATGCTTTCTAAGAACATTATTTAACAACTTATTGGTAAAATGAGTTCCAATTCTGGTCACTTATTATGGCCTTAGGGACTCCATATCTAGCAAATAAATCTTCTACAAACTTGACTACCGTTTTTCCATCATTAGTCTTGGTTGCTACCGCTTCTATCCATTTAGAAACATAATCAACTGCTACTAGAATATACTCACAATTATTTGACACAGGAAGGGACCCATAAAATCAATACCCCAAACGTCAAAATTTCAACTACTAAATTAACATGTAAGGGCATCTCGCTTTTCTTTCCTATACCACTGCTCTTTGACATTTGTCACATGTTCTATAAAACAGCTTCACAATCTCTAAAAACAAGAGGCCAATATACGCACTGATTGCAAAATTTTACGAGCGGCTTTGTTACCATAAAATGACCTCCACAAGAATATCCATGGCAAAATTCCATGATACCTTGTTGGTCTTTTTCTCGAATACATCTTCTTATTAAAGAATCGAACAAATTTTGTATAAATGAGGAGCTTCCCAAAAATAATTTTAGTTTCCGCTAAAAACTTCTTCTTTTCGTAATGATCAAAATCGGATTAATGATATCGACACATAGTAGTTGACAAAATCAAGATACCAAGGGTCGAATCTTTAATGGCTAAGAGTTGTTCATCAGAAAATTGTCATTTATGGGGACAGATCATCAAGAAATTGACGCTCAAGCAAGGGTGAAAATTCTAACCTAGACAAATGGTCGGCACAACATTCTCTTCTTTTTATCCTTGATAGTAATGTCAAATTCTTGTAACAATAACATCCATCTAATTAATCTTGGTTTAGCATCCTTCTTACTTAACAGATATTTTAATGCGCGAGAATGATCGAAAAAATTATCACCTTTGATCCTAGCGATATGATCTAAATTTTTCTAAAGCATATACTATCGCTAAAAATTCCTTTTCAAGAGTGGTATAATTCAATTGAGCATCATTTAGAGTTCTACTAGCATAATGGATCACATGAGGCTTTCTATCTACCCTTTGTCCTAACACGGCTCCAATCGCAAAATCGATGCATCACACATGATTTCAAAAGGAAGTGACCAATCGTGGCCTGATAAAATTAGGGGCAAAGTTAACTTTTCTTTTAATAAATTAAAAGCTTCTAAACATTCTTTATCAAAAATAAATTATGTATCTTTTGCTAGCAAATTACATAGAGGTTTACGATTTTGGAAAATCTTTTATAAATCTTCGATAAAAACCAAGATGGCCAAGAAAACTTCGAACTCCTTTAAGCGAAGTGGAGGGGGTAGTTGTGAAATAACTTCGATTTTAGCTTTGTCAACTTCAATGCCTTTATTTGAAACAACATGCCCTAAGACAATTCCATGTTTTACCATGAAGTGACTTTTCTCCCAACTTAAAGTTAAATTAGTTTCGCAAAGATCTTTTAGGACGATGTAAGGTTTTCTAAACAAGGATCAAAAGAATTTCCAAAACCGAAAAATCGTCCATGAAAACTTCTACGCATCTTTCAACTAAATCGAGAATATAGAAATCATGCATCTTTGAAAAGTAGCCGGTGCATTACACAATCCAAAAGGCATTCTCCTAAAAGCAAAAGTACCAAAGGGACATGTAAAGTTGTTTTCTCTTGGTCTTCTGTGCAACAGGATCCGATTATATCCGTAAAAACCATCAAGAAAGCAATAATATTCATGACCGGCTAGTCTTTCAAGAATTTGGTCAATAAATGGCAAAGGAAAGTGATCTTTCCTAGTTGCCGCATTTAATTTCCGCAAATCGATACACATTCTATAACCGCTATAGTCCTTGTAGGACTAATTCATCTTTCTCATTT
Organism: Codonopsis lanceolata; assembly: GCA_013146195.2. Classification (NCBI taxonomy): domain Eukaryota; kingdom Viridiplantae; phylum Streptophyta; class Magnoliopsida; order Asterales; family Campanulaceae; genus Codonopsis; species Codonopsis lanceolata. Next base: position 138,719,385 of record CM028380.1, read on the forward strand.
TTAACAACAGTAATTCTCGACTTTTTAGGAACTACTTGGACAGACTAACCCATTTACTATCTGATATAGGGTAAATTATACCCGCATCTAAGAGCTTAAGAACTTCTTTCCTAACAGCTTCTTCCATGTGTGGGTTAAGTCTTCTTTGCCTTTCTCTTGAAGGTTTACTACCTTCTTCTAAATGTATTTTATGCATGCACATAGAGGGACTAATTCCTTTTAAGTCACTAAAGACCATCCTAAAGCTTCTATGTGTCCATAAAACTTTTAACAAACTAGCTTCTTGTTTTTCCGTTAAGTCTCGCTATAATAACAGTAAAGTGTTACCTTCCCTAAAAATGCATATTTTAAATGGGATGGTAATGGCTTTAATTCTTCGACTTTGGGAGAATTAATGGAAGGCATAAATTCTAATTTTCTACTTTAATAGTTTCTTTTATTTTAGCCTCCTTATTCTCTTCTTGTTTGTCTTCTTTATTTTCTTCCTCAATATTCTCTATCTCAATTTCTTCAAAGAGAGATTTTAGAATCTCTACTTCATCATCTTTAATTTCATAACTTTCTTCTACTACTTTTTCCGGACTCATCGAATTATTTTCTCGATTCGATTTTTATTTCTTTACCTTCTTCATCTTTCTTTTACTAGCTTCTAACTTTTCTTTCTCTAATCTTTCCTCTTCTTCTATTTCTCTTTCAATTTCCTCAATGTCAATTTTTATGGGAGGGATAGGGCTATCATCGTAGACAATAAATCTATCTCTCTCATAATCTTCCTCTTCTTCAAAAGTCTCGGTTGATAATTTTTCAATCTCATCTATTGAAAACATGTGCACTTATGTCACTAGGTCTATTCATAGCATCAAACACGTAAATTTCAACTGCTTCACCTAGGACCGACATTGTGAGTTTACCATTTTTCACATTAATCATTGTATTGGCGCTGCCATAAATGGTCCGCCTAACAATATTGGGACTTCATTATTGGTGCATATCTTCCTTTCCATCTCTAGAACCACAAAGTCAACTCGGTATGATTAATTTATCAACCCGAACTAGGATATCTTCCACTATACCCAAAGGATATTTAACTCGAAGCGATCGCTAATTGTAATTGCATAGTAGTGGGTTTTAGTTCTCCTAAACCTAACTGTTTATAGACCGCGAAAGGCATCAAATTAATACTTGCTCCTAAATCTAGCATTGCTTTCATCTTTTTAGAGGCTTCCCAATGAGACTTGGATATTAAAGCTACCTGGGTCTTCCAACTTAGGTGGTAATTCGGGTTGTAAAACGTAACTTACGCTTTAAACAACAATCTTTTCATTGTTTTCAAACTTGTGTTTCTTAGAGTGAAGATCTTTGAAAAACTTTGCATAAGCTGGAATATTTTTAATAACATTAAGCAAAGGTAAATTAACATTTACTTTGGATAACATATTATAAATTTCCGAAAATTGTTTGTCCATTCGGTTTTTCATAAGTCTTCTTGGAAACGGAATTGGAGGAACATAGGGTGGTGGAGCCACATAAGGTTCCTCTTCTTCTTGATCCAACTCTTTTTCAACTTCAATTGTATCATCTTTATTTTGAATTTCTTTTTCTTTTTCATGTTCCTTATTTGGAACATCTACTTCTACTTCAACTTCTTTTTCTACCTCTTGATTACTTAAGTCATTAATTTCTTTATTACTATCACTATCTTTTTCGGTTTCTTTTTCTATTACTTTTTCAGAATTTTCTATTGTAGCAGGCATATTAAAAGAAGGATCAGGATCACTTACCTCTTCACCTATCACCTTTCCGCTTCGCAAGACGGTGATTGACTTGGCCTGCTCAGTTTGACTAGGGAACTTCCCTTCTTCTCTTTTATCGCTCCGAACTTTCAATGTGTTTCTTTTATTTTCATTTTCGATTTCTTCAAGCATGTACTTCATCAAAGCCGCTTGACCTTTACTAGCTACTTCTTGCTTGGGAACTTCTTCAATTCTCAACTGATTTTGATTTGGCAACTGTGGAGGTTGTGGTGGTTGAGGTTGGAACTGTTGAGGTTGCAAAGGCTTATTTCCTCCCCAAGAAAAGTTAGGATGATTTCTCCAACCAGGATTATATGTATTCGAATAGGGATCATTCCTTGGCCTTTGAGGGTACATATTCATAGCATTAGCCTGTTCAGAATACATAGCACTTGACGGACAAAAATTAGTAGCATGAGAATATAATCCACATAAAGCACATGCTTCTTGAATTTGCCAATTTTCAAATTGAGCTTGTGTATTTGAATTATCTTGCAATTGATATAGGCTCCTATTTTTACCTCTAGCACTTTTCTGTTGGGAATTAATACTTAGCATCTCAAATAATTCTTCTAGTGCTTCGGTGTCATTCTATTAATAGAACCACCACCGCACTATCAACCATAGTTTGTAAGCTGGCGAAAGACCATGATAAAATTGAAGCACTAACACATGTTGAGCCAAATTATGATGAGGACACATAATAAGCGATTTTTAAATCTATCCCATGACTCATGGAATGTTTCACCAGTTCATTTTGGAATGACATGATTTGTTTTCTATACTCTGTAAGAGATGCATGTTTGTAAAATTTGCTCATAAACAAATCATATAATTGTGCCCAAGTATAAACACTATTTGGTGTTAGGTTCATAAACCATCTCTTTGCCAATTCTTTTAATGCACTGGGAAAATATTTCATTTTGATTTGATCTTCACCAACCCTCCTAAAGGAAAAGTACTCATCATGTATTCATATTCTCTTAAGAAACGACAGATCTTCATGGGGCATCCCATGAAAAGATGGTATGGCATTAAAATAATGTCCTTTTAACTCAAAATTCCTAACAAAGATCGGCAAGACTAGACATGATGTCACAACATTTAATGAAGGTCTACTAAAGTCATTAATAGTTCTTTGATTTACCACTACTTCCATATTTCTTCTTGCAGGCTCTTCTTCTCTTTGATTCCTATTGACTAGGTCAACTAGGTTTTCAGGATTACGATTATTGTTATTTTCTTCCATTGTAGGATCAACCAGAGGATCCTCTTGATTCAATTGGTCTTGATTATCAGGCTCGAAAGCTAGATTTTCAAAAACTTCTTGATATCTTCTAACAATATTTATATCTTGATTTAAGTCTACCAATTTAGGATTTAAAGATCTACTAATCGTGCATAAAAATAAATTAAAGCAATTTAAAAACAACTAACTATTAAAATAAAATAAAATAAAATAAAATCTTTTTGTATTTTTATTTTTATGAAAACTGAAAATTAAACTAAAAACTAAATTAAATTAAAAACTACGCTACCAACAAACTAACTACGTGAACTAGCTTGTTCTCAAGAACGGCGCCAAAAACTTGATCGATGTTTTATTTAATCTTTTTCCTTGCAAGTGAACAAGACTATTATAGAATAGTATTGGAAGCAAGGGTCGAACCCACGAGACAAGTGATCACAAATGCAATTATTGATAGCAAATTATTAACCTAAGGGGGTTTTTATGCTTAATTCTACTCTAAACTACTAGTTATAGATGTTTAACTAATTAGACAGTAATAACAGATATGAAGATCTTATGGTGGGTGGAAATCTAGGATTCTGGGTTTCACTTATATCTCCTTTATGTTCAATTCATAATAGTGTCATTCAATGTCTTGGGTTCGTTCACTAAAAATAGATATAGTCTGTTGAACAATTGGTTCAGCCTCCATCCCCGCAAAATTCATCCATTCTATATCCTAAGCACAGGAATTGTCAATCTAGCTGTCACCTAGATTTATGATCTATCTGTCACCTAGATCATGTAAGAACCTGGTCCTAACTTATCACTCTCGTGCATCGATAGGTCCAATTTATTGTGTTGGTGAACCAGTGTACGACATATGCACTTGGTCATGCAGTTATCCGCACCTCTAAGCCTTTATTATTTGCGATTACATTCATTTGTTCAAAGCAAAATAATATATGAGTTGATAAACAACACAATCAACAAGCATTGAATGAACATATATATAAGAATCAAAACATACATTCGATACAAGTTACCTCCCACCTCCTAGATTATGGATGATTTAGTTCATCATAGACAATGAACAGCACATGGGGATGATCGGATACATGATTTGATCTTCAATACTTGGAAGTACAGAATCTAACTATGTTATACAATCTAAAACTACCTAAAAACTATGAAAAGAGAGCTTCCAGTCGTCCTCTCCATTCTTTGGCTCGGCCTCTGGCTTCTATATATACTCGGGAGTTGTAATCGGATTGAATGACTGTGTGAAAATCCGAACAAGTCGCATTCTAACCACCTTGCGGTCGCAAGGTGCTGGGTACCTTGCGTCCGCAAGGTCTCCAGTGTAGGTGGCTTTTGATTTCTTGGTTGCTGGCTCGAGGACCCGTACTGCCTACCTTGCGGTCGCAAGGTCTGAGGCACCTTGCGTCCGCAAGGTGTCCAGATTGTGCAGCTTTCATTGTTTCTTCCATTTTCCTTTTTGGCCTTTCTTGAAATTTGCACTTAAAACCCTGGAGTTTCGCGTATTTTCACAATTAACCTGAAACTTACAAAACTCACCGAAAACATATATTAGTAACCAAAAGCCTCGTGAAATAGCATAATTTAAGTCATAGAAGTATATAAAATCGACGTATAAAATACATCGATCAGATATCAAGACCTGTTAAAACTTAACAAATGTCAAGTTACAGGATTTAAAAATGCAAAAGACAAAGCAGGATGCGCAAAACAGTGAAATGCAAGGGCTAAAGTGTCAAAAAGAGGTCAAAGAAAAGGAGGTTGGCGCCGACACATCTCCCCATGGGCGCGGCGCCAAGGATCCTTGGTGTCGGTGCCAGGTGCTTGAATAGTACTCCCCGACTTAACGCATTGCACAAATTCTCAAGCACACGGTACAAGCTGGTGAAGCATAAAGAACAAATTTAAATCCCAGCGGTGTCCCTCCTTCAGCCTATAAATAGAAGGCCTCGGCTTCAGGAATTCACACACTCGACACACTAAAAAAACATAGTGAAAACGTTGTGCGTTTGTTTTACGTAGTGAGGGATAGTGAGTTCCCCCTCCTATAAAGTCTCGAAGCTCTGCCAAATCTCCTCCAAACACAAAACCAACCGGTTAAAGTGAGCCTTAGCCCCCCAACTATGTTTCCACCCTATTCTCCCGGTCCAAAAATCTCAAAAAGAGCAGTTGCTCTGCCCGAGTAAAATTGTCAAATCCACCAAAAGCAAGCAGTTGCTCTGCTCGATTTCCGCCAGCAACAAACAAATAGTAGCAAAACGCAAGCAGTTGCTCCGCCCGTTTGACTGTGCCCAGAAGCAACCTTCGGAAGCAGTCACTCTGCCCGAATCATCGCAACACGCACTACAACAAAAGACTCCCTCTCCCGAAAGGACAGAGCGAGTGTACCAAGGCTCTTAAAGGTGAGCCTTTAAGAGTTTATTTTATAAAAAAAAAAACTATTTTCCATCCGGCCCAATGTATAAACATAAGTTGTTATGCTGCCTGGATTTATTTAGAAAATAGCATTAAAAAGAGCTATTATTATGGCCAAATATTTTTAAATATATTTGTAAACTATTGGAAGGAAGTGGCTGCAAGTACGTAAATAATGTAGACATGGATATATTTGTTCTTTAATGCTTTATTTATTTGCTAAATAAATATAACAAAAAGCATACTTTAGCCAAAAACTGTTTTTGAGACCGAAAGAGCGAGTTGGGTGCCTAGCACCTTCCCAACTCGTAACTTAGCCTCCGAACCCGTTTTTTTTATCTCTGGTTTTATTTTTGGTTTTTTCTTTGTTTTCTCCTTAAAATAAAGATGGCGACTCTATCAAAACATTTTAGATCACAGTGAGGCCTCGCAACATCCATTCTTGCATTTTTTTTTTCGTTTTCCCCTACACAAGGGAGAACGGGAATGAAAGGGTGATGTATTCCTGCATCCTGGTATCCCCTAAACAAGGGATAACTTGATACAGAAAACCCAAAGCACTCATAGCGATCCGAAATAGGCCTTAAGGCAATTTTCATAAAGTCCATAGTGGGGCCGGCAACATCCTTTCTTGCACTTTCCAATTTCCCCTAGACAAGGGAAGATGTGAATAAAAGGATGATACCTTCATGTATCCTGTTATCCCCTAAAAAAGAGATAACCTGATACAGAAAACTCAAAGCTCTCATATTGGACCAAAAATCACTGATGTGACCGATGCGTATTCCACGCGCTTCTCGACAGCACCTTTTCCGCATTTTTAATTTCGTCTTCCCCTACACAAGGAATGGTGGAATGGAAAGTGTGGTGTCCGTCCCGCACACCGCATTCCCCTAGAAAAAGGAGCGCGGGGCGCGTGCGCGACCCGGGGCACCCACAGTGGCGACTCTGCTGGGGAGATCGTTTTTATTTTAAATAAAAATTGAGGGCTAGACTCAGTAACAAAAAAAATTTTGCTTTTGTTTCTGGCTAAAGTATGCTTGTTATATTTTTTTAAGCATTTAAATATTGTGTTCTTATACATCCGTGTATATATTTGCGGATATGATCCTCCATCTTGCAGCAGTTTCGTTCCAGTCACCATTACAAGTATATTAGAAATTATGGAAGAAAAAAAAAGAGCAATCAATTTTTTTACACAATAAATTTCCGGGCAGCATAACAAAAGGGCTGGAGCTTTACCTTTTATTTATTTGCTTTATTTATGTTTTATATTATTACTCTGTTCATTTTATTTTCATTACGCAAAATATATTTACATTTTATTTCACTCTGTCATTTTATTTTAGGGACTAGGACAAATTTGTAATTAATAGGAATAGATAGATTTCCCATTTTTCTTTCTATTTCTTGATATGTTTGGTTGCTTGCTTGCGCTCATACTAAAAAGCCGAGAAAATCTACAAATAACAGCAAGACAGGTCATATATGTTTCATTTTTCACTTTATATCTAAATTTAAAAAAAATTACTGCTTTTTAAATGTCGCACACACGCGCACGCATGTAGATATATTCTGAATTGTTACCTTACACCATGGCCAGCTTACCCCCTGCATCAGCCAACGTTAAAATTGCATATAGATTCTCCGGGCACTTCATAGACCGACCGGTTTTTGCGTCTCTGAATCATTGGTCAGCCCCTGTGGAAAAAAAATAGAAAAAAAAAAGAAGGAAAAAAATGATGACAAATAAAAAAAATGAATAAATACAAAGGGGCTGATTGATTATTTTCTGATGCTCGACTTAGACCATTTTGAATGGTGGATCCTAGAAAGAGTATAGGCTCTTCGCCTGGGATCAATCCGATCTTGGGGAGTCGAAAGGCATGTGGAATACGAGGATCCTATACTCTGGAGAGAGAATCCACTGTTCCAGGAATAGTCCTAAGACTGTCAAAACAAAACGGGTGCTTGTCCGGTCAATTGTAGGAAAATCAATAATAATAAACAAAATATTAATAAAGGCACACTGTACTCCGAGCCCAGAAAGCCTTCAGCCAGCCCTTCTGATACCTTCAAACCTCATTTTCCTCAGAAACCTAGCCCGAATTTGGAAAGGCAGAGATAGCACTGGCCGGTTGATATGAGATACAGGCACAGAGATCAGATCAGAAAATGGCAGAATCAGTTCAGAAGGTATAGATCCGAGCAGTATGGCAGCAAAAAGTGAGCAGTCCGCTATGGGTACAGATACAGGGGCTCTAGGGTACGCTCCGACTCCGGCTATGCAATAGTGGCTAGACCAAAATTTGGGTGCACAGGCTGATCGTATAATGAGCCAGATCGCTGATTTGGTACAAATTTTAAAATCCAGTGGTGAGGGAATCTCTTCCCCTGCAGTCCCTCAAGAAGCATCAACCTCCCATGTTCCTCCAAACCCAAACTCTCAGCCAAACACCAACCTACCAAATACCACCATTACCCCAAATCCAAATCCTCCACCCAATCCTTACTACCCAAATATTAACCCTTTTCTACCCTACCCTCTATATCCTTTCCCGAACACCAATATCCCCCAAAATCCAAATGACCTTCCCTTTCCCATTACCAATCCACTCCAAAATAGTCCATGTATGGACCTGAAAAGCTATAACCAGCCAGACCAAGTTACAACCTATCTACCTCCTAATGATCCTGGCCGCCAAACAGAAACTGCCCAAAATCCTTATCCTACTCAAAATCATTATCCTGCCCAAAATCCTTATCCTACCCAAAATCCCTATCCTGCTCAAAATCCTACCCAAAATCCTTACCAGATACTACAGCCAGAAATTAACCCAGCCTTCCCTAATCCTGTCAGCATATATCAAAAACCAACTCCCCCTCCCACCAAAATGGAGGCTGACATGGAAAATCTAAAAAGTATGATGCTCAAAGTTCTTAACAAAGGAGAATTTTCTACGCGGGCATTGGCATTACAACCTTCGGCAGTATTGCCTTCAAAATTCAAAATGCCCAACATAGAGAAATTCGACGGGACTGGATGCCATATATCCCACTTGAAATCCTATTCCACTGGCACGCAATCAAGGGGGGCTAGCTTTGAAGCTATGGCTTCCAATTTTCACCTCACTTTAATAGGAGCTGCCAAGCAATGGCTAATGTTGTCAGACAATAGCGTCATGGGTACTTGGGACCAAATAGCTGAAGGGTTCCTAGAAAGGTATAACGACAACACCAGCCCTGAAAATAAAAGAGATCTCGAGTCGTGCACCCAAAGGGAAAAAGAAACATGTGCCGAGTTTGCAGTCAGGTGGAAAAGGAAGTTGGCCCAGACCTTTGACAAACCTGATCCGGCTGAGTCTTCCAGAATGTTCATTAAAAATCTCCAACCCATTTACCTGGAACACATGCGGTATCTCCCCTATAGCAATTTCAAAGAAATAGTGGAGATAGGAGTCCGTATCGATGAAGATATACGGACTGGCCACTTAAAGGTCAATACACCCTCCAGCTCTTTCCGATACTCTAAAGGAAAGGCAGCCGCATCAGCACCAGCCATTAATATGGTAGGAAATGCATCAGCCACTTTTCCTACCCAAAGCTATAGCACTGTTCTGTGGTCCTACGGATCGGATAGGTCTGTCAACACAGTGGGAGGAAACAATGACCCGAACATAAATTTCAGGAATCAGAACAGGGTAAACCGATATAATGACGAACTGCAAGCTCCCCAGTCTGTGATACTGCAAGGGTTAATGGCACAGGGAGTGTTGAAACCTTTAGAAGATTATAAGCCACTGAATCCCCTGCCCAGGACATGGAATCATTCCCATTACTGTGATTGACATCGCTGCAGTGGTCACCTCACCGAAAAATGCTATATACTCAAAAATGCTATCCAGGACCTTATAGATGACAAGGTTATTGAAAAGCCTCCTCCCAGACCAAATATAGTCAATAACCTCATACCTCAAATCAATATGATTGAGGTTGATGAAAAAATCTGTGTACCCAAGTTCGAAATCAATAAACATCACTTACCATATACCAATGTTCCTTTCTCCCCGACTTAACGCATTGCACAAATTCCCAAGCACGCGGTACAAGCTGGTGAAGCACAAAGAAAAAATTTTAATCCCAACGGTGTCCCTCCTTCAGCCTATAAATAGAAGGCCTCGGCTTCAGGAATTCACACACTCGACACACTAAAAAAATATAGTGAAAACGCTGTGCGTTTGTTTTACGCAGTGAACGATAGTGAGCGATAGAAATTTCCCCTTCCTATAAAGCCACGAAGCTCTGTCAAATCTCCTCCAAACACAAAACCAACCGGTTAAAGTGAGCCTTAGCCCCCAGCTAAGTTTCCACCCTATTCCCCCGGTCCAAAAATCTCAAAAAGAACAGTTGCTCTGCCCGAGTAAAAAGGTCAAATCTGCCAGAAGCAAGCAGTTGCTCTGTCCGATTTCCGCCAGCAGCAAACAAATAGCAGCAAAACGCAAGCAGTTGCTCCGCCCGTTTGACGGTGCCCAGAAGCAACCTTCGGAAACAATCACCCTGCCCGAATCCTCGCAACACACACTACAACAAAAGACTCCCTCTCCCGGAAGGACAGAGTGAGCGCACCAACGCTCTTAAAGGTGAGCCTTTAAGAGTTTATTTTATAAAAAAGTTATTTTCCATCCGGCCCAATGTAAAAATATAAGTTGTTATGCTGCCCGGATTTATTTAGAAAATAGCATTAAAAAGAGCCATTATTATGGCCAAATATTTTTAAATGTATTTGTAAACTATTGGAAGGAAGTGGCTGCAAGTTCGTAAATAATGTAGACATGGATATATTTGTTCTTTAATGCTTTATTTATTTGCTAAATTAATATAACAAAAAGCATACTTTAGCCAAAAACTGTTTTTGAGACCGAAAGGGCGAGTTGGGTGCCTAGCACCTTCCCAACTCGTAACTTAGCCTCCGAACCCGTTTTTTTTTTATCTCTGGTTTTATTTTTGGTTTTGTCTTTGTTTTCTCCTTAAAATAAAGATGTCGACTCTGTCAAAACATTTCGGATCACAGTGAGGCCTCACAACATCCTTTCTTGCTTTTTTTTTTTGTTTTCCCCTACACAAGGGAGAACGGGAATGAAAGGGTGATGTATTCCTGCATCCTGGTATCCCCTAAACAAGGGATAACTTGATACAGAAAACTCAAAGCACTCATAGCGATCCGAAATAGGCCTTAAACAATTTTTATAAAGTCCATAGTGGAGCCCGCAATATCCTTTCTTGCACTTTCCATTTTCCCCTAGACAAGGGAAGATGTGAATAAAAGGATGATACATTCCTGCATCCTGTTATCCCCTAAAAAAGGGATAACCTGATACAGAAAACCCAAAGCACTCATATTGGCCCAAAAATCACTAAAGTGACCAAGGCGTATTCCACGCGCTTCTCGACAGCACCCTTTCCGCATTTTTAATTTTGTCTTCCCCTACACAAGGGATGGTGGAATGGAAAGTGTGGTGTCCGTTCCGCATGCCGCATTCCCCTAGAAAAGGGAACGCGGGGCGCGGGCGCGACCCGGGGCACCACACCCGGCCTCGGGATCTAAGGAAGATGGCAAGGCCTCAATAGGAGAATTAACCTCCTCCTCAGTCTGGCACAGCAGGTCGACATTTTCCATAACACTACCAGGTAAAGGACTCCTAATAGATAAAGGTTTCACAAGAAGACTATTCTTTGCTAAAAGTTGGTTCCAATAATCTATCAATTGATGAGAATCTGAAGAACTACTAGACGTCGAAGGCGAAGACAAGTAACGAGGAAACCTATATCGAGGAATTTTTAAACATAACAATAAATGGGGAAAAAGGAAATATCGTAAGTACGACAGAAGGACTCTATGTCACCGGAAAAACCACGAAAACTGCCTGAAAACACAAAAAGGCCACCGGAAGAAGGATTAGGAAAAGAAGAAAAAGCAGATTCAAAGGATGTTAAGGGAGGAAGAAAGAAAAACACACCTGAAAAACGCAAAATAGAAGAGAAAGTCACTAAGACACCCATAAAAAAAAACTCACCGGATATCACCTGAAAACAAGGAAGAAATGGAAGAGGAGCAGTAGAAAGGAAAAAAGTGAAAAGAGGAAAAGGTAAACTCAAAATTTGACTTGGGTCACCCGCTTGTTTTCTCTGCAAAAGGACAAAAAGCGTCCCTTGGTTTCCCATCCTCGTTTCTAAAAAAGGGCGGCAGAAAAGTAAACTCAAAATTTGAAAGGACAAACCATAATTTAATGTTCTGACGATATTAAAGAAGGAAACAATTATGACTACACGATTTCCCAAAAACCGTTTGCCACTCCATCTCCTACCTGAACTAAAGAAAAACAAAGTTCCCATCTATGCCGAGATAATATGACGAGAGACAAGCCTCAACGCTAGCTCGCTTTACTTCTCGGACCAAAAACGGGTGATCGCCCCGAGAAGTAGGGGGCTACTGAAGGATCTCGGCATAAGCTAGCCTCGAAGGGGACCATTTGGGTCCTACCATTAGTGAGTCGGGTGACAGGAGTTTCGACTAGGCCGAGGAGGGTTTACCTCAGCCCAGTAAATGGTTGCTTAAAAGACAGATTGGTACACAAGGCTAGTACAGCTCAGCCTCAACAACAGCAGGGTCAACTCGGCCTCGGCGACAGTCGACCATAAAGGAGACAAGGCATTCATGGTACGATAGCTCTAGCAAGAACCCTACCATGCTCCGGAAATACTGATACACATAACCAACCACTCCCCCCGATAGGCGTACAGACCAATCGCACCCGACGCAACATTAGAGCATTAATGAGAAGCCGCAACATGTTCACGAATGGAAAGGCGCCACCTCACAGTCCAGTCAGGTATAAATATGAGACATTTATTTCTAAATCCAAAACAGATATCCACAAACAACATACAACATTCATTCAGGTGAAACGGCCATAAAAGAGCTCCTTTAATACATTGCACGTATTGCAATTCATATCACCCGTAATCTCATCCTTACACCGGAGGGTTTGAGTCGGGCCACCCCCAACTCCTTAACGACGTTGTTCGTCTTAGCATAGAAAAGTTCATTCGTATCCACGTCACCTTCCAGCACACTAGCATCATTGGCTACGTGGACAAAAGACAAGGTCACCACCAGTTTGTCATGATCAACATTTAAATAACTTGCATCTATAAAAAAATCTTTTTGATCTTCAAGTTGAAGATCTACGAAAAAAATTGAAGTTTTTTCGTCCTTTGCCCAGAAACTAATGGATAGAGAAATTCTTCACTTATATACATAGAACTGCATTTAATAATATTTATGAGAACCAAAAAAAAAGTTGTTAATCACAAATATTCATGAGTCATCTCATTAGGATGGCTATATATGGATGAGTCATCTTTATAAGATAGTTATCATTCATGTATAGTCATCCTTATGAGATGACTCTCGTGAACATACCATGGTTGAGAGAGAGGGAGAGAGGAAGAAAGGGAGAGATTTGTTAAATTATTTGTGTAAATGTATTTTTTTTTATTCAAATTAGGAAGAAGGGCAGGGTGCAGGATTTAGCACTTTGGGTGTAATGATTAGCATCACCATATATATTTAAGTTAAATACTTCATTCGTTTCATGCAAATAGTCTACTATAATATTTTGGGATGTTTCATTCTATGAGTCTACTTTTAAAATTATGTTTACAATTTCTACAACATTTCATATTTACCCTCCACTTGTGTTGTAACCACATTTTTTGTGCTTAATTATTTTTATAATTAGGATTAACTTTAATGGTATTAATATATTTTTTAATAATTAGACTTTTCAAATGAAAACTCTTTGAATGGAACGGAGGGAGTAACTAGTAGGGATTAGAAACTTGGAAAACAGAATATCTAGGCTTGAAAACCCTCTCAATTCTCAACCGCCATCTCCATCTCCATCATTCTGACTTCTCAGCCATCACTTCGATCAATTCTTCCCCTCTCTTGCCCTAGTCGGCGAAGTCACTGTAACTTCCTCTCTTGCATTCGATTCCCTCCGTCCATCCAAAATGTGATCACACGTCGTCCTATTTGGATAATTATGATTATAACAATTTTTTTGCTTGCTTAAATGTTGTCGTGCATATAAACTCATTTGCAAAATGTTTGCGCTAAGATGAAAGTAGTTATTAGATGAAATTTGAAATCAATTTCCAATTCCCCCAAATCCATGTCTTTTAAAATTTCTCAGCTTTAAAAACTTTTTTATTTGTTAGATATGCTTGAACCTTGGAGCCGAACCAAAATTAACCAGTATAATTCAGTTCAATTTCAAGGAACAACCAGTTCAATTCAGTTGTCAAATATTGGAACCATTGAGTGGCGGTTTAGTTTGCAGGCCTAAATCGAACGTGACTGAACCACTTCCTCAACAAAGCAACACGTAGTAATTTTCATACATCACCCCTAAACCAGTACATCAAAGAATTTTACGTCAAAAACTAGTTTCATTGGTAATTTAAAAGCAAACCAAGAAAAAAGACCAGCAATTGATCCTCAATTGTTCATACAAAGACCCACTCGCTGCTAGTCTTCAGCAGTCTCAGCCACTTTTTGATCATCCTTTCCGTCCCCTCCACTGGCTGTGGTTGCTCCTTGTGATGTTGCAAAAGCCATTACCTCGCCGGGAGGAGGGTGGTCAAACTTGCATGTGGCACCGTACTTACAAGCCCCCGTTTTCATGTAGTATGGGCAGTTTATAGCACCCTGCCACATGAACGGAGAAATGTAATGATATACACCATTAATATTGCATGCATATATGTTCAGAATTGACGAGGAATTAAAAGAAATGCCAAAATTCATTCAAAGAACTAGTGGAAAACATGAGCATGGCAAGGCATAACTAAAGATTACAATAAAATCTGGGGTAAGGTGCTCAACGCATGGCACTTGAATCGAAAGACGAATAAATTTGGCTTCAAAGCTTCCTATTGCTTATAGATAATACTTGGACAAGCAAGTCCTATTTATTGTGATTCTTCAATTTCTACTTCAATAAAATTTTGACATTAATACTATTTTTCTTGTTGATCAGTAAAGACTTCTAGTTAATTATCATGGTTTAGGACATTAGGACATATGATGGGCTTGCCACGTCATGGTCTTGACCTGTGGATAGGAAGAGTAGTCGCTTGGCCCATCAAGCAATGGCACATCTCTTACCAGATCAAAGACCAATACCAAACAGTAAGGTAGTTAGTAGCACCCTGGACGACCTGGCGTCTTGCAGAGGTTCTCACAGGGTGCGGGTACTTGGTCTTGACAAAAAGCGATTGTGGTCGTGTTACATGTAATGAGCGGGAAAACCAAGAGCGGAAGGCTGTGTTTGAGAATGATTCAAGTCCTGGGTCACGTGTTGCTTGCTAATAGAGTGGAACGATGCCATAGCTGTCAAAGGCGAAAAGCAAGAGGCTAGCAAAAGGTGAACAAGTCGATAATTAAGAAAAAATAGTTTTAAAATATTATGTTGTAATTTTTTTCATAAACTAGTTTTAAAAAAAAACCATGTAACTTAGTCCACAAATGATAATAATGCTATTTTTTTTTTTTGATAATAATACTATTTCCAACACATGGGACGTCTAGGGCATTGGATTGAGGGACTGAAGTTCGGAGCTATACCGCGCAAACCCCTTCACAAGAAACCTGGTCATTATGCGTGTATTTTTTATTTTTTTCCTCAAGGGTGATGATGCCACAGTCAAATCTTATATGCAAACTCACCGGTGAAAGTTCACCAAAGACTGGATTTCAAAACTAACACCACCCCTAGCAGGTCACACCAAAATGTGGAAAAGGCTTCTCCCCAATACTATGACCGAAGCCTGCATAATAGGTAAGGTCTCAAATCTTCATGTGTATTTCCATTACATTTATAATCCACGTGGTTGACAACAAGGCAATCAAGTTCAGAGCAATGTGGTGCAGACCCTTCTCAAAGTACTTAGGTCATTTTTGCTTGTATTTCTAATGCCCAGGGATGATGATGTGGCATCTCCGTCAAGGCTTAAATCAATATTTACGTGAGTTATAGAACACTTGGTAAGTTCATTGCTATAACACCAGACAATTGTTAAGAAGCCGTGGACAACGTGGCCAGATTGAGAAGAAACTGCAACAGGATTGCATTGGTATTGTTAATTGATAAAGAAGAGAAGAATAAAGTATGTTTTGGAAGCTGTAACCCTAAAATGGTTTGGCCAAGGTATTTATATATACGTTCATACTTCATATAAAACATAAAGTTACTATTAGTACCCTTCATAATACCTCTTATTCTCTAACACTCACCCTTAAGCTGGAGTATAAATAAATGGATTAATATATAATTTGGTCCCTGAACTTGCCAAGTCCAATTTATATGGTAATCGATGTTGAAGATTTCCTACGGTGGTTCTTCAACTCAAACTTGGGCTTCAAGTGAGTCCCTCGTGACATTATCTTTAGAATTGACGTTAAATTCTTTGTGAAAGGACAATTTTGCCCTTACTTGATGCTGATGAAGATCTATGTGGCCAACAAATGCTGAGATGGAAATAAATCAATTTAAAAATGTAACCCAAAAGGAAATACCTTATTTTCAGAAGCTTTCAAAAAAATAAACCCACAAATGTGAACGGGAAATGGAAGAAGGGTTTGTGAGTTTTTGAGAACTGAAATGGAAGAAGGTGGCAGGATTAAATGATTCAATGATACCAAGGGCTTTGGCTTCATCACTCCCAACGACGGCGGCGAGATCTGTTACAGTAGCCTCAATGATGGCGAGTCTATTGGATACGTGATAGAGTCCGGAAATAAGGCCATTGACGACGTTACAACGGTATGGTAGCGGTGGACATGGTTATGGAGGTAGCGATGGTGGATACGTGAATCCTCAAATTTGAAATTGTACTCCTCAAATCCCATACTTTTTTTCTTGAATTTTCTTCCCCGGTTTCTTGATCGTCGCCATTTAAATATCATGCATGCCTAGCTTGTTACTAATAAAACTCAACCTATTTCCAGCCAATGACTTGGTAAATACATCAAAGAGTTGTTCGCCACATAACTCGTGACAATAACCTTTTGATGTAGCTTCACACAAATGAAATGACAATCAACCTCAATATGTTTTGTGGGTTCATGAAACAACGCAATATGGATGGCTGCTTCTTTATCACACCATAGTTGCATAGGTGTTGAACTTAGGAACTCTATCTCATCAAGTATTTCGCGAATCCTCGTCAACTCACATGTTGAACTTGATTGTGTGCCCATAATCCCAACAAAGTAACCCACAACCTAGAGCTCCGTTGATATATCGGAGGTCTCACCGCAGCCTTCAAGTGAGTAGATCGTGGAGATGACATAAACTGACTGACCATACTTAGTCGAAATGTAATGTCAGGTCTCGTCACAACAAAATAGTTCAACTTCCCTACCAACTTATTACACCTCTCCAAATAAGCCGATTCTTCACCATCCACAACTCTAAGCTTCACATTTGCATCCATAGGAGTTTCAACTGTTTTGCCCTAACATCCCAGTATCAAATGAGCAAGTCAAACACATACTACCGTTGAGAACGAAAGATTTCAAACTAGTAACTTTAATTCCCAAAAAATACTTTTAAGTTCCCATCTTTTGTTTGAAACCTTTTGTGAAGGAAAAACTTTAGACCATGATATCATCGACATACACAACTAAGAGAATGCATCCTGCATGTGACTAATGATAAAACATTGAATGATCACATGCATCACATTAGACCAAAGTCTGACACAACCTCACTAAATCTTCCAAACCAAGCTCTCGAAGACTGTTTTAGACCATACAACGACTTTTTAAATTTGTAAACCGTCCCCCTGAACAACAAACCTAGGTGGTTGTTCAAGATAAACCTCTTCGTGCACATCACCATGAAAAATCGCATTCTTCGCATCTAGCTGATGAAGCAGCCAATGGTAGGATGGAGCAAGAGAAACCAGCAACCTACGTAACAGAAGCTAACTTTGGTACCGGAGAAAATGTGTCTGAATAATAAGCAGTCTTTTGCATCCAAACGAGCCTTCAAGCAAGCTAGGCAACCATCATAATTCACTTTCACCTTCACCCTGAATGCCCACTTACAACCAATCGCACTTTTATTAGCAGGCAAAGGAACCAAATCCCAAGACTGAATATATGCTCAAGAGCATTCATTACCTCTTCCATACATGTTCTCCAATCAAGGTGAGGGTGAGCGACTGCCTAGTAATCGGATAAGACTCAAGTTATTAACTAATAAAAGAACAAGTAGAAGAGGACAAATTAGAGTAACTAACGTAGTTGGCAGTGGAATGTTGTGTACAACTAAGCTTACCTTTGCGAAGGGCAATCGAAACATCTAAATAGACACAGGAATGTCAAGATCTACCGATGAGAGATGGTGTAGGCACAGGGATGTCAAGATCTATAGATGAGAAGACAGGCTTGGTATGGACCGCATCACTAGGTGTGGATAGAGGCGCCACTCGCGCACATCGAGAGTAGTCAAACAAGGAACGTACCATCAAAATTTGAAAATGAGTCAACAGATCGCAATAGAATAAAAAGATTGTGATTCAAAAAAGGTGACATCAAGATAAACCAAATACCGATACAATTCAGGGGAAAAACAATGATACGCCCCCCCCCCCTTTGAGAACAAGAGTAACCAAGGAAGACATATTTGAGGGACTTGGGATCCAACTTAGTTCTATGTGGACGGTGATCCCGAACAAAACAAAGATATACAAAGGTCTTTGGTGACGCAAAAAACAACAATCAAGATGGAAATAAGACACGATACGGGATCTCCCCCTAAAGGATGGAAGAGGGCATCCGGTTAATAAGGAGACACGCAATTCAAACTGCGTCAGCCTAAAATGGTGGGGAATATCATGAGATTTGTGGGGAATATAGTCAGGATTCCCCTATGTTGCACGGACACGGATACGTGGACACGGGACACGGAATTTTCAAAAAATATAGGACACGGGTACGGGGGTAATGCGTAAATATTCAAACTATAAGGATCAAAATGTAAATATTCAAAAATATAAGGACCAAATTATAAATATTAAAAACTATAAACACAAAATATTAATATAAATATACAATATAAGTGTAAGTGTATAATTGTTGTTGAATGTTACAAACAGTCAACAACATTGTTACACTTGCACTTACTGTTAGTCTGTTACAACAAGTCTAAAAGTAATTAAGTAACAATACTCTGGTCAAGGATCAACCCTCACAAATCACAATTCACAAATCAATGTGAATTTTGAAATCACAGAGAGAGAGAGAGAAAGAAGTGACAACACCGACAAGTAAGTCGCGACTTCAAGAAGAGAGATTACGGCAAGGCGAATCGACGACGACGAAGGCAGAAGCCACTCCAGAAGCAGTACGTCCTCAAAGGTCGAAGGGGGCCGGCACCGGCAGACGACGTGTTCTGCTGCTTGCAGGCACGATTACGATTTCAATTTGAGGGAAAAAGGGGCTAGGGCTCGCGCTCAGTCGTTTTGTCGTGAGTCTCGTGACTGTCAGGGGATTTGATGTTTGAGGAACAAGACAAGTCTACACTCAACAAATATACCCCCAGCAGTGTCCGATCCTCAGGTACATGTCCCGACTCTCTTCCTGCCGTATCCGCGTCCGTGTCTGAAACTTTTGGAAATTCAAATTCAGCCCCAAACGTATTTTGGGCCGTGTCGTACACGTATCCGTGTCCCGTACGTGTCGGACACGGAAAACGCATGGCTCTGGCCTTGTCCGTGCATCCAAGCTGTAGGAGAAATCAATTTGGTGGTTTGATTTCAATAAGTTGATCAATTTGGTGTAGGTTAATTGAAACCCTAAATCTTGGGTTGAAGCTTGAAATTAGATCAGATTAATAATTTGGTTAATCTGGGGTCTGTTTAGACAATTTTGGAAGTTGGTGCTCTAATTGATAGGTTGGTCAAATTAGAGTGTCAGATAGGGGTTTATTTCGCAGGGTTTAGAGTACTTTAATTGATAGGTTGGCCAAGTTAGATGTCAGATTGAGAGTTCGGATAATGTGGAATGGTCCAATTGATAGTTTGGTATAGTTGGACGATCGGATTGACAAATTGGTTAATCTGGAAGGTGTAATTGAAGGGTAGTTTTGACAGATTGGTCAAAATAGTTGGCTGATTTGGCGGATAAGTGGGTACCGAGAGGTGCTGATGGCGAAGATGGAACGTCCATAGAGGGTAGATAATGTTCTATCGAAAGCAACCCAAGGCACAGAAGGATAACGATTAAAAAAAATTTGTTCTACTTTTGCCTTTAGTATTTTAGAACAGTCATTAGATCCTTTTATGAAACCAAATGTTTTTATTAAACAAGAATTTAATAATACACAAAGCAGGAGGACAAGCTGTCACCCAAAAGAAAACAAAAGGCAAGAAACCAAGGAAAACACAAAAATAAAATAAAATAAATCCACAAGAGCGAAAAGCATATGCCTCCAAAACTAGCAAGCTGATCGATTGCTGCTTTTCAATCTCTACAGAGATTCGTCACCGGCACACCCCTAAAAGCACCCAAAACTGAGGCCCATAAGGAAGTGAGAAACAGAATCCTCTCCGTGAAAAGAGGAAAAGACAAAAGCCTGAAATGCAAAAAATCCTTGCATTACTCTTAGTCCAAATGCACCACAGCATGCCAAAAGACCCACAATTTTATAGGCAAAGAACATCCTTAGCTCTACCAAAGCCAACATACAAGGGGCTAAAGAAAACCTTTGATCGAGGACGGGCACACTCGGCTCTCATCCGAAATTCTAAACAACTCACACCACAATAGCCACTTCATCGGACATTTAAGAGATGATCACGAGATTCAATGTGACCACAACACATAGCACACATGTGCGGGAACATAGCTTTATAAGGTCTATGTTTTTTATGGAGGTCATAAGTATTTAATCGATATAGCACATGTTACCGTTCAAAAGCTTTCAATTTAAAAAGATTTTGTGGAAGTGAATGTTGGGCAACTAAGAAATAACATGTTAACAAGATGGGGGTAGCTGAAATGGAAATGTGAAGATGGATTGGTGGTAAAAATAATAAAGATAAGATTCATAATGAACAAATTCGTGAGACAATAAAGTAGCCCCAGTAGCACACAAAATGAGAAAAAATCACTTAAAATCCTTTGGACGCATGCAACGTACACCACTTGGTGCACCCGTTAGGAAGTGTGAATCAACAAGTAGAAGTAGGGGAAGACCAAACTAATATGGACATCATTAATAAAGAAAGATATGTATGAATATGGCTCAATGGAGTTGCTTTGGACCGAATCGAATGGTGGAAAATAATCCATGTAGCAAACCCAAGTGATTGGGACAAAGGCTGCATTGAGTTGAGCTCAGTTGAGCTGAGTAGTGGAGTTGTGTCAATAGTTCAAGTGAAATTTTGTTTCCCGGTTATGTCCTAAGTTGGAATCTTGTGAGAGTTGATTTCATTTCTAACACACTATCTATGCTCAAGCTTGTGGATGTTTAAATCCTTTCCAGTCAAGGACTGAAACCCTATCAGGTTTAGGGTTATAATCCTCTTAGGTTTAAGATTGATGTTAGCCTATATATAAGTGGTAATTTGTTTACTTAATAAGAGAGAATAAGAGTATTTGGTAATATTTCCTCTCTATTTCCTCTTTACATTATATTTGTTGCGAGTTCATTAACAGTACTGATGCAAACAACCCGTGACAGTGAGCACAGCAACTTCATGCTGAAAGAAAAATAAATATTCACCTAAGACCCAACACCCCCAAACCATATTAACAGTTACCATAATTGAGAAGAGGCCACATCCAACAGGTCATAATTCTAAATACAAACTGATAGCACAGCAGAAGTACATTATGATATTTTGGATACGAAAATGAAGCATACATGGTATACCTCTCTCCTAGGTAGACCGGCAAGAGTGAGCTTGATATTTTGTTGCTGGGCTTCATTTGCCAACAATGTATGCGCAGATCGATCAATAGGGTGATGAAATTTGCATCTCTCTCCAAACTTGCATTCGCCGGTTTTCATATAAAACTACAAAAGTAGAAATACATATTTGAAAAAGTAATCGAGAGAAAAAAAGAGTAATTGAAATCAATTGTTTTTTTGTGCATGTGTTGGGGTGGGGTGGGGATGTAGACTAAAAGATGACATAGGATAGCAATAGATAAAATTAACAAATTGAGTATTTGGTAATATTTCCTCTCTATTTCCTCTTTACATTATATTTGTTGTGAGTTCATTAACAGTACTGATGCAAACAACCCGTGACAGTTAGCACAGCAACATCATGCTGAAAGAAAAATAAATATTCACCTAAGAAGAGGGAGGATAGGACGATATTTCTCTGGGTTCGAGTAGTTTTCCGTAGGTTTTTCGGCTGTTTTGTTGGGCGGCATGAGAGCATGAAGAAGAGGGAGGAGTTTCTGGGTGAGGATAGGACGATATTTCAATGTGATAGGAAGACGATCAAAGTTTATAGGAGCTGTTTCAAAGATCGAGTGGAGTTTCAGTTAGTGGAAAGATACAGAGGTAGACCTCATGTGGTTTTCCTCTCTTCTGTAGAGTTCGAATGGGTGTGTGAGCTCTTGGGAAGTTTTTCTATTTTCAGAGGTCTTTGCTGGAAGAAGAGACAGGCAAAATGTCGAGAATTAGTGGTGGACGAGGAGGAGAATGCCTCGGGTTTGTTCATGAAAATTTCTGTGAGAGGAATTGGGAGATCAGGCTTGATATGCCTCCCCGAATGTGCTGATAATTCGGGATGGGTGATGGTGGCAGAAAAACATCGCAGATTTACCGTTTTCGGTAGAGTAGAGGGCCACAGAACCCCTGATTCCTTTAAGAGGTGGCGGAGATCCCTCCTTGGCCTGACTTGGTTCGCAGCTCTGGAGTTAAGTCTGGGGAGGCAGATGTTTCGGTGGACGAGGATTCTTGCAGAGGAGCAGTGGACTTCTTGGACAGGTGCTTGGTGGGGAGTGTTGGGTTGTTAGATTATCCTAAACTGGAAACAAGAGAGCTGCAACAGTGGGTTGACCAGAAATGGAAGACACTAGGGGGTGTGAAAGTAGTGGATATGCTTGGTAAATTATTTCTCTTTGAGTTTCCCTTGAAGGTGGAAGCGAATCGGATTCACAGAGAAAAGATTTGGAAGTTTAAGCAGTTGGATCTTATTTTGGATTGCTGGAATCCTGAATTTTGCTGCCATCGAGAAGATATGGTGTGGGTTCGGGCTCTAGGTTTGCCACTCCATTTGTGGGGGTCGCGGGTGTTTCAAGATATTGGAAAGGCTTGTGGTGGCTACATTAGTGTAGATGTAAATACAATTTCGAGGAAGGACTTGAGATAGGCAAGAATTCTGGTGCGGTGCAAGGATAATATTCCGGGTACGGTGCGACTAAAGTGGGTGATAGGATTTTGTTGTTCCCATCTGGGCAGAATCAGCGACTTTTTGTAGGACGTGGAGGAGGAATGACGGTGTAGGGGGAAAAGTCGTATCTGGGAAGAGGAGGAATAGGGCGGAGAAGACAAGTGAGCCTCATGTGCGACTGTGGGAGGTGAAAGATCAGGGGAAAGAAAAGGCATGCGTTAATGGTCAAGGAAAGGAGACTGCAAGGAGCACATGGGTTGTAAAAAATTCAAGCATAAACGATGTCGTTGCAGGAGGCAGTCATTCCTTGGAAAAGCTGTCCAAAACTTGGGTGAAAGCAGTGGGCTTAAGGTTGTGATTGTTGCAAGTCCTAGTTCTGTTATTGCCATAGACGATCTGAGTACACAAAAAGGGGGGGTGGGTACCTTAAGTGGTCCATTTCTTTCAGACTTTGTGGAAGGACTTGAAGCCCAGAGGAGTGGGAAGTCGGGGGAGGCAGTTCCTATCTTAGTGTGTTCGCAAGTCAAGTGGGAGTTTGGAAAGGAATCCGGAAAGGGTGGGACGCTTTCACTAGAAATATCTCTTTTAAAGTAGGAGATGGATCTTTGGTCAGATTTTGGTTGGATAGGTGGTGTGGTCCCGTGGAGCTATGGAGAGCCTTTCCTAGTCTTTTTAGCATTGTGAGTGACAAAGAAGTTTTGATTAGTGATATTTTTTCGCTCGAAGGAGGTTCGATTAGTTGGAACCCAGTTTTTAGAAGGTTTCTTCAGGATTGGGAAGTGCAGAGTTTCCTCCAGCTCTCTGAGTTGCTTCATTCTCAGCACCTGGATAGGAGTTGTGTTGACAAGGTCATCTGGGATAGGGCTAAAAACAAAATGTTCTCATTAGTTGGTGTGGTCCCGTGGAGCTATGGAGAGCCTTTCCTAGTCTTTTTAGCATTGTGTTTGACAAAGAAGTTTTGATTAGTGATATTTTTTCGCTCGAAGGAGGTTCGATTAGTTGGAACCCAGTTTTTAGAAGGTTTCTTCAGGATTGGGAAGTGCAGAGTTTCCTCCAGCTCTCTGAGTTGCTTTATTCTCAGCACCTGGATAGGAGTTGTGTTGACAAGGTCATCTGGGATAGGGCTAAAAACAAAATGTTCTCAGTTAAGTCTTACCACTTTGGTTCAGATTTTGGGGGAAGGGGTCTGTTTCCCTGGAAAGCTATTTGGAAGTCTAAAGCTCCGGCTAGAGTTGCTTTCTTTATTTGGGAAGCGGTGAACGAAGCCATTCTTACAGGGGATAATCTTAGGAGACGCGGGAAGGTGGTAGTGAGCTGGTGTTATATGTGCAAATGTAATGGTGAGAGTGCTGATCATCTTTTGCTTCACTGTCCGGTAGCAGGTGCCTTGTGGGACTACATTTTTCACATTTTTAACTTGTCTTGGGCCATGCCGGAATCCATTAAGGATCTCTTCCTCTGTTGGTCCTTGCACAAGAGGAAACGGAGAGATTTTATTTGGCAGACTATTCCTTTGGGAGTATGCTGCGTGATTTGGAAAGAAAGGAATAGGAGAGTTTTTGATAACGTGGAAAGGTCTTTGTCGTTGCTGAAGAATGAGCTGCTTCAGCTGCTGTTTTTTTGGTGTAGTGATGGTGTTAGGTCTGAGGTCAATTCTTTTGCTGACTTTGTGGTGAATTTTAGTAATCTGTAATTATTGGAGTTTCCCTCCTGTGTAAATAGGCTGCGGCTCCTATTTTGCCGCTTTTGATTTTTAATATATACCTTACTTATCAAAAAAAAATAAGAAGACTGATGCAACCCAGTTTGTTGACGGCGTGGTTTCGAAGGTTTACAATACAGTCACCAAGGAACAAGAGCTGTTAACAAAGGAGGATTCAAGACTCTCAGACGGATGAACAAATAGCTACCGCAGCTCAGACGGATGAACAGATAGTGAACGGGGATGCGAATGTGGTAGGGGATAGATATAAGGGAACAGAGAAGCAGCATATTTCAGATCAGCTTATTGACAGAGCATTTACTGATGTTGAGTCGGAAAGTGAGGAAGAGGTTGAAGACGTAGACTGTTGTGGACATAGCAATAACAACCAAGAGTTATTGTGAAGAGAAGTAGGGGTTCTCAATGAGATGCTAAATTGGCAGAATCTCGGGATTTTCTGGAATGGGCTTTCGGGAGAGACCTCGTCAAGGTAGTGGAAACTGGGATAAGCCAGAGGATTGCTGTTTTGTAGAGGAGGTGTTGGCAGCAGAAGGTGTTGTGGTAGGTGCTCTGCAGACTATTGAGATAGGGCTGGAGCAGGAAGCGAAACCTTCGCACGATGGGACTTTTGGGGTTGTTTCCTCTTCGTTTTGTGAGGTACTGCCAGAGGTGGAAGGAAAACCTATTTCCTGTACTCCAATTTCTATTTTACATCCTGAAGATAATTGTGAAATGGCGTACATTACAGATAAAGAGGTGGATGAGGATATCTCAGTGTGGGTTAAAGGGAAAGCTAAAGGTTTAGGGAAAGTTTTGGGGGTGTTTGGTTCAGGATTTGAAGAACAGATACTGGATTTACTTCGGTACATCGAGAAGAAGTGGAGATCGACAGGAGGAGATAGTTGTAAGAGACTGAACAAGACTAGGGAAAAGGGTAAAAGGGATCTTAAACAACTGTGCAGCAGTCTTAATGCTGATATGTTCATGGGCCAGGTAGGGGGGATCGAAGAAGGAAAAACACTGTTTAATATGCATCTACGAATTGTTTCTTGGAATGTGTGGGGTCTTAATGATGCAAGTAAAAAAACTCTGATTAAAGGTTTGGTTAGGACTTAGGAGATGGAAACCGCATGTTGTTTGTCTTTAAGAAACAAAAATGGAGAAGGTCGATGTCAGTATTATTGATAGTATTTGGAGTGCCAGAGGGGTGGATTGGGTTCACTTAGGATCTGTAGGGGGAGCTGGGGGTGTGCTTATCATGTGGGACAGAGGAGTTATGTCAAAAGTAGATTCTTCGCTGGGCAATTTCTCAGTTTCGTGTCAGCTAAAGACTGTGGACGATAACAGGGACTGGCTTTTACAGGGGTTTACGGGCCGTATAGTAATGCTGCTAGGGAGAGTTTTTGGGATGAATTAAAGAACACTAAAGCTAGAAGGGATGTGCCGTGGTGTATAGTGGGTGATTTTAATGCGGTTAGATTACCTCACGAGCATTCTGGTTCTCGGATTTATTCTAGAGAAATGGAGTTTAATGATTTCATTAATGAAATGGAATTGGTGGATCTCGCTTTGGGAGGGGGTGATTTCACGTGGTTCTACTCGGTCTTGTTTACCAAGGCTATCTTCAGATCATGTTCCCTTGCTTCTTGAGTGCGGTGGTATCTCGTAAGGAAAATCCCCTTTCCGGTTCGAGGATGTGGTTAAAAGAGCCTGGATTCTTGGAATGGATGAAGGTTAGATGGGATTTTTATTTGGTGGTAGGTGATCCGAGCTTCAGAATAGTCTTGTTTACACAGTCAGATTGTATTACCTTTAGCTCCTCAATTGAGATAGAACCTCCTTCCCTTGGAAAGCAGTATGGAACCTCATGCCCCTAAGAGAGTGGCGTTCTTCATGTGGGAAGCATCCCATGAAGCTATCCTTACCGGGGACAATTTGCGGAAACAGCACATGGTCTTCGTCAATAGGTGTTATATGTGCAAGGCTTGTGAGGAGAGTGTGAATGCTCCTGCATTGCTAAGTTGCTGTTGAGTTGTGGAATTTTGTGCTGGGGTTGTTCAAGATATCCTGGGTCATGCCAAGGTCGATTCTTGATCATGTTAGGGGCTGGTCTATCGGGTATAAGAACAGGAGAAACCGCATTTGGGAGACAGCTCTTTTGGGAGTGTGCTGGATTTTATAGAGGGAAAGGAACCACAGGGCCTTAGACAATGTGGAAATGGCTGTCCTGGATCTGAAATTTTTGTTGATTCGCACCCTTCACTTTTGGTGTTCCGAGGCAGCTCAATCCAGTTCTAGTCCTAACACTACTCTTGTGGATTTTGTAAATAATATTGATATTGCCTAATTCTTTTGGCTAAGTACACTCCTTGTACATACGCCGCATCACCTATTTTGATGCTTTTTATTTAATTATTACTTATCAAAACAAAAATTGATGTCACAATTTCATTCGGAAGATGGAATCAAAAAATTTACGCACATCACATTCCATCTGACCCGGTCGTTGAGGGTAGAAAGTTGGGCCCAAACCAAACTGCAAATAAAAAACAACTGTTAGCCACCAATAAAAATCTAAAGCCATTAATGATACTCCCTTTGTCCCAGGGAAAATAGTCTCATTTGACAAGTCAAATTTTATTACAGCCTTACTTAATTGTACGTCCTTTAAATTGCACTAAAATATATTATTTTTTTAGAAATGGGATTATTTTTTGGGGACAAACCAAAGCAGAAAGTGGGAATTTTTTTTGTGATGGAGGGAGTATTAAACATTTTCTGTGCATACATTATTAAAAGAAGTAAAGATTTTCAACCTCTAGAAGGGCCCATGCAAAGAAAAATGAAAAGGAGTTAAAAATGGGAAGTTTACACCAAAACAAGAATAGAACAGTGCAGCACAAACAAGGTCTAAAAACAGTAGTTTTCCACATTGAGAAAATGATAAAATGATATATCTTGTAACATAACAGATTAATTACTAGAACTAGAAAGTCCTATTTATTGTTATGAAGTCGACCCATTTGAAAGGTGTTTTATTTGATCATAGCTCGCATTTGATACTATCAGCTGTAGAAAAGAAAGGAACTTCATAGAAGTTGATTTAGAAAGAACAAGATATGCCTGCATTATTTTTTTGTTTTTCAAAACAAGGACCTTAGGGAATCATACTTATTTCTGTTTGATTTTTGATTCGCATGTTCATGGAGCATATCGACTTCTGCAGAATACATAGCTCTGTTCATAGACATAAGACAATATCCTCTTTACCGTTGTTTGAGTCAGCCTTGGGTCAATAGTTTGCAGGACAGAGGCCGCTGGATTGACACCACTGATGTTGAAATTGGTGGAGGGGGCGATTACAAGAGCAGGCCCAACACCAGCAGGTGGATTGATTGCTGCACAAAGTATTACAAAAAGAATATGAAGGAAGCACAAACAAAAACGTTTTCACGAATGATCGACATAAAGATAGTGGAAACCAAAGGTGTGCGCTTACCAAATCTGTCCGGATGATTGTACCGGCACGTAGCACCATACTTGCAGCTGATTCATAAAAAGTAAACAAACATTTGCAGCACTGAGTCGATCCTTGTTGATTTTGTGTAATCAACCCACAGCGATAAAGAAGAAGTGGCTAGTAGGTTCTACCAGAAATAGTAATAAAGTAATTCAAGGGGAGGGAAGAGTAAACTGACCTTCCAGTTTTCAGATAAAATGGACAATCCACTTCGCCCTGTAATTATATTCAGCAAGAAAAAGAAACAGTTAGCTAGCAACTCAAGCACAGGACCATAAATCATTATTTGTTCCCAACGGAGAGGGGTTACAATTAGCGCGTGAAGCCAACAATGAGAATACTTGAGAAAAAGGTTTAGACCATTGGTTGACTAGTTTGATATTTTTGATGTTATTCATTAAATACTGATCCACTCCAACACATAGCATACCATGCTCATGTTCTCTCAAAGACCACATGCTAAATCAGTGTTCTCTAAGAGACCACATGCTTACCATGCTCATTTTCCCTCAGAGACAATACGAACATTTTACGTGTACAACTCACCAGTACTGCAAGGGTGTGAAAACTCTTAAAGCGACTGAAGTGTACATTCACCCTGAAGAGCTTATATACCAAAAATAAGGCAATGTATAACATCCAGCCTGTTAGTTTTGACTCGTGAAATCATTCAAACATAAGTCCTTCCACCTTTTCCAGGATACTCCTTTTCACATACTTAACAGTAACAACTGCCTTTGGCACAACAATGATATGTGATCAATGATTAAAAAACACTGAAACCGAGGCACACTTCTAATGTTGCTGACATGCAGAAACGGAAACCTATAAAGAGCATCGATACAGCAAGTGTTCTTTCAAAAGAAACATTGATGACCAATACTAGATACAGTCTATAGCGCCACAGACATGTGAACGCAAGGTAATAACACAATAACACGTGTGAGGAATATATGAAAAAAGAATAAAAGTTAAATTCTAGGGGTTAGAGTACAAGAGAGTAAGGCAGGGGGGGATCCAGGATTTTGGTACCACGTGGACAAGGTATTTGAAAATATTGTAAACATTAGTAACCGTGCAAAACAACTTCATTAATCGAAAAAAGAAGTTACATATAGTTGGTAACTTAATGAGCATTGCCCATCATTACATACATAATTATAAAAGCGCTTAAGATTAATAATGACATTTAACAATTATTTTTTTTCATTTTGGCAAAATGTTGACGTGGGCAATCTCCCACTTGGATAAACCAATGGAGTAAAGGCCAGGACCGTAGGACAGAACTGTGTCTTACCCAGAAAAAACAGATAAAAAATTATGGAGATATACTGCCCATCAGTTTGTTAAACGATCCTAAGTCTGTAACAAATGTCAAATTTATATTACCGGTCTGATAGGGAGACCTTTGGAGTTATGCAGCAACGCTGGGGTGAAAAGGGGCTTGGCCAGGTTCAAATCACCCACTGTTCCATTCATAACTGCTTCTATCTGCCCACTGCTTCCATTTTCATGACCATCTGATGGTATTGGGATATCTCTTGGATGATGGAATTTGCAGGTTGGCCCATATTTACATTTTCCGGTCTTCAGATAGAACTGCTTAAATATTACAACATAAAATCAAACTGACAAGTAAAAACAGAAAAAGATGGAAAAGTAGCGGGCACTCCCGCAAGTAAAGTGATATATCATACCGCACATGGAGGCTCAGATGGCCTAACTGGTAAGGTAGAAATCTCAGCATCCTCTGAAGCACACTGAAAACCCGGTCACAAGCCAATCGTTATCCTTTAAACACGTAAATATGGCAGCCGAGAAACAACAAAACAAAATTCCCTTAGGAACCTACCAAAGCAGCGATTTTTTCTTTCGGGTGGTTAAATTTGCACCGAAGACCAAACTTGCATCTTTGAGTCTTCAGAAAATACTGCAACAGTTTTCAATGGCCATTTACGAACAGACAACATAAAAAATTCTTATAGGTGTATGTATATGTATGCACACACACATGCACTACCTATAAAACACAGAAAATCTGAGGCCAGAGTATTTGTAGTAAATATATTTAGAAAGAATATGCCTACGTTACAGCAGGATCAATATTCAGCAATCAAAATTAATAAATATGTTTTAACTGCAATATGAAGGGTCATAACTGAGAATATGAGCAAGTTAAATTTTTAGGGAACAAAACAAAAGATGAAGCTACATTGCAGGGGGATCACTCTTCAGATGATCACTCTCTATATAGGAAATTAGCCCTTTTCCTTTATCATAATCATACTCCCCGCAAAAGTTCTCTATGGGGTTGATGCTTCAGCAGCGTTCCTCTTTACTATACTCCTAGCTCCAATATTCGCCCTTACTCCTATTTCTTTGATGGTCAATAGAAAACTGACAACTTGTATGTTTGTCATGTGATCTTTAGACCCCCAAAATTTTAATCAATATATATATAAAATATATTCTCCCCATCTGAACCTTTGTCCCAAATTACATGAAGTTAGCTACATGAATCAATTTTCTCCATTCTATTTGGTCCACCGAAAGATCATCAAACAAGCCACACTTACTCATATTTTTCTTTATTCATTTTTATATTTTCATTGTTTTTGATAACTAAGGCGACAAAACAACCTTAAGGCACATGAAACACACACCCCCCCCAATCATGAACTTGAGCATTTGAGCCCAGACCTCAAGAGCTTCTTCTTTTTTTGATATAAAAAGATATAAATTACTTCTGTTCGGGAAAATCAAGTGGAATAAAATCTAAGATATTAGCAATGGACAATCGGTCCATCAAACACAATGTGAACACAGATTCAGCAGTTAATTTTTTGTATCGGACTCGGTTTGGACTCAGGCAATACACCACATAATGGAACATATGATTTGCACAAAATATAATTAACTATTGGTAACATCATTCTAGTAATAAAATAGACCCTGTTTAACATTTCTTAATTCGTAACATTTTTTTAATTCCTATGTTCTTTGAATTCTTTGATACTTTTGTTGTAATTAATAAAGGCCTTGTTTGCCTTATGATTTAACGCTTAATTTAAGGCCTGATTTTGATTATTTTAGACTTTCTCTCTCTTTGGTCCCACAACTTTTCGGTATTTCTCTCTTACTTTATCTTCAATCATTTGAAAAATAAAACCCAAAATCTAAAAATTTTGATAAGTAATAAAACCCAAATCTAAAATTAAGCTCGTAAATCACGAAGGCAAAGGAACCCAAATGTAATTAAAGACATAAATGTAATCTTATAGTTAAGAAAAGCAGGAAAAAAATAAAACCAAAAAGAATTAGAAAAGAAAAAAAACTCAAAAAAATAAAGAGAAAGAAAGTACAGAAAGTACGAAGATTAAATGTGCATTGGACACGAGTTAACAATCCAAGCCCATGAAAATACAAAGGGCTACAACAGTCTATTACTAGGCCCATAATACTTGTCATTATGGGTGTGAGTGAGACACTACCTATCAGGCGCGAGAGTGTGAGAGAGAGCGATGCACATGGAAAGCAACGATTTGAAAAGGGATAAAACCCCTGGTCCTGATGGCTTCTCTTTAGCTTTTTTTAAGCACTGTTGGGAGGAGGTTAAGTCTGGCATCATGGAAGTGTTCCGTTCTTTCTTTGAGGAGGAGGGTTTTGAGAAGACCTTGATGTATCCTTTATTGCTCTCATTCTGAAAAATTAAAGGGGTGGAGGAGTTGAAGAATTTCAGGCCTATTAGTCTTATTGGTTGTATATACAAGCTCATTGCCAAGGTCTTGTCGACAAGGCTCAGAAAAGTTGTGGGATATGTGGTTTCAGAATCGCAGCATGCTTTTGTGGGTACTCGTCGTGGGATATGTAGTTTCAAAATCGCAACATGCTTTTGTGGGTACACTTCAGATTTTAGAAGCAGCCTTGATAGCTAATGAGATGGTTGATGTGAGGGTGCAAAGTGGGACTCCAGGTGTGCTTTGCAATCTTGACATAGAGAAGGCATATGATCACGTGAGGTGGGATTTCTTGCTCTATCTCCTGAACAGAATGGGTTTTGGGGAGAAATAGAGAAAGTGGATTTATTTATTTATCTCATAGATGAAGTTTTCAGTCTTGGTAAATGGGGAGGCAGCAGGTTTTTTTCTCGAGCTCAAGAGGTTTACGCCAAGGGGACCCCCTTTCCCCTTCCTATTTATTCTGGTTATGGAGGCTTTGAGTTGACTTCTTGATAAGGCAGCTGAAGGAGGATTTATTCAGTGGTTCAAGGTAGGTAGAGACCCTACTCAGGAGGTTTCAGTTTCCCATTTACTTTTCGCAGATGACTCACTGGTTTTTTGTGGAGCAAGTAGATCTCAATTGGGTTATCTCTGTTTGGTTTTGCTGTTCTTCCAAGCGATGTCAGGTTTGAAGATTAATAAGTGTGAGATTATTCCAATGGGTAGGGTGGAGAATGTCGAGAGTTTGGCTTCTTTCTTTGGGTGCAGAACTTCCGGTCTCCCTACGAAGTATTTGGGCCTCCCTCTTGGTTCGCCTCTCAAGAATGTTAATATGTGGAACTCGGTAGTAGAAGGTTTAAAAGGAGACTAGAAGGTGGAAGAGGCAATTTTTGTCAAAGGGAGGTAGGTTGACTTTAATCAAGAGTATTCTATCTAATCTTCCCACGAATTTTTTATCTTTATTTGTGATCGCTATCTCAGATCGAGAAATTGGAGAGGTATTTCTTATGGGAGGGGGGTCGGAGGAGAGGAAATTCCATTTAGTCGATTGGAATTCGGTATGCTCTAGAATGCAAAATGGAGGGTTGGGGATCAAAAACCTGAGGAACTTCAATCTTGCCTTGTTCGGAAAATGGTTGTGGAAATTTTTAGTTGATAAAGGGGAGTTGTGGAGAAGAGTGGTGGCGGGAAAGTTTGGCGAGGGAGATCATATTTGGTTTCCCAAGGAGGTTCGCAGTACCCATGGCTCAATAGTGTGGAAAGGCATCATGAAGGGTTAGGACCCTATCAGCCGCTTCATCTCCTTCGAAATAGCCGTTAGGAGTCAAGTAAGGTTTTGGAAGGACAATAAACAAAACATCAGCATAGGTTCCCTAACTTGTAAAATATTGCAACTAATCAGGATGAGATGGTGAGCTCGATCCTGGTTTCTTCAGGTGTGGCAGACTCATGGAGTCCAGTATTCCGAAGGAATCTCCATGATTAGGAGATTCAGGAAGCTACACAATTTTTTGCCAAGCTTCATGCTTATAAGAGGAAAGGTGTGGGAGAAGATAGAATAGTTTGGGAGGGCTCAAAGGATGGAAAATTCTCGGTAAGTCTTGCTACTCGAAGCTTAATTACGATGACACTAATCTCTTCCCTTGGACGGTGATTTGGATAGCAAATGTTCCCAGCAAAGGCATGCATGATTGATCATCAAAAGTTCCAAACCATTCTATCCCCACTTTCCAGAACACCTCTGCGAATATATAGTCCATGGTAAGTCATCTACCTTGTAAGGGCATGCATGATTGATCTAGGTCTGTGGAATAGAGATCAATAGAGATCACATCGTAAGCATGCTAGACATCGAACCAGATCGAGCGATTTTTCAAGCAGGGAGGAAAACTTTCAATGTAGTGAAGAGATTGAGCTCGGGGTCTGGAATTTCAGTGGGTTGAGAGAAGCAAAGGAAGAGTCAATGAGGCAGTAATCTTCTTCAGGGAGCTCCAGTGGGTTTGTGAGTGCTTGAAGCAGGCTTGGCCTTATCCCAATGTATTCTGGAAGAAACGAAAGGGTACCATGCATGAAGTTTTGGTAGCCAAGGAAGAGAATTTTTCAGGAAGCTTCATTTCCCTCGAGATTGGGAAGGTAGGGAGAACTGAGACGGTATGTATCCCGGAGTTAGTTGAAGAATTTGGGTGGTAATATGTAGTGGATAAGCTTAGGAGGTTTGCTATGGCAGAGCAAGGTAAGGTCAGTAGACCAATGAGTTCTTTTGTAGAGGCAGCGAAAATACCTCCATGGCCGGATTACTCGGTGAAGGTTCAACATCTACCTAAGGGGTCTGGTGCAGATTTCAAGATCGAGGATGGCTCATGTGCGGAAACCACGGCTTTCCTGGAGAGATGTCTCGTTGGAAGGATGGGGGATCCAAGGTATCCTGTACCAGATCGGGCAGAAGTGCAGAATTGGGTGGATAAAAGATGGAGGATAGCAGGTGGTGTCCGCGTTGTTGTCATGAACGATATATTTTTCCTGTTCGAGTTCCCATCCAAGGCTGAAGCAAGCAGGATTTTGAATGAAAAAGGGTGGAAGTTTAATCAAAACCATTTGTGTTTGGAGAGGTGGTCTGCCGAGAGCTGTTGCTTTTTAGATAATAAATTGTCTAAAGAAGCTTGGATAAGGGTTCTAGGGTTGCCTCTACACTTGTGGGGCAGTTCTGTGTTTAGACAGATTGGAGATTTTTGCGGAGGGTTTTTGGGCATGGATGAGGCAACGAAGGCAAGGACACATCTGAGATGGGCAAGAATTTTAGTCCGCCTTCAGGGACAAAGGCCTGCAAGTGTGCGAATAGGCGAGGGTTGCCATTTCTTTTCAGTGCCGATATGGGCAGAAACGCCGGCAATATGCTGCCAGTGGCCCTTCAAAGGCGGTGGCGCAGGTAGGAGGGGAGAGAGGAGTACGATGAAGACGAGAGGTGCTCATCACGCGCAGCCAAGGGAATCTCATAGGAGACCAGTTCTGAACAAAACAGGTTCACCTGTCGATAACAGGGATAGCAGAGGCACGTGGGTAGCCAAAAATTTGAATTCAAACTGTGGTAGAGTCGTCGACGTCGTTCTGGATGAAGGGTTAGTACCATTATTGAAGGGGAGAATGGGCCATCACAGTTCGAGATGGGCAGGGGGGGCCTTTGTTGTATCTTTGGGCCTGATATGGAGGCTGAGTTGGCCCATGGCAAAATTTCAGGGCCACCTCCTTTCTTGTCTAAGTCTAGTTACTGTGGATCGACTTCCGAGGAGGTTAGGGCAGGTCTTAGCCCAAGGCGGGAGAGGTTTCTGTCAAGCCTGATTTAAAGTTTGACCAAGGCTGGGTTGGAATCAGATGTTGAGCGAGAGGACGATGTTTCTGCCGAGAAGATGTCGAAACAGAGGTCGTCTACAGGTGATGCTCATCCAGCTGGTAATTCTGGTTCGAGTGGCATCGTATTGGATGAGGAAATGATTCAGTGGGTTTGTAATAAAGATAGAGCTCTGGTTGTGGGTGATACGCAGAGGCCAGGTTTTTTAGGCAGAGGACGAGGAGTCTTCGTTGGATTATCGCAAAGGTACGGAGGGTTCTGTCAACGCCAGAGTAGATGAAGGAACTGGAGCAAAGTGTTAGTGGGTTCCACTCTGCAAGGGTGTATCTCCAGAAGAGGTGGTGCAGTGTACTCCAATATCGATGGTCAGACCTGAGGAGGTGGAGGAACTCGAGCTGGAAGCTGAGGATAGGAGCAAAGACATGTCTGTTTGGGTTAAAAGTTTTGGGAAATTTCCGGGTGTCTCATGAAAGGGGTATGAAGATAAAATAGAAGATTTGTTGATGGAAATTGAGAAGGTTCAAACTGAAAAAAGTAAAAAAGGAGCTAGCAGGGGGAAATCTAAGGGGAGGATCAGCCGGGAGCTCAAAAATCTGTGTTGCAACATAAATTTTGATGGGCCAGCTAGTTAGAAGGGTGGGGGCACCACAGTTCAGCACACTTGTTAATTGATAGTTTATTTATGGATTTAAATACATTAAGTTGGAATGTGGGGGGGGGAAATGATTTTTAAAAAAAGACAGGTCCATAAAGAAGCAATTGGGAGATGGAAACTCTGCAGGAGACAAAGATGGAGCGGTTAGATAAACGGACAGTTGACAACATATGGGGTTGCAGAAGGGCTGATTGGGATCATCTAGAGGCTGTTGGGGGAGTGCCAATGATGTGGGATAGCAGTATTGTTACTAAGTTGGATCATGTTCAAGGCTCTCATTCTATTTCTTGTTTCTTCAAGATGGTGGATACAGGGCTTCAATGGGTTTTTTCAGGAGTCTACGGGCCAGTTCGGATGCCTCTCGTGTGGGATTATGGACAGAGTTATCTTCAGTCAGGCAAAGGTGAATTTTCCTTGGTTTGTGTGTGTGTTGGGGGGATTTCACTGCAATTTGTTTTCCCCATGAGCGTACGGGGTCTAGCACAATCTCGCAAGGCATGTCTGATTTTAATGATTTTATCAATCACATGGATCTGATGGACTTGCTGTTAGAAGGGAATTCTTTCACATGGTTTAGAAGTATGGCGAGACATCAATGCTCAAGGATCGACAGATTCCAGACTGGGAAGAGTAGTCCGATCACTCTCCCATTATTCTCGAGTATGGCAGTATAATTAACAAAAAATCTCCGTTCAGATTCGAAAATATGTGGCTTGAAGAACCCGGCTTCATGGAATTGGTTAAACTAAAGTGGGCTTCCTATGTGGTTGATGGTAAGCCGTGCTTCAAATTAGCAAAGAAACTGAAAATGCTCAAAGAAGATCTTAATGTATTGAACAAGGAGGTGTTTGGGCAGATTGAGACCAAGATTAGAGAAGCTATGAAGGAAATTCAGAGAATGGATGAGCTGGAGGGTGAGGGTGAGGGTGACATGGGGGAAGTCGAAGCAGCGCATCGAGAAAAGTTGAAAATAGAGCTCAGGAGGCTTATAATTAATGAAGAGATCTACTGGAGGCAGAAGTCTAGGGTTTTGTGGTTAAAGGATGGGGATAAGAATACGAGGTTTTTTCAACGAATGACAAAGGCCCGTAAGAGTTACAATCAGATCAGCCCTTTGAACGTAGGTGACGCAGGGACAGAAGATTCTAATCAAATAAAGATAGAGATTGTTGGCTACTATCAGAAGTTGTATTCGGAGGATTGAGGCTGGAACAATGATTTAGATGGGATTAAATTTAAGTCGTAACAGGAGGAGGACAAGGACCTTCTGGAACATGCGTTCACGGAGATAGAAGTGGTGGAGGCTTTGCAAAGCATGAATGGAGACAAAGCCCTGGGTCATGATGGTTTCACAGTAGCTTTCTTCAAACACTGCTGGGAGGTAGTCAAGAATGATATCTTAGAGGTGTTCCAGTCGTTTTATGAGGGGGAGAGTTCTGAAAAAAAGTCTGAATGTATCTTTTATCGCCCTTATTCTGAAGAAAAAGGGAGCAAAGGAGCTGACGGATTTTAGGCCTTTTAGTCTCATTGGGAGCTCGTATAAGCTGATAGCGAAGGTGTTGTCTTCCAGGCTTAAAAGGGTTGTAGGAAAGGTAGTCTCAGAATCTCAACATGCTTTCATGGATGATCGCCAAATTTTATTTTATTTTTGATAAGGTATAGTATTATAAACAAGCGTCAAATGAGGTGACACGTCCACCAGAGGTATGCAAGATCAATAATAGACTAAACAAAAGAACTGTCCATGCAATCTACAAAAAAGATTTTCTGAGTTAGGATCAGCTATGGACTATGGAGCACCAGAAGCGCAAAGACAGAAGGAAGTTCTTCTTAATTCCATCGATACCTGATTTGACTTTATCAAAAGTCCTCATGATTCTCTCTTTCCATATGGTCCACCAAACTGCTGCAGGAGCATAGTCCCAGAATACGTTCTTCCTCCTCCTTTTGAGTAACGGCCATCCTCGTATCAACTCAAATAGGCACGACACAGAATGCTTGCCAAGCATCAAACCCACTCTATCCACAACTCTACCATCCCAAATCACTAGAATACCACCAGAAGCCAACAGGATCCAAATGTTCCCATTTAGATCATCTGCCACCTCCCACACTCATGACTAACTGCCTGTCGACTTTCTCCAATTTAGTTTCCTGTAAGCATATCACTTGAGGGTTCCATCTTTTTAATGCTACTTTTATCACTAACCTTTTGGACTCATCATTAATACCTCTCACATTCCAAGAGAAAATACGTATATCCATGACAAAAATTGGGAATAATAAATTACTCAAGCCCCCTTCACCCCCTTCTCAACTTGGTCGAAATTCAGGCTGCAACTGAGATTCTTAAGCTCCCTGTTGCTACGAACTTGACTCTTGGATTTACTGGTGCTAATCCCCTGCCCTTTCATTTTCCCACCCTTCTCTATTTCCAACAACAACTTCAGTAGTTTATCATCATAACCATTACACAACCCCCCCCCCAAAAAATTTCCCAAATCCTTTCATCCTCCTGCTAACCCATACAAAGATATTCTCTTTCTCCTCCACACTTGTTAGTAATTCATTTTCTTGTTCCCACTCTGGTGACACCATATTCAACGGTGAGCAGTGCAAGGGGGTTTCTTGAATCACCTCGGGAGCGCCTAGGTGGGGCGTAATAGCCTTTGGTCCAACCTTTTCATGAGAACAATCATTCTGGTAAACTGACGCATGATTGCTACATTCAAACACACCCGGCGACTTGTTTTCCCTCTCTCGCGTCTCATTCTGACACCTTCCTGTTTCGGTCCCAGAGTCTGCTTCCTTTCCTCTGTTCGAACAACCCTTATCCATCTGCTCGTAGCCTTCGTCTACTTCCCTACTAGCTTCTGGTTCCTTTTCAGGTAGTTCCGCCGAGCTATTATCTTTCTCTTGCGACTCCCTTTGCTTCTTAATCTCTGAAGAGTCGATCCCCACCTCCTTCGGAATACTGGCCCCTTCCTCCGCCATTTGATCACAACCTGTAACTTCACCCTATCTGTATCGAAGCCATGTTCCATCCATGACAAATTAATGTACGTATTGGGCTTGACTCCTAGGTTAAGGCCTGCGTCCTCAATGTCTGAGTCCTCAGAGCAGTTCCTCAACACTTCGGGCCGTTCTACAATAAAAGAGGGAAACGGCCCGCTAATTAAGCCCACCCCTCATACTTGGGTACCCCCTTCTTCTGCAACACTATTCGTCTGGCCCAAATCAGCTTCTTTTGAAGACCCTTCCCCACATACAGTGCCTCCCTTAGGCCCATAAACAGGCCCACTACTCCTTTCCTTAGATTGACCCAATTCACAAAAGTTTTTGCTCTCATCAGAAACGACGCCGTCCGCTTTGTTCGATTTGAATTTTGAACCCCTGCCGACCCACGTGCCGGCTCCATTCCTGCTACGTACAGACGGAACCTCTACGCCTTCCCTTTCCCCTTACCTATACCCTCCCTCACCCTTGCGTGAGACTCACTCACCTTCTCCACCCTAATCTTCCTCATTCCAGAGTTAGCATTATCACCCACTCCATCGTTCCTCCTCCACAACCTACAAAAGGTCAAAGATTCAGCCCAGATTGGAACGACGAAAAGCCTATCACCCATTTTGATGCGCATTGTGCCCGGAAGGTTATCCTTACACCTCACCAAAATTCTTGCCCACCTCAAATCCTTCCTCAAAATAGTTTTATCGTCTACACTGATGTAACCACCACAGGCCTTACCAATATCTTGGACTATGTTGCACAGACACGTCTGTTGGCTGCCGTATTCCGTGTCCGACACGGCATGGACACGGATACGGCTCGGACACGCCGGATACGGCACAGAATACATTTTGGCGTCGAATTTGAATTTTCGAAAAGATTGGAAACGGACACGAGTACGGCCTTGGAGGTCGGGATACGTACCTTTAAAGTCGGACACGTTTGGGTATATGCGATATTGTCGAAAAAAATCGATAGTCTACAACTCCTCTCACTCCTCTCAAAGAGACGAAGACTCAAAACGTGCCCTAGCCTCTGAAATCCCAATCGTCGCCGACCATCAACAGATCCGCCTCTGCCGCCGGCCACTTGCCCCCTTCGACCTTCTCTCCCTTTGATTCGAAGTTCGAACCATCTGAATCAAGTATTCTTCAATCTTCGCCTCTTCGTTTGTTGTCGTCTTGTCGATTTTGTGAAAGGGTTTCTGAAATTTCTGACTTTCTTCATTCGAGGCTTCAATTCAATGTATAGTTTGTATTTCTCTGTTTCTCTCCTCTCTCTTCAATGTATATAATACAATGCGAATATGAGTTTGTATACAGAGACTCAGGATATTTACATCTTGGTATGTTAGAAAATAGAAATATTTATTTTGTGCTTATTGTTTTTAATATTTATAATTTATAATTTGATCCTATATTTCGAATATTTACATTTTGGTCCTTATATTTTAAATATTTACACATTACCCCCATACCCGTGTCCTATATTTTTTCAAAAATCGTGTATCCCCGTGTCCGCGTATCTGTGTCCATGCAACCTAGATCCTGGAATACCTGCGACCACCATAAATGAAGAGGTAACCCTTGAGCCCGAATCCACACCAACTCATCTCGGTGACAGCCAAATTCAGGATTCCAGCAATGTCTCTAAGTGTGAGACTATTGTTGTGGGGGAGGGGGTGGATAACGCGGAGAATCTTGCTTCTTTCTTTGGATGTAAGACAGCTAGCCTCCCTACGAAATATCTGAGACTTCCTCTAGGGGTGCCGTTCAAGAGTACAATTATGTGGAACTCTGTCATAGAAAGGTTTGAGAGGAGATTGGCGGGTTGGAAGAGGCAGTTTCTATCTAAAGGTGGGAGGTTGACTTTGATCAAGAGTACGCTCTCTAACATCCCTACGTACTATTTATCCCTTTTCGTGGTTCCTGTTTCAGTGGTCAAAAGAATAGAGAAATTGGAAAGGGATTTCCTATGGTAAGGGGGTTCGGAGGAGCGAAAATATCATTTAGTGGGATGGGGGTCGGTGTGCTCCAATTCGTGAAAGGGTGATTTGGGCATAAAAAACCTGAGGAAATTCAATGGCGCCTTGTTAGGAAAATGGATATGGAAGTATTTAGTTGGCAAAGAAGCGTTGTGGAGGAAAGTAGTGATTGGGAAATATGGGGAAGGCAGTCATGTTTGGTTCCCCAAGGAAGCGTTATCTACTCATGGTTCAAGCGTAAGGAAAGGTATCATGAAATGGTGGGATGTCTTCAATCGTTTCATTTCATCTCTTTTGAGGCTGGAAATGGGAATCAAGTCAGATTTTGGCGGGATACTTGGTTGGGGAAACGAACCCTCAGCTTAGGTTTCCCAATCTATACAATATAGTGATTAATCAGGGAGAAATGGCGAGTTCCACTCTTACAACATCTAATGGGGCAGATTCATGGAATCCGGTATTTCGTAGAGATCTCCAAGACTGGAAGCTTGAGGAAGGGGTTCAACTTTTGGAGATTCTGTATGCTTTTAAGAGGCAAGGTTCCGGCAAAGACAAAGTTGTTTGGGATGATCCTAAGGATAGAAGATTGTCGGTCAAGTCGTTTTACTCGAACCTTGATGAAGATGCAAACAACCTTTTTCCTTGGAAAGAAATTTGGAAAGCTAAAGTTCCTAGCAGAGTTGCTTTTTTTTGTTTGGAAGCGACTCAGGAAGCTATCATAACAGGAGATAATTTAAGAGTCCACGGAAAGATCTACGTTAATAGGTGCTTCATGTGTAAACAAGATGAGGAGACCGTTAACCATCTGTTATTGCACTGCCCGGTGACAAGGGAGATATGGAGCTGGTTTTTCCTCCTAGTAGGTGTCACGTGGGTGA
Source organism: Codonopsis lanceolata (assembly GCA_013146195.2). Taxonomy (NCBI): domain Eukaryota; kingdom Viridiplantae; phylum Streptophyta; class Magnoliopsida; order Asterales; family Campanulaceae; genus Codonopsis; species Codonopsis lanceolata. Next base: position 138,761,163 of record CM028380.1, read on the forward strand.
TGCCTAGATCGATCATTGAGCTCCTTCGAGAGTGGTCTTTATATAAACGCAGAAAACGAAATTTTTGGTGGGATTCTGCACCTTTGGCGATTTGGTGGACCATTTGGAAGGAGAAGAACCAAAGGGTGTTCGAGAATTTGGAGTATGATGTTGCTCGAATTAAAAAGGATGTGTATCAGACTCTTCGTTTGTGGTGTTCGGTAGTTGACCCTAATATAGAGAACTCTTTTGTAGATATAGTGAACGGACTATTACTTAGTAATTCTTTTGTCTTGTATACTCCCTATGTACAAGGACGCATCACCTGTTCTGATTTATATATACTTTTACTTACCAAAAAAGTTCCCAGCAAGGTGGTTTTGCTTGAGAGACAGCCAGGGGGGCTATTCTGACGGGCGATAATCTGAAAGAGCATGGAAAGATTTATGTCAATTTGTATTTCATGTGCACAAATGACGAGGAGAATGTTAACCATTTACTCATGCACTGCCTGTAGTGAGAGAATTATGGATAATGGTCTTTATCCTAGCTGGGGTTCATGGGTTATGCCTAGATATGTCATCGATCTTATTTGAGGGTTGTCATTCTACAAAAGAAGGAAGGAATACTTTCTTGAACTCAGCCCCTTTGGTGATTTGGTGGACTGTTTGGATAGAGAGGAATCAAAGGATTTTTGAGAACGTTGAGTCAGAGATGGAAGTCAAAAAGAATTTCATCCAAACTCTACGTTTTTTGGTGCTCGGAAGAAGACGCTATGTCAGGGAACTCTTTTGTAGATATCGTGAGTAGAATTTTTGTAGATTTATTTCTTGTCTTGTATACTCCGTGTACAAGAACGCGTCACCTGATTTGACGCTGGTTTATAATACTTTTACTTATCAAAAAAAAAATTCCCTAAATCCCTAGCCACCCCTGGTCACAGGACAGTGCAACAGCAAATGATTCACTATTTCTTCATCTTTCTAACACATGTAGCAACAATTCACACATATCTTCATTCTTTTTCTCAAATTGTCACTAAGTCAAAAGAGCTTCTAACACTCCCTCCCAAGCAAAAAACGCCACTCTACTTGGTGCCTTCAACTTCCAAATAATCTCCCATGGAAAAGCACGATTCTCTCTTCGACAAGACTTCATAATAGGATTTCACTGTAAAATTTCTGCTCAACGTCCCATCCCACAAAACCCTATCATCCCCTTCAAGATCAAAGTGATGACCATACAAAATATTGAAAAGCTGCTCTATTTATCCAAGCTTTCTAAATACGATTCCAGCTGACTATGGTTCCCGATGCTTGGAACATCGAACTCACCATCTCACCATCGCATCCTTATCCTCGACAATGGAAAAAAGACTTGGAAATCTTAGACTTAACACCCTACCTTCACACCATTTATCCTTCCAAAATCTAATCGAATTTCCTATTCCAACCTCAAAAGAAATGAATTTGCGTAAGTGCCTCCACCCTTTGCTTGGGCATCTAACCTAACTTTGTCTCCACAAGAACTCCTTATGCTACTTAAATTGCATTCCATATATTACATTTTCCTCATTTAAAACTTTTGACATCTAAAGCTTCACTTTTTCTAGCTTATTATTATCATTTACCCCAATTTTCATTTGATCAATCAGAACAATCCATTAAGCCAACTAATTTGCCCTCTCTATACATAACAAAGTTGCAAAATAGAAGTATATAAATCTTCAACTTACTGGGCAATCTAGCTCTCCTGGTCTCTCCGGAAGGGATTCACTTGCAGCATCAAGCGGAACCTGCAATTGAAAAGTAATCAATCGTCCTAAGGTGTAATCACAATAAGAAAGTACTTCTACAAATAAATAAAGAATGAACATAGCAGGAAAAAAGAGCACCACAAAAAAAAATCTTGCACAGAATTATATATTCAACGAGACAATATCGTTTTCTATGTTTAAATGGAAGGCAGAACTATACTTTGAAACGCAGTCAAGGTAAAGCAAAAAAAAAAACATAAAATCCTCAATTTTCTGGAGCCACAAAAAGACAGCATAACACAACTAGTGCTCAGATTGTGTATGTTTGGATGGCAGGATGATGTAACCAGCTTAATTACTTTACCAGCTGCCTAAATGAATACAGTGCACCATGGCCCACATGCTCAAAAGAAAAATATGTTGGAGGCATTTCCAATTAAACACAGCAGGAATCTATTTGACATTGCCCAAAAGTGGCCTATGTAAAGATGAAAATCACTTCTCAATCTCTTGTATCTTTTTCTGTCTTGAACTGAAGATTACAAACCAATCCCTCTCCATAGTTTCCTAACCATCTCATGCTCCTAACAGAATCAAAAAATGGGTCGCCACAAAGTAAAATAGTCAGTTAACTCCATAACTCAGACCAACGTGCCTCCACTGAAACCTGTGTCTTGAAGATTAAGAGATTACCAACACATCCTCGCCGCATACAACTTAAGACTAATAACACGATATAGAACTTCAAACATAAAATCAAATCCAAAATCAGGACCATATTTGACTAATGGTAAGGTACAACATGAGCAAATTTAGGTCCTTGGCTTCCAGATTATGCTCATGGGTTGCACAAACCAAATACCTAATGAGCTATATTCTTCCAAGTTGGGAACCACTGCCAATCATTAAGACTCGCATCTAGAGAAATGAACATTGAAAAAACTTCTACAACAAGAGAAAAATTAACATCAATAAACCAACCATATATTTTTTTTGATAAGTAAAAATAAACCAACCATATATTAACGTGGCTAAGGATTATGCATTAAGTGACACGTTGCAGTGACACATTGCAACAAAGGAAATGTGTTGGCCATTTTTTTTCTTTTTTTGTTGATAAGTAAATGTATATTAAAAGAGCGTCAAATGGCGAGATGTGTCCTTGTACACAAGAGATATACAAGACAAAAGAATTAAAAAGTCAAAAAATTGTCCATAATATTAACAAAAGATTCCCCCATGGATGAACCTGACTCCGAACACCACAGACCAAGCGACTGAAACACGTTCGTCTTGATACGGTCCAGGCTAGATTCTTCGTTATCAAAAATCCACCTATTTCTTTCCAACCAAAGATTCCACCATATCGCCAAAGGGGCTGTAGCCCAACACATATTCTTCCTTCTGCACTTGTGTATATACCATCCTCGCAGAAGCTGAGTAACACTATCTGGCATGACCCACAATATGCCCGCCAAACTGAATATGGACATCCATAATTCCCTCGCAACCAAACAGTGTAGAAGAAGGTGATTGACCATCGCTTCCTCTTGTTTACACATAAAGCACCGATTGACTAAGGTCACCACCATGCTACCCTCTGCCAACTGAAGGACTGAACTCACGTACTCGTCTTTATTTTCAGCGATATTGAACAGGTCGGGGAACATACTCCGCACTCCACAGCTCCCTATCACCACACCACTTATCCCTCCAAAATCTAACTGTAGATCCAGTACCAACACTAAAAGTGATAAAACGCTTATAAGAAACCCTCCCAAATCATAACTATTTAAGTAATACTTTATGGAATAGTTTAAGTGATTATTCAAGTGTACTTTATTTATCTTACTGATTAGCGTAACTAGCACAAGGATAAGAATCAAGTCTAGCGTAATAGATAATCAAAGAAGAAAACGAGAGATTACAAAGAAGGTTTACATAAATTGGGTGCTAGGAGCGGTCACATAAACATGAAGAAAATTCTAAAAGTGTGATTTTAGATGTATTGGACTCATGAAGATTCTCAAGTGAATATCCCATAGAATGTCATGATTGTATGCATTGTCTATACTTGCCTCCATGTTTCCACTCTTCGGGGCACTTTCGTGACCTCACTCACCTAGCCATCCTCAATTATGGAGTGGCCCATATTTTGGCCAAGGTGTCTTGTGTCAAGGTACTTTTACCAGCGTGGATTTACTTTTATCCCGTGGTCATGTGGGAGCATTTTGAGGAATCATGGAAGAAGTTCTTGTCGAAATTCTATGGACAGCTGCTCCAAATGCCTTCTTATCATCATGGAGGCATACTAGTGAACCACCTCAACTCATGCCTACCTCTATGATAGAGTTAGTGCTCATGGCTCCTCTTTGAAAAGGCTAAGGAGTGTATAGGGTTTAAAATCCCCTAGAAGAGTATAGGCTATGACTACCTCTTTAGAAGAATATAGGCTACGAACATACTCTAAAAGGAAGCGCTCCAAAAGGAAGATGTGTCCTCTCTTGTATTTGTCATGAGTTATATCGTAAATTCACTAATATTTTTCATTTTAGATTTATTTTGTCATACCATATTACTTTGCCCCACCACCCCCAACCCCAACATATAGATCTTGGGTCTACCTTGGATAAAAACAGATCCCCAAACCCTCCACCGAGTACTCCTCCAACCCTAATCATAAAAAGAAAATCCTTTAATCGAAAACACAGAAGATTGTATTAAAAGACAGAAATCACAGTATAACAAGCACAAAGTCCATCTACAAAAGAAGATCAGACAATAAGAAACGAACAAAGAAAGAAGCAAAAGCCATAAAGAAAAACAATTGAAATCATGATGAGCCACATAGTTGATCCATATTATTTTGTGCATCATGGAATGTGCTTTGAGCTGAATCTTCTTGTGGTTACATATGAAAGATCTGGATCTAGACATTAACTTCAGTTTTAGTATTGAGATGTTTCAACCAGTTCAGTATCAAATCATATAACAGCTTAGCATTCTCACTTGTCACTTAAAGAAAAAGGAGCACCACCTTAGACTAGGACACTCGAACTATATACTACATCAAATGTCATTATCCAATCTAATAAGTAGTTTGTGTCAGATTGAGATAATTCTGTCTTTTTGTTCGAGAAAAAAAAAATGAATAGACTCATAATGCTTTGCTCAAGTCTTAAGACATGATCGTTAAAATCTATCCTCCCACGGCTCCAAATTCAGTTCCCTTCATCCTACTCACTTGGGAGTTCTAGTTGTCCCAAAATAAGGCCATCCATGGCACGTTAAGTATATTCCTGTGCATCTGGAGTAGCTCACACCAACTACCTGCATTTAGTCAAGTAACCCAAAGCATATCCACAGTTTTCCATATTGAGATAAAGAACCAAATTCTCTCTTCATCCTACTCGGCACTTGCTCAGGAGCACTAGTTGGCCCAAAATAAGGCCATCCACGGCACACTCAGTATATTCCTCCATAAGGCCATCCATAGCACCTTCAGTATATTCCTGCATTTAGAGTAGTGCAGACCGACTATCTGCATTTGGTTAAGTAACCCAAAGCATATCCACACTCCACAGTTTTCCAATTGAGATAAAGATCCCCTATTGGGGTTTTCTCATCTTTTCTATTTTGGTTGGTAAGGATGGGGGGTGAAATAACCTGACTAATGGCATATACAATATTTGTTCCCTCCGTCCCAGAAAGAGAGCCCTGCGTTGACTTTTCTCGGATTTTTTTTTTTTGAATAAAGAGATATATTTATAAATATGAAGAGCGTCTAAAAAGGAGACGCGCCTTTGTACACTAGAGATATACAAAAAGTCTAATCTAAGCAAAAGCTATTCACACCATGCACAAAAGAAAGATTGTCTACTCCATGAGAAGTGTCCAACTCTGAACACCATTGCGACAGGGTGCGCATGAGACAGCTCTTAGGCTGGATTAAAGAGACCTCTACACCATTGAAAATACTGTTGTTTCTCTCTTTCCAAATTATCCATCACACACCCAACAGAATGGTTTCCCAAGACACATTGTGCCTCCTGCTATTATATCTCCACCAACTCAAGAACAGCTCCCGAGCTGAATTGGGCATCACCCAGGAGAGTCCAAGCATGTAGCACCAATTGACATACACTATCATTCTCTTCTGCAGATTTTCACCAATCCATACGGCCCCATGACATGCCTCCCAAGCAAAAAAAGCAGCTCTGTTAGGAGCACAACTCCTCCAGATACCTTTCCAAGGAAACGAATGATCCTGTCTTTCCATTAGAACACGGTAATATCTTACTCGGATATGAAGATCATGATCCTCTATTGCTGTTTTCTCATTTCTTTCTATCTTCAATTTGGGTAGGAGGAGAGGTGAAATAACTTGACTAATGGCATATACAATGTATAATTACATAGAAGGCAAAAACATTTCATGCTAAAACATACATTCCTCTATAGATACATAACAAAATGATAAAAATTTGATGAAAAGATATATATATATATATATATATATATATATATACACATAAATATATATACTATCAATGTATCATTTATTATAAGGATAACATATCAAGGGTTAATTAGAAGGATGACAAGTCAGGTGAGTTTTGGAAAATAGAAGGCATTTGGTCTATGTTGCAAAGAGGGTCAATGATTGAGCAGCCATACATGATTCAACCAATTAAGAAAGTCAACTTTAAAAACAACCAATTCTCCCAAAGAAATTAGTACTCCACTCGTCCCAAAATGAGTGCCCATTTTCTAATCAAGTTACTAAAATTCACCCTTGCCAACTATATATCCCTATGTCACTTGCGATTCTATAATGTGCACACTAAGGGTAATTATGTCAGCGCTATTAAAATTGCTTACGCTCAACATCCTTGAATTCCATGAAAAAACAAAAAAGCGCACTCAATTTGGGACGGAAGGAGTACAATAACAAAATCGTGTTTTGTAGTAAGCCCATTCATCTTCAGCCAAAGCTTTACATATAAAATACTGAGCGAAATTCCAAAAAGGCAACATCAGTTTAGTAATGAACGACCATACATGATTTTACGCATTAACAAAGTCAGGTATAAAATAATGTCCTATGATTACTATAAAACTACAATTTTTCCCAGATAAATTGGTAAAGTATACAAATTTTGTCTTGTGGTAAACCCATTCAACTTCAGCTAAGTGTGTATACGTATAAAATACTGGGAGCATGATTCCCAAAAGCAACATCAATTTACTAATGTAACAAAAAAATTAATATTTTTGAAGTATGTTATCTAGAAAAGTTATTGTAATGCAAATTAATGTTCATATGTAGTTACTAAGTAGAACATACTAGTAAAGAATAAAAATAGCAATAAATCGTCACCTCTTTCCAATCTGGGATTCCACCCTCAGGAACCCAAATAGGATGGTCAAACTTGCAGCTCTCTCCAAACTTACAGGTTCTTGTGAGCATATAATGGGCACAATCCTTCTCTCCAGGCCTCTGCGGATAAATAGGCAGATTGCTTGCACTCTCAAATCTAGGGCGCTTGACAGAAGGGTTGGTAGAAAACCAAGCTTCACTTTGCCCAATAGTATTATGGGCACCCAAAACAGTCTGATGATAGAGCGCTAGATAGATAGTAGACGCGTACAAACAAGAAATCACAGCAAACATATATGTTATTATGTAAATATCACCTAAGATACATAGTAATTAACAGCTGATATTACTTATAATGAGAATTACAGCAATCTTTTACCAAACTCAGTTTAATGAAATATGAAAAATTACAAGTATCAAAAACAGACTCATATGACGATGAAACAGGCCATGTATGATCCATAATTTATATTATGAACCAAAATAGCTAAGCAAGCCATGCAAACATATCAACGTGTAACACTTTAACCATTAATATTTACACAAAGAGCTCAACCCCACATTTATGGTAACTGTTTTTTTTATAAGTAAGAAAAATATAAAAAGGCGCCAAAATAGGTAACGCGTCCTCCAAGGAGTATACAAAATAAGAACTAATTACGGGATATACTATCCACAAACTCAACAAAAGGATTTGCACCAAGAGCTCATAACACCAAAAGAATGCAGAATCAGCTCCTTAATCTTCTCTATGCTCTTCTCCGCATTCTCAAAAGTTCTATCATTCCTTTCCCTCCATATAATCCAACTTATCAAAAAAAAAAAAAAATCCAAAAAATCACCAACGTGGCAGTAACCCACACAGAACTCCTCCTCCGTTTGTTAGGTAATTGTTATAACTAAATGTAAATACTGTGCATAGCAAATTACTTTATATAAGGTTAATGGCCCCTTAGTACCCTGTAGTTTCACCAAAATTGCAATTTGGGGTTCAGGGATTCAATTTTTTGTTTGCAATTTGGGTTCTGATACTCCATTTTCGATGCAATCAAGTGTCAAAAAAGGATTTGCGTCAAAAAATGGACGGATAGTAGGCATGTGCGGTTTGCATGCGATTTTTGTTGGGGTTAATTACGCTTTACTATCCAAAGGTTTAGTGGTTTACATGTTTTTGCCCTTGAAGGTTTTTGGTCTCAATTTTGTACATTAAGGTACAAGGTTACATTTTCGGTGCAATTGCAGGTTGAAAGGGGCTTTTCACTAATTTTATTAACGGATATTGGTCATGTGTCATCCATGCATGCTTGTCATTGTTTTAATGTCTTTTAACAACTATATATGTGGGTGTAGTGTACAAAGTCATTTTAATGTTACATTTGACAAGGTTTACATTTCTTTTTCTTTTTTTTTGGAAAAAGACATGGATTATTAAAAAAATTAATAATTTTTTTTTATTCTTTTTTTTCAATATCAATTTAAAATAAAGTATAGAGTACACAAAATTTAATATATTTTTACTTATCAAAAAAAAACAATGGAATGTCAATAGGCTTTAATTCTAGTGGTGTTAAATTTCTCAAAAAGAAAAAAAAAATGTCAAATATTCCCTCTGTCCCCAAGAGTCCAGGTTTGACAAAGTCTAATAGTTAAAGGGATATGTGAGTATACCTAAAGCTGGTCATAACAACAAAAACGCTTGAATATAGTCAAGAAGCTTATATTACAGTTAGTGGGTAAAGTTGAAAAGTTATGAAGATTGTAGGCATAATATTAATATTTTTTTTGTAAGAGTAATTATAAAATAAATGCGCGCCAAAACAGGTGGTGCAGCCTATATATACAATCAAAGATCATCTACACAAAAGCTATACAATAGTGAATCTATCTAAGAAATCAACAAAAGAACTGTCCACTCTTTGAGCTCCGTCTGTAAACCAGAACCTGATTGTTTCTACCATGCTTTCCTTCCATCTGTCTACATTCTATTCACTGTTTTCAAAAGCTCTGCGATTGCGTTCAGTCCATATGCCCAGCAAACTGCTAAAGGAGCAACTTCCCAAACATCTTTCTTCCTTTTCTTTTTCTTGTAAAACGACCATTCGCACAACATTTCTTTCAATGTCCTGGGCATTACCCAGGCTATGTTGAACAGTCTGAAGATGTAAGACCACAAATGATTCACTGTTTCTTCGTCTTTCTTGCACATATAGCACCAATTTACATAAACCTTCTTTCTTTTTGCCAAATTATCTCCCGTCAAGCTTCAGTCCATATGCCCAGCAAACTGCTAAAGGAGCAACTTCCCAAACATCTTTCTTCCTTTTCTTTTTCTTGTCAAAGGACCATTCGCACAACATTTCTTTCAATGTCCTGGGCATTACCCAGGCTATGTTGAACAGTTTGAAGATGTAAGACCACAAATGATTCACTGTTTCTTCGTCTTTCTTGCACATATAGCACCAATTTACATAAACCTTCTTTCTTTTTGCCAAATTATCTCCCGTCAAGCTTCTAATGCTGCCTCCCACGCAAAAAACGCCACCCTCCTAGGCACCTTTGACTTCCAAATGATCTCCCAAGGATATCTCTCTTCGATAAGGCTTCATAGTGGGATTTCACTGTGAATTTTCTGCATATTGTTCTCTCCCACAAGACCCTATCCTCCTTGTCAAGATCAACATGTACACCATACAAAATTTCGAAAAGCTGCTCTATTTCTCCAAGCTCCCAGTCATGCACATGCCTCCTAAATAAAGGGTTCCAGTTGATTGATAGTATCTCCTGAAACTTGGACCATCGAACTAACCAGCCCATCCACATCCTCGGCAAAGGAAAACAGGTTCGGAAATTTTCGACTCAATTCCCTACCCTCACACCACTTATCTTTCCAGAACCTAATCGAATTTCCTTTACCAGCCTCAAATGAAATGAACTTTCGTAAGTTCCTCCACCCTTTGCTTATCCCCTTCCACGCACTAGTCCCGCATGGGCTCGAAACTATCCTATGAAACCAATGATGCTCTCCTTCACCATACTTATCCATCACAATTCTTCTTCATAAAGCTTCGGGCTCTACCATGAATTTTAATAACCATTTCCCCATCAGCGCCTCATTGAAAATTTTTAATCTCTTGATCCCCAATCCCTTCTCTTTTACAGAAGAACAGCCCATGTCCCAATTCACTAAGTGATACTTCCTGTCCTCCCCATTCCCTTCCCACAAAAAATCTCGTTCCAGCTTTTCTAGCCTTTTAGCAACTGAGGAAGGAATCGTACAAAATAGACATGAAGTATGTAGGAAGACCGGACAAAGTGGTCCTAATCAGAGTAAGTCTACCACCTTTAGAAAGAAGTTGTCTCCTCCATCTCGCCAAACGTCTTTCAAATCTTTCGATGATTGAAATCTACTGCTGCATTTTTAAACTGCGCACCAAGAGGTAATCCCAAATACTTAGTCGGAGGACTCCCAGATTTACAGCCAAAGAAGGAAGCTAGCAGCTCTTTGTCGTTCACCTTACCCACCGGGAAGATTTCACATTTCGATATGTTGATCCTCAAACCTGAAACTGCCTGAAAGAACAGGCGAGTCAGAAGAAGATACCCACGCTGTTCCTTATTCGCCTCGCAAAACACCAAAGTATCATCAGCAAACAGCAAATGAGACACCTCCATAGCTGAAACACTGTCTGATCTCGCCTTGAAACCTCCTGCAACTGCCTTCTCTACAAGTCGACTCATCACCTCCATAACCACTATAAACAGCAAAGGAGAAAGAGGGTCCCCCTGCCTCAAACCTCTAAACCAGTGGACTCCCCCCATTGACCAAAACTGAAAATCTAACTGTAGAAATGCAGAATCCAATCCAACGCCTCCACTTTTCCCCAAAACCCATCCTCTCTAACAAATAGATGAAGAACTCCCAGTTTACATGATCATAGGCCTTCTCAAAATCTAATTTGCAAAGTAAATCTTTGATCCCGCTTCTTTGCCTCTCAATCAACTATCTCATTGGGTATCAATGCCGCATCCAAGATTTGCCGACCTGCCACAAAAGGCTAAGACTTTCGAGACAATCTTATACATGCCTTCAATCAAACTAGTAGGTCTGAAATCTTTTAACTCGTCCGCTCCTGCCCTTTTCGGAATAAGATAGATAAAGGTAGCATTTAAACTTTTCTCAAAGCCCTCGCTGGAATGAAAAGAGTGAAACACCTCCATAATATCCTTCTTAACCACATCCCAACACTTCCCTGAAGAAATCCAATGTGAATCCATCAGGACCAGGAGCTTTATCTCCTTGCAAATTTCGCACCGCTACCCAGACTTCCTCCTCTGTAAAGACCCCTTCAAAAAAGATGTTATCCTCAAGACTAAGGGATTTAAAAGACAAATCATCCATCCCTGGCATCCACCCTTCCTCCTCCAAATACAAATCAGTATAGAATCTTTCAATCTCGTTTAATAGATCTTTCGTCGTTGTGTCATTCACCTTTAATGAACTGATCTGATTTCCCATCTTATGGACACTCGCCATCCGATGAAAGTACCTAGTGTTATTGTCTCCCTCCTTAAGCCAAAGGACCCGCGATTTTTGTCTCCAACTGATTTCTTCACAAGTGATAAGTCATTTAATCTCCATCCTTAGTTTTTCCTTACGGATTCTCCCCTCCCTATTCAGCTCCCCTGTACTCTCTATTTCATCCAACCGGCAAACCTCTTCAAGAGAATCTTTCAACCTATTGTCAATATTCCCGAAAATGTCCTTATTACACACTTTTAGATCCTCCTTTAACAACTTCAATTTCTTCACGATCTTGAAACACTGCTTCCCCTCAACATTGTAGGAACCCCATCGCTGTTTGATCTAATCCAAGAAACCCGACTCCGACAGCCACATATTCTCAAACCTAAAGGGAGTCTTCCCTTTGCAAATCTGACCACAACGGAGCAAAATCGGAACGTGATAAGACATCACCCTCGGCAGACAACTCTGCAAAGGACCCCCAAATACCTCTGCCCAATCTGAGGAAACCAGGAACCTATCTATTCTGGAGCATTGTAAACTGTCCCCACCACTATACCAGGTGTATGCTCCCCCTGCGAAAGGCAAATCTATTAGAGCCTCTTCGTTTATAAAATCATTGAACACCTCCATATCTTGAGAAATCAGCCTTCACCCCCGTCGATCATTTGGAAAACGGACCACATTAAAGTCCCCCCTATACACCAAGGATACTACCAAACCTGCCCAACTAACTTAAGTTCTTCCCACAATAAACTCTGTGAAATATCTGAACTCGGACCATAAACTCCCGAAAAAATACAGACTGTGTCCTCCCCCTTCACCTTAAATAAGCAAGACACCAAGTGCAAGCCAAACCTCACCCCCAACTTAGAAAGGAATCGTTTATCCCATAAAATAAACACTCCCCCTACAGAACCCACAGCCTCTAAATGCTCCCAATCTGCCCAACTGTTACCTCCCACGCTATTAACAACCTTCCTGTCCACCTTTTCCATTTTAGTTTCTTGGAAGCAAACAACATGAGGCTTCCATCGTCTTATTAAAGCGTTGATAATCTTCCGTTTATTCAAATCATTAAAGCCACGAACATTCCACCTAAATAATCTTTAAAGCCTTGATAATCTTCCGTTTATTCAAATCATTAAAGCCACGAACATTCCACCTAATAATCTTTAAATCCATATTAAGACACATTTATTTTTCTCCTCCCCTGTTCGTTCACTCCCCCATCACCCTTCCAATTCAAGTTACTGCCTAGTTGTTTCAGCTCTCTTAACCCCTTTGTTCTGCTATTTTTGGGTTCATTTCTTTTTGCTTTCCCCACTGAATTTCTGTTCTTTTCTATCTCCATCAACAGTTCCATAATTTTCCCCTTGAATACATCGCAGGAGACTCCTAGACACCTTCCGAGACTTTTAGCCCTTTTTTTTCACCCAATCTGAAATATCAAAACACTCCTATGTGGATCACCAATCCCTTTCCTACTGACTCTTCTGGTCTAATCATTCTCAAGGGGACACAGTCAATAGGTACTCCCCCGAATTTTTTTAGATAAATTCGCCAACTGCAACAGGTCTGAATCGAAGCAATAACCTCCATTGGCTTCTTCAGTGCACTCTGACCAGTTCTCTCCTTCTCCGAGAAACAACCCTCCTTCATTCCTACGTCACTTACGCCCACACCAAAGTCTTCTCCTAAACTTCCCTCAGTCTCTTCTCTTCCCCTTCCCCTGCTGCCTCCTTTGAGCAGCCATCTCCTTCATCACCCACTACAGCTTCCGTATTTGTCTCCTCCATATTCTCGATTTCCAGCCCAGGCTCGTCACCTGAAAAACCCTCGTCCCCTTCTCCCTCTGCCTTCTTCGAAGTATCAGAGCCTTCCTCTCCATTGATGTCGATAACTTCTATGTTTACCGCATCGCTAAACTCAGACTGCAGCTTGTTTTGATTTTTGTTCTGGGTATCAGGCCTGAAGTCCCCTCCCTCATTCGGCATAACCCCTTTAGGTTGGCCTGACAAATTAGAGCCCAACTCTGAAGGATAGGGCCCAAATACTTTTCCTCCTACCACCTATTGAGTAGTCTCAACAACCTCTTTATCTTTATTCTGAAAAAACTTTCGGGCCACCCAAATGAATTTACCCCTTTTACGTTTCTCAAGCCCACCCTTGGGCCCAAGTTTCTTTTTTCCCTGACCCCCAGCCCAAAAGCCCACACCGGTTACTTTTGAACCCTGCCCCTAAGCGAACCCATTACTTTTGTACGATTTGGATTTGAAATTCAAATCTCTGCCATCCCACGTGCCTTCGCTGCTGTCTTTGCGTACAGGTTCGCAATTCTGCTTCTCTACCTGATTACTCCGCGCGTGAGACTCACTCGTCATCTTCTCCGCTTCAATCGTAGTCGTAGCCCCTGCATGACCACCGACCTCCCTCGAAACACCTGGCCATGGCCTCTGGTACTGGCAAAACGAGGCCGTCTCTGCCCAAAAGGGGATTATATACCTCGAAAAACCAACACTGATTTTCACGTTTGCTGTCATCTCCTCTGAATATTGAACAAGGATGCGTGCATGTTTCTTCGATTCTTCATATCATCATCAACTAAAATGAAGCCACCACACTTCTGGCCAATCTCATGGAAGACGCTATCTGCCCACGGATGTAAAGGCAGCCCCAGCACCCAAATCCAAGCTTCAGTAGGTTTTCAATTGTCTCTATGACTACAGCCCACCGGATCCCATCTATCCAAGAACAAACGAGCTTCGTTCACTGTCCAGCTCTTCTCGCTCAAGATGCGGTATGCTTCCTCCTTCGTAGGGAAGACAAAAAGAAAATACATACCATTCATCTCATAAACTTGCACTCCTCCGGCTGTCTTCCACCTTGCATCCACCAAATTTTGATTTCCGATTTTAATGGTACAGGGTAGTCTAGCAGACCCACCCTTCCTACCAAACATCTCTCTAAAAACTTCAGATTCCCACCACATGAATTCTCATCCACCCTAAAATCCTCTTCAGACTTGTCTTTGCTGGGTATTTCAGCCACCTCCTTGAAAGTTCTGGTGTCGACTTTCTCCTTAGACGCAGGTCCCTTTTCTTCTTTTCCCCCAAATTTTCTCTCTGAGTTCTTCGAGAGCACAAAACTCTTAATTTTACCTGCCACCATATCCCATCCTCCATTCAATAATACCACCGGGATGCAAATCGTTTTTGCTTTCCCCTTGCCTTTAACTGAAATGCTGAAGAAGGACCCATTGAAGTTCTCCTCCTTAGCAATCCTCACTTCTCGCCATTTTCCGTTCCATTTCTTCCAGAAGACTCCCCTGAGCTTGGAAGCCTTGACCAACCAGTCGGCGACCCATAAAGCTTCACTTACGGAAAGAACCACCTTATGGAAATGGCCCTTGTACCTCTAAGAACTGAAAATCAATGTGATCAATATCCCCAATCTGTTGAACCTCAAATGCCTTTCTACCGGCTGAGAAACAGCAAGCCATTTGCCCTAAGCAAACTAATTGTTTTCTTCTGTGGACTCTTTTACGTAAAATATCTAAACATAGAGTAGTAGACTCTCTGCATCAAACGGAGGGAGTATAGCTTTAAAATGACATTGCACTCCCCATGTATGTTTGTTAAAAGACATAAAAACCATTAAAAAACGTGCATGAACAGCACATGGCTAGTTTTCGTTAAAAAATTAATAACCCCCTTTGTGCGAAGATGAAACCTTGTGCCTTAATATGCAAATATTGAGACCACTAGCCCCCAAATGCAAAACCGCGTAAACCTTGAGGTAGTAAAGCGCAATTAACCCCAATAAAAATTGCACGCTGACAACATATGCCCAACTTCAGTTCATTTTTGGACAGAAAACCTTTTTTGACACTTGATTGCACCAGAAATGGAATATCAGACCCCAAATTGCAATTACGATGAAGTCACAGGGTATAAGGGGCCACTAACCCATATATATATACATATATATTAATTACTAGACTCAGCGAACTAAGTATTAAAAAAAATATTCAGAATCATACATGACCATTTCTTATGATAAAGATTAATTGTAATATAGGAGATACAGGGGTGTACAAATTAATATGCCGTAAAACTAGTGTCATTAATTTGTAAACAAATCACAGAGAATAGACTAAGACGTAAACAATGACATCTAATAACAATTCCGATAAGTGTATTCGCATTGATGTGAGGAAAGTAGGAAGAACGGAGGCGATTTGCGTTCCAGAAATTGTTGAAGGTTTTTGGTGGTCTGATGCCTCCGATAAGCTTAGGAGGTTTATCTTTAGAGGGAACGGGGGAGGCCAGCAGCTCAAAGAGATCTTATGCAGAGGCAGCAAGGATCCCACCGTGGCCAAATTTATCGGTTAAAATAAAACGTAGACTCTGGAGCAGACTTTGCTATACAGAAAGGCTCTTGTGCGGAGACCTCTTCTTTTTCGAATAGATGTCTGGTTGGTAGGGTGGAAGATTTGAGGAGCCCCATCCCTCTGAGGTCAGAATTACAGAGCTGGGTGGATAAAAAATGGAAGGTAATAGGTGGTGTTCGCGTGGTAGATATGAATGGGAGCTTCTTTTTGTTAATTCCTTTCCAATGAGGAAGCAACCAGGATTTTGACTGAGAAGAAGTGGTATATTGAGAAAGAGCCACTGATTGTCGAGACATGGAATCCCATCAAACTACTGTCATACTGAAGAGCATACACCTAAAGAAGTTTGGATAGGGCTCGCGGTTTACCCTAACACTTGTGGGGGAGGGCCTTGTTCTGTAAAATTGGGGAATTCTTTTTTTTTTTGATAAGTAAAGTATTATATACCAAAGCATCTAAACAGGAGACGCGACCTTTTTACAAACTATAAGCATACACAAAACGGACTAATCTATAGAAAGACTATTCACAAAATCGATACAAGAAATGTTGTGAATGTTGGAAGAATTAGTGTCCTCAACCCCCCAAAAAGACAACGTACGAAGTAACTCATCCTTTAACTTATCCACCGTCCTCTCCTCATCCTCAAACACCCTCCTATTCCTTTCCCTCCAAATGATCCACCAAATACCCAGAGGAACTGCGTGCCAGAAGCTGATCCTTCTTCTCCGCTTGTACAAAGACCAACTCAAAAGGAGATCTTTAACAGATCTCGGCATCACCCAAGCAACAGAGAACAGACCAAGCATTAAATTCCAAAGCATAGACACAATAGGGCAGTGCAGCAACAAGTGATTCACACTTTCTTCACATCCTTTGCACATGAAACACCAATTCACATATATCACTCGACGTCTCTGCAAATTATCCCCTGTAAGGATGGCTTCACTAGCAGCTTCCCATGCAAAAAACAAAACTCTACTCGGAGCTTTCACTCTCCAAATACTCCGCCAAGGGAACACAATCTTCTCTCTGTTTGAAAGAATATGATAATAGGATCTAACAGAAAAAATCTTCCTCTTCGAGCCCGCCCACACCACCCTATCCTCCTGCTGCCCCACCGAGTGAGAGTATAACTTAGCAAAAAACTGAACACAAGAGTCCATCTCCCAATCTTGAAGATCTCTCCGAAATATGGGACTCCAAGAGACTTTCCCTTCCTCTATATTCAAAATCGAACTTACTAAGCAATCTTTCTCACTTGCTAAATTAAACAAATCTGGGAAAGATCTCCAAAGCTCCCTGTCATCACACCATTTATCCTTCCAGAATCTAATTGTAGACCCATTGCCAACCTCAAAAGAGATGTGTCTCTCAAACTGAGCCCAACCCTTCCTAACTCCTTTCCAAACCCCCACCCCATAGCAGGTAGAAACATCATTTGGAAACCACAAATGCTCTCCCTCACCATACAAGCTCACCACCACTCTCCTCCACCAAGCATTCCTATCCACCACAAATCTCCAAAGCCACTTCCCCAAAAGAGCCAAATTAAAAAACTTAAGATTTTTTATCCCCAAGCCTCCATTTCTCACACTATCACAGACTTTCTGTGGTGTGGTTTTCTGGATATTGATGAAGCAGCAAAGTCAAGGGCAGATTTGAGTGGGGCTAGAATCTCGGTCTGCTATCATGGAAGTTTACCGGTAAGTGTTCAAATCGGAGAAAGAAATTAATTTTTTGAAGTACCTTTATGGACGGAAACCACAGCGAAGTGTCTTCCGTGGATTGCAGGCGGCGGCGTGAGTGATAGTAGGTGGAAGAAGGCTGAAGGATTGAAGAAGAAGGGTAGTGTGAGACGCGCCTTCAGGAAGAGTGCCGGCCATGAGAGTAGCTTGAAAGGTGGGCAGTCAAGGAAGAGTCATAATCAAGGCACGTGGGTTGTGAAGAATTCAAATTTCAAATCTGGAGTATGAAACGACGTCGCCCAGGAGGGGTGTCTTAATATATCAGATACTGAAGACGACATCATTCCGGACGAGGGCTTCAATAATTCAGGCCAGTTTGAAGACAAAGATGGGCCGCATAGTCCAATGAGTGGGGGGGAAAGGCCCATTGCAAGAGGACCTAGGAGAGGGCCCCTCGAGGAACACAGGACCTGGGCCAGAGGCTGAAGTGATTAAGGGTAAAGTATCATGGCCTTTTCAGTCCAGTTTTAATTCTCAGATAAATATGAGGCGTTTCAATAAGGCTGGAGTAGAGCCCTTTGGGCCAGGCGTTTGGGGTGCATCAATCTATGGAGGAGGAGCAGGTGAAATTAAATGGCGCGGGGTCAAGTGCGAACGAAAAAGAACATGATGAGGCAGAAGCAGATACTAAGTCGGGGGTTGAGGAAGGGGAAACTGCTAATTCTGAGGATTTGAGCACTAGTGTGGACGAGACCCCGACCTGTTTTGTCGAAGGACCTGATCGTTAGGGCAGAAGAAAAGCCCAGTGAATGCCTCTGCAGATATCGTAACGGTGATTCATTGGTTACACAATAAAGAAGAGCCCTGATATTGGAAGGGAAAAGGGGGAAGGAGGGTGTCAGTCGCGAAGGAATGAAGGGGGGTCCCAACTCTCAAGGCAGATATACAGATTGTGAAACGATGAGAGGGGTCGAACCAAGAGAGAATATGGACAGTGGAGGTAGTTTTCTACATACAGGGGGCGTATATTGTGCCAAAAACGAAGCTAGCGAGGCGGAGGTCCAGGAGGAGTCAGGAGACTTTTGTTCTTGAGAAGGTACAGAGAATCAAAATGTTGCTCTGGAAGAACTGACCTTGAGACTCATAATTTGGCATCGGAAGAGGTTGAAGAAGAGGTGCTGGATTGCTCACCCATCTCGATGATTAGACTGGAGGATTGCCACTCCCAAGGCCGGAGCTATGTTCAGGGGCAAAGGAAGGCCTATCTATTTGGGTTCACAGGAGAGTAAAGAATTTTGGATGTTTCCTGGAGGTCTCTTGCACTGGTATTGAGGACAGAATTCTGGGACTGCTAATGGAAATTGATAAAGGGCAGAAATCGATGGGAGAAAGCAAAGGTAAATTAAAAAGAGCAGCATGAAAGGAAGCAGAGAGCCCAAGAATCTTGTGATGTGGGATAATAGATGTGTGAACATGATGGATTTGGAGAAGGGGTCTCATTCTCTCTCATGTTTATTTAAGATGGTGGAAGGAGATGGCTTATGGGTATTCTCTGGGGTGTACGGGCCTTGTTCAGATTCTTATGGGAAGGAGTTGTGGGATGAATTAGTTCGGCTAAAATGGAAGCTCCATTGGTGCTTGGGGGGGGGAGATTTCAAATTTTCAATGCAGCTCGATTTCCACACAAGCTGGTGGGTCATGGGTGTTCTCTCGAGCTATGGAAGAATTTAATGATTTTATTAGCAATTTGGCGCTGGTGGATTTACCTCTTGCAGGGGGTCGCTTTACCTGGGGTAGGGGCAGGGGCAACAATCGAGGATCGACAGATTCTTAGTGTCTCCAGAATGGGAGGATCTTTGCGGAGGGGAGGGTCATATCAGTCATGCTTACCGAGATTTATCTTAGATCATGTCCTTCTACAGGATGGAAGAAGAGGAAATCTCCTTTTAGATTTGAGAATAAATATGTGGCTGGAAGATCCGGATTTCGTTGTCTGGGTCAAGTCCAAATGGGATTCTTCTATGATATCAGGTGATCCCTGCTTCATCTTTGCTCAAAAGCTGAAAATGCTCAAAGAGGAGCTGAAAGTCTGGAGCAAGGAAATTTTTGGAAATGTTGAGGTTAATTTAGGTAAATCTCTTGAAGAAGTCAGACTTTTGGATGAGAAAGAAGGAGAGGAACCGCTGAGCAGAGAAGAGAGTAACCGTCGCACAGCCTTGAAGGTGGAAATCAAGAAGCTGCCTATCAAGGAAGAAATTTGCTGGAGGCAAAAATCTCGTGTTCAGTGGCTTAATAAGAAGAATAAGAACACAAAATTTTTCCACCGTATGGCGAATTACTACAAAGTATCAAATAAAATTCGATCTATACAAATTGAAGGAGTGGTACTGGAACAATATGCCGGCATTCAGGAAGGGATAGCAAATTTTTATCAGCACCTTTACTTGGAGGATAATGAGTGGCATCCCAAATTGGAAGGGGTTCCGTTTAATATTCTGGACCAAGAAAGTAGGGTTTTGCTAGAAATCCATTTTTCCGAAGAAGAAATCGCTGCTGCTATCAAGGGTTTGAGTGGTGACAAAGCACCGGGGCCAGATGGTTTTTCTCTAGCCTTCTTTCCAAAAATGCTGGGAGGTTATTAAGGTGGATTTGATGGAAGTGTTCAATCATTTTCACGCAAACAAGAGATTCGTGAGACGTTTCGACGCCTCTTTAATAACGTTGGTTCCAAAGAAGAAAAATGTGTCTGACATCAAAGACTTTAGACCAATAAGTCTCATAGATGGGGTGTATAAACCCATTGCTAAGGTCCTGTCTATTAACTCGCAAAAGTGATAGGGCAGATCATCTCAGTCTCTCAACATGCTTTTGTGGAAGGGCGTCATATGCAGCTTTAATTGCTAACAAGCTTGTAGATGCTAGACTTAAAAGTGAATTCTGGGTGTGGTGTGCAAGCAAGACATTGAGAGAGTATATGATCACTTTAACTGGGAGTTCTTGATGTACTTGATGAATAGAATGGGTTTTCGAGAAAATTGGAGACGGAGAGATTGGATACTAATTGCATTTCCTCAGTAAAATTTTCAGTTTTGATTAATGGAGAGCCTGCTGGCTTCTTCTCTAGTTCGAGAGGTCTTCGTCAAGGCGCCCTCTGTCCCCATTATTGGTTATTATCATTATGGAAGTGTTGAGTAGATTAGTGGAGGCTACAGTTTTGGGTGGCTATTTGCGGGGTTTTAAAGTTGGGGGTACTGGAGATTCTTCTCTGTCCATTCACACCTCCACTTCGCCTAGTGCTGCTTGTTTTTCAAGCCTCATCTGGTCTCAAAATCAACATAGCAAAAAGTCAGATTTCTCCGGTCGGCCCAGTTGGGAAAGTTGAGTTTCTGGACAGCTTCTTTGGTTGCAAGGTAGTTGAAGTCCCAACTCCCAACCATGTATCTTGGCTTCCCTTTAGGAGCTCCGTATAAAAGCAAAGTCTTATGGAATCCGGTTATAGAGTGTTTTGAGCATCGGCTGGCGGGGTGGAAGAGACAGCTTCTATCGAAAGGAGGCAAGTTAACTCTCGTCATGAGCACGTTATCCAATTTGCCAACTTATTTCATGTCTTTGTTTGGGCTTCCGGTTGTTGCGCATTGCACAGAGGGTCGAGAAATTAGAGAGGGATTGTTTATGGGAAGAGCCGATGGACAAAAAGAAGTACCATTTGGTGAACAACATTGTGTGTTCTGATCCGAAAGGGGGTGGCTTAGGCATAAAAAAATTGAGTGACTTCAACTCACACTTCTTGGGAAATGGCTTTGGAGATTTATGACCGAGAAAGAGGCTTTGTGGAGGAGAGTCATGGTGAATAAATATGGTGACAATGATCATTTTTGGTTTCCAGTGGAGGTTCACTCGGTTTATGGGGTGGGTTTATGGAGAGGGATTCGTAAAAGATGGGACTTGTTCTAATGATGGGTCTCCTTCAGAGTAGGCCACGGTGATTCTGTCAGATTTTGGAAGGATAGATGAAGTGATGATTGGGAATTAAGGAGAGCTTATCATTCTTTCTTTTTTATTAGTAAGAAAGTATTATAAATAAGCTAGCGTCAAACCAGGTGACGCGTGGTCACCTCCTTTGTAGACAGGGAGTATACAAGAAGAAAATTAATTACACCGTAAGCTATCCACAAACTCTACAAAAGGGTTTCACCAAAGAGAAACGACTCGTGGCACCAAATAAACAGAGTATGCAGAATAAGCTCCTTTGTCTTCTCTAAGCTTCTCTCCACGTCAAAAATTCAAGCATTTCTTTCCAACCAAATAATACAGCTTATCATTCTTTATTCAACATCACTGCTAACAGAGATGAGATGGTTAGTTCAGTTATCCAGTCTAATGAACGTATGGTTTTCTGGAACCCTGCTTTGAGAAGAAATCCTGAAGACTGGGAAATTGAGGTGGGCCAGCTCTATGAACACCTGTACGGTGTACGCTGAAAAGGGGATTGGCAATGGTTCTAATAAAGTGTTTTGGGAAGCGGATAAAAATAGCATTTTTTTGGTGAAGTGGTACTACAAGCAGATGGTGAAAAGCGAAGTTTGTTTCCCTTGGAAGATGGTTTGGAAATCTAAGGTGCCAAAAAGGGTTGCTTCCTTCATTTGGGAGGCTGTCAGTGTCAGAGAGGCTACTTTGACGGGCAATAATCTACGGGCTACAGAAAAAATCCACATCAACTGGTGTTATGTGTAGAGGCAGCAGGGAAAGTGTGAATCACCTTCTGATCCATTGCCCACTTGCGGTCTGGGATTTCTTGCTGAATCTTTTTAATATTTTCTGGGTAATGCCGAATTCCCAAAAGGAGCTTCTCACCAATTGGTCCCCTCACAAAGGAAGGAAGAGATCTGGTTGTTGGGACATGTCTCCTCTAGCCGTGTGCTGGATAGTATGGAAAGAAAGGAATCGAAGGGCTTTTGAAAATGAGGAGCTAAGTATGGAAAAACTAAAGGAGCTGGTATTGCAGACCCTTTTCTTTTGGGGCTCGGAGGAGAATGTGATTTCAGACAACACTTTTGTGGATTTTGTGAATAATATATCTGTCAATATTAGTTGACTTGCTTGTATAATATAGGTCGCGTCACCTATTTTGACACCTGATTTATATATTTATTATTTATCTAAAAAAAAAAAGACATGATAATCAACTTTTGTTTATGCCTAGAAACAATCTATGTATATACATGTATATATGTATATATATACATATACATGTATATATATACTCGTTACGTGGGTACTAAGCGCCAAATTAGCGCTTAGCGCCTAGACGAGGTGTAGGTGGGGCCTAGAATGACATGATCATGTTTTCGATATTTTTTTATTATAACCTAATTAATAGGCATTTAAACCTTTAAATACACTAATAGTAAATATCATCCAATGATTTAAAATAACTATTATATTATAATGTTAAATTTTAAAAGTAAAACCAGCAATTTAATATCATTCTAAGGTTCAAAATATTACAAAAATAGTCAATTGCACAATACTCCATAGGTCCATTGACAAGGTACAATTTTACAATGCATAATTCAATGATTCTAAATTGATATTTGTTATTATTTTTAAAAAAAGACCCAAAATGACATTATTTTGGGCCAAAAATTTAAAAATAAATAAAATCAGCAATTGGGCATCTAGAGATATGCGCACACACGTTATTATGAAGTAGGAAGGGTGGAAATGAAGACCTTTTCTTCATTTGCAAGATTATTGGCAACTTTGAATTAGAATTACTCACTACACTCAAAATGACTATCCGCCATGGTCCATAAATATTAGTAACTTCCACTTTCCACAGTTCAACTCAACTCAGCCTTAGTCCCAATCACATGGGGTCGAATAAATTCATCATTCAACTCAATCCATATCAAAGGTCATCACACGAGACACTCATTTATATCTTTCTTTATAACATATGTCCAAGTTAGTTTTGGCTTTCCACCTACTTCCACAAATTTTCTGATGTTTTCTATAAGAAAAGAAACATAATATAGAAAGAAATAGATACAAAAAGGCATACGAGAATTCCGTCGAAAGAAAGGCAATACAATGAAAAAATAAAGAAAAAGACTCGACATATTAAGGCTCTCCAATCATGGTGCATCAATAAAATGGAGACGACTTTAAGGGCAGTGATGCACAAGGCCCATAACGAAGCCATATAAACCACCTGTCCGAAAGCAAGTGTTTGATCCCTAAGAGTTCTAGAATTTCTCTCTATGTTCACCACATAATAGCAAACACCCCACAATCCCATAATACACTAGCATCCTCATCCCTGCCCAAGACTCTAGCACGCAGCTGCAGAAAGGAAGAAACAAACTCGGGGCATACCCAAGATTCACCAAACACTCCAAACAGCCAATTCCAAGATACCAAGCTCCATCACAGCGACGAAAAATATGATTACGAGACTCTCAGGCATACTTATACACAAAACACCAATCCTGATAAATCCTCTTATAGGGTAGGTCTGCAAGCTTGAACATCATTAGCATTAAGCTTGTTAAGAAAAGGGGACAAAACAAAAGCCCTCACCTTCAAAGGAACCAAAGCATTCCAAATAAAAGAAGACGAGCTTGAATGAATTGATGGAGGTCTTCAATTTTTTCCACAATCACAACAGATTCGAGAGGAGCTTGAATGCTTCCTTCATTGCGCTCATTCCAAAGAAGGCAGGTGCGAAGGACATAAAAGATTTCAGGGCTATTAGTCTCATTGGGGGGGTGTACAAGATTTTTTGTTGATAGGTAAGTATTATAAATATGCTAGCGTCAAAACAGGTGACACGTCCTTTGTAGACATGCCGTTCACGGTTCCAGAATCGGCAGTTCTTGAAGATCAAAAGAAGGCACCGGATTCGAACTGGGAACCGGCATGGTTCGGTTCTGAACCGCTTTGCGGTTCACCAAATTTATTTTTAAAAAAAACCTATTTTATTTTTAAAAAAAACTACCTTTAAATATTTTTTGAATTTTTAAAAGTGACAAAAAAATCATTATTTTAACTCTGTGTAAACATTTTGTAATTTGTAAAATAACAAAAATATTTTCTAAAAAAGTCACATGATCATTCTGCCTCGGAGATTCATCTGGGCATTCGTTTTCTATCCATCAAGCTAGCCGTTCTTTTTTTTAATTTTAGCCGTTGTAACTGGCGGTTCAGAATGGTTTATGGTTCAAAACGGGCGGTTCAAAAAAATCAAATATGCGAACCTTAAGTGAACCGCCGGTTCCGATTCACTTCAAGGTTCGGTTCTTGGCCGATTTTGGAACAGTTCGATTCACGGATTGAACCGGGAACCGGATGGGCACGTCTAGTCCTCTGTACAACACAGAGTATACAGAAGAAAAATAATTACACGCTAAGCTATCCACAAACTCTACAAAAGAGTTTGTACCAAAGAGAAACGACTCATGGCACCAAAAGGACAAAGTATGCAAAATAAGCTCCTTAATCTTCTCTAAGGTTCTCTCCATGTTCTTCTCCACGTTCTCGAAAATTCTGGAATTTCTTTCCAACCAAATAATCCAACATATCGCCAAATGGGCAACCTCCCCACATGTGATTTCTCTGTTTCCGTTTATACAGGGACCACGATCTAATCAATTCCTTCATCGAATTGGGCATAACCCACTCCACTTTAAACAGATTGAACACAAAGTCCCAACACCTCCTAGTAAAATGGCAATGAAGTAGCAAATGATTTACACTTTCCCCATCACATTTGCAAAGGCAGCACCAATTGACAGACTTTACCATGACGATGGGGGTGCACAAGATTATTGCAAAAGTCCTATCTATCCTACTGAAACAGGTTTTAGGTAAGGTAATTTCCGATTCTCAGCATGCTTTTGTGGGTGGTCACTAAATCACAAATGCAGTGCTCATTGCGAATGAGGCCATGGATTCTAGATTGCATAGTGGGAAGGCTGGATTAATTTGTAAGTTGGATATAGAAAAGGCTTATGATCATGTGAGCTGGGAGTTTCTGGATTATTTGTTGTCAAGGATGGGGGTTTGGGAGACGATGGAGGGAGTGGATCTCTTTTTGTATCTCCTCGGTGAGATTCTCTGTTTTGGTGAATGGAGAACCAGCGGGGTTCTTCGCTAGCTCGAGAGGTCTACGGCAGAGAGACCCTCTAACCCCATTACTTTTCATTATAGTAATGGAAGCTCTAAGTAAGATTATGGATGCTTCCATTTCGAGAGGTTTTATTAGCGGGTTTGAAGTGAACAAGGAAAGGGGGCCTGAGTTGATGGTTTCTCACATATTATGTGTGGATGATACTTTGGTCTTTTGTGATGCGGAGTCGAGGCAATTGGGGTATCTTCGGTTGGTTCTCCTTTCTTCCGGGCTCCTTAGGTTTGAAGATCAATATCCATAAAAGTGAGCTCTTTCTAGCTGGTACAGTAGATTCGGTTGACATATTGACGGAATTCATTGGGTGTAAGGTCGGCACACTCCCGACCTCTTATCTCGGTTTACCTCTTGGGGCGCAATCTACCAATAAAGACAAAGAATCGGGTTATCAAAAGGTTCAAGCAAAAATTAGCGGGTTGGAAGAAGCAGTATTTATCTCAGGGTGGCAGATTGACCCTAGTTAAGAGTATGTTATCTAGCTTGCCTACCTACATGTACGTTTTTGATATGCCTGTTTCAGTGGCGAAGAGATTGGAGAAACGGGAAAGAGACTTCTTGTGGGAAGGCCAAATAGATGAAAGGAAGTGTCAACAAATGAGTTGTGGTTAGGGGTGAAATGCCACTCGAACCCAGAGCTAGTTGGTTCTCCCCGAAATGTGTTGAGGCGCAGCAATTGACCGGACATCTAGGGGTAAAGCACTGTTTTGGTGCGGGCCGCGTGAGCGGTACCAAATCGAGGTAAACTATGAATACTAGATATTGAGACAATGGGAGATAAGCTTCATCGTCGAGAAGAAACAGCTAGTGTTCTCCAATTTGAAGAATGGAGGGTTAGGGATCAAAAGATTAAAAGTGTTTAATGCCGCTCTATTGGGGAAATGGTTGTGGCGTTATTTGATAGAGAAGGAAGCCTTATGGAAGAAAGTTGTGGCGGCCAAGTATGGGGTAGTGTGTCATTTGTGGACTCCAAATGAGGTCCATTCTTGTAGTGGGGTGGGGGTTTGGAAAAACATAAGAAAAAAATGGGAGTCCGTGAAGCGCTTTATATCTTTCAACGTGGGTAAAGGGGACTCGGTCAAATTTTGGAGGGAACAAATAATGCAGGGATTTGGAGTTACAGCGAGCTTTTCCCTCTTTGTTCAATTTAGTTAATAAGGAGGAATTTGTAAGCTCGGTTGCGCTAGTCTATGGTGACGTCGTCACATGGAATCCTTCGTTTAGGAGGAATTTGCAAGAATTTTTTTTTTTGGTAAGGTATAAGTAATATTAACAATATAAACAGGCGTCAAAAAAAGAGACAAGTAAGGTATAAGTAATATTAACAATATTAACAGGCGTCAAAAAAGGAGACGCGTCCTTGTACACTAGGAGTATACATGAACAAAACTACAAACCAAAAGACCCAAACCTAGTTACAAAAAGGATCCTCTAAAGTTAGATCAGCAGTTAAGCACCAGAATCTCAAATACATAAGGAAAGCCTTTTTGATTCCTTCAATATCAGATACAATATTCTCGAATGCCCTTTTGTTCCTCTTTTTCCAGATGGTCCACCAAATAGCTGAAGGGGCGTACTTCCAGAAAACACTCCTTCTATTACGGGTAAAAGAAGGCCATCCCCGAAGCATATCAATAACAGTCCTGGGCATAACCCACGAAACATCAGCAGAGAGGAAAAAGGAATTCCATAACTCCCTAGCCATTGAGCAATGTAGCAGCAACTGATTTACATTCTCCTCCTCACTTTTGCACATGCAGCATCGATTAACATAAATCAAGCCCCGTGATCTCAAGTTTTCCCCCGTCAATATGACACCCCTAACAGCCTCCCAAACAAAAAAAGCTACCCTGCCGGGGATTTTATGTTTCCAAATCTCCTTCCATGGGAAGAAACTTTTTTCCTTCTCTATCATCTTAGAATAGAAAGATCTAACGGAAAATAATCTGTTATTAGAAACCTCCAAGATGATTTTATCTTCACACAAAACCTACCTCTTGCAACCATGGAGAAAATCCATGAACTGCACTGCTTCGTCAATCTCCCAGTCATGCAAGTTTCTGCGAAAAGCAAAGCTATGTTCCCCCTTGATTGACCACCAACGAACTCACCAAACATCAGTTACATGGTATTAGTCCCGCACCAAAAATCCTTCCAGAACCTGACTTGATTTCCCAGCCCTACATCGAATTTAATGAACCTATTGAAAGCATTCCATACTCCCATAATACCTTTCCAGACACAAGATCCATGTGAGGACAGAACTTTCTTTGGGAACCAAAGATGATCACCCGCTCCATATTTGCTCACCACTAACCTCCTCCATAGCGACTCTTTATCCACTAAAAACGTCCAAAGCCACTTTCCCAACAGAGCCTTATTGAAGAAGCTGAGATTTTTAATTCCTACACCCCCATTTTCCTTGTTAGAGCATACTGAATCCCACCCGACTAAGTGATAATTTCTCTTCTCTTTGTCCCCTTCCCAAAGGAAATCTCTTTCTAACTTCTCAATTATCTTTAAGACTGAGGCGGGGGCCATAAACAACGATAGAAAATAAGTGGGGAGATTAGATAGAGTACTCTTAATAAGAGTAAGCCTTCCACACTTTGATAAAAATCGTCTTTTCCACCCCGCCAGCCGCCTCTCAAACCTAACCATTACTGTTCTTAAAAGACGAACCAAGAGGTAAACCTAGGTACAAATTAGGAAGGCTAGAAACACTGCAGCCAAAGAACGAAGCTAAAGCCGCCACGTTATCCACTCTACCTAAGGGGATTAACTCACATTTCGAAACATTAGTCTTCGAACCCAATAAATCTTGGAAAATCAGCAAGATTAAAGCGAAGGCCCAGTGATCACTTTCCGCATCGCAAAGACAAACTAGGGTGTCATCGGCAAAAAGTAGGTGAGAAATAGTAACACCCCGACCAGGATCATTACCTACCTCGAAGCCCTTAATAAAGCCTCCTGCTACTGCCTTATCAATGAGCCGACTAAGGAACTCCATAACCACAATGAAAAGGAATGGAGAGAGGGGGTCCCCTTGACGCAATCCTCTCGAGCTCGAGAAGAAACCTTCAGGCTGACCGTTAATAAGAACAAAAAATCTGACTGTAGAAATGCAAAATAGAACCCACTTTTTCCATTTTTCTCCAAAACCCATTTTATCCAAGAGATAAATCAAGAATTCCCATCTAACATGATCATAGGACTTCTCCACATCCGGCTTGCTCAGAATCCCCGGTACTCCGCTTCGCACCCTCGAGTCCACCACTTCATTAGCAATCAAAGCTGCTTCCAAAATCTGACGATCACCCACAAATGCGTGCTGCGATTCTAATATCACTTTGCCAATCACCTTTCTCAATCTGTTCGACAGTACCTTAGAGATCAGTTTATATATGCTACCAATGAGGCTTATAGGTCTGAAGTCTTTTAACTCCTCTGCCCCTTTCTTTTTGGGAATGAGAGCAATAAACGAAGTATTTAGACTTTTTTCGAATCCTTCCTCCTCAAAGAAAGAGTGGAAGACCTCCATAATATCATTTTTAACTACTTCCCAGTTCCCAGCAATGTTTGAAAAATTCAAAAGTAAATCCATCAGGGCCTAGGGCCTGGTGCCTTATCTCCTTTCAGACTACCCAAAGCCTCCACCACTTCCTCTTCATTAAAAGTTTGTTCTAAAAATCTCCTGTCCTCCTCAATCAGGTTTTTGAACGTAATCCCATCTACTTCCAGCTCTCTCTCTATCTTCCGAGAACAGCTTTTGGTAAAACTCTACAAAGCCTCTAATGATTTGATTCTCATCTTCCGTCACATTACCATTGATATTCAGTTTGTTAATCTGATTGAAGTTCTTGTGTGCGCTGGCCATCTTATGGAAGAATTTTGAATTTTTATCACCCTCTTTTAGCCACAAGACCCTGGATTTTGCCTCCAGCTTGTTTCTTCACAGATGAGTAACCTTTTGATTTCCAGCTTAATCTCTTCTCGACGGGATACTTCAGATTCCCCTAGAGATCCTTCCCCCTCTTTTTCATCTAGAATTTTGACTTCCTCCATAACTTCCTTGATTCTAATCTCTATTCTCCCAAAAACCTCTTTATTCCAGACTTTAAGGTCTTCTTTGAGAAGTTTCATTTTTTTAGCAATTCTAAAACACGGCTTACCGACTACCGCGTAAGAATCCCACTTTATCCTAACCCAATCCTTAAATCCAGGAGCCTTCAGCCACATGTTTTCGAACCTGAATGGAGTTTTCCTTCTAACATTTTCACCCCCAAACTGGAGGGTGATAGGGGAGTGATCAGAAACAACCCTAAGAAGGGTCCTTTGAACGAAAACACCTATCGTTTCCTCCCAATCAGAACTAAGGAGAAACCTGTTGAGCCTTGAACATTGCCGATTCGACCCTCCTCGAAACCAGGTGAATGCGTTCCCCTCAAGGGACAAATCCATCAATATCCTAGATTGGGAGATCAAAAGAATAAAAGAAGAGAGGAAGAAAATGCGGAGGTTTAGGGGAAAGAGACAAGTGAGCAAAAAGAGATCTGCAAGAGGACAGACCTTAGCCCTCCAACTAAAAAATAATTAAATAACTAACCAAAACCACCAACTCTCAAAAAAGTAAAAATAGTAACTTCAAAGAGTTAAAAAATTCAAAACAAAGAAACAAATGAAAGATAACATAAAAATAAAATAAACAATAACCGAGCACAAGCATTGGGTGTGCCACATTTCTTCGATATATATCAGGTTTTAAAAAACTTGAAGAAGGCTTAGGACAGGAATAGATAATTTAGTACTCCCACCATCCAAGAAAATGAGTCCTATTTATTTTGGTTTGTTCCAAAAAAGAGTTCTATTTCTATGCTCTAAACTATAAACTTCCTTTGTTTTTCTTCAATAATTAATGCAAATTAAAAGAAACATATGTAAGCAAAAATACAAAATTAATAGTTTGACTTTTCATATGGGACTACTTTTGGGGACAAAAGGAGTACCTATTAGGGGGGAAAAGATTTAAACATGTAAACTGGTGCTATTACTATGGTTAGAATAGTGAAATCTCAATTACTCCAAAGCTAAATTGAAGAAGACTATTTTTCATCAGTGATAGACGGATTAACTAACCTATAAGAGATGAGAAATTTTGGATTCAGTTGGCTGTCCTTATCAGAAATAGAATTGACTATGTGTCAAGCCATAGCAGATAGTTCCATGAATCTGCACAATTTTCTCGATCTAAGTCAAGCAGGTTTAACATGAAGAAGATTTGGCTTAGCTTGTTCAATTCAATATGGGGACCTGAAATTGTTGATAAATTAGAGGAAGCAAAACTAAGTCAAGATGATACGGATCAACCCCTTCTTCTTGCTCCAAAGATCCAACTCATTTTCGGAAGAAGTGAAGTTCCATCTCTTTTCCATTTCCATTTAAGAGTGCTTACCACGCCCCTTTAAGACCCCGAAAAATGTATAAATTCCTTTTCTTAGGAACAAATACAAAATCAGTCACTACAAAAAGGATGTAACTCACCATTAACTACTTCGTGAATGAATTTCATGATGAAATTTTCTTTAATGATGATGGGAAAGAGGAATGGTAAACTAGAAACTGTAGGGAAAAATTAAACTTGATAAGATTTAAAATAAGCAAGAATATTATAGAAAAATCCCTTTATTCTGACAGACTCGATCCATCTCTTCTATCTATTTCTTTCTTAACACTAATCTTCTTTTTCTATTAAAAACAAAAGAATATTATAAAAAATAAACCATAATTAATGCAACCTTCAACATAACCCAATTACTAAATGGAAAAACAAATAAAATAGATGCCAAAATGTTATAACTCCACAATTTATAGTCAATTGATAATAAAGACAGATAGACAGCTAAGACAGGAGATGACGACGTTATATAATAAAACCAAACCAATTTGATTTGTATAGAATTTAGCCTTGAGGTTCATGTAATATGCATCAAGTAAGAACATGTTATTAAAATGAATTTGGCTGAAATGGGAGTACTAAATTGAATGTGTGGTAAGAGGTAACACTACAAAAGATAAGCTAGCCGAACCAGGAGACAATAAAATCAGAAACTATCACTTAAGGCGGCACGGAGATATACACTATAGTGTACGAGTTAGGACTTAGGCCTAGGCCGCAATAGAAGATAAGGAGAAGAAAATAGCTCGACATAGTTTGGACGTTATTGAACAATACTGTACAGTTGTGGATCAAGTAAAATTGATACCCGCTCATGTGACAAGTAAGTGCTTAAATAAACTATCAATTTGGTGGTTGTATTCTCAGGTTTGCATGTGCTTTTAAGAGCTTGTCTCGTTTATCCGCCCAAGAAGAGAAGGATAAATAAAGTGAAACCGAAAATGCAGATGATAAAAAATCATAACCAAACCACTGCCTGATTTTTAACAAAATAATCATAAGAAATTCGTATATAAATGTCCTTTATTCGAGGGCAGAAGAGTCTGGAAGTTACTTTCTGAGATCATGGAAAGGAGATCTGTTGCTGCGCAAAAGTTGCAGGAAAATCTAGCTTAAACTGAACCCGCCGGAATGGCATATGCACATAAGTCGAATGTGTGAAGTAATGTATGAGGGGGAGAGAGAGAGGGGGGGACGGAGTCCTTACCTTCAGAAGAGGAACGCTTCAAGCTAGTGAAGAGAGGGTCGATAGCAGAAGTGCCAACATCAACACCCGGTGGTCCAGGCCACAATGCTTGGGAGGCAACCACATTTAAAGCCCCTGCTCCTCCAATTCTAGCGGCCGCTGAGTAACTACCGATCGCATCGTGATTGAATAGCATGGAGGTAGCTCTGTCGCCGATAGAGGAATAGCTGGACATGTTGGATGAATCAGAACCGAAATACCTGGAAGAGCTGATGAAAGATGGCTCGCCGCCGGCAGACAAGTATTGATCGGCGACGGATCTCGATGTATACGCACTGGACAAATTGGCTGCTCCTCCACCGTAACCAGTGCTGTTGTATCCGTACAGCTGATTCGCCATCCTATTGCTCAGAAGGAAGAAGCCCTAAAAATAAGCCTAATCGACAAATGAAGCACATTAGGCTCAAGTAGATAGGTCACCTTGTACTTTTGAGAATGGTTATTACGAGGGTTGGAATCGGAATTGGACCCGTCCCGATACCCATCCTCCCGATCTTCATCCCGATAGATTTCGGGATTTTAATTTTCTTCTCAATCTCATTTTTGATAAGTGTCGGGACCTGACGAATCGGGATCCCAACAGTTCGGGATATAAAAATCTCGTAATCCCGACAATAATATTTATGAACAATATTTTCTGACACTAAAATATTTTTAAAATATCTCCATCATAATTAAGATTTCAAACTGTATATTTACAAAATATACTTGAATATTTATTTAATGGTGAATATTGTTGAATATGTCATTATGAACAAAATGTATCCCTTACTCATAGGAGAAAAGCTACACTAAGTGCGAAAAAATGATAGACAAAAAAAAAACCACAATATTAATTATGAAAATAAATTTAACAAACATCATTAAGTAATTTTAACAAACAAAAAATAAACATTGTTTAACACTCACAATATTTATAAAATAAAATAAATAAAATATATAAAATATATTAAAAAAATATTAAAAATATAAATATTAAAAATAAAATAATAAAAAAATTAGTCGGGACGGGTCGGGATTCTGGAATCCCGATGGGATTGATAGTCGGGACGGGTCGGGAATCCCGACGGGATTGATAATTATCCCGAATACCGTCCCGAAATATGTCAGGACG
Organism: Codonopsis lanceolata; assembly: GCA_013146195.2. Taxonomy (NCBI): domain Eukaryota; kingdom Viridiplantae; phylum Streptophyta; class Magnoliopsida; order Asterales; family Campanulaceae; genus Codonopsis; species Codonopsis lanceolata. Next base: position 138,794,881 of record CM028380.1, read on the forward strand.
GGAAAAATCCCCACAAAATCGGGATCGGAATTTGTCGGGATCGGGAAATGTCGAGACGGGGTCGGGACGAGTTGGGAAAAACGGGACTTTTGCCAGCCCTAGTTATGTGCACCCAAAATATGCTCTTCGTCAGTACACCCCCATCAAAAATAAAATGTTATCGTTACACCACAAAAAATGTTATTCAAACACCACAATCTACTTATAATAATGTCATATTATAAAATGACAAAATATACTAGGGTTAATTTCATTTTTGATACCCCAACTTTACTCATTTTTCGTTTCCATACCCACTGTTTCTAGGCAATCAAAGTTAAGCCAAACCTTTTCAAAATTCATCATTTTTTATCCAAAACGTTAAATGGTCGTGAATTACTAACGAGTGACCTGTTTCTAAAGGTTGTTTTCTTCCCCAATTACGTCTTATTCCTTCCCCAATTTCATTCCTTGATTCTTGCAAGGGACCCTTCGTTAAAATGGAGGCGAAGATGCAGTTGTCTGGCTCGAGGAGAGAATGAGATTGTTGTCGACGCCCGGTAAAAGAGATGCAGGTGATCAAGCTGGAGATGCTTTGCTGGAATCGAGGTGAACAGAGGTGGAAGGGGAAGGACACGGCCAGGCATGGTGAAAAGTGTAGCTGGATGCTTGAACGGAGGAGAGGGAGATGGATAGAGGCATATTGCTAGCGGGGGCAGCGCTGAAGACAACTATGCTTTGGAGACCTTCCAAATTTGTCTTCGATTTGGGGGGAAACAACTAGAGAGGAAGAATTACAGGATGGAACAGAGAGATGGGAGCGGCTGCTGGACTGTGGATGATTCACCGAGAAGAAGGAGGCGGTTGCAGATGGAGAGCAGAGGCGGTCTGGGAGATGCTGATGGGCCGGAGAATGTGAAGGGATATGCTGTCGATTGTTGGGATTTGTTAGACATGGTGAGAGAGATGAGCGAGATTGGGGTAGTGGCGGTTAAAGATGGCTTTCTTGGCGATGACGATGGAGGATGGCTGACAGAGTGGAGATCAAATGGAGGGGGTCCGCTTCGATGATGGATGAAGGGAAGGGAGAATGTCGGGTTTTGAGAAAGAAAGAAGGAGATTGCAGCTGTGAATGGGGAAGAAGAAAAAGGCCGACTGGAGAGAGAGAGATTGGTGGAGGATTTGGGCGAAGGAATTGGGGAAGTATTATAGAGAGAGAAGCCTATGCGTGGTTGAAGATGGAGGATTCACCGGTGCAGGGCGTGAAGGGCGGTGGCGAAGGCAATCGAAGTCGGCTGCTGGACTGTGGATGATCCGCCAGAGAAAAGGGCACAGAAGCAAATTGGGAGAAATTACGAGAAATGAACAAGGGGTGTAAGGGTATTGTCACGACTCGAACCGGATTCCAACACGAAATCCCAAGGTCGTGTCGCTGGAACAAACATAAGATGAGGACAAGCACTTGTTAAACAGTAGTGCGAGTCCAACAATCGAGCTAACAAGCTCTAAACATTAACATAAAGCCGCACTAAAATACGGTATTTCAAAAATCGAATTAGTGGAAGCAATAAGTAAAAGAAGTCCCGAGCTATGAAGCTCGAAACAAAATCCAAAGAAACCAAGAGAGACATTATCTCTCGAAGGGGGAAAATACAAAACTCGCGTGCCGCAACAATACAGACGCTGAACAAACCATCGACGCTCCAGGCCGGCGTTTCAACAAAGAACCAACCTGATAACAACTACCCACGGCTAAAGCATACCAGGGTTTACCAACAACTATAACAATTTAGAATAAAGAAAAGCCCCAAAGCTACTGTGTGCCAGGGAGACAACTGAAATACATATTAAAACCACGAATAATGGCACGACACAACCCATCGGCCGAAGAAGAAACAATACAAATACCCAAGTATCTACCCGACCGTAAAGTCTAGATAACTTTACAAAATCGATCTCACAAGAATAGCAAAGTACATAATATATGTGACGATGCTAAAAAGAAATAGGACTCCACAAGCTACTACTCGAGGATGTCTGCTCCTACTAGCATGAACCACACGATCTAATCTCGATCTATCGATCAGTTGCGCTCTGCTACAATCACGATCTACTCGACCTCAACGCGGCTACCAATTTACTGCAGCTAGAAACAAAGTACGGAATGAGTCATAATGACCCAGTACGATACTACAAGAGATATGTAACATATAATTATGTAACATAAAAAATAATTGTTTATTCTTATTTGTATTAGATTTATATCTGCTCATACATTACACTAGTTTTATACTTCAGTGGCTAATCGAGCTGCGTATCGATTAGCGTGGCAACTATGTATAGAACTTTGCCAACTATAGTTTTTATAGGACTTTACAGGTTCAGCGGAAGACCTCTTCAAAGCTTCACCGAGAAGACCTGCTTCAACACACAAATCGCCAGACCTTGTATCCACCTGGTCAATCATGACGTGTCCTATCCAGCAATGATTAAATGGATCAATTTAAATTTATCTTCAACACTGTTTGAATTTAAATTGAGACATTCCCTGACATCTCATACCCGCCGAAAGCAGCTTTCTGAAAAGCAGGAAGACTTTTCGGCGAACAAGTGAAAGCAGGAAAGCGGTCACTTACCGCTCGCAACAACTCTCACAGATCTGACATCAAGATTGCCCAACTTCCAGAAGATCTCAGTAATCATTCACTGCTCTCTATCTGTGAAGATGAAATTTCTGATTGACAGCCCCATGCATTTAATGCATTTAACCTAATAGAGTTGTTAAAGTCTTCGTCTTCTCAAACGGATCTTTTGAGTGCACCTGCTATAAATGCTGCCATTAAAGACTGAAAGAAACAGAAGAATGATCAAACACTTGAAGAATTGCTCTGAAACTCTACAAATCTAAAGTCTTATTACTCAGTGCATTCAAGAGATCCTCAACAGATCCAGAAGTCCTCGTCAACAACAAGAAGCTGTGCATCAACATTTATTATTCTACTTCTTCTTGTTATTCATTCTATAGCTATACTTCTGCACGAATTAAATATCTTGTTTTCACAGATATTTAATTCCTTAACCCCCAAACACAAGTCAATATTTTGTACACGATCCATTGGGAATATTCTTTGTAATATATCTAGTGGAAAACATAGTGCACTATTTAAATCCAATGTTGACTGCCTTGGTGGTGGACGTAGCACTCTTTATAGTGTGAACCATCCCAAAATACTTGTGTTAATTCCTTTACTGTTTGTCTGATCATTGTTCTGCTTAATATTTTATTTATCTTTACCCTTTACAGCAAAACTAAGTAATCTGTTAAGGTCTACCGGTAGTCCTTATCGGCAGACCTGGACCAGCTTCTTTGATAGACTTCCGCTACTTCAATCTTTTCAATAGATTGAAAGTACCTCTCAAAGAACTTACTTAAAAGTTTTGAAGTGTATAATAAGCTATTCAACCCCCCCTTCTTATTGTGCTCGTTGGGACCCACAATTGGTATCAGAGTCTTGCTCTTTGAAAACAAGTTTTTCCGAGATTAAACTTTTGAGAGATTCGATCCAATGGCACAAACACACTACATGCTGCCTACATCTAATGCGAACCACGTCCCAATATTGGACGAAGGCCATTTCGATGTATGGAAGGATAAGGTAATGCGTTTTATGAACTCTATTGACAACAGATTATGGAAGTGCGTTACTACAGGACAACATGTACCAATGAAGGCCAACCTTCTAGCCTCCATCGGGAATCCTGCAAGTTCCCAAAGAAGAATCAGAATGGACAGAGGACGACAGAAAACTGGTAGAGCTTGACAGTAAGGCAATTAATATAATTACAAGCTCTCTAGACACAAGCACATACCAGCAAGTGATTCGATGTACAACTACAAAAGAGATGTGGGAAGCTCTTGTGGAATACTTGGAAGGAGACCAAGACACAAGAGATAACATAAAGTACACATACATCCAGCAGTTTGACTCCTTCAAAAAGGATCCAAAGGAAACCTTGAGACAAACATACGATCGCTTCAGTGAGGTAATAAATAGCTGCTTTTCTCTTGGTAAAACTTATGACAAAAAGGAAATGAACATGAGGTTTCTAGGCTCTCTAGGTAGCTTATGGCATGTCAAGACCACGGCTATGAAAGAATCCAAAAACTTAAACGAGATGACTCTCCGTAGTCTCTACGCAAGTTTGAAGGTTTATGAGCTCGAAGTAAATCAAGCTCTAGAGCAAGACAAACAGTTCAGAACTGTGTCCTTGCCAGCCATGGTCCAAGAAGAAATCACTGTTGAAAACAAACCTTCCACTTCCTCATGTGAAAACGATTTCCTCTCAGTTGAACAATTTGCTATGTTTGTAAAACGTTTTCAAAAATTTGCAAAATATGGAAGGAAGAACACACACCAACAACCTTTTAGAAAGACTGGTGAAAGCTCATCTAAGGAAGAGCTTGTGTGTTACAATTGTAGAAAACCTGGTCATTTTGCCTCCAAATGTCCTAAGCCAAAATTTGAAGCATACAGAAAGCCTTCTTATAGAAAATTTAAAAAACAAAAGGGTATGTTGGCTGAAGACATAGAAGACAAACAGGTTGCTACATGGTTTGAGACTGATTCAGAAGAGGAAGAGGATGAGTGTGAGCAAGCTAACATATGTTTAATAGCTCGTGACTCAAATCCTACCTATGACTCTGAAAATGAAGTCGAAATCTCACCCAGTCCCTTAGATAAAAGTGAGATCAACAGTGAGAACTTCAGTAAGGAAGAACTTCTCAAGGATAATCAAGATATGCTTGAAGAATTTAATTCCTTTAGAGTAGCCTATGTTAAACTTGCCAAGAACTGTAAGAAACTTACTGCTGAGAAATCTCTGATGGCAGCTGAGATTAAAACTCTCAATAGCTGTCAACAAGAAAGTATCAAGCTCAAAGGAGAAAACAAATTCCTTTGTGACAAAATTGAATGTCTAACTGAGCACATCAAAGGACTTGACCTAGAGAAAATTGCCTTGCAAAAGACAATTGACTCCTGGAACAGCTCCAAAGATGCCTTCGAATAAATCCTTTCAAGCCAAAAATCTAGTAATGATAAATCTGGCATAGGATATTCTGATGAGCCCTTTATGACATTCTCATCAGTCACAGAGAAAGGTGAATCCTCCGAGACTGCTAATGATATGTCTTTCTCTAAACAGACATTCGGAAATAAAGGGAAACAAGGCCTTGGCTATTCAAGTGTTCCTTATGTTTACCCCAAAATTCAGAAAGGAAAAGCCAAGATGACTGATTCAAACGAAAAACCTGAGAAAGTAACGGTAGAGAAATTAAAGTCTGCCGACAACAACTTTGCTAACGCAAAGGCTGCTAGCGGTAGACCTACTAAATCTCTACCCGTGACTATCAAGTTTGTCTATGAAACAGGCAAGGCACCTATACCTGTTGAAAGTAAACTTAAAGGTATTCTACCGAATCCTCCTAAAAGGGTAATCAACAGACAAGCTAAAGCTAAGTCTGGTGATAACCTACCTAGGAAGATTCAAAAGAACCCAATTAAGTCTACCGTCAACAAGCAAGCTGAGCCAAGAATGAATGTCAAGAAAAAGGATAATCATAATCACTATTCAGCTAAAGCCACTGACAGTTCTCTATGGAATTTCCACTTATGTCATTCTTGCAATTGCCTAGGCCATCTGGCCCCAGAATGTCTGCTAAGGTTCACTCCAAGATCTGAGAGACCTAGTTCTCTCAAGGTTAGGCAGGTATAGGTTCCAAAAGGTTGCTAATCCTTAGGACCCAAAAGAAAATAAAGGGGACCTCGTTGCTTTAAATCTTTTTCAGGAATGCTTCATGGCTATAGAATCAGAGAACAAAGACATCTGCTACCTGGACAGTGCCTGCACAAAACACATGACAGGAAACAAAAGTCTACTTACAGATATAGCTGAAGCCAAAGGACCCACTGTTATTTTCGGAGACAATGCAAGAGGAAAAACAATAGGATATGGCTCAATCACTAGAGGAAGTCTCTCCATCAACAAAGTCTCTCTAGTGAGTGGCCTAAAGCACAATCTGTTGAGCATATCCCAATTCTACGACAAAGGATTACTATGTCAATTCAACTCCAACCAGTGCCTCATCAAAGATCGTGAATCCTGCTCTACAATACTGACCGACAATAGACAAGGAAACGTCTATATCGTGGACTTAAATCTTCTAGGGAGATTCTCAAGCCTTTGCCTAGTAGCTAACAACGTTCGTGACAACAGTTGGCTATGACACAAACGTCTCAGTCACCTTAACTTCAAGCACCTCTCCAAGCTCTCAAAAGATGGGCTTGTCAAAGGTCTACCTACGGTGTCTGCATACCATGACAGAAGTTGTAAAGCTTGCCAACTAGGAAAACTTTCCAAGTCTTCCTTCAAAAGAAAGTATGTCTTGTCAACAAACATACCTCTTCAACTTCTGCATATGGATCTCTTTGGACCAATCACTATAGTCAGTATTTCTGGAGACAAGTATACACTTGTAGTAGTTGACGACTACTCTAGGTTCACCTGGATTGAAACAATGACATCAAAAGATGAGACGTATGATCTAGTCACTGCTCTTTTCAGAAGACTTCAAACTCAAAAGCTTGAAGACATTAGTGACATAAGATCAGACAATGGCACTGAATTCAAGAACAATGGTGTAGAAAGATACTGTGATGACCATGGGATCGGCCACAACTTCTCTGCTGCCAGTACTCCTTAACAAAATGGTGTAGCTGAACGAAAGAACAGAACACTGATTGAAGCAACAAGAACAATGCCTAAACTTCCAAAGTACTTGGCGTAAGCCGCCAACTCGCATGTTTTACCCCATGTATCCCGGTAAACAAGTTTCATAATAAAACTCCATATGAAGTATGGAGAGGAAGAGCCCCCAATATGATTTCTTAAAATCTTCTACAGTAAATGTTTTATTCTTCATAATGGAAGAGAATATAGAGGAAAATTTGATGCAAAATCGATTTAAGGAATTTTTCTGGGGTATTCCAAACATTCAAAAGCATTTCGCATTTTCAGTAAAACTCATTTGAAAATTTTAGAATCTGTGCATGTTTCTTTTGATGAATATGACTTGTTAGAGCCTAGAAAGGATCCGAATGTTGCAAATGATTCTGATAATGATGAGACATGTACAAATACAACATCTACTTCTACTCCTCATCAGAAAACGGCGGCAATTGCACTCTTCCAAGATCGCTTAACCCTTCACGCAGACTTGAACTCGCCGATGCCTGTTCCAACTCTTGTTGACCCGTAACCCATCTCTTCGCTTTTACCCCAAACACCGCAGATCACTCATCCTTCTTGTTCACCGTAAAATGAAGGTTTTGAAGATCCTATCTCTCTCGAACATTTTAGTGAATCTCCTTCTCAACCTACTCCATAATTCTTGGGAAGAACCCACCGTAAGTGATTCTTCCTCCAACCATTATTGAAACAAGAGATCATCCTATTTCTCAAATCATTGGTGATCTCAACACATGAGTTCGTACGAGAAATAAAGTTCGAGAAGAGACTATGTTTGCATATGCATTCGTGATTCGAACTCGAACCAAAGAAGATTGATGAAGCTATCGAAGATCATAATCGGATTGAAGCTATGCAAGAAGAGCCGAACCAGCTTGAAAGATGCAAGGTGTGGAGCTTAGTTCAAAGGTCGATCGATCATCAAGTTATCGGCACCAAATGGGTATTCAGAAACAAAAGAGATGAAGATGGAAATGTCACCGTAAACAAAGCTAGACTGTTGCTCAAGGCTACCGACAGAAGAAGGAATTGACTTCGATGAAACATTTGCTCCTCGTTGCTAGATTAGAGGCAATCAAACTCTTTCTAGCCTATGCCTCGCTCATGGACTTCAAAGTGTATCGATGGATGTAAAGAGTGCCTTTCTCGAATGGTGATCTTCAAGAAACCATTTACGTGGAACGCCTCCGTGATTTGTTATTCAAGACAACCGGATCATGTCTACCGACTCAAGAAAGCTCTCTATGGCCTAAAGCAAGCTCCCGTGAGCTTGGTATGAAACTCTATCCAAGTTCTTAATAGAACAAGGATTCGTGAGAGGAAGGATAGACACTACCTTATTCATCCTCAAGCACAAAGGTCATTCTCTTCTCGTACAAATCTATGTGGACGATATCATCTTTGGATCAACTAACCAAAGCCTCGTGCAAGAGATTCGAGAAGTCGATGAAAAGCAAGTTCGAGATGAGCATGATGGGTGAACTTACCTACTTCCTAGACCCAGATTCAATGCATTCGACGGAATCTTCATCACCAAACCAAATATGCAAAGGAACTAATCAAGAAATTTGGTCTTGATTCAGCCTAAAGGATTTGAGACTCCAATGTCTACCGACCGCCATCTTGACAAAGATGAAAAGGGAAAGCAAGAGAACATGACCAAGTACCGAGGAATCATAGGTTCACTTCTTTACCTTACCGCCAAGAGACTCGACATTATGTTTGTTGTTTGTGTTTGTGCAAGATTTTAGCAGCATCCAAAGGAATCACATTTGCTTGCCGCCAAACGTATCATCGATATGTTTCAACAACAACAAATCTAGGCATCCGTATTCCAAACACAACAATTTCGATTTAGTTGGATACTCGACATGCAGATTATGCACCGCAGTGAGCGTAAGAAGCACCAGCTGGGACTTGTCAATTCCTTGGAAATAGACTTGTCTCATGGTCTTGCAAGAAACAAGGTTCGCTTGCAAACTCAACCACAGAGGTATACATTGCCAGCTGTTGCTCTCAACTCCTATGGATGAAGCAACAACTAGTGGACTACAACATCAAGATCGCAAATTGTCCAATTATGTGTGACAACACATCAACAATTTCAGCCTCCAAAAATCCAAAGTGATGCACTCGAAGACAAAGCACATTGATATCCGTTATCACTTCCTCAAAGATCATGTGGAGAAAGGTAACATCGCCCGAATATGTTCCAACCGAGCATCAATTGGTCGACATTCTCACAAAGCCACCGGATGCCACCGTGTTTGCTTATTTAAGGAGAAATCTTGGTATGATTGATCCTACCGCTTAATTTCAAAGTTTTATTACTTTTCTTTCATACAAGTAGACTTAGTTTTAGATCGACCTGAAGACGTAAGTTTCCTTCGAGAAGACTTAAAGGTTAGTATCTTTACTTAGTCTATTTTTATTAAAGAGGTTTCTAAAGCAATAAAGGGGGTCAAGGATAAAATTTGGTACTTAGAAAATATCTTAAGTTCCGCTGCAAAATTTTTCTTTAAATAGACCTTGAACCGCCTTTTCCAAAACTTTACGAAACCCCTTTGTCTAAAAATATTTCTCTCTCTATTCAAACTCTCTCGTGCAACGCTTTCTTCATTCCCAAAATCTTCTTGTTTCTTCTTCTCATCAACATCAATGGTATGCTCTTCTCTACTCTACTTGAAATTTATCAAGATTTCATTTTATAACCTAAATTGTTTTGGAATACAAACGGTCACTTTCGAAGTTTCTTATAGAATCGCCATTGTTGTTCTTAAAAACCTAGAAACTAACAAATGCTTATATGCTTTCAATGTTTACTCTCTTGAAAAACTTCGTTATACATTTCTATGGATTGATTACACTAAACATTCTAGGTTTCAAGTTTTCATTCAAAATTTTCAATAATCTCGAAAAACTTGAAATCTCTACTTGTTTAGCCCTTCGAGGTAAAAAGCCCTAATTTTTATTGCATTTCTTTCAGCAAAATCATCAAAATCAAAGCGTGACAAGAGGAAGAAGCTAGACCCGTAAACCGACATTCCTCCAAGTTTGATGTCAACCTTCCTGATATCCTACCTTTCCCCGCCGCTCATGACGCCATCATTGCCCTCGACCCAAAACTCAGATATACCCTGAATGTGCATCGACCTTCACCGCTCGCACTATAGCCGCCACGAGTCAAGGCATGCGAGGACATGAATGCCTCTCGATTCTTCCACTCTTCCGCCTCAACGACAAAGACTACAACATTTTCTTGGCGTAAGAGTTCTACCAAAGGATGGAGCTTATGAACAAGAACGCCTCGCATGGATGGATTAGAGGCCGCCCCTATCTCTATCACCGCCAAGACCATCTCCACCATCATTGGTGTGCACTTTGGTGGTGCTTCGAGTCAACTATTGCCGAGGCTAACCATGCCCGGGAAGCAATGAGGGAGTTGATACCCCTAGAGAACCACAAGGGAAGATGCCGAGGAATCTCTTCCCCGTTAGACGCCTACCGCACAAGCCACCTAATGGACAAGTGGGCTTTATTCAAAAGTGGTGCTCATGATATGTTCACATGGCACAACAACCGAACCTTACATGTGCCTTCTTCAAACCCGCCTCAACTTCTGAGCCATCATCTTCAACGAGCTCAAGCAAAGGTGGAAAAGTGAAGAACAACCCCACTCGCAAACGCCCATTCGTCAGCCGATCAACGCTCTTCTCCGAGACAACGAGGAAGTCAACTCTTCCTTAAAAGATGATGAGCTTATAGTGGTGGCCAAGGAGAAGTGCGCAAATAACCCCTGCCCTATTCTTCAACAACAAATACTCGAGTATGAGAACAAGGTAAGGCCGCAGAAGGTCTTCCGCCTGCCTCCATCGACAAGGTTGCTAAGCCACTACCGATCATAGTGACTCGCTTCAACATGGAAGCTTATGAAGGCTAGCAAGACCTTCAAGAAGGCCTCTTCAAAATTTGATGAACAAGTTGCTTCTACAACTATCCATCAACAAGCCAAAGATCTGCCGATGAGGCGTAACAACTCTGAGGGCCAAACGTAAAGCCAGCAAGAAGACAGCCTAAGATGTAGTACCAACCGAAGAGGAGTGTGCAAAGGATTCTGAGGAGTATGAAGGCCAAAAGGACAAGACTCCTGCCTAGACTCAACACCATCACCTTCCCCAGCCCAACCTTCACTATTTCACCCATCCTCTCAAGCACATCCAACCTCTTCTTCCCAAATCTCTTCTCAAACCAATCGACCACCCTCACCCTCACCTGCACTCCACTCCTAAACCAAAACGAGACTTCAAAACCAAGACCAGCCCCCGCAGACATTTCGCTTACCGATGAAGCAAATGAGTCTCCTATTCACCGCTAAGGAAGAAAAGAGGTCCGCTCTGGCATCAAGCCCCTCTACCGCCGCACAACCTACTACCGATACCAACCCTCTACCGATAACCAACCATCTACCGACCCTCCAAGCCAACCTATTCCTCCCTCGAGTCATCTACTCGAGGAATTCACCACCTCCGGAGGAGTCTATCCCTCAGAGGAGCTCAAAGACCCGAGAGCCAACCCGAACCCCCTCCTCCTCCTTCACCCTTCAACTACTCTCCTAACCCATCTACCCCTACCTCACCTCACCAAACCCAACCAACTTCATCAACAACACCACAACCAACTCAAACCCTCCTACCTAAGCCAATAGACTCCTCCGCCGCTGTTTCAGCTTTCCTCGCTGGCGCATCTATTCTCTTCCTCGATCAACCACAACCTTCACCTCTCCTTCATAAACCCAAATCCCTTTTCTACCCCGCCTCTTTCGGTTCTCCACCGACCCCTTACTCCGAATCCTCCTTTGTCGCTGAAAATTCCGACACCGATATGGAACTTGATTCCCACCAACCCCTCCTCCCCTCCACCTCAAACCATCTCCTCCTCTACCGACACCATACCAACCCAAGACTCTTCCTCTTCCGACTCCATCACTCCTCCCTTCCAACAAACTTCCTGCCGTTGTCTCCCCTAAGCCACTACCTCTCGCCATACCACTCCTATTCACATGGCCAACAACATCTTCTTCTCACCTCTACTAATGTCAAATTTTGTCAAGGCCGACGCCATCTATGAACCGCTGCGCTCTCACTAGATAACTATCCGCTACCGCCGAGATAGCCATCGGCCGGCCCAAGGCCAACGACCGAATCAAGAGCCTCTTCTTACCTATTAATTTCAAGATGATGTATGGACTCGCTTTTGGGATGATGAGACACGATTTCGTAGACGTCAAAATCAATATTGAAGCTCAACGCGACGAATGTGTCCGATCTGCTCCTCCCTCTTCTACGAGCTATTCCATGCCATCACTCTTCATCTCAGCAATGGCCGCCTCCCGTCCTAGAGCTCAACAACTTAGCTCGAGACTCGCTCACAATGTCATGAACGCCATCGTGATCGTGATCCGCCATCACCAGAGAAGAAATGAGATCTATCAACCGAATGCCGATGGAAGAGAACAATCGCCTTCTCGGAAGAACTTGACTCATCGCCTCGCTCCACCGCACTCCCATCGATGCCGATGACGAGTACGCATTTAAGAATGGAAGAGCTTAGAGAGACAATATAGGAGAAAGAAGTCAGCAGACAAAGGAAAAGGGAAACCACCTGGTAAACTATGTATTCGTTTTCCTTAACCTTTGTATTCATTTTATCTTTTGAAAACTCGTACACATTAAACATCTTGTTTATAATACGTAAGATTATCTCGCTTCAAAATTGTCTTATGTTTAAATTCTTGTTCTTTCATTTTATATCGCTTAGAATTTAAACACTAGTTTAAATTTATTTGAACTGCTTTTGCTACTAATCTGCCGATCTATGATTTCCTTATTTTTGTGTACACATAGATTAGTCTTTACACTTGAGGTGCTCTTTTCTGCTTGATAGAGCATGTCTTCCGCTATTAAAAGAATAAATCTCTTAGACATGCTATTATCTATCACATAGGCCTGGTCATAGCCCTCATTTGTAGTAATGATGACCAGATATAAATAGGAGGAGATTA
>CM028380.1:138807827-139287239 GCA_013146195.2 Codonopsis lanceolata
TATTCATACTCGGGTTTTAAAATGAGTCGAAAAAAGATTCTTTAGACAATGGGTAAGGAGATGGGAGGGATTCTCAAGGCGCTTGAGTAAACAATGAATACGAAAATGCTTATTCCAATTGGATGAATCGAATTCCAATTGATCGCAAAATGAACTAGACCTTCATGTTCCTGACGATGCATGAATTTGAAATTGCGATGCATGATTTTGATGCATCAAAATTCCAATTAGATACATCGCAAAATGAACCAGACTTCATGTTCCTTGACGATGCATGGATTTGAAATTGCGATGCATGCATGCATCAGTTATCCAATTGGATGCATCACAAAATGAACCACAACCTCATGTCTCTTCTTTCCTATACACAATCAACAAATGATTCAAAATTGATGCATCTTTTCTGCATCTAAATCTAAATCGATGCATCAAAATTGATAAATGATATATCGTGATTCAAAATTGATGCATCCAGATTTTAAAAAAATTGTCCAACAACAAACAAATTTCTATTCAGGCATTCCATCGAACAGTTTACATGCATACCAACACATAAAAGGGAAACTATTTTGAATCACACAAACAAACACAATGATGTAGAAGAAGAGAATTGAAATGTTGTGACTAGTCCCAGCTTGGTCTTCTCCTCTTTGTTTTCGCTTTCCTGACCACCTGAACATGAAGAGTAAAAAGGGAAGTTAGCATGACAGGATAAAGTAACCATCGTTCTTCTTTACCACCCTAACTACCCACTCTCTTTCCTCTTCATCCTTAACCACCAAACTTTCTTTTATCGTTTCTTATTGTGGTGAAAAAAGTGAGACTAAAAAATCTCCGGTAAGTAAGAAAGTAGAACAAAACAAGTGCAGCAAAAGACAAGACAAGGATCGAGGCGGACGAACTCGACAAAGACAGAGAAGAAGAAGAAATTTTCATTGGTTCTGTAATTAGGTATTTTAGGAATAATATTATAAAAATAAACTTTAGCAGTTTAAAAAAAAGATTTAAGCGGTTATTAATCTTGCAAAGTGGATCGGCCTATATATATAGATATGGATTAATTGCAGGCCAGTACACTTTAGAGGATATTTAACCCCTTAAAGGTAGAAACACCTTGCCTCGCAAGGTAGGCGGAAATGGGGCTCCGAAATCGCAAATCGCACTTGTGGGCGCAGGTCAAGTCCCCTAGCGACCGCAAGGTACCCCTAACCAACCTTTCGGGGTTTTCAAGTGGATTGGAACTCCTAATCCCTGCAACTCATTGGTATAAATAAAGGACGGTAGCGGAAGCCAAAGGACGCCCAAGAAGTAGTTTTAAACAATTTTAGGTATGATTTAGAGTGTATTACGTAGTTTAGTTATTGTAATTACAGTTTGAAGATCGATCCATGTATTCATTCATCTCCGTGTGCGGTTCATCTTCAAGGATGAACTAAACATCCATTAATCTAGGAGTTGGAGGTAACTTGTATCAAATCTATGGCTTAATATATTTTTATTCATTCAATTCTTGTTGATCATGGTGTTTATCAACCCCTTTATTATCTCGCTTTGAACAAATGAATGTAATTGTAAGTGATAAAGGCCTAGAGGTACGGATAACTGCATGACCAATATGCATATGTTGTACACTGGCTCACCATCATGATAAATTGAACCTATTGATGCACGAGAGTGATAAGTTAGGGTCAGGCTCCATATATAACATAAGTGACTATTAGGATCCATATGTTCTTGTGCCTAAGATATAGGATAGGCAATTATTTAGAGATGGAGATTGAGCGGTAATTCGACATGCTATATCTATCTTTCGTGAACGAACACAAGTTATTGAATGATATTTTATTTAAATAAGCTATAGAGTAGATACAAGTGAAACCCTAACCCTAGATTTCCTCCTCCATAAGATCTTTACAATCTGTGATTGCTACCTAGTTTAATTTAATTTCTTGTTTTAGTAGAATAATTAGTTTAAATAAAATCAAAACAAACCCCCCTTAGTTTAATATTGCTACCGATAGTCATACCATTTGTGATCTTCTTGTCTCGTGGTTCGCCCTTGCTTCCCAAGCTATTCTATAATAGTCTTGTCTACTTGCAAGGAATAATTAAAATAAGACACGATCATGTTTTTGGCGCCGTTGCCGGGGACAAGCTAGTTTACATAGTTAATTTGTTGGTAGCATAGTTTTAAATTCAGTTTTTATAAAATAAAAATACAAAAAGATTTTTATTTTTAGTTTTTAGTTTTTAATTGTTTTATTAGTCTTTCTTTGCTTTATGCACGGTCGTAGATCTCTGAAATCCTAAATTAGTAAAATTAAATCAAAATATAAAATAATCTTGGAAAGAATCAGGAAGACCCTGATAATTTGGAAAACCAGTCTGATAATCAAGAACAGTTGAATCAAGAGGATCCTCTGGTTGATCCTCCAATGGAAAACAATAATCAAAATCCTCGAAAATCCGGTTCCTCCGTAAATGTGAATCAAAGAATGGGAGAACCTGCTGATAAAAACATGGAAGTAATAATTAATCAAAGAACTATAAGTGATTATAGTCGACCTATGTTGAATGCAACACCATCATGTCTAATCTTACCAGAAGCAGAAAGGAATTTCGAACTTAAAGGTCATTATTTTAATATGATACCTTCATTTCATAGAATCTCATATGAAGACCAAGAAGTTTCGTGAAGGAATACGAATATATGATAGAAACTTTTCCGTTAGGTGGTTTGACTGAAGATCAAGTAAAAATGAAATATTTTCCAAGTGCATTAAAAGATTTGGCAAAAAGATGGTTTATGAATCTAACACCTAGAAGTGTTTATACTTGGGCTCAATTATATGATTTGTTTATGGGTAAATTTTATAAACATGCATCCCTTTCAGAATATAGAAAACAAATCATGTCTTTTCAAAATGAACCAGGAGAAACATTCCATGAAGCATGGGATAGATTTAAAAATTTACTTATCATGTGTCCGCATCATAATCTATCTCAAGATGTGTTAGTAATTCAATTTTATCATGCTCTTTCGCCTGCTTTA
Organism: Codonopsis lanceolata; assembly: GCA_013146195.2. Lineage (NCBI taxonomy): Eukaryota > Viridiplantae > Streptophyta > Magnoliopsida > Asterales > Campanulaceae > Codonopsis > Codonopsis lanceolata. The sequence continues at coordinate 138,810,880 of CM028380.1, forward strand.
CAAACTATGGTCGATAGTGCGGCCGGTGGTTCTATTAATAGAATGACACCAGCCGCACTAGAAGAATTACTTGAGATGTTAAGTGCAAATTCGCAACAGAAAAGTATAAGAGGTAAAAATAGAAGCTTATTCCAAGTTCAAGAAAAACCAGATATGCAAGCTAAATTTGAAAATTGGCAAATTCAAGAAGCATGTGCTATTTGTGAATTAAATTCTCATGCTACTAATTTTTGTCCGTCTAGTGTTGTATATCCTGAACATGTTAATGCCATGAACATATACCCTCAAAGACAAAGAAATGATCCCTACTCAAACACATGTAATCCTGGTTGGAGGAATCATTCTAATTTTTCATGGGGAGGAAATAAACCATTGCAACCTCAACAATTTCCAAATCAAGGACAATTGCGAATTGAAGAAGTTCAAAAGTCAGATGGAGCGAGCAAGGGTCAAGCTGCTCTTAACAAATATTAGCTAGAAGAGGTGGAAAATTTAAGGAATCAACTTGCTAAAGTTGAAAAAGAGAAAAGAGAAGAAGGGAAGTTCCCTAGTCAGACAGAAGAAGCAAAATCTATCACTACTATGCGAAGTGGTAGAGTAATTAGAGAAGAGGTAAGTAATCATATTCAACCTTTTGATGTGCCTGATAAAGTAGATAATTCTGATAAAGAAGTTGAAAAGGATAAAAGTGAAAATAATCAAGAAAAATATAAAGAAATAGAAAAAGAAGTGTCAAAAGATAGTCAAGACGAAATGAGCCAAGAGAAAGAACAAGAGGTAGAACCTCTTGAGGAACCTTATGTAGCACCACCACCATATGTTCCCCTAATACCATTCCCTAGAAGACTTATGAAAAATAGAATGGATAAGCAATTCTTGGAAATTTATAATATGTTATTCAAAGTGAACATTAACCTCCCTTTTCTTAATGTTATTAAAAATATTCCATCTTATGCTAAGTTTTTCAAAGATCTTCACTCTAAGAAACACAAATTCGAAAAGAATGAAAAAATTATTGTTTCTGAAAACGTGAATGCAGTTTTACAACCCGAACTTCCTCCTAAATTGAAAGATCCTGGTAGTTTCAATATCCAAGTTTCCTTAGGTAGTTCTAAAAAGATGAAGGCTATGCTAGATTTAGGAGCAAATATTAATTTGATGCCTTTTGCAGTCTATAAACAATTAGGGTTGGGAGAACTGAAACCCACTACTATGTCTTTGCAGTTAGTTGACCATTCGGTTAAACATCTGTTAGGTATAGTAGAGGACATTCTAGTTCAGGTAGATAAGTTAATCATCCCAGTTGATTTTGTGGTTCTAAAGATGGAAAGGAAGATATGCACAAACAATGAAGTTCCTATTTTGTTAGGTAGACCTTTTATGGCCACTGCCAACACAGTGATCAATGTTAAGAATGGTAAACTCACAATGTCAGTTATGGGTGAAACTGTAGCAATTTCAATTTCCAATGCAATGAATAGACCGAGTGACATGAATGCATGTTTCTCAATTTATGAAATTGAAAAATTGACAGCCCAAACCTTTGAAGAAAATTGTGAGGATGATGATTATGAGAAAGATATGTATGAAAGTCATGATGATAGAACCTTCTCCCATATAAAATTCGACATTGAAGAGTTAGAAAGAGAACTCCGAGAGACTGATGCGAGAAAAGAGAAAGAAAGACTTGAAGCTCTTAAGAGTAAAAATAAGAACAAAGTGGAAGAGTCTGAATCAGAAAATAGTTCTGATAAAATAGAGGAAGATGAAAATAGTAGTGAAGATGTGGAAATTCAAAAGTCTATTTTTGATAAAATAAAAATAGATGAAGAAAAAATAGAGAACTTTAAGGAAGAAGAGAAAGAAGAAATAAGGAAACCTGAAATTTCTGAATTTATTCCATCCGTTAAATCTCCTCCTGAAGTAGAATTAAAGCCGTTACCATCCCATTTAAAATATGCATTTTTAGGGGAAGGTAAAACTTTACCTGTTATAATTGCTGCAGATTTAACAGAAGAACAAGAAGCAAGTCTGCTAAAAGTTTTATGGACACATAGAAAAGCTATAGGTTGGTCTTTAGCAGATTTAAAAGGAATTAGTCCTTCTATGTATATGCATAAAATTCATTTAGAAGAAGGTAGTAAACCTTCTCGAGAAAGACAAAGAAGACTTAACCCTCACATGGAAGAAGCAGCGAGAAAAGAAGTACTTAAGCTTCTTGATGCGGGTATAATTTACCCGACATCTGATAGTAAATGGGTTAGTCACGTCCAAGTAGTTCCTAAGAAATCAGGAATTACAGTTGGTAAGAATGAGAAAGATGAGTTAGTTCCCACATGAACTATCACTGGTTATAGAATGTGCATAGATTTGAGGAAATTAAATGCGGCAACAAGGAAAGATCATTTTCCCTTGCCATTTATTGTCCAAATCCTTGAAAAACTAGCTGGTCATGAATATTATTGCTTTCTTGACTGTTTTTCCGACTATAATCAAATCCCAGTAGCACCCGAAAACCAAGAGAAAACCACTTTTACATGTCCCTTTGGCACTTTTGCGTTTAGGAGAATGCCCTTTGGACTTTGTAATGCCCCAGTTACTTTTCAAAGATGCATGATTTCTATATATTCAGATTTAGTGGAAAGATGTGTGGAAGTATTTATGGATGATTTTTCGGTATTTGGGAATTCTTTTGATCATTGTCTAGAAAATCTTACATCAGTTTTGAAAAGATGTTGTGAAACTAATTTAACCTTAAGTTGGGAGAAAAGTCATTTCATGGTTAAACATGGAATTGTCTTAGGTCATGTTGTGTCTAACAAAGGAATTGAGGTTGATAATGCTAAAATTGAAGTTATATCACAACTACCTCCTCCAACTTCAGTTAAAGGTGTTAGAAGTTTTCTAGGACATGCAGGTTTTTACATAAGATTTATAAAAGATTTTTCAAAAATTTGTAAACCTCTATGCAATCTGTTGGCAAAAGATATCGAATTCATTTTTGATCAAGAATGCTTGAATGCATTTAATTTATTAAAGGAACGATTGACATCAGCCCCAATTTTAACCAGCCCCGATTGGTCCCTCCCCTTCGAAATCATGTGCGATGCGTCAGATTTTGCAATTGGAGCTGTGTTAGGTCAAATAGTACACAAGAAACCGCATGTAATTCATTATGCTAGTAGGACATTGAATTATGCACAACTTAATTATACAACCACAGAAAAAGAATTTTTAGCAGTTGTGTATGCATTAGAAAAGTTTAGACCATACTTGTTAAGATCAAAAGTTATTATATTCTCTGATCATGCAGCCCTAAAATATCTTTTGAGCAAGAAGGAATCAAAGCCTAGGCTCATAAGATGGATGTTATTGTTGCAAGAATTTGACATTACTATTAAAGATAAAAAGGGAACAGAAAACGTTGTAGCCGACCATTTGTCTAGGTTGGAATTTTTACCCTTGCTTGAACGTCAAGTTCTTGATAATAAAATCCCAGTAAATGAAGACTTCCCTGATGAACAATTATTAGCAGTTAAAGATTTAGATCTTTGGTATGCTGATTATGTCAATTATTATGTATCTGATATCATCAATCCTGACTTTGACTTTTATCAAAGAAAGAAATTTTTAACAGATGCAAAATATTATTTTTGGGAAGAACCTCATTTGTATAAAATGTGTTCAGACTCTATAATTAAGAGATGTGTTCCAGAACAAGACCAACAAATTATTATGACATTTTGTCACGAATACTCTTGTGGTGGTCATTTTAGTGGGAATAAAACTACTAGGAAAATTTCGCAATAATTATATTGGCTCTTGTTATTAGAGACTGTGACATATTTTACAAAACATGTGATAAACGTGTCAAAGAACGGTGGAATAGGTAAAAGGAATGAAATTCCCTTGCATATGAATATAGTTGTTGAAATTGTTTATGTTTGGGGTATTGATTTTATGGGTCCTTTTCCGTCTCTAATGGTTATGAGTATATTTTAGTTCTTTGTGGATTATGTGTCTAAATGGATAGAAGCCATTGGTACTAGAAATAATTATGGACAAACTGTTGTCAAGTTTTTGGAGGATATTTTTGCTCGGTTTGGAGTACCGAGGGCTATAATTAGTGATCAAGGAACACACATCACTAATAGATTGTTGAATTTAGTCCTTAGAAAATATGGTGTAACTCACAGGTTAGCTACACCATATTATCCTCAAACTTTTGGTCAAGTAGAAGTAAGTAACAGACAAATAAAAGCAGTTTTGGAAAAGACTGTGAGACCGAATCGAAAAGATTGGGAGCCTAAACTTAAAGATGCTCTTTGGGCATACCACACTGCATATAAAACCCCAATAGGAATGAGTCCTTATCGAATGGTGTATGGCAAAGCTTGTCATTTGCCAGTTGAGATTGACCACAAGCCCTATTGGGCCGTTAAAGCTCTTAACATTGACTTAACTTTGGCTGGTGAAGAAAGACTTTTCCAGTTGAATGAATTAGAAGAGCATAGGTTAAATTCGTATGAGAATGCTAAAACTTACAAAGAAAAGACCAAGAAATACCATGATATGGGATTAGCCAACAAGATGTTTCGTCCAGGATTAAAAGTGCTTCTTTTCAATTCTAGACTCAGGTTATTTCCCGGAAAACTAAAATCAAAATGGTATGGCCTTTTCATTATAGTTTGAATTTATCCTCATGGAGCGATTGATATTAAAAACCCAAAGACCAATGAAATTTTTAAGGTTAACGGTCACCGACTCAAACCGTACCTTGAACCCATGTTAGTTGAGAGAACAATAGAACTCATTCGTCTCTCTGACAATGAACCTCCAAGAGATTAGGTTTACAGTTGGGTCGAGCCAAAGACGTTAAACAAGTGCGCTAGGTGGGAGGCAACCCACTTTGATGAAATTTTATTTGCGTTTGTAGTGTAATTTAAATATGTTGTTCTCCGTCTTATTTAATTATGGGCATTTAATTTGAATTTTTCAATACGTCATAATTCAAGTTTGGGGGAGAAAAGCATCGTAGTGTTGTATTTATATGTTGCTAATAGTTTAGTTTAGAGTTTGTGTAGAATTTTTCAGAGTGCAGGAAAGAAACGGACCTAACAGAACGTAACGGAAGGACTAAACTGAAAAATTGCCTAAAGTTTGGAAGCAGAAAACACATCAAACATTCTGTTGACCTTGCGGACGCAAGGCCTAAAACCCTTGCGGCCGCAAGGCCCTATTAAATGCCAGATGCATGAACTGCCCCATCACAATCCGTGTAACCGTTTGATTGGGCACCTTGCAGATGCAAGGCCTAAAGACCTTGCGGCCGCAAGACCCCCTTTTTAAGCAGTAGTCGGGCAGCCTTCAGCAGATCACACAGAAAATTTCCCTCTCTCTCTCAAGCAAGGAACAGCAGCAATCCAATCACTCTCACCCTTCTCAAAATCCGGCGAAGCTCCCTCCTATTCCGGGCAAGTTACAACTTAAGTCTCTCCTCCTTCAAGAAAACTCACCACCTCCAACCTCATCTCACCTCACCAAGCTTCGAAGAAGGTGGAACACCATTGATTCCGGTAAGAAGCTTCGACAACCCGGCCAATCTTCTTCTACGATTAAAGCACGCAGTCCAAGTATCTTCTGTCCCTTCACTTTTTTGATTCTTCAAAATATTTGCATGATAGGGTGATAGACGTAGTTGGCGTAATTTTTGCTTGTTTTATTTGTTTTAGTTAGGTTGTGTTTTATTAATTTTTAGAGAGTAGATTTTATATTTTTGTGCTAAAATATAATGGCTCCTAAGCGTAGGAATACCGGCCCGTCCACGTCCCGCTCCGAAGAGGAGGAGCCTTATTACGATGTCGACCGTTTTATTTCTTTTGAGGCTTCGAAGAGCTATACTAGAAAGCTCTCCAAGAGCATAATCCCTGAAAAGGAATTTAAGGCCGAAGATTTCACTCTCCGTGTCCCCTTCAACAATCGAAGGTGGGCCAATCTTATTGTGACTCCGGGCGTGGCCATCGTGGCCCTAGTCCGAGAATTCTACGCCAATGAGCGTATAGGTATAGATGGCGAGGTTATAGAAGTTGTTGATGTTAGGGGTAGAAATGTTAGCTTTTCGTCCCAAAACATTAACCGTTATTTTGGCACCACCAATTTCGCGAGAGGTGCCGACCAGTACAGCCTCCACCTTTCTGACCCCGTTTCTCTCCAGGTGGTAAATGCGGAAATCGCAACACCTGATGTGGTTTGGACCTACAACCAAAACCCACCATTTCGTGCCCGCACCATGGAGGAGACCCATCTCAAGAACACGGCCAAGGTCGTGTTCAAATTCATCTGTGCACGTCTCATGCCTTCCAGTCACCAACACACGGTGACTTGGTCTAAGGCTGTTTTGATCTACACCATCCTTACTAGTGGGTCTGTCGATGTTGGCCGTCTGATCAATGGCCAAATACGGACCCTTATTAGAGGTACTACAAACGCGGGATTCGCATTTCCGAGTTTGATTACCGGACTGTGTAGTGGGGCTGGAGTCGTGTGGACTCCAGATGCAGAAATAGTTCGGGAGGTGCCCAACATTTTGAGGGCTCCTGTTTGAGCACCCTCGCCAGCCACGTGAGAGAGGCCCACGTGAGGAGCTGCCCGAGGAGGAGGATTCATTGGAGGCAATCTCCAACAGGCAGGAGGAACTTATGCTCCAAAATGAGATGGTGAGTCAGCAGTTGGCACAAGTGCGTGCCGACCAGACTTATTTCTCTGGTTGGGTTAACCAGGTGGAGCAGAATGTCTCTACATTTTTTGGGATGCCACCTGACACGATCCCCGAGTTTCGTCCTCCTTCGTTATTTCCTCCCGACTCACCATGAGTCGGAGCCCAAGTTTCTTCCTCTTTTGTTAGGTGGGCCTGTTATGTCCTTTTGAAATTTCTCCTCCATCAACCCTCTCATAGGATGTTCCTCAATTTTGAGGACAAGATAGAAAGTAAGTTTGGGGGGATTCTAAGCCCAAAGTCCTTGCAGGTCCCAACCTAAGGAAGAGTAGAGTTGGGCTACGTTTTTAGGGTGAGGAAAATTTTCTTTTCCCTCTATCGTGTCTCCTCCTCACTCTATTTTCTTGCTTTTTAATTTTTCTTATTTTCAGAGATGTTGGCTTGACTAGAATACAATAATATTTGGTTCTTTCGGGTACCCATTATGGAGACCCATCATCAATTGTGTCATCGCTCATCTCCAACTTCTTTTTATAAAAAATGAAAAAAAATAAAAGAATATTAATTCAAAATTTTCATCCTCGAGTCTTTGTGTAGTCATACTAGTCGATGAGGAGTTAATGCAATGAACCACATAACTTTTCCATAGATCATTCTAGAATTTACTTGATTCTGCAAAATTCTTGATTTTCTCCAAATCTTTGTGCACCTACACCAGTCATAATTATGGATTGATTAGAACTTTTTTATAAAATTTATAGCACCCATTTCATTTTTAACAACAAAATATGCACAAGAATATGATGATAGCTGTCCTAACATGATTGTTGCATTGAAATGTAACTTAGAGTCAATTGCATGATAAGTTAGATCCCTTGGATTTGTCTTACTAATATATCTCAAGCATACTTTCGAACCATGTCTGTATGTTAGTCTCGATTGTCCCTACCATCTGTCTTAGCGAATGCTTATGTGAAATTCAGTGATGCTAAATCTTCGATACCACAACTTCCATAATTGACATGATATTTTATGTGTTTTACTATCTTAAAAACTGCATGAATATTTTGACATTAAGATATGATATAGGCCATCTTTAGATCGTTCGAGCCTAAATATTTCCCGACCTTTACTAAAAAATATCCCTAGTGTCCCCTTTGAGCCTAATTAAAAAGAATGGAGTGTGCTAAGCATACCTTGAACCCCCATTCGACATCATTTCTATTACCCACATTAACTTAACCCTAAAAGTCTAAACACTTTTAGCCTACCCTTTGAGAGAGTAGGATGTGGGTGGGGAATTAATTTTATGGGACCAATTTTCAGTCTAGAAAGTTTTCCGAAGACTTCTTTCTTCCCGTTGATCAAAAAAAACAAATTTTGGAAAAAAAAAAATAGATCGACGAAAAATGAAACGGAAGAAGAAGAGTGCAAGAAGATTCAAATGAAAGCATAGCTTTCAAGAGAAAATATGATAGAAAAATTCTGCTGAAAAAGATGATGAGATATTTTTAGCTTGATATATTGTACAAAACAAGTTTTGGGAAAGAAAAAAAAAGGGAAAAGAAAACCCCCCACTTGTGGTCTTTGCAGGTCCTAGCCTAATTGGGAAAAACTTCCTTTTGTTTGGAAATATTAGGGGTAAAGGGTAGTCTTGCTCTCTCACTTTGTATTATATTCCCTTTCCATCATATCCCCCTACACCATAGCCTTACATTACAAGCTATTAAAGACCTATGGATCTTCTTGCCAATGCTTGTGTTTGTTAATTTGATGGTAAGACATGTAAATTGATCTCCACTTCATATTCATATTATTCGCAAGCTCACTGTGTTAGCATAATCTTAGCTATTGCAAGTAATTGGGGTAGAAGAGCATTGTATGTCATACATAGAAGTGCATGGGATGGATGTATAAGTTTTTAAAATCCTTGGTGATCTCTCTTTCTGTAATAGACTGGGTTTGGATGGCAGATCTCATACTCTGTGTTGCATTGGTTTTATTTAAATTTTGATTTTTAAATGAATGTGGTGCTTAGCTTAATAAAAATGTTTTAGTTAAGATATTCTCTATGACTGGTGATCACACACATACAGAGAAATTAAGACAGGTAGCAGTTTGAGTATAGGTCAGTTTGTTTTATGTGATTAGTCTGCACATATGTGGTGAGCATCTGACTGAGACTACTTTGATATGCCATGCTATTATGACTTGAGGTTGAATCCAAAAAGATTTTTATTGTTTTTAGTATAGTTTTTACCTGCTTTTGTATTTATTAAGTTTTTGTATTTATCTGCATAGTCGAGTCACTCGTAAGAGTCTCCTTGAGTTTGTGGGTTTCTAGAGGAGTGTAAATAGTGTCACCCTCCAAAAAGATTTTCTTAATTTGTGTTTGCTTAATTTTGTATTTATAAGTATTGTTTACTCGTGGACGAGCAAAGTTTAAGTTTTGGGGTATTTGATAGACGTATTTTTTACGTCTTTATCGGGTACTTTTAAGACTTAAATTGAGCAATTCCACGAGGCTTTTGGCTACTGATATGTGTTTTTGAGTTGTTTTATGAGTTTCAGGGTTTTAGGTGGATTTTTGTGATTTATGAAGACTTTAGTGAAGATTTCGAGGAAGGGGCCAAAGTGTAAAATTGAAGAAGAAAAGACAGAAGAACTTTCTGGCCACCTTGCGGCCGCAAGGTAGGCAGCGAATGGGGCTCCCGAAATCAGACCCTTGCGGACGCAAGGTCAAGTCCCCTTGCAACCGCAAGGTACCCAGAGCCGACCTTTTGAGGTTTTCAAGCTGGATTGGAACTCCTATTCCCCTACAACTCATTGGTATAAATAAAGAACGGTAGCCAAAGCCAAAGGACGTCCAAGAAGTAGTTTTAAACAGTTTTAGGTAGGATTTAGAGTGTATTACGTAGTTTAGTTATTGTAATTATAGTTTTGAAGATCGATCCATGTATTCATTCATCTCCGTGTGCAGTTCATCTTCAAGGATGAACTAAACATCCATTAATCTAGGAGTTTGGAGGTAACTTGTATCGAATCTATGGCTTAATATATTTTTATTCATTCAACTCTTGTTGATCATGGTGTTTATCAACCCCTTTATTATCTTGCTTTGAACAAATGAATGTAATTATAAGTGATAAAGGCCTAGATGTGCGGATAACTGCATGACCAATATGCATATGTCGTACACTGGCTCACCATCATGATAAATTGAATCTATCGATGCACGAGAGTGATAAGTTAGGGTCAAGTTCCATCTATGACCTAAGTGACAGTTAGGATCCATATGTTCTTGTGCCTAGGATATAGAATGGACGAATTATTTGGAGATGGAGACTGAACGGTAATTCGACAGGATATGTCCATCTTTCGTGAACGAACCCAAGTTATTAATGATATTTTATTTAAATAAGCTATAGAGTAGATACAAGTGAAACCCTAATCCTAGATTTTCCTCCTCCATAAAATCTTTACAATCTGTGATTGCTACCTAGTTTAATTTAATTTATTGTTTTAGTAGAATAATTAGTTTAAATAAAATCAAAACAAACCCCCCCCCTAGTTTAATATTGCTACCGATAGTCATACTATTTGTGATCTTCTTGTCTCTGTGGTTCGACCCTTGCTTACCAAGGTATTCTACAATAGTCGTGTCCACTTGCAAGGAATAATTAAAATAAGACACGATCAGTCACCCATGCCACCCATCATACCCATGCCACTCATGTCACCCATAGAACCCATGCCACCCATCATATTTAATTGGGCTTTTATCTCCTCATCCTCTCTCGTAATAGGTGAACGCCTTATCCCCCTTAGTGGAGCATTAAAAGGAGGCTTTAGTGGAATATAGTCACCATTGGTACGGCCTGGAGTCCTCCTATCATCTCCGTGAATGGGGGTACGCATATAAGCACCCTCATCAACCTCATATTAGTTGTATGTGCATGTGCCTTTCCAGTGGTTCTCCTACATGACGAAGCAGTCACAACCCTGTTTTATACTCTATCCAGATCCTCCTCTGCATGTGCTAGTCATTTCCCGAGTCCATGTCGACCTCCGGGTTCCATCTATTTCAAAAAATAATTACAACTTAAGTTATGAAATAATAAATGATGTATAAAAACATTCTATATGTACACAATCATATATTACAGATAGATGTGTTTTATACGCATCTATTGAGTATTTTTATAGCTTAGAAATAGCAATTCCACGAGGCTTTTGGTTACTAATATGTGTTTTGGAGCTATATTATAAGTCTCAGGGTTTTAGATGAAATTATGGGATTTATAAGGCTTTTAGTGAAGATTTCAAGGAAAGGTGCAAAGTGCAAACATTGAAAAGAAGTTGGAATTGGAAACTGAAACCCCTTGTGAACGCAAGGGTAGGAGGCCTTGCCCCCACAAGGTCTTCAGCGTGTCTGCCCGATTGGAGTAAAGGCCTTGCGGTCGCATGCATGCCAAACCTTACCCCCGCAAGCCATCCAGAAGCCGCCTTACAGGAGTTTAACCTTGACTGAATCTCCTTCCCCTAAACCACCCTAGTATAAATACATGCCATGTAGCCTAAAGCCAAGGACGGTTTTCTAGACCAATTTTAGTGTGTAATATATAGTTTTTAGCATTTGTAATTATAGTTCGAAGATCGTTCATGTATTCTTTCATTCTGTTGATCTGTTCATCTTTAAGGATGAACTAACCGTTCATTAATCTAAGAATTGGGAGGTAACTTGTAATGAATCTATTGCTCAATATATTTTTATTCAATCAAATCTTGTTGATCACATTGTTTATCAATCTCTTTACTGTCAAGCTTTGACCAAATGAATGGAATCGCAAGTAGTAAAGACCTAGAGGTGTGAATAGCTACACGGCCAAATGCATATGTCGTACACTGGCTCACCATTGTGATAAATTGACCTTATCGATGCACGAAAGTGATAAGTTAGGGTCATGTTCATATATATGATCCTAAGTGACAGATAATAATTTCATATGTTCATGTTCTTAAGGGTATAGATTGGATGAATTATTTATGATGGAGACTGAATTATAATTTGACAATCTATATCAATCTTTAGTGAATGCATGAACCCAAGATTTTGATTGATACTTTAATTAAAAGAACGAAATAGTAGATATAAGTGAATCCATGTTCCTAGATTTCCTTCCACCATTAGATCTTCTTAATTGTGATTACTGTTTTAGACTATTAATTAGATTTCCTGCTTTCCTAGAATAAATTAGATTTAATAAATTTTAAAAAAACCCTTAGTTTAATTGCTACCGATTTACTTGTTATCTGATTACTTCTTGTCTTTGTGGTTCGACCCTTTCTATCATACTATTCTACAATAGTCTTGTGCACTTGCAAGATATATATTTAAGACACGATCAATTACATAGGTTTTTTTAAAAAAAACATGGTGTTTTTTAAAAAATCAAAACAAACGCTTCAAATGGGTGGATGTTTTATATTACTACTGCTACTGCCTCGCGGTTGTATTTAATTACTACCTCTTCTGACTTTCGGATATGTTTAATTACTACCGCTAGCGAATCGCGGGTGTGATATAAAAGAACCGCGATTCCCTAGCAATTGTTTTGCTCGATTTCGAAAAAAAAAATTAACACAGTAGAACAGAATACATCACACATCACACAGAACACAGAACACGTAGAGATCGCATTGTTCACCAATTGACAAAACAAATTGAACTGAAGAAACGAACACATAGAGATCGAACCAAAGAAACGTACCTTTGGGAAAGAGAGAGGGCAGTGAGAGAGAAGTGACTGACTGGATGGAGAAGGAGAACGAACTGGAGAAGAAGGAGAACGAACATGAGCGCCGACTGGAGAAGAACCGTTAGTGAACTTGGTTACAGCAACTGGAGACCGTATACTCTGATTACTCTGATTTTGGGATTTGGGGAGTAATGGATTTGGGAGTAATGGTATTAAGGGAAGGGGTAGGTCATTGTTAATGAAGGGGGTAGGTTGCTGAGGGAGTTAATTGTGGGGGTGTTATGGGTGGTATAGTTAAAAAAGGTTTATAGGGGTAGTAAGGTCATTTCAAACATTAAATGGTGTGACGTTTAGGGATTGCGGTATTACATTTAGCTATTTTTATGTATAATATTATTGTGTATATTTGTATATTTCCCTTCTCGTAAAAAAGATTGATTTATATACAAAAAAAAATGAAATCAGTGAGTGTTACCTTGAATTTAGATGTGTCTCTCTCTTTCGTTGTCTATCTTCTTCTTAAATTGGCAGCAACCCTACCCAAGGATTTCAGATCTATACAAAAAAAAAATCACATCAGTATAGAATATTGATGAAGAATTGAAGATCACAAACTGAAGAGTTAATGGTGATATTTGGATAAAATTTTGAACTTGTAATTCAATTTAATGGATTTTGGATTTGTAAAATTCTATATACAGATGTTGGGTGGTTTGATTTATGGTATTTAGTTTATAGGGTTAATCACACCATTGATCCCTTGAGTATAGGCCGTTTACGGTTTTAGTCCCTTAACAAAAAAAATTCAAATCTGGCTCCTTTGAGTATTAAATTTTTTCAGTGACAGTCCTTTTGATGGATGTCGTTAGAGAAATACTGTTAAGTTGCCCATGTGCATTCAGTAAGGGCTAAAATGTACTTTTTTTCAAACTTAACTTATATCAAAACTTACAATAGAATCCCTAAAGTTAAAAAATGGTCATAAGACTTTCTTCCCCAATTTTTTGAAAACCCAGCATAATTTTTGGGAAGGGTGCCGCTATTCAGCCTCACTTTTCCTATGAGTTGACCCCCCAAAAATTCTCAAAACTCATTCTTCTTATTTTACCCTCTTTATAAGTTGACCCCCCCCCCCACCCCCTCCCCTTAATTGTTTGGTTAGAGCATGTCGAACAAAACTAAGTTTATTTCTTTAAAAAATATTTCCAAAATGTTCGGACGTCCTTGGCCGAACACCACTGTATTGTTCGGCTAGAGCATTCCAAACAACACTAAATTTAATTTTTTTAAAGAATATTTCTAAAATGTTCAGACCTCTTTGACCGAACTACACAGTATTGTTCAACATGCTCTATCCGAACAATACAGTATTATTCAGTCAATGAGATCCGAATATTTTAGAAATTTTTGGAGATTAATTGAAAGGATAAAATAATAAATTTACACTTTTAAAATTTTTTAGAGTTCAACTTATAGGGAAAGGGGGTTGAATAGTGCCACTGCGCCACCATTCTGGGAATCCATGGTTGGATGGATTACCATACCTATCACCCACTGGTTTCGTAAAGATCTGAAGCACAGTTCCTTGATCATCTATATCCGCCAAAATCCCCAATTCCTCACACTCCATAATCTGTTCATCAATCAATACATCCCCTGCCCTCTCTTCAAATTCAGATAATAAGTAGGCGGCGAGGACGACATAAACCCAAACCCCCAATCCCACTCAGTTTCCTCATCTCCTTCAACTTCTTGAATATGTCTTCACTTTCCAAAGCCAAGTACTGCACCCTGAACCCTCGTTGCTAGGTCAGGTACGTTTCCGACGGCATGGTCAACGCGGCGGATGCCGAAATCAAGGTACTGGTACGACGACGCCTTGTTTACGGGCTCGAATTTCGGGAGGAACGTGTGGTTTGGGGATTGTTGTTTGTAGCTGACGTGCAAAACAACGTCGCCGTAGAGATGAACTTCTGCTAAGACGGTGTAATTGTTGAGGTGGATGGGTGGGGACAAGGGTTTAGCACCGTGAGCGACGCTGGTAAAAAATGCGAGCTCGGTGTCATCGACTTCGATGCCGACTGATTGTACAGCGAACCCGTGAGATAAGGTGAAGGCGCGGTGAACGGAGTGGGAGAAGGTTGGAAAGGATGAGGTGTCGGCGACGTTTGAGGTACCGGCGGAGACAGAGGGAGAGTAAGGGGCAGTGAAAAGGAACTGGAGCAAGAGGAACTGGAGCTGGCCGGAACGGAGGAGGTAAGAAGGGTGGTTCATGTTTCCGGTGGAGAGGTCAGACTTAGCGACGATTGATGAACAGATTAAGGAGTGTGAGGAATTGGGGATTTTGGTAGATAGAGATGATCAAGGAACTCTGCTTCAGATCCTTACCAAACCAGTGGGTGATAGGTATGATCTGAAGCCCAAGAAGATGAAATCGAAGCTGGATCTAGTGAGGAGGAGGGTTGGGGTTGGGGTTGGGGCGGCTTGGATTCGAGAGTAGACTGGGTTTACCAAAAAAAAAATGGAGAATAAGGCCTTAAGGTTATTTTTTAAACTTTAGGGATTCAATTGTAAATTTTAGTATAAGTTAGGTTTGAAAAAGAATATTTTAGTCCTTAAAAAATTCACATGAGTAACTTAACGGTATTTCGCTAACGGCATTCATTAAAAGGACTGTCGCTGAAAAAATTTAATAATCAAAGGAGCTAGAATTGAAAAAAAAAATTATTAAGGGACTAAAACTATGAACGACCTATACTCAAGGGACCAATGGTGCAATTAACCCTAGTTTATAATATTAAATGGTGCAATGGAAAAAAAATAAAAAGTTTAATTTTTGGTAGGCATGCATGTTTGCCCGCAGCCCAAGGATGGTTTGGGCTGGGCCAAGGTTTCGCGGGCTAACCCCCCACCCCATCACAAGACGAGTTTTTCAAGCCCGCGGTCCAGCCCCCCTCATTTACCTGTTTTGACAGCTCCTAGCGCGCCTAGCAGGAGTAATAATAGAGAGCCACATAATTTGGATACCTGGTGGATAACTAAGATTTCAGAGTGTAAACAAAAAAGCTATCACGTAAACCAATCTTGACACGAGTTATGATCATGTCGCACATAGGGATATTGTCAAAAAATGAAATACACCGCTCTTTCCATGTTTCTCAGCATAAAAATAACATAATACCCAGAAAACATGCTTCTAGCTGGCTACGAAGAGAAACATCGGCACACTAAGTATCAAATAGATGATTAAAGGACCCATAAATACAAACCTTGTTAAAAGGTCGTGCAAAGGTTCCCCTGGCAAGCAACAAGTCAAAGATATTACATTAGAGTAACTCTTCGCGCTATGCGAAAGAAATTTAATACTTCCAGGCATATATATAAACCAATCGAATCATAATTTTTATTCTGTTTTTCCTTGATGCGACCTGACCCTAAATCTCTATACGAGCCTTAGGTCAAGAACGTGAGAAACACACAAAACACATGCAAAGCTCAACTAAATAGCTAATTGCGGGCAAAATAACACACATGATAAAACATAGTCACTACTGTGACTAATATATATACCACGGCATCTAAAAAGCTAGGAAAACAAAAGTCAACAAACTATTGCTCGGAAAGTAAAACACAATATTTCCACGACAACCAACTAGTGTAATATAATACACAAACACGATGATAAACATTGACATCAAAAGAATAGTACAACATCTTAAATGTCAAGTATCCAAAATAGAGTCAATATAACTCCACACAACAACCCCCATCCTCACACTATACAAGTACAAGCTCTATGGAGTTATAAACCAAAATATCACATGCTATTCATGTGTGCCTCACCACAAACTCTCTGTCTATCCGGGATTTAAAGAAAATAAATAAAGGGAACAGGGTGAGTAATAACCCAGTAAGTTACTACATGCAACTATATGGCATGCTCTTATGCACATGTTATAAACACATTTATAACTCAAGTATAGCTTAATATATACTTGCACACTTCACGTTGATCATGTTACAATTAACATTGACTCAACTTAATTAAGCATATAATCCATGATATATAACTGCAGGAGAGCTTTCCGTCTTGACCCACCTTTCAATACCATAGTTGTGTTGCTATTGCAGTACACACGCTGAATACATGTTGAACTAGTGAACTATGTTCTGAATCAATAGTATCCAGAACCAATTACCTTGGGACTTAACCAGGAGCATCACCTCGAGTATTACCCAAAAGTCTAGCTTCCCAATATCATGTGAATTTCTATAACAAAGGAGCTACGTCCTAATTATTATGGCCAATAGTGAGGGAGAGACCCATGAAATAAACCATAGTGATCATGAGATTTAACTCTCATGAAGACTACTGTGGTCCTATTGTCGACACAACCACATATGTCAAATGAATTCAATGTGATGTACAAGTAGATGTTTACTTGTATTAAACACAATCGTCGAGTCCCAAAGTATGAGAGCTCAACATACACAACAAGCATGCATATTTTCTTGTAAATAAACACTAGCATCTATTTGCTTGCACGCAAATACAAAAGTATGTGATATTTCACATATAATAAACCACACCAAAATATTCCCCAATATCGTAGGAATTAAGCCAATCACTCGTTATGTTTTATTGTTCGTAAATCAACTTTGTTGAGTCATTTGTTCATTATTTATAAATTCCAGGTGTCACCGTAATTTGCGGGATTCATCATAACACAATCTCATTGATGTTTCATTCGACATAATTAAGGTTTAAAACCATTTATCACGACAACAAGTCTCAAATAACAACAATTCATAAATATAAAATTCAATATAGTCACATGGCAGCAGCCCATAGTTCAGGTAAGCTATTATTATACACAGACGAAAGGGGATATAATAACTTACCTCTTCCAAAAAAATATGGGTAACAACACGAAATATTAGTGTACAAATGTAGCCCTCAACACATACATAGAGCTGTCAAAATCTGGCCCGGCTTAGCCTACCCGATATTATTCGAACGGGGCTTTACGTTCTATAGGCTCGATTCAAATTTAATGATTGGCTAGATGGGCTTCGCCGTGGGCCATAAAAATAGGTGAAATAGGTGAAAATAGGAAAAATTGGCTCATCCAATGGGTAGCTCGGTGTTTTGTGTGGGATTGGGCTTTAGTTTTGGCGGCCCGATGAAATTTTAGGTCGGCCCTGCCCGACCTGATTTTGACGTTGGCCATGTGGGCCTGGCACGGACCGGTCCATTGATAGCTCTACGCATACAACACTCCTGCAGAATCAGAATTGAAAATAGGTAAGTTTTTTATTAAAAAAAACAAGTTCGGGAATTAAAACCCTCAAACTCACTCAAAACTCGTGACTTAAAGAAGGAGAAGAAGAAATGAAAGAGAACTCTCATCTCAACAGCCCAAAAGGGTAAGCAGGTGGACTTCACCAACCGGTCAAAAAGGGACAACGCGGTCGCGTATCCTTGATCTAACGTGATCGCGTGTCAACGCGGTCGCATCACAACACATAACACGATCGCTTTACTACTCAACCCAAAATACCATAGTCTTAGAAGATAACGCGACTGTGTCAACCAAGGCAAGGCGATTGCGTTAACATCAACGCAGCCGTGTCATATATATAAGGTGATCGCGTTAGAAGCCCTGCCAAAAATTCTGACTCTCAGAAGATGATGTGGTAGCGCGTCAAACAGAAGACGCGGTGCGTCTGATGCTAGAATTTCAATTCTAACACCAACCAACTGCTATCAAGACCAAAACCAACATACCCAAAGTCCCAAAATGACCTTAAACACAATATGATACAAGCTCAACTAACCTCGAGCACAATCGGACTCTCAGAAGGGCAAATATCAAGTCCTCAACACAAAACACATAAATAACACAATTGGATTAAAAAAGGTGTTAGCGCACAAGTCCAAACCACAATGTCGTCAAGTTCTTACTAGGATTCAACTTAACTAGGTTATCAGTAACTCGACACTCAACAACACGAGCTGGACTGTTCTATTATCCAAACAAGCTCTAAACACATAAACACATTAGACATAACACTAAGCAAATAATTAATCATATTAATACACCCTAATACACAATTAATGAGATATGCAATTCTCGGGTGTTACATGCCCCCATGCAAAACATATTTATTTCAAAATATTAACCATAAATTTTTTGTTGTATTTTTAAGAGCTAATAATTTATGTTGAACGTCTATAAGAATATAATTTTATATAAATCCAATTGATCATTGTGCAAATTAGGAGTAACCGATCTGACCAACCACCATACAATATTCAAAATGTGACAAACGTACTCACATCAACATCCCCGTTCTTAAATTTGTTGTGACTTTTATGATCAAATTTCACTCAAATATTGAAAACAATGGTTATATTTTGGATATTGTAAGTTGATTGCTCAAATCGGTTACCCCAAAATTGTACGATTGACAATTATATTTATATTTTTCCCGTATAAAGAAGTATATAAAAAACATAAAGTTATATAAGAACGTTTGAATTTAATATACAATTTTATTTATATTTTAATTTACAAAAAGATTAATAATTTATTGGTTTTCCACGAGGTGTTCTCAAAGAACATTAATTCTAAAACTGAAACACTCTTTGCCGCTAAGATTCAAAACTTGAATTCAATCTACTAACTCATCAAAACTTAAATGATTGTAATTATTACAATATGAAAAACTAAGTTTGAGAGTGAAAATCTTACGGAAACTCCTAAGAAAGAATATGAGATTTATTTAGTACAAAACGCCCTTGGAAACATATAGTTATAAAAATAGATCAAATGGTATATAATAGAAACTGTGAACATCACTCTAGATCATGTTTCATTCACATGCACATCTTTGCTTCGTGTGAGCTCTGTGCAAAATCTCTAAGACTCTCAACCTGGGTACTGATATCAAGAGGCATCCATCTCTTTATAAAGTGTTCTAGGAAACTTGTCTATGGTAATAAACATCTAACTCCTACAAGTTAGTACATTAACTCCTAAAAATTAAGGCAAAGACTTGTGTAAGTAAACATGATAATAAAAATCATAATAATAAGTTTGTCAAGTTGGTCAGAGTTGTTAATTTCTTGAAGATTTAGTCACTGAAGGTTGGCTGTTCCAAACTCCTTTGGTACATAATTTAATTTTAATTCTTATTGATGAGAAATTCCTCTATTTGCTCCGGTGCCCCTGCACTTTCATTGTTTACCGTCGAAATTATTATGTTTCTCTGCAGTTTAATCCTTTGTCAGCTCCGTTAACCATCCGTTAGCATCAATTGCCTTGGGATACTTGACGGATCCTAACAGGCTTTGACAAAATGCTAAGTGACACATTTAAAGCCAAACGTGACACATTAAAAATATAAAAGTGACAGATTTTAAGGTTGAAAGTGACACTATAAAAGGAAATTTATATAATTCTCATTAAAATACAAAGTAATACTATTAAAACTAAAAAGTGATATTATTAATACTAAAAAGTGACACATTTAATACTAAAAAGTCACACTCTTAATACTAAAAAGTGACACATTTAATATTAAAAAGTGTCACTCTTAATACTAAAAAGTTACACATTTAATACTAAAAAGTGACACATTTAATACAAAAAAGTGGCACTCTTAATACTAAAAAGTGACACATTTAATATTAAAAAGTGATACCCTTAATACTAAAAAGTGACACTCTTAATACTAAAAAGTGACACATTTAATACTAAAAAGTGACACTCTTAATACTAAAAAATGACATTTAATACTAAAAAGTGGCATCCTTAATACTAAAAAGTGACACTCTTAATATTAAAAAGTGACACATTTAATACTAAAAAATGTCACTTTTAATACTAAAAAGTGACACATTTAATACTAAAAAGTGACACATTTAATACTAAAAAGTGACACTTTTAATACTAAAAAGTGACACATTTAATACTAAAAAGTGGCACTCTTAATACTAAAACACTATTAATACTAAAAAATCTCAATGCAATCCTTTAGTTTTTTAAAAATTACAGCACCACCCCTCATCTTTATATATGCAGAGTGTTACTTTTTACTATCAACAGTGTCACTTTATAGTATAAAATGTGTTACTTTTGGTCTTAGAAGTGTCACTTTCCATTTTTAATGAAAATTATAATTTTTCCCTTAAAAAGTGTTAATTTTTGGGCTTAAATATGTCACTTTTAGTCTTAAATGTGTTACTTTCACTTTGAAAAGTGTCTTATTTTTTTATAAATAAAAATCATTACGTTTGACGTTAAAGTGTTACAGTACTTCATAACATTAAAAGTGTCACTTTTTTGCATTAAATGTGTTACTTTTGACCGTACAAGTGTCAATTTGCCTTATAAATAAAAATCTTCGTTATTGACCTTAAACGTGTCACTTTTTATTACTTTGAATTTTAATGAGAATTATAATAAATTTCCCTTTATAGTGTCACTTTTAACCTTAAAATGTGTCACTTTTGTCTTTTCAATGTGTCACGTTTGGTTTTAAACGTGTCATTTAACATTTCGTTAAAGTCCATTAAGATCTGTCAAGTATCTCAAGGCAATTGATGCTAACGGAGCTGACAAATGATTAAACTGTAAGGCATGAGAAACATAAGAATTTCGGCAGCAAACCTTTGAAAGTGCAGGGGCACCGGAGCAAAATGACACATCTCTAGCAATAAAACTTAAAAAATGCATTGGTGAGTTTCGAACCAAAGACCAACCATTCAACCAACTCAACTGTCCTATTTTTGTTATTTCTTATAACATAATATTTATTTACTATAACCTGCGAATTTCTAAATTGGACTCCGTCTTACGGATAAGGATCCATAAAATCATCTTATAGAAGACCACCTCACAAATGAATTAGTACATGTCAAATTAAAATCCTACTACAAAGCAATAACCAAACTTACTAAAAGAACAACAACAACCTTGCAGCCTAAGGAGGTATAACACGACGAAAGAGGGAAAATAGGCAAGATGTACGCTAACAAAAACTAATCCCCGCTCGCAAAAAACCTTGTGCTAAATAATTAATACTAGTAAGAAATGGATGTGCAAAACGTGTTCATCATCACTTTTTAGTATTTTGCTTTTGGAGTGGGGGACAATTAAAATCAATGCCTTTGTGTTTGTATGATTAGCATTCTTTTTTTTTTAATCAAATCACTTAGTTTATTTGCACATGATGATTTATATATATATATATATATATATATATATATATATATATATATATATATATATATATATATATATATATATATATATTTGATTCTGAGTTCATGTCTATAGCACGACGTCAGTTTGAGACTTCATCAATATATGAATCATACAATGTGAAAATGAATTAATATATACCTAGGATTTGGTAGGGGTTAGATATATGTACACTACACAAGGAAAGGGAAGAAAACTCAAATATCTAACAAAATAAAACATTTTACTTGAGCATTTAATTCATAAGAAAACCAAGAATTAAATAATTTAATCTATATTATAAAAAATAGACATGTAAAAAGAACATTTTTGACGAGTGTCAAATCGTCAAAATTAATTCACCTACTTCCCTAATAACGAGTATAAGGTAAGTCGGGATCGTATCCACATGGAACGTTATACTTATTCCTTTTTAGAATTTTTCTAAGTAAATAATGCATACGAATTTATATTTTTAATTAACTAAAAATAAACTAATTACCTAATTAACTGAAAATTAATGCTTCTAATTTAACTAACAAACTAAAGCTTGATTTAAAACAATAAATTTAAAGACCAGTCAATGAACCAATTTTTATCTTGCATTTTACTTCTGATCATAGATGCAAAAATGTCTTGTTAAATCACAAATAAACCGGTTATAAGTATCGACAAACGTCTAACACTCAATCTCTCCTTACCGTGTTGATAATCAAGAGATGCTCGTTAATTATCGTCTAACCGAATTACAACCTCCGAGACGCTCGTAAGATTTAATAACCTGATTGTATTAAGAAGAGAGAGACCCGATTCAAAGCCATGCATATTGAAGCAATAACATGTAACTAAGATTATTCGTTCCCGTAATACGGTCCGATTATGCTTGTGATGCCTAAAAAGTGCATTACTCGCCACTTTGTTAAAACCGAGGACAATTACGGATCAACAGCGTTAACTAGCTATAGACTATTATGTTAATTAATATTCTGGCCACAAACATCAATTAGACACAATAATCTTGCAACGTGCTAAACGGAGAACGAATAAGTATTTATAATGAAACAAGAGTTGATTCCATTAGATCTCACAGAAGTAGAATATTGGAGACTTAATTGTTCATTGACTGGAAGAAAATATTTAGTTACTAAACATAATTAAAATACTTACAAAATACCAAAGATTTAATGTTCCTGCAAGTGTTGAACTCAAGAAAGAATACAAGCTATTTCTACCATTTCTCTTCTAGCAATTGGTAGTGACTTTTCTCCTTCAAAGTTACTGCCTGATTTTCTCTATTACTCCTGGCCGAAAAGTCCCCCTAATCTGCCAAAGATTCCAACATAAAATACCACTCTACTTTCTCACTAAGCCACTACTTGGTAGTTTTAAAACTACCAATAACTTCCTAAAACCACCCACAACTTCCAAATCAGGTTTTTCCTTTTATAAATAAATAGAATTAGGAAGAAATAACAGCTTTCCTAACTGCCCAACAGATCTGTTCGAAAATTCAAAGAACTTGACAACGGCTTTCAGAAATTTGAACAAAGACATGCCCACGTGACAACACAGAATTTCATTTTCTTGCAATCCAGCACTTTTTCCTTAGTTTTCCTCTTTTGTCAGCTCCCTTCATACCTGCAATCATTAAGAAGCACAAAACAACCAAAAGTGTAATATTTACTCTATAATTAATCATAAAATCGGTTAATAATATCACACAATTGCGCTCCTATTAATTTTATTATTTTTTTCTCAATAACAAAAATTTAGTCTTCTTCTTGGGGTTCTTACTCAGGCCCGACCCTGAGGCATGTCCAGAGGGGCGACGGCCATGGACACCCAATTTTGGGGACCCCAAATTTGTAAAAGCTACCTTATATATTATATATACAATTAATGGTAAATTTTATCAAAATAAACTTCATGACATGCTGGTAAAGGCGCTTTGAAACTTGGAGGAGTATTAGAATTTTATACATTTTTGGTTTGTAATTTGCTTTCTAAGATATCAAATATATTGTGTGTCATTAGTACCAAATAGGCTTATTGCCCTTATGGAAAATGTATTTGAATAATGTCATGTCTAAGAGGTCCAATGTTCAAGTTATATCTTATCAACTAAAAAAATAATTTAATTGAATTTTTATTTTTATCTCTAGAAAGGGCCCCTTTGATTTTTTTCTCACCATGGGCTCCCAAAAGTTCAGGGCTGACCTTACTCTTACCTCACAACAATGATTAGTTTAGAAACATGAGATACAATAACTTTTTCAATTATTTTCACCTACACATGTGACTAATAAAAAGTAATCATAACAATATAACATATCACAATACAATCATGTAGATGTTATAAAAATAATATATGATGGAAAATATGAAGCCTCTGTGCACAACATTTTGAACTTCGTTTGCAGTGAGTGGTTTTAGCCTTGATAGTTATTGGCAATGGCAAATTGAAACCTCGATAACCATTGCCCCTTGTATGCCATTATGTAGATTTCTTCTTTATTTGAAGTGCAAACATGTGAGTTATGTTAGTCAGTAAGTATGCTTTAGTTTAGTAGTTGCTGGCTAATGGAAACCTAGATAACTATCATGGCCCAATTCATGGATATGTTATAACTTATAATCCATTTTGACATCCCTCTGCCTTCTATTTTTTTCAACCCATGATGATTGTTAATGCATTCAGTTGCTGAGACACAGATGGATGATATTAGGGGATGAGGAAGGTAATACAACAAAAGATGGGTCGCTGCAACTTAACTATCCCAAGAGTATGCTCCTACTTTTAGTGCTGCTATTCCTTAATGTGAAAATTATGGTACTATTAGAAGCCTGATTGGATACATGACATGGACGAAACAACAAATAATCCACACACAAACCAATGATTTGTTAATAGAATTTAGAGAGATGAATAGACGAACCGGAGAGGACAACGGATTCCTGCGGCTGCGGGGAGGGCTGGAGAAGAAAACTGAGAGAAAGAAAGCTTTGGAAAACAAAAATTGTCACTTATAAACAATATAGAAAAAGATTCAAATTTCTCTACTAACTTCATTTATCAGACAAACAGAGTCCAATTCTACAGATAACTCATGACAAAATAGAATCAGCAACTGAATTCGCAACCAAGTAAGTTTGTAACACACACGAAAACAAATAAAATAAATGGTAATAGTCAAAGAAAGCCCTAGAAAAATTACCTGAACTTAAAGAGATGATAGACAGAGTGTGTTGACGTCAGTGGACTGGCGATTGGGGGATTTTGAAGAAAGAAATGTTAAAGCGGCGGAATGTGATTCAAAACGCTTGTAGCGTTAATTCAAAACGAGAGCGCAAGGTTTGTCCAATATGCGTACCCTGTCACTCTCGGCGGAAGAATACCGCATTGGATGAATAGACGGAAGCACAACAGGAGGGACAACTGAACGTTCGGCGGCTGGGGGAGGGCTGGAGAAGAAAACAGCGACATCGGCGGCTAGGAGAATAAAAGGGAGAAAACCACGGTAGAGAGAGGGGGGAAACAAAAAAGGATTTGAGAATAAAAGGGGATCCAAACTCAATTCTAATAGTATAAGGAAACTCATTCAACGAAGAAGGAGAATAGGCGGAAAATTATGCGTGAGGTTGGTTTTTTTTTTTAATCTAATAATTTTTTTATTTTTTTAAAGATTGGAGGACATAGACCGTACCCAAAGTCTTAATATTATTATTTTAATGCCTTGAAAGGCAAAGTGTACTTTTTTTTATATATAATTTTGTTATTAGTAAGGTTTGAACTATTGTCATGCATAATAAGTAACAACCATATGCCACTAAACTAAACAAGCTTGAGGTTGTTGACATGCTTGAAAACCCAAATAAATAACAGCCATAAGATATTGTTAAAAAATTAAATCCTGACCTCTGAATAATCCTATCAATTACACATGTACGAACCTAACTGTTTTATATTTTATATATATAATAGAACCTCTTTATTGGCTGAGAGAGGAAACACTATTGGATTCATTATACATCATTATTGCCTATATATTATATAAACAAAGTCAATAGAAATGGAGAGAGACTTTCTTCGAGAAGGTAGAGTGAGTAGCCCTCTCCGGCTCTCCTGAGAGTAGTGGTTGTAAGGGGCGATTAGACCACCAATTTAATAATCATAGAGAGGAGGGGAGAGAAGATAGGGATGGGGAAGAGAGCAGTGTTAATAGGGTGCAACTATAGAGGAACAAAGGCGGAGCTGAAGGGATGCATCAATGATGTGTGGAGGATGCATCGTTGCCTAGTGGATCGCTACGGTTTTTCTGAAGACGACATTACCGTCCTCATTGACACTAACAACTCCTATACCCAGCCCACCGGCCGTAACATCAATTGTGCCCTCTCCGATCTTGTCCAATCTGCCCATCCTGGTGATATCCTCTTTGTCCACTACAGCGGCCACGGCACCCGCCTCCCTATAAAGATAGACGACCAAGATAACACCGGCTACGACGAGTGCATCGTCCCCACGGATATGAACCTTATCACCGGTATTTCTAGCTTTTTTTCTTTCTTATCTTTCTTCTTATCTTTGTTGTACTTGTGCTAGTCTTTTTTTCAACATTTATATTCGCTGCTGACCGACCAACCGATCGATATTAGTCTTATCTTAGGGTTCATTCTTTAGGTTGAATCAGGTCTCGCTAACATAAGTGTATTAGTCTTAAAGATTATATTGCATATTTGCATGTATTGGAATGACTTTATAAGACCTTTTTCTAAGAGAATTATTTTATAATGACAATAGCCCATTTTCTTTGAAGTGTTTTTTTTTAACTTGAAGATAAACAGTATTTTAATAAAAAAAATCTATATTATAAAAGAGTTTATGGTCTAGCTGATGGCCCTGATCGAAATTGTGCTAAATATAACTGACAATGCAGATTAATTCGTAAGTATGTGAGTTACAAATGAACCTCTCAGTTATGAGTTATGTTTGAATTACCCCTTTACAATTATATATAAAACCTTCAGTTGTGGTTTTTGTTTGAATTACCCCGTCAGTTATGAATTTTGTTTATTCCGACCATCCATTGAACTGATCTCATACCAACACCGTATCTTGGTACGGGCACATATACTAGTATATTTTTAAACGCAAACACAACAAAAAATATTCATCAATTGCATGCATTGTACCACTGCCCTATTCGAGTACTTAAAACTTACTCCCTATGTTCCTAATGAATCGCCTCGTTTGACTAGCATATAGATTAGGAAAAATTAAATGAATCTATTGTAAAAGTTTTATATAATATGTTAGTTACCTTTAAAGCTTATATAGTTATATGCAAGAGACTACTATCAAAGTATATGAACAAAAAGTGATGGTAACATAGTGAAAGTGTTTTTCTAAAAAATAAAATTTTAAAACATGATAATTTTTTTGGGAACGGATAAAAAAGAAAATCATGATAATTATTTAGAAACATGTATTATAAAAAGAGTAGTCTTGGTTGGAGTAGGTAGATTGGTGTGGCAACACTAAGGGAAGGAGCTTTTAAGGGAGAAATTTGGTCGGTCGAATAATTTTTAACCCCTTTACAATCTTATATTTTTTTGTAATTGAAAAAAACATGTTATGCATCGGGATATATAAAATCATGCATCGTGATGCATAAGATAAGACACTTCCATGTATTGTGATGTACAAATGATGCATTGTGATGCATGGAGTGTCTTTTTACGGATACAAAATAAATTTAGGGATGTAAAACGGTTCAAAAGTTTGAAAAAGAGGCTGACGCATAATTTTTCTAACTTTTTAAGTTCTAGCCCCCACAGTTGTTTTGTCGTGGACTGTGGCTGTGATGTCTTAATCTTTTAATCTTTCTATTTTAGCTTAAATAGCAATTTGGTCATCCTATTTTCACACTTTTTTTCGTTAAGCTCACGGTGATCCGTTCAATTTAGTGACTGTACTTGGTCAATCTAATCAATAAGGTCACCGGGGATCATTTCTATTAGTTAGATGGACGGAAATATTTGAAATAACCCAAATACCCTTATTAATGTTAAAGGTTTTCAGTTTAAAATGTTAATAGTTAAGAGGTCAAACTAAATAATCAAAATACCTATATTTAATTTATATTTTCATTAATTTATTCAATAACTCATCTTAAATCTTTTTTCTTTCATTTATATTTTCATTAATTTAATTTATATTTTCATTTATTCATGGGAACACTAATTACTTACATTGATGGATTATTAACCCTATAGTAAACCCATCTAGGGAATAATAATTACTTACATATTAAACAGCAAAATCATTAGGGGGAAAAACAAAAGAAGCCACAATTTTTCTTAACAGCAAGACTTTGGCCTTAACATGGAGCCGAACCACCAAACCCATATAGAGTCCTCCCCTGCCTCTTCAATGCTTATACCACATCTATGGCCGTTATCGTCTTTCGGCGAGTGTGCTCAATGTAGGTCACAGCATCACATATAACGTTCTCAAAGAAGATTTTGAGAACTCCACGCGTCTTCGTCTTGATTCCACCGCACCTTAACCTTCTCACCCGATTGGGATAGATATGAGAGATGGCAGATCCGCCCGCCCAATAATGTAGATGGTTTCCAAATTGATCTTCCAAGTGAAAGAGTTGCTTTCGAAGCAAAGCAGATAGTGCCTGGGAAGTCCCACGATAGATGAATCCCGAAGCACCACATCTATACCAAATCGACAGAAGAAAGCTCTCGTATATCAGTCCGCTGATACACTTCACTTCACCCCTGCGAGCCAATCTTTTGATTGCCGGTTTCGTGATTCCCTAGATGTTGTCCTGCATAACCTTACGGTGTCGCTTCGATCCTCCCTCTCCTCCCTTGCCGCGTCCCGACATAGTTGGATTCGATCACGTTTTCACCAAATCTTGACTTTGAAAATCTATGAAATGAACAGTAGAGTTGAATTTAAATGGAGATGAAGTTGACGATCTATTGGGTTTGGGTTTGGTTTGGCTTCTCTCTATGAAATTTCGGCACTTTTCAAATTGGGGATTTTAGGGGGAACAAAGTAGTGGTCGGTTATATTAGCTTTCATTGATGAAGAGTGAGTATCTAAGGATTTGGTGTATTATTCTAGCCCCTCTCTCTCACCCTCTCTCTCTCTCTTTTAAAAAGAAGAAGCACGGCGACACCCTGCAAGATTTTATTAAAATAAAAAAGAAATACAAACTAAAAGAGGACAACCAATTTTGCTTTTATAAATTAAAGGACAGAGGAGTCTGACCTCGAAAAGGTAATACATAGCTAAAAAGATCAAACAATTGAAAGAAAAGCAACAACTAAGAAACCCTGCGCCGAATGTGAGGAGTGTCATTTTTGTCCAAAATAAGAGAGTCACGGATATGGGGGGCAAATTAGGGGTGTGTAGGATTTTTTCGGAATCGGACCGAACCAATCAAAACTGGACTGGAAATACTTTGGTTTGGTCTTGGATCTGAATTTTCATAAAATTGAATATTTGGGTTGGTCCCGGTTCTCAAACTAAAAAAACACGGAACCAGATCGAATCAACTCAATATATTGTTTATATATATATATATATATATATATATATTAATTCCTAATACTTTTTTTATTCTACTTTTAAATTGGTACTCTTTTATTATTTTGTTTCCACCAGTTTGTTATGCTATGAGTTTATGAGTTCGACATTTTTAATTGTTGAATATACTTTTATCGAAGGTTTTTTAATTTTTTTTGAAGTTTCAGTCTTAAAATTTTTATTATTATTTGTATTAAACAGTTAAAAAGTAAAAAAATCATAGTATTGGTCTGGTACTGGTTTTCATACATCTTTGATTGGTTCTGGACCAGACCAATGTTTTGGTTCTCATGCATATTGAGTTGGTTCCGGTTCTAAATTTTTTAAGAACCAGACTATTGGTCTGATTATGATTTTCTTTTTCTTTTTTTCCAAAAAACTGGACCGAACTGAACCAAGCTCACCCCTAGGGTAAATCATGAACATCATAAAATTGGGTTGAAGCTAAAGAGTCACATCCCAAATTAGCCAGCAGATCAGCAACGCTATTAACTTCCCTATAGAAGTGACATATATCAAGAGCAAGCTCCCTTTGGATTAGGGCTGGCAAAAAACCCTGTTTTCCCTTCCCGACCCGACTTATTTCGGGATGGGATTCGGGAAATATATCAATCCCGTCAGGATTCCCGACCCGCCCCGACTATTTTTTTTAATTCTTTTAATTTTTTAAAATATTTTGAGTGTGTACTGTTGCCAAGCCAAAAGACTATTTTTAAAGCAATGTCTATTTTGTGTTTGCTGAAATTATTTAATGGTATTTGTTAAATTTATTTTTACAATATTGTGGTTTTTTTTTTTTTGTCTATCAAGTTTCTGCACTTAGTGCAACTCTTCTCATGCGAGTAAGGGGTGCATTTTGTTCATAATGACAGATTCATCAATACTCACTATTAAGTAAATATTCAAATATACTTGTAAATATACAGTCTGAAATCTTAATCACGATGGAGACATTTTAAAAATATTTTAGTGTCAGAGATACTGTTCATAAATATTATAGTCGAGATTACGAGATTTTTATCTCTCGAACTGTTGGGATCCTGACATATCGGAATCTCGATACGTCGGGTCCCGACACTTATCGGGAACGGGATCGTGAAGGAAATTGAAATCTCAAATTCTATCGGGACGGAATCGGGATAAGGCTAATCGGGACGGGTCCCGTCCTAATTCCACCCCTACTTTGGATAGTACTAATGCAATGGAGAGTGTACCAACATTTCCAAGGAAAGGAATGATTAGCAGTGAGACAACCCACAAGGACTTTGGAATCCAGCTCAATAATGGCTCCTCGAAGGCCATCATCTTTAAGCCATTGCATGCCCTTAAGAAGAACCTTAGCTTCAGCCATGGTGTCGGAAGAAGATGCATAATACTTAGAGAAAGCATAAATAAAATCTCTGAAAGCGTTTCGAACAATACCACCACCCCCACTTATACCCGGATTGCCACGCGAGGCCCCATCAGTATTTAGTTTAACCAAAGGATGAGAGGGCCGAATCCAACGAATAAGCTGAAGTTGGGGATGACCCAAGAGAGCTGGATTAGGCCGCATAGGATGGGCGTCCATCAAAGTAGACAGATCTTTGTGAATAGAAATAATTAAGGCAGAAGGAGATTGGCCATGACCCTTAAAAAGGAAAGAATTTCTATTCTTCCAAAGATACCACAAAATAAGCGACGGGATGGCAACATGAGCCAAGGATTGCTTGTGATAAAGCCACCAAGAGAGGCAATTTTGTTGAATGGAAATGGTACAAAACTGAACTTGATATTTAGCACTAAAAACTGACCAGATTTGAATCGCAGTAGGGCAATGGAGAAAGACATGGTTGAAAGTTTCGATGTTACCAGAAGTGCAGCAATTACACTTAGAAACAATGTGGAATCCCCTTTGCAAAAGAGCTTCATCAATGGGAAGTTTTCGATGAAAGAGCCTCCACGTAAAGATACTAACATGTGTTTGGGAGTTTGGAGTGCCAATAGAACTTAGAAGTCAAAAGACTGGGCTTAGGATCCTTGAGGTGCTGCCAAGTCGAAGTGATAGAAAAACGGCCAGAAGAGGAAAGGGTCCAGCATAGAGTGTCTTCAAGATCCTGAAGAAAGCAATTATGATTCAGGATGCGATGCACGTCAGTGGGAGGGGGGGGAGCGGGCAGCAATGGCAGGATCAAGAGTCGAATCATCAAGAAAGAGATCCCGTACAGAAGTAGCTAGAACATATTGGGGTCTCGTAACAGGGCCTCCATCCAGCCACTTGTCAAACCAGGGGGAGCAATTTCCTTTGCCCACAAGCCATTGCAAGTGTTGCTCCACAAAGGGGCGGATATCTAACATACGACACCACACATGGGAGACTTTGGAAGTAACCTGAACCGGGTGAAGCTGATGGCAGTATTTGGCCATAAGGAATCTGGACCAGAGGGATTTATGGGCGCGAAAACGCCACCAAATACTAGCAGAGTAAGCTCTAGTGATATCATTCAGTGAACGAATCCCAATTCCACCTTCAGTGACAGGAGTACAACATTGCGACCAAGAAATCCAATGAGAGCGCTGATGGTGATCAATTTGACCCCAAAAGAAGTTAGCCATCATTTTATCGACCATATGAATGACTGATTTAGGAGGGTCAAGGGCAGCAAGATGATAGGCAGTGATGGAGTGAAGTACCGAGTTAATGAGGGTGATCTTACCAGCAACAGTTAAAAATATACCAATCCACGAGTCAATTCTAGATCGAAGTTTCAAAATGAGGGGATCGAAATATTTTTTAAGCTTGCGCCCATAAAATAAGGGACATCCCAAGTAAATAAGAGGAAATTCCTTGCGAACATAACCCAAGAGAGTGGCGATAGAGTTAATGTGAGCTGAAGGAAGCTTGGCAGAAATAGTAAAACTACACTTACTGGAGTTAATAGCCTGACCCGAGAGCTGCTCATAACTTGAAAGAAGTTGCTAATGTTTTGAGAGAGATTGAGTGCCGCCATTGCAAAAAATGATAATATCATCCGCAAACGATAAGTGGGAAATAATAGGGTAGCCATTAGTCGAGGAATAATCAGTATGAGGGTTAGAAGAGTGCAACTCGTTCAAATTGCGACCAAGAACCTCGGCAACTATAATGAAGAGGGCAGGAGATATAAGATCACATTGGCAAAACCCTCTAAAAGAGTGGAAGAAGCCCGACGGAGAGCCATTAACCAAGACCGAGAACCAATTATCGGGGATGAGACGCCAGATGATATCAATGAAAGTTTCACAAAATCCAAATCGACGGAGCACTTTAATGAGGTAAAGCCAATCAATTCTGGAGATTGGCAGCCAACATCTAAACAAAACGAGTCCTTTTACCGGCCTATCCTCTCTAGCGAGTTCGACATTCCGGTGATGCTTGGCGACGTCCTGGGTATTGCTTCATATCTTGCTTTTAAAGAGAATACCAAATTGTGTTCAGCAGGGGCATTTTTGGGGTTTTAAGTTTTTGATTCAAAAAACAGGATGGAGTGATGAACGTGAAAATAAAGTCAAGTATAGTGATTAAATTGAGGAAAAAAAAGTACAGTGAGCTTAACAAAAAAAATGTTAAAGTAGGGTGATCAAATTGCTATTTAAGCCTTCTATTTTTTATAGCAACAAGAAATAACATAATATTTCTTTTAATTTTCAATTTGGTTACTCTACTCTCGCCCAAAAGTCATTAAAAACACTTTACTTTATTTTTTTCAAATTGCTTACACTTTAATCACTCTACTTAGATTTACTATCAATAAGGCCACTATAGTCATTTATATCCATTATGATTGACATAAATCATTTAAAAGACCAAAATACCCCCGGTCTCCCAACTCAAACTATCAAAACCAAGAGACAGTCACCACCACACCAACATTTCGGTCCACTCCACCATTAAGAAAATTAGATATGAGCAAGAGAGTGCAATAACCCCCCCCTTCCTTGCTCTCTTTCTCATAGGTTCAACTTAACCCCCTGAAACTCCAAGAGTTTCTCTTATACTCTCTTCTGAGTACTCTGAAGAAACTCATTATCCCACTCATTTTCTCACTATCCAAACATGGATTTAGCCGCAAAAGCGCCAATTCATCGACTTTCACTCCAGCTTCCTCCTCGGTGGCTCCCTACCATTAGACACCAGGAAACCCAAGTTTTGTGTCTCCGACTTATTCCAACCCCAACCACCTATTGCTCCCTCAAATCCACTCCAAAAAAAATTCCTAATTTCCTCGAGATCATCCGCAAAAGCTTTGGAAATATCCACTGCACAAACCACCCTTATTACCAATCAAGAACACAATCGATTACAACCACCACAACAACAATCAATCGTGTTTCGAGGATTCAAGTGTATCAATACGACATGAAAAAGGGTCAAAATCTGTGTATTTTTTCTCTATTTTCTTTGTGTTTAGTTCCAGACTTCATGCATTTCCATGTAAATGCACTTGAATTTGGATTCATAATAAGAGAATAAAATAATTTTTTGGTCCCTGAACTATACCAATTATATGCGTTTGGTCCCTGTACTTTTTTTGTAATGTATTTGGTCCCTCAATTCGGTTTTTTTGGTCATTTCCCCCTTCATACCGTTACCGTTACTAAAAAATTAACATTGGCTAACTTTTCATAATGTCCAAACCATATGGTGTTAATGTGTAATTTGAAAAATTAAACAATCAATTAACTAACTTATTTTTGGTCAATTCCCTTTTTTCTCTCTCTTCCTCAAATCAAAATCAAAATTAAACAATCTCTCCTTTTCTCTCTCTTCTCCGATTCCCTCCCCTTTCCCTCCGATCTCTTCGTCGCCGACATCTGCTGCCTCTCTCAGCCTCCAGGGACTCTGGGCCCTCCAGACCGGCCTCTCCCTCCACATCGACTCTCTCATTCCCGAGGCTGCCACAAGCCACTCGACGTCGTTAGCGGCGTCGAGGGCTCCACCAAGTGCGATCTCGACGACTCCAACCTCAGGGCCGCCGCCATCCTCGATCTCGTCTTCGTCCTCCACGTCTCGTTCGTTGCCCTCATCCTCATGGTCACTTACGCCGCCGTTTCCATCATCCTCATCCTTTAATGTGAAACAGGCGGAGCCTTAGTCACCAGTTGAAGGTCGATTTGGAGGTGTTTCCCTGGAGACTGGAGGTCGATTTGGAACTTGGAAGACAGTGGCTCCTAGTAGAATGGTGTTTTTTTGCATGAGAGACAGTGAATGAAGCTATTCTCATGGGAGATATTTTGCAGAGGCGAGGGAAAATATATGTTAATTGGTGCTATGTGTAAGGAGTGCGATGAGTGTTAATCATCTACTCTTACACTGTCTGGTGACAGGGAAGCTGTGGCATATGTTGTTTCTAGAATGGTAATGCCGTGCTCAATGAAAGAACTTTTTGGTGCCGGTCTTATTTCAGAAGAAAGAAGAGCATAAATTTAATATGGGAAGCTTCCCCCTTAGGAGTACTATGGACAATTTGGAGAGAGAAATCGAAGGGTTTTTGAAAATGAGTAAAGCTCCATGGCTGACCTGAAGAAGTTGTTGCTTAATAGTCTGATCTCCGTCTCGATCGAGTCTGAAATCCAAGCCTGGATCAATCGGAATCCAAAAATTGACGAGCTTGAGAGAAATGGCCGGAAGAGAGAGAGAGACTCTGAGGTTGACCGGATCTGAGAATTTGGTTTTTGACTTTTCGTGAATTTGGTTCTCAGACTTTTCGTGAATTTGGTTCTCGACTTTTCGTGAATTTGGTTTATCGGGGAAGAGAAATGATCTGGCTTTCAATTTGACATGTCATTGTTGTTTAATTTTTCAATTGACGCGTTAACCCCTGTAGTTTGGATATTTTAAAAAGTTAGTCAATGTTAATTTTTTTAGTAACGGTAACGGTGGGAAGGGGGAATTGACCAAAAAAACCGAATTGAGGGACCAAATACATTACAAAAAAAAGTACAGGGACCAAACGCATATAATTGGTATAGTTCAGGGACCAAAAAATTATTTTATCCTAAGAGAAATTGAAGGACTTCTTACTCAAAAATCAACAAGGGCATTTTGGTATATCAACAAATCAACAACGGTGTATCACGATTTCAGCTTGTAAATTTAGGAGTTGTGGAGAATCATTTTGTTCAAATCTCAAGAAACTACGACGTGGAAGAAGCAATAGCCGAACATAGGTTTGTCAACGCTAGTGGATCTTTTCTAGTTTAAATTTTACACAAAATCTATTTATCAACAATAATTGATCTAGGTAAATGAACTGAAATTTATGTACTCCCTCCGTTCTAAAATATATGTCGTTTTGGAGTTTTTCACACAGACTAAGGAAACATATTGTAAAGACTAAACTGTACTTATTTACTTTACTTTAAACATTAATGATGTGTCTTTTGATACTCTTACCCAAATAGTCAAATACAAGTTACGGAGTCAATAAATATGAGTAGAATTAGAAAGAAAAAAAAGTAAAAAAGTTTATTGAAAATTGCAAAGTGACATCTATTTTGAAACAAAAAAACTCTCCCAAAACGACTTATATTATGGAACGGAGGGAGTATAAGTTTTGGATGGTAGTGAGGGTATTTTTGGGTTTTTTGTAAAATTTTAAAACTTACTATCTATATATCTGAACCGATTGATGACGTTGATGCTAATGTCTAAGTAAAGTGACTGAAGTCTGAAAAAATTGAAGTGAAGTGAGCTGAATGAGATTTAAGCCATAGTAAAACTTAATAAGAGAAAAAACAGAAAATAAGACTGGTAACAAAACCTATAAATGCTGATAAAGACCTAATATATTCCGCGACACTTTGAGCAATGTAAAAAAAACACTGAAAGGGACATGTGGGTACTAACCAGATCTCATCAGATTGAAAACCAAAACTTTAATTTGAGTAATATGACAAGGTCAATAGAGCTGGAATTATTTTTTTAATTTGTTTCATATGAGTGTAAAATATACTTCATTCGTTACAGGTAAAGATTCCCTTTTGAAAATTAATTTTTTTAAAAAGAAAATAACATTTTTAGTAGCTCATTAGTTATAAAATGACACTTTTATGTCTTAATTTTTGAAAGGAGGCTCTTTAAGTAAAACATCCATCAATAAAATAGTGAACTCTAGAATAATGTACTCTTTATCTGAAAAGGAAATATTTCAATTTACAAAGGAAGAAAATGGCTCAAAAGAGGAAAACTTGATGTAACGGAGAGCAAGAGAGGTAAGGGTTGAAGTAGTAATATAGGATAATCAGGAAGGAGAATATAAAGAAACAAAAGAGATACGTGTTCAATAATTTGTTAGTAATTAGTCAAAGTTTGGTAGAGAAAATGTCTTTACGATAATTTTTTTTATTATATAATATAACTTTAGTCGTAAGATTAATTAATAGAAACATTACAAAAAGTAAAAATTTATATTATAATTTTATTAAGTAGTTAATTACTGTTCAGAATTAAATCTCAAAGATTTACTATTTTACAGTTTTACTAGACATTTATTGTTTTATTGAAATCTTATTACCTTAATTATTCAGTTTCTTCTCCATGATTATCTCTAAATTTTTTTTGTGCAACCTAGATTTACTATTTTACAAATATTTAGTTTATAGTTTCTTAATTGATTGTTATCGTAATCAACTGAAATCTCAATTTAATTTTTGTTCGGCCTAGATTTAGTTTTTTTTTTTATAAAAAAATTTTATTCGTAAGCTTTGTAATTAATTTTTTAATTTTAAATATTTTTATTTTTAATTTCTTTCTTTTAAAAAAAAATTATGCTAACTTTCTTTTATTGGTATGAAATCTTTGTTAGTTCACTCAGTCTTATTTAATTTATTTTATGGTTTTTGTCTGAGATTTTCATTTTAAAGTTTATTTAAATTAAAATGTGTTGGGTTGTTGTGTGTGAGAGAGAATATTTTGAATGCTTAATTATACTTTTTTTTGGATGAGTTACAAAATTTTACAGCTAATAAAATGTGTTTTTCTTTAGTTTTTGAGATGTCGTCTTTGCTTTGTGTAGTGTACATTGATTCGTCCCCTACAAAATCTAAAACATATATTAATGTATTCGCATCATACTCACTTCATACACTGATCATCTCTATACTGATACAGTGGCATAGGCACGGACACGAAATCTAGTAATAATAGAATAACTATGTTGTTCATAAATGTTTGAACTAAAAAATAATGTTAAAATATAATTATGAAAGTAACTTGATTAATTAACTTAACATGCGCAATTATTTAAGAGGTAATTTTATCCAAATATGTATTTATTTGATACAATTATTAAGAATATAGTAAATAAACAAAAATTATAGTGGAAATAGCCTCTCCCTATTGTTAGATTATATCTGATCATTCATATAAATTTACTAGATCTTCGTGTCCGTGCCTATGACACGGTGTCAGTATATCTGATTTCGTCAATTGAAACGCCAACGTCTAAATAGAAGGTGCCATTTTTTAAAAAAAGTTACAGTTGAGGGGTACATTACTTCAAGTAGCAGTTGAGGGGCGCTATTCGAACTCTACCTATAGTTGAGGGGGGTTATTTGTAAGGAGTTATATGTAACTGACATATGAACGTTTGATTTTGTAGCGGAATCAACCCTCGTAGCAAGATAGTCCCAGTCAATCAATTGAGTTCTATTGTGAGATTATATTAATGTAAGGTTGATGTTTTGTAAGGGGTAATGGTTTAGAAAATTAATCTCAGGGTGTGACTGCTCATAATATTAATTGTAGGGGGTGACTTTGTAACAGGGTTGGAGAAAATAGAGATTTAAAAGTGGATAACTACTCTCACACATGTGAATGTGAGAGTGAATCACAACCATTAAATTTTTTAAAATAATTTTATCTTAACCTCTAAATAGCTTTAGTCAATTACATATATGTAAAAATGAGCTCTATTGTAATATAGATTAGCGAAATAGTTGTGATAATGATCCTAAGCTAAGGCTACTTTGTGCTTCTCTTGGGATGACGTTTTTGTCCTTAATTATATAAGTTAATTACTTTTTTGTACATCATATAAATTGAAGTAGCCGATTTGATCAATAAACTTTTAATATTTAAATATGACTCATTTACTCATGATTTGACGTGCACCGTCAACAGCCCCATTATCAATTTGGATTAGAAGCTTGTTAGTTAAATCAATTACCCCAAATATATACGATGGTCAAAAATATAATTAATCCTAAATATATTTATTACTTTCTTGGTTTCACTTAAATAGTTCAAATTTGAAATATCTAATAATTAATGAATATATAAAGTTAGTCATTATTACAATAATATTTTAGCGTAATTAACATATTTATAACAAGTGGAGAGAAAAGTTGAAAGATAATGAATATTATAAGCATAATTTTTGAACCAACCTAACTCTTTTTATTTGAAGGACTAAATAGCAGAATACGTTAAAATCAAGGGGCTGATTAGCCTTTTATAAACAAGGTCAACGGAAAATTATGTAGGAAGATAAAAGGGGGTGGAGGAGGAGGAGCTGATTGATACTTTGTTGACGATCAGACCACCAATCAGAGAGATGGTAAAGAAAGCAGTGTTAATAGGGTGCAACTATGGAGGAACGAAGGCGGAGCTGAAGGGATGCATCAACGACGTGAGGAGGATGCAGCGTTGCCTGGTGGATCGCTTTGGATTCTCGGAGGAAGACATCACCGTCCTCATAGACACCGACGACTCTTTTACCCAGCCCACCGGCCGCAACATCCGCCGTGCCCTCTCTGATCTTGTCCGATCCGCGGACCCCGGAGACTTTCTCTTCGTCCACTACAGCGGCCACGGCACCCGCCTCCCCGCTGAGACCGGCGACCTAGATGACACCGGCTACGACGAGTGCATCGTCCCAACCGACATGAACCTTATCACCGGTATTTCTTTTTCTCTACAAGGAATTTGTATTTTTCCTTATTTTAACTTTTTTATAATCGCCGACCGATCGATCTTAGTTGGATGATAAAAAAGGATTTAGCGGTAGGAAGTATTATTAATAGCAGTCCACAGATGCGATCATTTCATTTCAAAGGGGGTTGCGTACCGACGATGGTAGGGGGATCTGATCCGTGCACTTACAGTTACAGCAACCCTCAATTCCAGTTTTAGATATTAGGGTATAGTCCATCGCAATGCTTCCCCTCCCCCGCCCCCTTTTCCATAATTTTTGTTATAAGTAAAAAAGAATATATAAAAAACATCAAAACAAGTGATCCCTTCTAGGCACACGGGAGTATACTAACAACGCCACACTAACGAACATAAATACGTATCAAAAGAGAAACAATTGAATGTAAATACTATCCATGAACTCTATCGAAGGATTAACACCCCCCCACTCGTCAACTCACACCAAAAGAACAATGTCTGGGGAATCATCTATGCGATTCCTTTCCCTCCAAACAATCCAACCTGCTGCCAACGGAGAAACTTCCCAAAAGCTATTCCTCCTTCTACGTTTGTACAAAGACCAATGGAGGAGTTCCTTGACTGTCCTTGGCGTCACACGTATCAGCTGTAACAAGTTCGAAATGAAGTCCCAGACCTCCCCTTGCAAATAGGCAATGGAACAAAAGATTATTTATGCTTTCCCCATCTCCCTTGCACATATAACACCAATTACAACAATTCTTTCTTCGTGGACCGCAAATTTTGGAGCTTCCTAGATGAAAGAAAGCCACTGTAGCTGGTGCTTTAGATTTCTTCAGTCTTCCAAGGATTACTGATCGCTTCCGATATCATTTCTGATAGTAAGATTTACCGAGAAAACCTGCCCTTCAACCCTTCCCACAAAACTATATCTTCTCTATTACATACATCTACGCAAATTCTCTCAACTTGAGCAACTCTTCCTCAATATGCTGTCTCAGTTAGATAGCCTTCCCCCCGAAAATCAGCTCTGTGCAAGCACCATCCTCTTTAAAGAGACACTAGTGAGCTGTGTTTGTCTTGTGTACTATCCCTGTCCCTAGATGGGGAATTGTTAACCAAACTATACTTGTTGCCCGGAAGATCTCCCAAAGTGTCCCTTTCTGAAAAGCAATTTCCGGGATGTACCTCTTTGCCAAATACGCTACTGCTAGTCTCGAGTCAAATATTTTCCGAGTTAATCTGGAAGGGCTAAATATACTGACAGGGTTAAAGACAGTGATGGAAAGACTAAATACACCGGCTGTGAAGTAGTCTGGAAGAGTTGTAATGCAAGTGAAACTCACTCCTGGCCGTAGCAAATTTAGAACTCGCTACTAGCAGTAGCAACTTTAGATGCAGATTCTGTATTCCCACCACTAACAGTAGCTTCATAGTGCATAGATAATCACACCTTCGGAATTTTTTTGCATAATAGTAGATACACTACCACTAGTAGCGAGTTCAAATTGATTTTTTTTCAAATTTGTTGTTAACATTAGCGTTTTACACCAAAGGAATATCGGAAGTTACTTTTTGAAAAGAGACATTTTGGGAGATATACTAGGCAACAAGTATATTTTGGTAAAAAATAATCTCTAAATGGGTCACTTTTTCTCAGAAATCTTTTTGTTTCGAAATAAGTCTCTCTTTGTATATGAAGTTACTAGATTCACAATGGAGGTGTAAGTGGTTTAGTTTCGGTCGACTTAGCACAAAATCAAGCCGAACTGCATTGGTTCATAAAAAATCAAATTGAACTAAGCCATTTAAAGTTTTGAACCAAACCGAATCAAATCGCAATGGTTTGACTTAGAGGCGGGCACATGATTTGGGGCTTGGGGGCAGTTGCCCCCACTTGGGTTTTTTTTTCCTAAATAATAATCTGTCAAATTTTACAATTTGCCCCCACTTGAGTAAAAAACGAATAGAAAAATTTACTTATCGTAAAGAGGAGAGTGAAATTTTGAAATCCCTAAATCCCTTTTCCCAAATTCCGTCTCCCTCTCCCATCCATTCTAGGCTTCCGCGGCCCTCATTCCCTTTCCCCTAGCCACTCACCAGCCTCCTCGCCTCCCTAGTCCCTCCTCCAGCCGACGATTCCGAGTTTTCGACCACCGGCAGGGCAGCACCGGACGGCAGCACGGCAGCGACTGAGTCATTGAATGAAGGACGTCTCCACCTCCACAGCTCCACTTTCCTCCTCTGACCTCTCTCCATCTCTACTACTCTACAGAGAGGTATTCTTCAAGAATCAAAACTTCAATAAGTCAATCTATTAGTCATTATAATTGATTGTGATTGTGATTTGTGAATTTCTAAATTATAAATTGTCTGAATGTATGAATTTCTAAATTATAATTGTGATTTAAATTTTAAAAATTAAAATAACCCTAATTTTAAAGTAGCCCTAATTTGAAATAACCCTAATTTTGAAATATCCCTAATTAAGTATTTAATTTATGTAATTGTTGCGAAGTTGTGATAGATGATATTATGATAATATTGTTTTATTTCTTAAATTTGTGTATTCAGTATCTTGGTAAGAAATGTCTAATATTTAATCTGAATTTAGGGCATTTTAATTTGGGGGTTGAAGTAGATGATTTATGAGATTTTTTTTTATTTGTGTAGATTTTCAAATTGTGGTTGATTTGAAGGAATTTGGTTTTAGTGATTAAAGAGAAATTTTTTAAAAGGAAACTATTAGAGTGTTGAATGATTGTCAAGACGGATCTACGAAACTGAATTTGTGATCAATTTTTAAATGATTGTCTTGTATGTTTTATTGAAAAATATTTGCTTAAAAGCGTTACAAATGATGACGTAATTAAACGTTTTTAAAGTATGGAAACGCATTGGGGACAATTATGATTTGTAAACTTGATTGAATTTGTGGCCCCGGTTGAGAAAATCTCTGCATCCGCCACTGGTTTGACTTGGTTCGGTTTTGTCTCGTGGTTTGTCTCTTGGTGTGGTTCGCGGTTTGAATTGATTTCACAATGACCTCTAAGCTTTCAACTTTATAGTTTAAAAAAAAAACTAACTAAAAAAAATCCAATAGAAACAAATATAATTAAAAAATGTAACATTTTGATGTTTTCATATTGTCTTCTAAATTTATTTTTTTAACAATTTTTTTGGAATAAATGACAACACATAAAGTACGTGATGGTGAATTGGTGAGAGCTTGTGGGGAGTCGATGGCGTGAAGAAGTCTATGTCACCTATTGAGGATTTATAGTGCCCGTCGAAAATCGTCCAAATTTAAAACGATACAAGAGATTGAAAATATTAAAGGTACAATAGTCTTTAGACTTCCGTCTTTATATAGTATAATACAACAAACGATATGATTTCTTATTGATTATAAATGGAAAGATCTAATCATGGTTTGGTGGTTTGGCTTGGTAGTTTGGCTCAAAATGATTTGGTTTGACTCAACTCGAAAGATCAAACCGTGAACCAAACCGAACCACTTGGTTTTTCAAAAACTCAAACCAAGCTGAACTATGAGCCACGAAACCAAATCAAACCACTTGGTTCAATTTGGTTTTGTTCGGTTTGAAGACTCAAATTGACATCCCTAATTCACATGTGTAGAAGGCATTCACATATATATGTACTTCTAGAATTGCCTGAAAGTAGGTGTGGACATAGTCCGGTTTAGTCCATTTTTGGCTAATTAAAGAGAGAATCAGAACCACTCCAGTTATAAAATTCAGACCAATACTTTTGTTCTTAACTAGCTTATGCAAATATCATCTTGTTATCTCCCTTTTTTTTTTTTTTGATAAGTAAAAATATATATTAATAAATAAGAGCGCCAAATCAGAGACGCACCCTTTGTACACGCATCCTTGTTCTCTCTTTTTAGTGTGGATAATCTGACGAAAACTGGTTCGGTTACCATTAATCTACCGCCTTCGTCAACATGAACATCCATTTTATTGTGTTTTTTAAATGACGAACAAGAAACAGTACTATTATTCGCGTGGTTAACTACTTTTTTTTTTTAACCATCATACAAGTTGGGTTTTTTTTTTTTTTTTTTGATAAAGGTAATGTATTTTTAAATGTAAGAGCGTCAAAACAGGTGACACGTCCTTTGGACAGTAGAAGTATACACTACACAAAAATATACCCACTAGCCAATATGAAAATTATTCACAGCATCTACACTAGTGTTATCATAGTGAGTCAGATTCTTCTCCAACGTCCAAGGCGCCACCTGCAACAATGATTGTATCTACAAGCTTTCTCTCTCTAACCTCTCTCTGCGGCACCATCGTCTTACCTTGCCAATTGCACCAACCTCCAAGCGCTTGACCTTTTGTCAAACACGTTGACCAGTCCCATCCCCATCCCCATCCCCTCCAACCTCCTGTACCCCGTCAACATCCGCTCCCACCACCGCCACCCCAAGATGGGTGTTCCAACCAACTCGACCTGTTGAAAGCCAAATGGGTGGGTTCTGACTCTTCTGAGTAGATATTAGCTTGTTCGGTCAGGTGAGTCAGGTTGTTATGGTGGTGTTGAGGCTGGTGGTGGTGGAGAAGCATCAGATCTTGAATTGAAGTGAGAACCTCATATCTTGACTTTGACTACTCTTTCCTCGTGGACCCAATAAGGGCTGAGTTCGAAATCTATCATAGCGAGAAAATCCTTCAGTTTTACATGTGGACTGCCTGACTTTATCTTCTCAATAGACTACTTCCTTTCTCAAGAAAGCATAGCCATCTTTACCCAAACCTTATTCCGAGCAACTACCCTCAATTCCATATCAATTTCTTACTTCTTTTATTTGTCGATCCCTCGTCTAGCAAGAGAAAAAGCAAGGATATTAACGGCAAATCATCGGTGTTTGTGTAGTTGAGATCTAGAAAATTGGAAGTGTGAGATAGGGTCCCCTATTTTTCATAAGTATTATTTTGGACCCCTAGCTGTTAACATGCTGTTAAAAAGATCACACGTGCAACCACATCATTTATTCATTGCTCCGTTAACAAAATTGGATGAAGGGTTAACGGTAAGGACCACATCGCACCAAAATTGGAAGTTGGTTGGTCACATTTTGGATATTAAAAGTAGGTCAGTCAAATTAAAAATCCCCAATTTGTACGGTCGTCAAAAAAATAGTTAATCCATTATTCACGCCTACTACAAACTTTGAGCAGACTTGAATCACTTGATTTAGGATAAACCGAAATTTGAGGTACCATCTTGAAATTAACCACAAATTTTCCATCGATCCCTTAAAACTATCCTTGACAAAACTTTTTCAGATAAGTCCAAACTAACAATGCAAATCTCACATTGTTCTGAGACAACTAACTGTGTAATCTCACATTGTTTGGAGACCAATGATTCTGATTCTTCACGTAGTCATTCTTTTGTAGATTTTGTCAATAGTATCTCTTTAGATTAGTCATTTTCGTATACTCCTAGAGTACAATGATGCGCACCTGTTTTGACACCTTTTGGTTTATAATATTTTACTTATATAAA
Source organism: Codonopsis lanceolata (assembly GCA_013146195.2). Taxonomy (NCBI): domain Eukaryota; kingdom Viridiplantae; phylum Streptophyta; class Magnoliopsida; order Asterales; family Campanulaceae; genus Codonopsis; species Codonopsis lanceolata. The sequence goes on from CM028380.1 coordinate 138,855,671, forward strand.
AAAAAAAACTAGCATTGGATTCACATGCATACGAATAAATAGATGTGCGTAAATACATACCAAGTTCAATCAATCATATAGGACTAGTTAATTATAAACAAATGGATGGGAGATGATGAGACCACCACCACCAGAAAGAAAAGTGATGAGCTGGAAGAGTTCGTGTGGGGGATTCAACGTAAACAAAGATTGAATGAGGGTTTCAAACCTTCAATGCTAAAGCAAACGAGGGTTTTGTGTATGGTGAAGCTCTAATCAAACTATATACTCCCTCCGTCCCTAAATTATCGTCCTAGTTAACCCGGCGTACGAATTAAGAAAAAACAATTGATTTGATTATTAATATTTGCTTAATGTGTAGTTTCCTTTAAAGTTCATGTGTGTGTGGCCTATAATTAACGTAGTGTGAAAAAATAAGGGTAAAGTGGTAAAAGTGATGTTCTAAAAAGGTAAGTTTCAAACTGGACAATTATTTTGGGACAGACGAAAAAGGAAAGAAGAACGGAGGGAGTATTAACTATTTATACTTGGGGTTAGCGTTAGAAATTAAAATTTTAATAATATCAATTTATTAAAATATATAATTATACCATACTCCCTCCATCATAAATAATTATGCTTTCATTTTTTTTTGTTCCAAAAAAAGTGTCTTGTTTCTAAACTATCTTTTTTATGAAAACAATTTTACCAATTTACTCACTTTTCTTATTAATTTAATTTTTTTTTGATAAGTAAAGTATTATATACCAAAGCGTCTAAACAGGAGACGCGTCCTTGAACAACTATAATCATACACAATCAGACTAATCTATAGAAAAACTATTAACAAAATCGATACATGAAATGTTATGAATATTGGAAGCATTACTATCCTCAGCCCCCCCAAAAGAACGACATGAGAAGCAACTCATCCCTCAACTTGTCCACCGCCCTCTCCTCATCCTCGAACATCCTTCTATTCCTTTCCCTTAGTATAGTCCACCAAATACGTGTCAAATGCTATTCCTTCTTCTTCTTCGCTTACAAAGACCAATTCAAAAGGAGATCTTTAACGTCTCAGCATAACCCAAGCAATAGAGAACAGACTAAACATTGAAAATTCCAAAGCATGGTCACAATCGGGTGATGTAGCAACAAGTGGTTCACACTTTCATCACACCCTTTGCACATGAAACACCAATTAACATAGGTCACTTGACGTCTCTGCAAATTATCACCTGTAAGGATGGCTTCTCTAGAAGTTTCCCACGCGAAAAACAAAACTCTACTCGGAGCTTTCACTTTTCAAATACTTCTTCAAGGGAACACAATCCTCTCTATGTTAGAAAGAATATGATTGTAGGATCTAACAGAAAAAGTCCTCTTTGGGCCCACCCACACCACCTTATCCTCCCGCCGAACTTGGCAAAAAAATGAACGCAAGAGTACATCTGGGAATCTTGAAGGTCTCTCTGAAATATGGGACTCCAAGAAACTTTCTCGTCCTCAATATGCAAAATCGAATTAACTAAGCAATCTTTCTCACTAACTAAATTAAACAAAGCTAGCTAAATTAAATAAAGCTGGAAAGGATCTCCATGACTCAAGGTCGTCACACTATTTATCCTTCTAGAATCTAAACTTTGAACCCATTACCAACCTCAAAAGAGATATGTCTCTTATTAATTTAATTATGACAACATGCACAAGGGTTTAAAAGGAAAGTAGATATTATACTAATATTTATAATAGAGCCAATTAATTTTTCTTAAATAGTGTGTGGGTCAAACATGACGATTACTTAGGAACGAGGGGAGTATATAATATTTATTGGTTCGGTTCGATTCTAAAAAAAAATTATAAATTTAAAAACCTTTTTTTTTGTTGCAAAAACTTGAAAAAAGGAACACTCAATTTTGGACGATAAAGTATCTCTGTATTCCTTTTACAAATATTGCTAAACCAATTTTCTTTTTAAATTTGGTATTGGCGCTTGTGTTTTGGTGGCTAACTCAAGAAATCAAGTCATATTTTATTAAACACGTGATTATTTGTTTTTTGGGACAATTTGTTTGACGTTTCTTGTTGGGGTGCACAGATGATGATTTCAGAGACCTTGTAGACAAGGTGCCTCATGGTTGTCGCATAACGATCGTCTCAGACTCGTGCCACAGTGGAGGCCTCATTGATGAGGCTAAAGAGCAGATTGGTGAGAGCACCAAAAGCGCCAGTACTGCTGATAACAGTCGGTGTGCAGGCGGATCAGGTTCTGGATTCAGAAACTTTTTGCATAAGACTGTTGATGATGCCTTGGAGTCTCGTGGCATTCATCTCCCATCTGGACTGCATCACCACCGTCGTACTGGTCACGATAATGAGGATGAAGATGTGGATGAAGGAGAGTCGGGTGACAGGGACCTGGGCTACATAAAGAGCAGATCTTTGCCTCTTTCCACCCTCATTGAGATACTCAAGCAAAAAACTGGCAAGGACGATATTGATGTAGGGAAGCTGAGGCCAACACTCTTCGATGTCTTTGGAGAAGATTCCAGTCCCAAGGTCAAGAAGTTCATGAAAGTCATAATGGACAAACTCCAAGGTCATGGTGAAGATGGGGGCAGTGGCGGGGGTTTCCTTGGAATGGTGGGAAACCTAGCTCAGGAGTTCCTTAAGCATAAGCTGGAGGAAAATGACTCAGACTACGTAAAACCTGCCTTGGAAACAGAAGTTGGCAGTGAGCATGATGTGTTCGCTGGCTCAACAAAGCAAGCACTGCCCGACAGTGGCATTCTAATCAGTGGCTGCCAAACCGATCAAACCTCTGCGGATGCAAGTCCTTCTGGAAATGCTGCCGAAGCATATGGGGCTCTCAGCAATGCAATCCAGGCCATAATTAATGAATCAGATGGAATTGTTACCAATCGGGAGATTGTTTTGAAGGCAAGGAATATGCTTAAGAGACAGGGTTTTACACAGCGACCAGGCCTTTACTGCAGTGATCACCATGCGGATACCAATTTTGTGTGTTGACTTGTATTGTTAATTTGTGAATTTATGAATTCCAATTGGTGAGATTGTTTGTGTGATTACATTGTCATTACTGTATTTGGCCCAAGGAAAATGGAATTTGCAAGTATTTGTATTTCAATTAAATATATCAAACATAAATGTACCATTCTGCCAGACAATTTTGTTCAAGCACAACTATACCACTTGCAGGCTGTGAACTGAATCTTCCAAAGCATGAAAGTTCTACAATTCACAAAAGCTTACAAAAAAACAGAGTACCAAGAAATGAAACCAAACAACCCATATGAATGAGGGACTGTGCAAGTCTGGCCGTGGAAAGGTTCAGTCAGCTAATTACAAAAAAGCACAGAACCAAGAAATGAAATCAAAAGATTCAATTAATGTGGGACTGCACAAGTCTGGCCGTCGAGGGGTTCAGTCAGCCACTGTACTTTTTGACTGTCTCCTGTCAGCTACAAAATGCAATTGCTTTTACCACCTTCATAGAACAGAGCAGAAACTTCAATGGCTACCACCATCAGTCGTCATTTTGAGCAAAAGAAGGCCTTGGTTTGCTTTATCTTACTCATCTATCTCTTGAACCCATGCTAAATCTATCATAGCGGTTAGTGATTAATCAGAAGTTGATTAAAGTCACATCTTGAGAAAATTTTGCAAAAAGAAGCCCAAAGCACAGGAAGTATGCAATATTCAATCTGTACTGGTAGTAATTCCCAATACTATTTACAAAGGCTCAATAGTCTCAATCACAAACACCAGATCTTGCTCAACTGCCAATTATGTGAAGTAAACTAATGGATGCATGATGTTATAGTAGGATAGCATAATTATGCTATTTTTCAGTACTAAAACTAAATTGTACCTTATTGTATGAAGTGAGAGAATAGAGAAGAAAAGAATAGATGAGAGGGTTGGCAATGGGTTGACAAGTGAGTGCAAGCTAGCCACTCTACCACCAATGCGCCTTATACCAATAGAAATGGTAGAGATTCAAGGAATGGTCGAGGTTCAAGCTAAAACAAGGAAACTTAAAGAGGCCCAACATAGCAGTCATATTTCCTTCTTTTTTTTTTTTCATTTTTTAATAATTATTTTGTATTCTGGTCAACATATTTCTCATTTCTCATGTAAATCTTCTGTTTTATTTTTTTCCCTGATTAGATCTTTGAATCCTTTACAAGAAAATCAATACAAAAAAGTGCTCATGCGTGCAAAATCCCAGTCCTCACTCATTGATTGTGCTCACTGCATTCTTGATTTTCTTATAAGCCACCAAACTTTCCATTCCTACATCACCACCCTAAAAAAAAAATCTAAAATTAAACGGGAAGCTCAGTTATCTTCGTTTCTATGAAAAAACTTGGATAGGTAAACAAAAGTTTAAGTTCATCTACATCAATATCGCTGAAAAGGCTTGGTACTAAAGCCTTCCCAAAAAAAGAACAATTCAGTAACAAAAACAGTTGATTGTGAAATGACAACTCTCAGAACTATTTATGTGATCCACCTAACTAACGTATAGAAAGTTTTGAAAGGCTTATATCTACACAAGTAAGGCCGTGCAGATTTATGTTTGATATAGGTTTCACCTTAATTTTTTCTTTTGTAGTGGGGGGGGGGGGATGGCAGAAGGGGTTGGTGATGTTGCAATGTCGAAGATGAGCATCTTCTAGATCTTCAAGTTCTTAACTTTACTACCATTCTACGAAGTTTCTTCCGTGGTTTGGTTTGTCTGCTAGAATATTACTAGAAATTATTTTTTTGAAATAGCATACTTCACCTTTGTCAAAGGGTAGTTTTCCTCGTGCGGTCTGTAGGGTGCACTAAGCGGTGTTACACACTTGAGCCAACAAAGGCACGATAGGGAAGAGAGCGTGGGCAAGCTAGGAATGAGAAAGGCGCCACTAGTCACAGCACCACACAATATTAGTCTCCAAGCACAGTTCTTGATGTCTGACCTTAAGTCATAAATGTGAAGGTATTTATAGTGAATAGTAGTTGTCCTTCACATGTCAGAGCATGTAAAGTGTCGTATGCTGACATGTCACAAACTTATTCATCTTGAGTCTCAGCTGCACAGTGCTTGCAGTGTGCATCGTAATGTAGGATTAGTTCTCCCCCATCCTTTTAGCCAGGCCGCATGCCCTCACGTGAAATGCATGAGCGTGCCACAAACTCAAGCCACCAATCAAAAATCCCTTAATCGGCCACAAAAGATATTTGCGAGTTATCCCCACAAGTACTTTGCAAGTTGAAAATGCCCTAGCCAACTTAATTCATGTTGGCTTTCCTTGCTAGCTAGGTAGCCTAGATGCAGATCTCCAAGGTGGAGTGGCTCGAGTGCTCCGTGTCCCCTATGTGGGATCAGATGTGCACAACACTTGGTATTTTGAAGCATGTGTAAGGCACATGAGGTCGTGCATATGGATGGGTGCATGGCACATGGCACTTGAAGGACGTTCGGGGAACATGGAGTGCGTGTTTGACACGTGGCAACGTCCTCTTTACAACTTTTTTATCAAAAAAAAAAGTGAGACCAAAAACAGGCGAGAACATTTATGAATGCTTTATTTACCATATTCATCCTTCAGAGCGTGAGTGTGTTGAGTAATCCGAAGCGTGACGCAAAAAAAGTGGATACTCCCCCCAATATTATTCATTGGGTGAGTGGGTTAAGCCCATAATGAGCACACATATGATTGGGTTGCACCTACTTTAAACCACTTCACCAAATGACGGAAATGGATAAGGAGTATAATCCGGTTGACATATTGCATACTGTTATGCCACCTATCTAGGAAGTACCGACACTTCCCCACGGCGAGGTTGTCACATTTCAACACCCTGGCACCTAACAAATTTGGAACACTAGATTTTTATTTATTTTTTAAATAGCCGACATGTTGGGAAATGGGGAAACAATGTTATTATTCTAGGAGTCAAAATGTAAATTGAAAGACTCATAGTTTTACCTGCATTTAGACATGATGTATGACTAATTAAGTAATTGGTTGGTAAACTTATGTTGCATGTTCATGGTAAATGTCTCAAGTTAATGTCTCAATTTGGACACTCTTACTATAAGCCAAAAGCCAGTTAAGCTCACTCTACAAATTTTTTTTGACACTTTAATAACTATACTTTATCAATTTGGTTCATAAAGTGAATACCGTTAGTCTTTTGGACGGAAGTCTCCAAAAAGACAGAAATACCCTTATCTTGGGCACATGATATGCACACGGACAAGATTTCAAACAAAATACAGTACGTGCCATTAAGTGTGTGCGAGAGAGAGAGATTCCCCTCCCCCCCCCTTCTCCAATCGTCACTGCCATCTTCATCACCCACTCCCTCCACTTCCTAAAATCACAGCTCTCCTGCATCCGCGTACCCAACTCTTCAGTTTGGGAGTTAGGTTAGTCATTTTCGCTATTTAAAATAAAATAAAATTTAGTGTGTGTGTATGGTTGATTTGGAGATGTTGGATGTGTACAAAAAATGAAGAAACCACATCGAGAAACCCTAACAAGAATAAGAGCCCAAATCTTGAAACACTAAGAAGAGTTGAGTCCTGAAAGTCATACTTTCGTACACTTTAATGAGTGTAAGAAAACCCAAGAAAATCCTGTAGATAATTGATATTCTTCTATTTCGAGCCCAAATTTGTTTCTTTAAGATTCTTTGATTTTTGAGTCGTAGATACCCAAAATAGTTGATCCTTGTTTGATGTTTTCTTCAAGACCCAAATCACCCAATTTTGTTTGATTAATTTTGTACTCGGTGGAAGGTCACAGCTTTAGGAAATGTAGACCCACCAGGCCACCACTGTCAGCATTTAAGTTACTTCTCCAGGACCTTCACTCTCTCTCTCCTCTTCTTTCCCGCAATACTCCCCACCAAAATCGACCATACCCACATCTTTACCCAAAGCATTTGTGAGTCATCGTGCCCAGCCGAGGTAGGGGAGGAGGGATCTGGAAAACAAGATCACTTAAAGAAGGGAATTGGTCAGATGGGTGAAGATCGATGTGGATAGCTTTGATTTCCCCATTTCGATCACACAGATATATTCATCCTCTTTAACTTGATCCTAATCCTTCGAATGTTACTTGCATGCTTTTCTTTGTTAATTTAGTTTGTTAAATTTTTTGATTCGGTAGCACGAGGAATAGATATCTTGATTTTTTATTTTGTTTTTGATAATACTTGGCCTGATCTTTGAATTTTGGTTGCAACTGTTCCAATACAGACGGTTGTGAGATCAGCGAGGGTGAGAAATTCACTGAAAGTGGTAAGGGTTTTTCGGTTTTTCAAAAAAGTATTAAGCTCTCCATCCAAAAATCTTGATGGAGTGATGAACATAATACTTCCGATAAAGTACGGTTATTAAAGTGTGTGTGAAAAAAAAGTTGTTGAGTGAGCTTAACAGACTTTTGGTTATAGTAGGGTGACCAAATTGAGATTTTTTTTTGATAAAGGTAATTGTATAAATAGCAAAGCGCCAAAAAAGGTGACGCGTCCTTTATACACAAGGAGTATATTCTATCATAAAACTATCTAATAAATAGAGATGTTATTCACAAAATCTACAAAATAGATGTTATTATCGTTAAATATATACGTATGCACTTTTAGATATAAAGATATATAATTTTCCCCCCGTTTCATATATATTGTCCCATATGCAAAAAGTTGCATACTTCAGAGTCTTCTTAAATGCATTGTCTAATATTTTGCTTTCCACTCATTACCTGAAATTAATTAATAATAATTAATATTCCTAACTTGGTCTATCTTGTGAATACTTTATTTGGTTGGGGGTATAATAGGACACTTGTTAATTAATGTCCATCGAAATCCTAAGTGGCCAAAAACTCTAGAACATCCAACTACGGAAAGTTGGAAAATATATATGAAAAGGAGGGAGCATATATATTTAATATAACGCGTCCGGGCATGTATTTTGGAGCTTTTTGGTAAATTTTGAGCTCGTGGCATCCAACGTGTCGGTGCTTCTTGCCACCCATATGCTGTATTCAAGTATGATGTGTGTGTGTGAGAGAGAGGGAAAGAGAGAGAGAGAGAGAGAGACCTTGAAGTACAGATTCAACTGCTGCATTTGGGACAAGAAGCCCAACAATTCTCTGACTGTCTGTGGTCGTCTCTATGCGCACAACACGTAACCGTTTATGGCTGTGGCGGGCCTGAGGAGAATGTTATTTACAGTAAGATTCACTTGAGACACATGTTCAAGCAAGAACAAAGTAACCTAAATTACTACATCTTCTATCTTGCATTTTTCATGACTTATCTGCAAAAGTAAGCCTGTCATAATAAAATGCACTGCAAGAAAGGTATATTTTTGTAATGATAATAATATATAAGGTCCAAGCAGAACTAGGCTTCATTTTTGCCTACGCCAAGGCTTATTCATATCTTTATGATATCATTTGCACCTTATGTTAAATAATATATCACGTAACAAACAGGAATATTAATAGCAGAGAAGCAACTTAACAATCAAAGTACAATCAAGAAAAAAAAAAGGGAATATAAAAGGTAAGCTGGTTGAAACATACTGGTCGCGCAAAAATGAGCCAGCCATCTTATATCCAGCTTTGGCCCCTTTTATTCGAACTAAAACTTTTAAAATTCAGGGCTCTTTATTCGTATTCCATCTACCCCAAATGAGTCACTTTTGTGAAGAAACACGTACCTCAAGAAAGAGACTTTTTGCTGTTCCGAATGAATCATTATGAACTGAAAATGGCATTCATTTGAGGACAACATTAAAACAAAAGGTGACTATCCCTAAATATGGGACCTGGGCAGAGGACTATTATTAGAGTCTGCTCGCGCCCTATCATTCTCAGTCCAGAATAGGAATTTCTTTGCATACATTGGATCTCTTTTTCTACTTTTGAAACCTGACAAGGTAAAGATGTAGAAGCAGAAATTCTAAACCCGTCCTCCTTCTTACATGCTACTGTAGAAATCCAATTTAAAAAGAAAGATTCCTCTCCTTTCCGATGATTCTGCCATTTCTTTAGTTGGCTCAGCATAAGGAAATATATTGAGCCAGCGAGGCTCCAACTTGTTGCAAGATGCCTGCCCCAAAACAATGGATAAAGAGCAGGACTGATCACTGATGGTGCCAGAGATTTATAGACAGCTAAGGCACTTTTCAAAAAAATTCCTAACAAGGACTTGACTATAGGTCTCAAAGAGACGGACAGCCAACCAATTCTAGAGGCCTCATGTGCCACAGAAGAGCCATTCTCTATAATCCATTTCTGGGATCAAGAGAAGACAAAGTCAAAGCTCTACAACCAAGATTTGGATTCTTTGAAGAAAAAGGCTTTTCACGGCAATGCTGGAAGAATTCCCCAGGGAGCTCTCTTTCAAGGCTACCTGAACTGAGCAGAAGATATTCTCGTCTTGCTAACTCATTTCATAGAAGACAAAAAAGTCTAACTAAATTTGCCTTTTGCCCAGAACTGAGATCTTCAACAACCCAAAAAAGAATATATTGACTATCGCTTGAGCTTACGTTAAGACAAGATTGATTGCATGAAGAAGAGACAAAATTAGACTCATAGGCTGAAGAAGAAGAGCCTCCTAAAGCTCCCTTCGACATGCCTTAGAGCATCCCCAATGGTGGAACTATAAACCACCCTCTAAACATCTCGTTTTCTGTTCCGTTTACACTTTTTCAATACTCTAAAAAACAATTCACTCCAACAAGCACCCAATATTCTCTCTCATCTCAACTAACAAACCTAACTTCCATTCTATTTTCTACCATAATCGGAATGAAATATTTTATATTTTACTTCTATAAAAAAATATTGTTTGTTTTAAAATTTTCAATTACTTTTATCAATGGAATATATATATATATATATATTTTTTTTTGGTAAGTATTATAAATATGCTAGCGTCAAAACAGGTGACGCGTCCTTTGTACACATGAAGTATACAAAAAGAAAATTAATTACACCGCAAGCTATCCACAAACTCTACAAAAGGGTTTGCACCAATGAGAAACGACTCATGGCACCAAAAAAAATAGAGTTTGAAGAATAAGCTCCTTATTCTCTAAGCTTCTCTCCACGTTCTCAAAGATTCTGGCCTTTCTTTCCAACCAAATAATCCAGCATATCGCCATCGGGGCAGCCTCCCACAAGTGATTTATCTGTTTCCTTTTATACAGTGATCACAATCTCATCAAATCCTTCACTGAATTGGGCATAACCCACTCCACTTTAAACAAATTGAACACAAAACCCAAGCACCTTCTAGCAACTTGACAATGAAGTAGCAAATGATTTAAACTTTCCCCATCACATTTATTTTAATTTCTCTAAAAAATTATTGTGTGTGCGCGAAAGAGATGGGAAAGGGGAGAGGTAGAGGGGCAGGGGAGGAGAGAGGAGGGAAATGGATGATGGGGGCCGGAAGAAGACAAGATTTGCTGGGGGAGTGAGGAGAGAGAAAAAGGTTACTATTCCCATTAAATGCCACTCTATATATTTTTTTTTTGATAAGGTATAAGTAATATTAACAAGCGTCAAAAAAGGTGACGTGTCCTTCTACACTGGTAGTATACGTGAACAAAACTACAAACCAAAAGACCCAAACCTAGTTACAAAAAAGATCCTTTGAAGTTGGATCAGCAGTTAAGCACCAGAATCTCAAATACAAAAGGAAAACCTTTTTGATTCCTTCAATATCAGATTCAGTATTCTCGAATGCCCTTTTGTTCCTCTCTTTCCAGATGGTCCACCAAATAGCTGAAGGGGCATACTTCCAGAAAACACTCCTATTCCAGGTAAAAGAAGGCCAACCCCGAAGCATATCAATAATAGTCCTGGGCATAACCCACAGAACATCAGCAGAGAGGAAAAGGAAAGTCCATAACTCCCTAGCCATAGAGCAATGTAGCAGCAAATGATTTACATCCTCCTCACTTTTGCACATGTAGCATCGATTAACATAGATCAAACCTCGTGATCTAAAGTTTTCCCCCGTCAATATGACACCCCTAACAGCCTCCCAAACAAAAAAAGCTACCCTACCGAGGATTTTATGTTTCCAAATCTCCTTCCATGGGAACAAGCTTTTTCCCTTCTCTATCATCTTAGAATAGAAAGATCTAACGGAAAACAATCTGTTATTAGAAACCTCCCAGATGATTTTATCTTCACTCAAAACCTTCCTCTTGCAACCATGGAGAAAATCCATGAACTGCACTGCTTCCTCAATCTCCAAGTCATGCAAGTTTCTGCGAAAAGCAGGACTCCAAAGGTCTGTTCCCCTTGATTGACCACCAACGAACTCACCATTTCCTCCTTGTTGACTGCAATGTTGTATAAACTAGGAAACATCAGTTGCATGGTATTAGTCCCGCACCAAAAATCCTTACAGAACCTGATTTGATTTCCCAGCCCTACATCGAATTTAATGAACCCGTTGAAAGCATTCCATACTACCATAATACCTTTCCAGACACTAGATCCATGAGAGGACAGAACTTTCTTTGGGAACCAAAGATGATCACTCGCTCCATATTTGCTCACCACTAACGTCCTCCATAGCGACTCTTTATCCACTAAAAACTTCCAAAGCCACTTACCCAACAGTGCCTTATTGAAGAAGCTGAGATTTTTAACTCCTAGACCCCCATTTTCCTTGCTAGAGCAAACTGAATCCCACCCGACTAAGTGATAACTCCTCTTCTCTTTGTCCCCTTCCCAAAGGAAATCTCTTTCTAACTTCTCAATTCTCTTTAAGACTGAGGCAGGGGCCATAAACAATGATAGAAAATAAGTGGGGAGATTAGATAGAGTACTCTTAATAAGAGTAAGTCTTCCACCCTTTGATAAGAATCATCTTTTCCACCCCGCCAGCCGCCTCTCAAACCTAACCATTTCTGAGTTCCACACATTGCTGTTCTTAAAAGTCGAACCAAGAGGTAAACCTAGGTACGAAGTAGGAAGGCTAGAAACACTGCAGCCAAAGAACGAAGCTAAAACCTCCACGTTATCCACTCTACCTAAGGGGATTAACTCACATTTCGAAACATTAGTCTTCAAACCCGATAAATCTTGGAAAATCAGCAGATTAAACGAAGGCAGCCCAACTAATCACTATCCGCATCGCAGCAAACTAGGGTGTCATCCTGCAAATAGAAGGTGAGAAATAGTAACACCCCGACCAGGATCACTACCCACCTCGAAGCCCTTAATAAAGCCTCCTGCTACTGCCTTATCAATGAGCCGACTAAGGGCCTCCATAATCGCCATGAAAAGGAATGGAGAGAGGGGGTCCCCTTAACGCAATCCTTTCGAGACCGTTAATAAGAACAGAAAACCTGACCGTAGATATGCAGAATAGAACCCACTTTTTCCATTTCTCTCCAAAACACATTTTATCCAAGAGATAAATCAAGAATTCCCATCTAACATGATCATAGGCCTTCTCCACATCCAGCTTGCACAGAATCCCTAGTACTCCGCTTCGCACCCTCGAGTCCACCACTTCATTAGCAATCAAAGCTGCTTCCAGAATCTAACGATCACCCACAAATGCGTGCTGCGATTCTGATATCACTTTGCCAGTCACCTTTCTCATTCTATTCGACAGGACCTTAGAGATTAGTTTATATATGCTACCAATGAGGCTTATAGGTCTGAAGTCTTTTAACTCCTCAGCCCCCTTCTTTTTAGGAATGAGAGCAATAAACGAAGTATTTAGACTTTTTTCGAATCCCTCCTCCTCAAAGAAAGAGCGGATGACCTCCATAATATCATTTTTAACCACTTCCCAGCAATGTTTGAAAAATTCAAGAGTAAATCCATCAAGGCCTGGGGCCTTATCACCTTTCGGACTACCCAAAGCCTCCACCACTTCCTCTTCATTAAAAGTTTGTTCTAAAAATTTCCAATCCTCCTCAATCAGGTTTTTGAACGTAATCCCATCTATTTCCAGATCTCTCTCTCTATCTTCCGAGAACAGCTTTTGGTAGAACTCTACAAAGCCTCTACTGACTTGATTCTCATCTTCCGTCACATTACCATCGATATTCAGTCTGTTAATCTGATTGAAGTTCTTGTGCGCGCTAGCCATCTTATGGATGAATTTTGAATTTTTATCACCCTCTTTCAGCCACAAGGCCCTGGATTTTTGCCTCCAGGTTGTTTCTTCACATATGAGCAACCTTTTGATTTCCAGCTTAATCTCTTCTCGACGGGCTACTTCAGATTCCCCTAGAGATCCTTCCCCCTCCTTTTCATCCATAGCTTCCTTGATTCTGATCTCTATTCTCCCAAACACCTCTTTATTCCAGACTTTAAGGTCTTCTTTGAGAAGTTTCAGTTTTTTAGCAATTCTAAAACACGGTTTACCGGCTACCGCGTAAGAATCCCACTTTATCCTAACCCAATCCTTAAATGCAAGAGCCTTCAGCCACATGTTTTCAAACCTGAATGGAGATTTCCTTTTAACATCATCACCCCCAAACTGGAGAGTGATAGGGGAGTGATCAGAAACAACCCTAGGAAGGGTCCTTTGAACGAAAACATCTATCGTTTCCTCCCAATCAGAACTAAGGAGAAACCTGTCGAGCCTTGAACATTGCCGGTTCGACCCTCCTCGGAACCAGGTGAATGCATTCCCCTCGAGGGGCAAATTCATCGACTCCCTGTCATTAATAAAATCGTTGAATTCCACCATAGCTTGTGAATAAGATTGACCTCGACATCGCTCTTGGGGAAAACGAACCACATTGAAGTCGCCTCCCACACACCACGGATGATTCCATTTAAGTCTAACAGAAGTTAATTCAGCCCACAAATCTGACCGGCGATTATCAGAGCAAGGACCATAAACACCGGAGAATACCCACCGAAAGTCATTAGCCACCCGCTTAAACGGACACGAAACTGAGAAAACTCCTATCACATGATCTTCAATAGCTAGAACTCTTCTATCCCACATAACAAGAACACCCCCCGCAGCCCCAACTGCGTCTAGCTGAACCCAGTCCATCCACCAACAACCTCCTATGCTGTCCACCAAATTTCTGTCCATACAGTCCATTTTAGTCTCTTGTAAACATACTACAGAAGGCTTCCACCTTCTAAGAGCTTCCTTAACTACTTGCCTCTTCCTGAAATTATTCAAACCCCACACATTCCAGCTCATTATGTTTAAATCCATATCACAAACTAGTTAATTTTATCTTTCCCAGAACTCTTGTCTACCCTCCCCGCAGCCCCATCAAAACTAATACCACAATATAACTTTTTGATCTCCCTGCTTTCAGAACCCCGAGCCTTAATTCGACTGGCTCCCACCTTTTTACTAACCAACGGCTTCCCCTTTTCCATTTCCATTAATATGTCCACAATTTTATCCTCATGGCCTTTACAGTAGACTCCCAGATAATTCACAACACCTTTAGCCTTCTTGCTCACCCAAACAGACATCTTTTTGTTAGGATCCCCGTCAGTCAGCAACTTTGGTTCCATAACCTCCTCAGGTCTGACCATCGAAATTGGGCTACAGAACACGACCTCCTCAGGTCTGACCACCGAAATAGGACTACAGAACGCCACCTCCTCCTTTTCCACGCCATCAGTACCACTCGACCTTGTATTGTCGTCATGGGGGGGGGGGGAAGTCTGTGAATCTTGCAAATCATTCGGGCAATCTCTTTCCTTTGAATTATCCTCGGGTACTTCGCTAGGGAGGAAATCATCTTTCTTCAGTTCTTCACTCTCCTCGAGCTCTCTAACTTCAACAGCTCTATCCATTTCATGCGACCTCTGTGTCTGGTCTTCCTCAACGATAGAACTATTACCCCCACTCTTATCATACTGGACTCCTTCCTTACCTTTCGACTTCGCTGAACTCTTCCCATGAATCCCGTTGACTTTATCGGATTGGTTCAGGTCTTCAAGACCTGGCTGCCCGTTTGACTGCTTAACATTTTCTTCATGAATAATAAAAAGCCCTTGTTTTATAACATAAGGCGAACCATGGACGCATGATGGGCCCTGGTCACAAAAAGTTTCTCCTTCACAAAACCCAGGCCCAAGTTCGATCCCCCTAGAATCATGAATCCCCCCACTTGATGTCCAGTTAGATGGCCCAGCCTTATCGCCAATGGGCTCACCAGTATAATCCTTCTCATACTCCTCCCTATTATTGCGGGCCACCAAATTTCCTTTCATGGGCTTTACATTGCACCGTGGGCCTCTTTCCACTTTTTGCCCTCCTTTATCTTTCCCAGCCCAGCTGTAGCTTTTGGGTTTATACTTCAATTGGGAACCAGGTCTGCTACCAACGACACTGTTTCGATTAGAAAATTTAAAATTCAAATTTTCTGTAGCCCACGTGCTCCCCCAGCTTTTTCTGAGTGCATCCGTCTGTACGCTTGCAGAAGACGTACGAAGACCTGGTTTCTTTGATTCCCCACTACTCGCACGAACGCCGTTGTTCGCCCCACCTAACGCAACCGTCGGAATACTGCCAACTCTGCCGTCGCAACCTTGCATCTGAAAAGGATGGAAGAATACACCAGTTTCAGCCCAAATCGGAACTGAAAATACACTATCCCCCATCTTAATCCGAACGCAAGCTGGTAAAATCTCGCAATATTGCACCAAGATACGAGCCCATCTCATATCCGTTCTCTTCTGAGTAGCTTCATCCACTGTCACGCAACAAAATTGCCCAATCCTCTTGAAAGCTTCCTTACCCCACAAGTGAAGAGGGAACCCATAGCCCTAATCCAGATTTCCTTCGGTTTACGATCCTTCCTAATGCAGCACCCCGTCGGACTCCAATGATCAAGAGCCAACGGAGCTTGGTTGATCAACCAATCTCTCTCATTAAGAATTCTGGAAGCTTCTTCCTTGGAAGGAAATTCAAAAAGGAAGTAAGGCTCGTTCATCTCCTTTACTCGAACACCACCTGGAGTCTTCCATTTAGAATTGACCCATCGTTGAACTTCATCACGGGTCTGGACATACTCCTGTTGCCCGCCCACCCACCCTACAAGACACCTATCCAGGAAATCCAGATTACCCCTGCAAGAATCCTCTTCTATCTCGAAATCGGTATTAACACCCACTGCTCTGTTGGATACAACCAGTTCTAAATCAGGCCATAGAGGAATTTCCGCCGCTTCTTTGTACGACTTCGGATGCCTTACTGGTACACGCTTTTACAGAGCAAACCTACTAATTTTACCCGCTGCCATGTCCCACCCTCCATCTTTGGCCACTGCAGGAATGAAAATCTTTGAGGGACTTCCAATCCCTTTGGCTGATATGCACAGGAAGAAACCATGGGTGTTCCATTCCTTTGCCACCATCACCTCGCGCTGCTTCCCTACTCTTTTCTTCCAGAAGACCTCTCTGATAGATGAAGCCTTGTCCATCCACTCACACACCCAAAGCACTTCATCTAAAGATAAATCTATTTTATGAACTCTACCTCTGCTAAGCTCCAGCCATTGGAACCACGAACCATCCTTTCCTTCGATGTAGATCACATCGAAAGACTTTCTTCCAGCCTGGAAGAAAGTAGCATCCATCGAACAAAATTACGTCAAACCTTATTAATCCTAGAATCCACTAGGAACGAACTTATTGGAATGATCATATATACAAACATGTATAGGGTATATAATCGAAATGTATCAACTTATTGGAAAGATCAAATGTATTAAGTTACCCAATTTCCAGATTTTGGTTCTCACGATTCATGATTTGGGTTCTCTCTCCTTTTTTTCTCTTTTAAGATTTGCCACTCTACATTTTTTTCTACCCCCCCTATCTGGGATAAAGGGTGGGTAGAAAAACTCTAAAAGGGGTTTGGAGTGTTGTAAAAGGCATCATTGTGGTGCTCTTATATGCTAAGAACCCATCTTGGTCATTCACCTCTTTTTTTTCATGTCATTGTAAAAGCTTTTCTTCATATATTGGAGGCCTTTCAACCTCCCTCGCATGGTCCCACTTGCTATTTTTTTCGATCTCTCTCAGCCACGTGCATATTGTTGTGTAGCATTGTATGCACATGTGTTTATGGCTGCAAGTGAAATTTCAGCTTCTTTTTTCTTTCCCTTTATTTTCCATTAACTCTTTTAGTGTACGGTCCTATTGCGGCCATAGATTGCGGGAAAATTGACAAAGGTGGTACTGAATTTGATGCAGAAGTGCATGCGGACCCAACTCAAAGTTACATAAAGCAATTATTTTATCGTTATGATTGGTTTACTTTTTAGTTACTTTTTAAGTAGATCAAAATTTAATTAGGTATTTCAGATGGGAGGTTTTCATAGTTTATTTATTTATTTATTATTTTTAGTATCTAGGAATTTTTGGTAACTTACAATCCCTTTCTTTGGAACTCTCCTATTTAAAGACTTTCTATGTAATATATTAGGGAGGTTGATTTTCATGAAATAAAAAAAAATAGATGACCATTGTTATTTTAGAAAATTAGGTTTTACACACTGGTTGAGAAGCTAGGACATCTTCCCCACTACCCGTATCATCCGAATCTTGACACAATTCAGGGGTGGCTTCGGTGGTATTTTTTTTTTTTTTGATAGGTAAGTATGGCTCCTTGGTATAGGGATTGGAACCAAGGACCTCAAAGTCTTTGTCTTGAGTGTCATTGCCATCTCTCCCACCCAATGGGGTTTATTGTGTCGATATTAGTTCAAACCAAAGATTCGACCGTTCTTGCAGATTATTGTGGTACGCTCAGTCACTCACATAATTTCAGGAAGAGCCCGTTTAAAGGGCTTGTTACTTCTTGAATTTCACTCTTTATGTTGTCCCCACATCTCCATTTTCTCACGGTTTCACCATAATGTTGAATGTTAATTGAAAATCTGCCAATTGAGAGAGGCAAAATAGGGTTTGTGTTGAAAGTTCTCAGTACGTGATGATTTAGATTTGGTTAGCAATGATAATGGAGAATTTGTTTTAATTGTGTTAGATAACAGCCAACGAATGGTGCTGGAGACATTAGGTATGGGAGCAATGAGGTTTGGTGGAGAGTAGATGGTCGCAATGATATTTAACAGTGAGGTTACAGAACATAGATCGAGGAGTGAAATTGATTTTAAGGTAGAACTGTAGTTTGGTCTAAGACATTAATTAGCCCATGTGTTAAGCACATGATGTATCTGTTTTTTTTAATTGTTTGTTTAATAAGTATGCACATGCTGTATCTATTTATTTGACTGAAGTGCAATTAATCAGCAGGACCTAGTTTGATTGTATAGGGGTACGACCTGTTGCCACTATCAGATTTAATAGATCAAGGTAGTTATTTAAAAATGAATCATGGTGCTAAGCCATCAATGAAGTTGACGCGGAGAAGGCTACAAAATTAGGCAATACATCGTATATATACATAATGCATTTTTCGAAGACTTCTCATTACAACGGTACATTAAAAGGAGAGGGGTTGAGGGAGACCGAGTCATGTCGCACTTGTTCACAGCTTAGATCCAAGATGAAAGAAAGGTAATTTAAACTGACCAGAAAGAGGTGCCAGAAGGCAGCTAACCACAACTGACATTGACAAGGATACAAAAAAAAAATGGATAGAAGAAAAGCTGATATTATTAGCTGCAGATAGAAAGCACGTGACAGAGTACGATCTTCTAAGGAGATTATGTTTTCATAGTCAATAACACCACAACTCGAAAAATACAAAGTACATATGATAACCATATCTATTAAGCACAGAGACTCCTAGATGGTAGTTGTGGGGATAGGTTGCATATGCACCATCAATGTTCCATACATATCTTTACATAAAAATCATTATTTTGTTGTTTGAATACATAGTGCATGTATGGTGGATCCGTTTTGGATATATTCGGGATTATGGCCCGTCAAAATAAACTTCTGCATTGATTGATAAAAACCTAAGCCCGTCCTTCCCTCCCTCAACAAAATTATAGAAGTTGCAAGTCATAGTAATTAATGTAGCTTTTAATTGATTGAGATTTTATTATCTATCTGAAACAGAATAAATGCATGTGAATATTGATTTGATATATGCACATGTTGAGTTTAAAATATAAAACTCGGACTATAAATGGAACATAGAGGAAATTGTTCATTAAAATGATGTTGTATTCCTGCCATAGCCATACCCTACATATTTATAATTTGATGTATACCAACACTTGCACTGTGTCCTACCAATATCCATATACATGCTTCATAAGAGGGTGACCAGTTGCAATCATATTAAATTACTACAATGCTCTATTTGCAGTTGTGTAACCATGGAACAAGGCTTTTTACATGCAACAGAAACAGATAGGAAAACCAACATCATGCATGATCAATTATGAAGAGCATTCAGTACCAAGTGCAGCACTTGGAAGAGTATGATCATTCAGTATTAGGTGCAGCACTTGGTATAGCAGATCCAAGAAAGTTCACATGTCTATCACTTGGCTTTTGTCATAATCAATGGCTATTGAGCATACTCAATGCAACATCCTCATTAGGCAAAACATAAGCACAATTCCAACAATAAATGAAGTCAAGCTACCTGTTTGGAAAGGGCCTTCTCAATGGTTCCCCAAACAGGAAGGATGAGGCCACCCAGAACATTTACTTCCTGTAATCTTCTGCCAACAGTACAGAAGGTGCCAAGCTTACAATTCAGGCCGTGCATGCACTGCAGGTAACGATAAAAATAAGCTGCTAGAATAGCTTCAGCACCAAAACATTCCTACCATGTTATGTTACAATCATGAATCTACCACCTATAGAAAACGATCTTGCAGCAATTTCAAACTCAATACATTTTCTAAATCTGACCACAAGACAAATGATAACATGAAAAGAGAAGGCCTCACTCCCAAGACATTGTAAATGTCAGAAATGGTTCATGTTTTTCAAAATTTTAAATCATATACCTGCAGGATTATCTCAGATTGTAGCGAAGTTCTCTTTTTGGCAATTGCAAAGGCCCTTTATGTCTTGGGTAGTTTCTTGTATTCTATTTTCAATGTAAAACCATCAATTCTTCCCACTAACATCACTAGTTTTATACTCCCTCCGTTCCAGGCAAAGAGTTCATCGTACTATTTTGGGACGTTTCACATTAAGAGTCAACTTTCAAAACTTATGTCATCATTTCAATAACATTTCAACTTTACTCTCCACATTTGACATTAACATATTAATTATGTTCAAGCATTATTAATTAATTATTAGATTTTTCAAACATAAACTCTTTGGGTGAAATGGAGGGAGGATATAGAATGAGTATATTTGGTTAGCAAGTATTCAAATTCATATGTGAGTTACCTAGGTAAACCCCACCTGCTGAACTCAACTCGAATCATACAAAAGACTTGCCAATTGTGTATTTGGTTTAGAGACTACCCGTTCAGCACATACCCCTAGCTTCCAGGTGGTGTTTCAGCATGCCAAGAAGTCAAAACTTCTTAGCAGTTTCAGTCTGTTTCTTGGTCATGTAGGAAAATGTTTTAACATCTTCTACGGGAAGAAACAAAAACAGTTTTCCAGTAAAACATACTGTTAAGAGGTGTCTGGGGATACTACAATGTGAAAGGCCAGCTTATCATGATTGCTTAACAAGCAATAGTGGAGAAAGAAAATATGGACAAGAAACAAACCCTAGGGATAAAAATGACAGTCAATGATTCCAATTTAATTCAACCTATATAGGGATTTTGTTTGTACCACACGCCACGATTGCATTATGGAGCCAAAGGAACAATTCTAGAGGAGATGTAATAAGTGTATGCCCACAGTTCAGCACAAGGAATAGCCCTCTGAAACTCATACAGGAGTTTGTATTAATGTTGAAATTCGTCAAATCAGATCCACCTGATAACTAAAAAGTTAGTTATCAAAAGTTTTTCCAAATGCACACAGTTTGCAGCGATGTCCATATGTCCCACCAATATGTGATGGATATGCAGCTTCTGACCAAACACATTTTGAGAAGTATAGCTTTTCCTAACTGAAGTACTAAGATAACAAAACGAAAGGTCAAAGTTCAACTTACCAACTTACTCCCTCCATTCCGGGTAAAAAGTCCACTATCCTCTTTTAGAATGTTTCACATAAAGAGTCCATTTTAAATTATTATGCTTATAATTTCCATGACCTTTCATCTTTACCCTCCACTTGAGTTGTAATCATATTGGTTGTGCTTAACTATTTTTGTAATTAAGACCAACTTCAATTACATTAATTGTAACGACCCGAGCCTGAGAGCCCGGTCCGCTACGTGTAGCCCACATACTGGCCCACTGAGCACGCAGCACCTTGGGTTATCAGGCCCACCACAAGCCGACCCAAAAGTCCATGGATGATGTTGGTGCCCAGTAGTAGCGCATGGCTACCTTATAAATCAAACACAAGTTCCACATCTACCCGATGTGGGATTGGGGTATTACATTAATATATCCCTTAATTATTAAACTTTTCAAACGTGGACTCTTTGGGTGGAACGGAGGGAGTATTATTTTCTGCAGAGTATTTACCTTATTACCAATTACACAATATGGGTTTTTCTAGTAAGTGCCCTATGTTACTTGTTAAGGTTACTTTTAATGGAAATTGGTGTATTGAAAACAACCCCCATTGTAATGGTATTTATCCAACTTCCAATAATGACAACCTTAACAAGTTAACTAGATCCATACAATATTACCACCACCAAAAGAAATCAAAAGGAAACAACAATTTTAACAGCTTAACATTTCCATGGAGATGAATTCACCAAGCAACTTTTTACCTGTTTAGAGGAAACTTCATACTCGTCCTCCCAACCAACATGAGCCTTCTCTATGGACGAAGTCTTTCTGTACTTCTCTTTTAGCTCAGAAAGAGACATCTCCCTATATATAGAAATAACACAAGGCAATAAAGAACCGATATCGTACTTATCAAAAAAATAAATAAAGAACCGATAGTGCACAAATGGACTTACTTGACAAACCTGTAAAATCTTATCAAGAGGAAAATATAACAGAAATGGAAAGAGGTAGGAAATAAAACAGCACAAATTCATGCAAAAGCCTAACACTTTGGACTTTTACCTAAGTGCTTCCCCAACGGTAGGACGGAATATCTTAAGCATTCCAGGTGAAGAACTGAAGCACATCAGAAACAAAACAATGTCAAACACAAAAATACACATACAAAACTTCATTCACTTAATTGATAAAAACAGTGAGAAAATTACAGGCTAAGATGCACCTTCAAGGAACAACCAACTATCACTTGAATGAAATTTACGGCGATGCAAGTAAAAGTCCATCCAAAGGAAATATCTTAAGTCATTTCATATGACCTTTAAGGATAAAACACTTCAACAATACCCAACGCACGTGTTTCTCATCACGTCAGCCATCGTATTCGTCAGTACATCCAAACAAGTATTGAAACACCCAATACAGGTTGACCTACTTCATTAGTGTACCTAGACACAGCAATAAACTAGTGGAAAGAGAACACAAGAATGAAAAGAGTATTCACAAAAACAGGCATCATCACAGAAATATCAGAAGTATAGTTCCTGGATGGCACCAAGTCTTATTCCCACTATATTCTCCACGGCTCACTTGTCCTGGGGTTATCAAACAATCTGAAGAATCATAGGCAGGTCCCCACTCTCTGGAGAGAATGCTTCTTCAAAAATTAACGTGCTTTTTTGGCAGATAGGATGGTAGGTGGTACGGTGATGTAGGTTTCTTGGCATCTGTATGTGGAATAAAAGGAATGCTAAAATCTCTCAGTTGCTGTGAGCTAGCTTGACATATTTGATGCCTCTTGGGCAGGCACCTCCCTCTATGGCTCTATCTATCTATATATATATATATCTATTTATATAGTCAAAAAGTTCTCACATCCTGATTTCTTTAACAATTATTAAGTTACCAACTCATCTAAAAGCTTAAGATGTTAGATAGGAGGTCAACAATGTATATTAAGCTTAACACTCCCCTTCACGTGTGATCCGTCCACACGTGGAGAGATACACAAACATGCCTCACCGGGGCATCACAAACCAAACAGAGTGACAACATGCACTCACAGACAAGATTTTCCAGTGACGGCGCCGACAACCTTTTCCTGTGAGCTCTGGCAATAAAAAGGTCATATAAGATCGCCTCCTCAAGGAGATACCAACTGTGGCCATAGATTGTGCAAATATTAAGTTGATTCGTCTAGATCTAAGAAAATATGTCAAGATCTAAAAAATAAAAATTAAATCCAAGGAGGCAAAGTTAATGGAGTAACCTTCATGTTCACCAATAATGCACAAAGGTACCAAGTCAAAAGCCGGAGAGATACAAGAGTAATGGTTTGTGTCACCTTTGCAAAGGAACCAATGTCCGCAGACTATGAGTGCTTCACCCTCACAAGGGTTTTCGAATACACATTCACCACAAAGCCCAAAGTTTCTCAAATAATATACAACTCTAACTAATAACAAAGGAATAACGCCAATATTTATATTACTAACTAAAAGCCTACTTCAACAACTACGCTAGATGATTCAAAGTACCAGAATACTCTAATTCAGCTTATACATTAAAATGTCCCTAAACAACTAATAACATCTTCGTAAACTTTTTTTTTTTTCTTCGTAAACTAATTACCATTGATTTATCTCTACATAATAATAGAGATTATCCTAACAACTGAACTCCCATTCCTTGTGTTTTCCTTGCACAGTCTGCATCAATGAAGGCCAAGGGTATCATCTTTATTACAAATAAATATTTGAATATGTAGTTAAACCGAGCTTACTTTAAATTCCGTGCACCTGATTCAATGATAATGAATTTGTTTCCTAACGATATCTGTTGAAATATCGGATTATATTTCGAACCAAAACACTGAAGCACACCAATCCTATTTGTACTAACACTTTGAAGAGGATCACTGATACTAGTATGCAAAAATACTTGATGTAATAGAGAACTGAAGCAATTATGCTGCAATTTTAACTCGGCTCATTTGTAATTTAAGGAGGGGGAGAGTAGGCGCTGAAGAAATCTGACTTGATATTTTCATGGATTTGAGAATCATTTCTTGGAACGTGGGGTTTAAATAATTTGGAGAAAAGAAAGGAGGTAAAGGCTTCAATGAGAAGATGGAATTCTCATGTGGTATGCTTGCTAGAGACTAAAATGGATACTGTGAATAGAGATTTCATCTTTAGTGTTGGTGGAGGTAGATGGGCAGATTGGGAGCATCTTGGAGCTACGGGGGCAGTGGGAGTTATCCTAGTGATGTGGGATAATAGGGTTCTATCTAAAATGGGTACAGTAAAAGGTCGATTCTCGGTGTCCTGTTTACTGAAAAAAGTGGATAATGATAAGATCTGTGTTTTCTCGGGTGTGTATGGCCCTTGTCTGGATGCGTCTCACAGATTGTGCGAGGATTTAAAGGTGGTAAAACAGAGGTGGAATAATCCTCTTGGTGTATAGGGGGTGATTTCAATGTGATCAGGTATCCGCATGAGCGAACGGGTTCTAGCAGATTCTCGCGGGTGATGTTGGAATTCAGCGATTTATTGATGATATGGCTTTGATTGATCTACCGTTAGCAGGAGATGGATTCACATGGTTCAGGAATAATCTAGTTCTCAATGCTCCAGAATTGATAGATTCTTAGTGTCCGTGGTTTGGGAGAATGCTGCGGTAGTTTGGTCCCGTCCTGTTTGCCTCAAATTATTTCAGATCATGCTCCATTACTTCTTGAGTGTGGTGGTATAGCGAAAGGGAAATCTCAGTTTCGTTTTGAAAATATGCGGTTAAAGGAGCTGGGCTTTCTTGATTGGATTTGGGCTAAGTGGGCAGATTATATGGTGGAGGGAGATCTTAGTTTGAAGCTGGCAAAGAAGCTGAAATTTCTTTAAAAAGACCTCATTGTGTGGAATAGGGAGGATTGAGGAAAAAATTAAGGTAGTGCTGGAAGGTATTCAGATTCTGGATTCTAAAGAGAGCTCAGGAGAGTTGACCGAGGAGGAGTTCATTTGGGGCAATGAGCTGAGGAAGGAGGCAGAGATTTTGTTGAGTAGGGAGGAAACTTGTTGGAGACAGAAATCTTGGGTTCAATGGCTCAAGGAAGGCGACAGGAATACAAAAAATATCATCGGACGGCAAATGCCAATAAGAAGGCTAATTACATTCATAGCATTTCAATTGATGGTATTTTGCTGGAGGAAAAATCTACTATTAGGATGGGTATAGTAGACTTTTATCAGAGGCTTTATACTGATCTGGGGTTCCAACGGCCGTTGTTAGATAGTATGCCTTTTAAAGTCCTTAATCAGGATGATAACTCAGCGCTGGAGTTAGCTTTTTCTGAGGAGGAAGTTAGGGCAACCCTATGGAGTATGAAGGGCGATAAAGCGCGGGGCCCCGATGACTTTTCTATGGCATTTTTCCAGCACAGTTGGGAGATTTTGAAGAATGACATCATGGATGTATTTCAGTTCTTCCACTCGAACATGGGCTTTGAAAAATGTCTTAATGCATCTTTCATCTCTTTGATTCCGAAAAGGAAAAACGTGACTGATATCAAAGATTATAGACCCATTAGTCTTATTGGGAGTGTCTATAAACTCATTGCTAAGGTGCTTTCGATGCGGTTGAGGAAGGTCGTGGGTAAAGTTATTTCGGAGTCGCAACACGCTTTTGTTGGGGAACGTCAAATTATTGACGCATCTTTTATAGCCAATGAAGTTGTAGTTGATAGACTGAGGAGAGGAGAGCCGGGCTTGATTTGCAAACTGGATATTGAAAAAGTGTACGACCACAACAATTGGGAATTTCTCATCTATTTGCTGAATAGAATGGGTTTCGGAGATCGGCGGAGAAGATGGATCTTTTGGTGTATTTCTACTGTGAGGTTTTCAGTGATGATTGATGGAGAGCCAGCTGGATTCTTTGGAACCTCGAGGGGCCTTCAACAAGGAGATCCTCTTTCTCCTTTCCTCTTCATTTTCGTGATGGAAGCTCTGAGCTTAATGATGGATAAAGCTATAGCGGGGGAGGGTTTCCTTAGTGGCTTCAAAGTGGGAAATGATAGTCTCTATTGTTTCGGTGTCGCATCTCTTGTTCGCATATGATTCTCTTGTGTTTTGTGAGGCGATCTCGGGGCTTAAAGTTAATATCTCCGAGTCTGAAATTATTCCAGAGGGGAATGTAGGAAACATTTGGGAGTTGGCTTCTTTCTTCGGTTGTAAGGTGACAAACCCCTCTTCTACCTATTTGGGTTTACTGCTAGGAACTTCTTATATGAGCTCGAGCATGTGGGTTCCGCCGTTCCGGTGATAGAAAGATTTCAGTGTCATTTGGCAGGACGGAAAAAGCAGTGCTTGTCAAAGGCAGGTCGTCTTACTCTTATTAAGAGCACTTTATCTTCGTTGCCTACCTACTTTATGTCCCTGTTCATCATTCCAACATCAGTTAGTCAAAGATTGGAAAAACTTGAGATGGATTTTTTATGGGAGGGTTCGATGGTGGATCGAAAGTATCATTTAGTAAATTGGAAGAAGGTTTGTTCTAGTATCAGAATTGGTGGTCTCGGGGTTAAGTCTGTTAAGTATGGGGAAGGAAATCATTTATGGTGGTCTCAGGGAAAGTATCATTTAGTAAACAGAGCTTTTTTGGGTAAATGGTTGTGGAGATACTTGATCGATAAGGATGCGCTCTGGCGGAGATTGGTGGTAAGTATGGGGAAGGAAATCATTTATGGTTCCCCAAGGAGGTTTCCTTGTCTTATGGGGTGGGGGTTTGGAAAGGAATCCAGAAAGGGTGGGATAATTCTGCTAGAAATATCTCCTTTGGGGTAGGGAAAGGCTCTGCGGTCAGATTTTGGTTGGATAGGTGGTGTGGAGATTTGGAGTTGTGGAGGGCTTCTCCAACTCTTTTTTAACATTGTGATTGATAAAGAAGTCAACATCAGTGCTTCTATTTCGCATGAAGACGGCATGATCATTTGGAACCCAGTGTTTAGAAGGTACTTTCAGGATTGGAAAGCGGAGAGCTTTCCCAGCTCTCCGAGTTGTTACACTCGCAGCAGCTGGACATGCGTAATAATGACAAGGTCATCTGGGAAAAGTCTAAAAATAAAATATTCTCGGTAAGATCGTTCTCCTTTGGCTTTGAAATTGGGAGAAGGGGCCCGTTTCCATGGTAGTTATTTGGAAGACTAAGCCTCCGGCTAGAGTTGTTTTTTTCATATGGGAAGTGGTGAATGAAGATATTCTTACAGGGGATAATCTTTCGAGGCGTGGTAAAGTGATAGTGAGCTGGTGTTACATGTGTAAAAGGAAAGGATAGAATGCTGATCATCTTATGCTTCATTGTTTGGTGGTGGGTGATTTGTGGAATTTCTTTTTTTGCATCTTTAAATTATATTGGGTTATGCCAGAATCAATCAAAGATCTCTTCCTTCGCTGGTCTTCGCACAAAAGGAAACGAAGAGATTTTATTTGGCAAGCTATTTTCCCAGGGAGTGTGCTGGGTGATTTGGAAAGAGAGAAATAGGAGAGTGTTCGAAAATGAGGAAAGGCCTCTGTCGGTGCTGAAGAATGAACTTCTTCAGCTGCTATTTTTTTGGTGTATAGACGGTATTAGGACTGAGGTTCTGTCATGATTTTGCTGATTTTGTAGCGAGCATATGTAACATTTAATTTTTGGAGTATACCTCTTGTGTACATAGGATGCGGCACCTGCTTTGCCGCTTTTGTTATTGAATATATACTTATCAAAAAAAATATTAAGAAATTCACGGACCGCATAAATTATTAATGAGTTCAATGTGAAATCCCTGAGGATAAAAAGATTAAAACGAAATAGGACTTTGATACCCTTCAATTGCTAAAAGGAAGTGCCTTCTTCCCAGCCATTCCCTCTTCGATTCGTAGAATCCAATAATGGACGAACCAGACTTGTCTTTTTGCTTCTCATCGAGTAACACTGAGGCAGCCTACAAGTAAATTAACAGGTTACAAAAGCTCAAACAGTGAAGGAATACAAGAGATACCTTTTGTCCACTTCCAGTGTAAGAATTGTACCTCCCAAGTCATACCACGATCCATAGTAAATGTAAACAGCACAGTGGATGCCCCAGACATATGGTCAACATGAACAATCTGCCCCAAGATGGAAGTTAATCTACATCTATAAAGCAATTTAACAAGAGCAAATTCAGGAGTATAACCTTTGAAGTGCCTAGCTGTTCAATAGTGCTGGCTTTCATATCAACAATCCCATTGTCTAAGTGTCCTTCAATGCGTGCATTCTGAATGAGAAGATCAAGGATGCTGACAAATAGCTCAAAAAGCCTGTAGTCAAATGCTAGTGGTTAATATCAAACACGCATAAACAAAACAACTATATTTGAAGTAAACCAAGAAAGCACAGACCTATTTTGGATCTCCGGTGGCAGCCCTAAGAGCCGATTGAGGAAACGACCAACATCATGCATGTCTGAATCAACTATACGGCCATAAAACCTTCCAGAATCCTTCCCATTGCCTAGAAACATACAATAGAACGGCATAATGATCATAATCACTATTTCTCCTTTTGGATATGTATAACAACAGGAAACTAAGGCCCTGTTTGGCATCTCTTTTTTTGGGGCCCATTTTATGGTATTTTTGGTCCAGAAATAGGAAGTGGTTCGGCGCCTTAATCCTTTTGCGGCTCATTTTTCAAATGTAAGCAATGGTTAACATATTCCCACGAGACACATTTGGGGGTTTAACACCCTAACCTTATATTACATTACACTAAAGTATTAACCCTTTTGGCATATAATTACATAATAACCTTTTAAAAAAAAACTGCTCATAAAGTTGCTACAGGGCAATAAAAAACCATTCGAACCATACATCACAAAAACATTCAAAAAGATAAATAAGGAGAACCATGCGTCCAAACAGGGCCTAATTACATAGTGCAAGCAAACGATAAATGAGCAGCTTCCCACTAGATTGACACGTAAAACTAAAAGAGAGTTTTAAAAAGAAAAGCAATAAAGAAAAAATAACTGACATAAAGTAAAGATTTTTCCTGCTAAAAAGATTACCAACAGCTGTGTCTCTAACTATTCCAACAGAAACAAGAGCAGCTTTTCCCTTCACTATAAAATCTTGGATTGTAGCAGGGTTTCCAGACGAACACCCAGGAGGAACAACCGGCAAAGAATCCTGAAAACACCAAACTGGCTAGCTCAATTGCCACCCAGATTAGACAAATGGCACAATCATGAAAAATATTCAGATACCTGCTCCATGATTCCTCTGTACAACATCACTAGGGCCCTTTTTCCATAAGTACTATCGTAATTATAAGCACTTAGAGATGGTCCAGCACTGTAACATACATAATAACAGCATAAAGACTGATATTGTACTAGTTTAAATTCCATCATTACTCAAATTTGAAACATATTGAGATCCAACTTACCGTCGGTCTCCCTGTGTCAAGGCTCCAAGAGATTCTAATCTCTTGGCAACAATAGATGCAAAACGGCGTTCCCCACCAAGATTAGTAAAAAGTAACCTATAGAGCAAAAGAAAGAATGTGAACAGCTAGAATAAAACAGAACCATCAAGGATCTGAACATGCACCATTTATTAAGAGCGAAAAACAAGTATGCAAAAGCCATTACTCCCTCCGTCCCAAAGAAATAGTTCCTCTTTTCTCTTTGGATTCCAAAGAAACAGTCTCATTTCTAAAAAAGATAGAACTATAGTGTAATTTTTTGACGGTACAAGCACGTAATGCTACAATCTTAAAAAAGTTTGACCTGTCAAATGGGACAATATCTTGGGGCGGAAGGAGTTTTTTTTTATAGAGATGCCATTATAGACAGAAAAAAAAAGGCATAAAAGAAACAAGAGCACTCTTTAGTTCTCACTGTTAAAAACAAATATTTGGGAATTGCATGTACCAGCTTATACTAGAACTGGCTGACTATTAGTTACAAAATGTGTTACTACTCAAAAGCACACAGAGCAGGAAGGTATCATAAAAGAGTGGATGTGTACACTGAAATTTTCTCCACAGCTCATTTATTTTATTTTTTTGATAAGGATAAAATAAAACAAGTATCAACACAGGTGACGCGTCTTATTTACATCTGAAGTATGCGAACTACATCAAGAATGTCCAATTGATAAACTATTGTTTCTTTCAAGCCACACTGTCCAACATACTGCCAAAGGGACTGCGTCCCAGCAACTACTCCTCCTTCGCTTCTTATGCAAAGTCCAACTGAGCAGGAGATCCATAATCCGCCCAGGCATAACCCATGAAACATGAAAAGATTGAAAACATAGTCCCAGATTACCTTCACCACTGGGCAATGAATAAACAGATGATTCGCAGACTCCCCGTCTCTTTTACACATAACACCAGCTGAGATAGATCATATTATGAGCCCAAAGCTTATCCCCTGTTCCCACATGAAAAAAGCCACTCTAGAAGGTGCCTTTGATTTCCAAACCATCTTCCAAGGAAACACTCCATTGATCCCCGGAATCTTCTCATAAAAAGACTTAACAGTGAACTCTCCATTTTTAGTCCATGTACAACGAACCTTATCAAAGTTATCATTCATGCTACTGGAGTCTTTCTGATCATATAAAATTCCATGAACTGGCACATCTCATTCAATTCCCAATCAAAGAGATTCCTACGAAAGACTGGATTCCAAGTTACAACCTCATTAAGTCTGCTCATGACAGAACTTACCGATTCTTCTTTGTTAACAGCTATATTAAAAAGGGATGGGAATTAATTCCCTTTCACCGCTCCACCTATCCTGCCAAAAATGAACAGACTCTCCATTACCTACTTCAAAAAGGATTAACTTTTTAAACATCTCCCACCTCTTCCAGATACCCTTCCAGCTGCTAATGCCATATGTCGACTGAACCTCTCTAGGAAACCACGCGTACTCACATTCCCCATATTTCCCAACCACTACTCTTCTCCACAGAGCCTCCTTCTCCCCCAAGAATCTCCACATCCATTTACCCAATAAAGCGGAGTTAAAGACTCAACTTTTTAATCCCTAACCCTCCCCCTTTCAAATTAGAGCACACTGAACTCCACTTTACCAAGTGATACTTGCGAACATCCTCCTCCCCATCCCACAAAAAATCCCTTTCCAGTTTTTCTAACCTCTTTGCCACAGAAACGGGAACGTTAAAAACTGACATGTAATACGTGGCAAGGTTCGCAAGGTGCTTTTAATCAGAATCAGCTTACCACCTTCAGACAAAAGCTGCCTCTTCCACTCTGACAGTCTCCTTTCAAACTTTTCAATGACCTGATTCCAGATTGTTTTACTGTTATAGGACGCTCCTAGTGGGAGCCCAAGATACGACGTCGGAAGAGAAGCTCGCTTGCACCCAAAAAAATTAGCCAAAGTGACATTTTCCACTTCGCCTACCGCAAAGATCTCAGACTTAGCTATATTAATACATAATCCGGAAGCTTCTTCACCAGTCGTAGGTATCCTAATTGAGCGGCATTCGTCTCACAAAAAACTGAAGTATCATCAGCGAATAATTAGTGAGTCACTAACATCTCAGGAACACCAGGCCTCCCCACATTAAAACCCTTGATAAAACCTCCTGCCTCTGAAACCATCAATAGCCTACTCAAAGCGTCCATGACTACAATGAAGAGAAATGGCAATAGCGGGTCTCCTTGGCGAAGACTCTCGAACTAGAAAAAAACCTGAAGGTTCTCCATTCACCATCACCGAAAACTTTACCGTAGGAATACAAAAGAAGATCCAGTCTCTCAACTTATCACCGAAACCCATCCTAGACATCAGATAGCACAAGAAATCCCAATTAACATGGTTGTATGCTTTTTCAATGTCAAGCTTACAAATCAACCCTAGATCTCCACTTATAATTCTCACATCCACAGATACCATCGTGCTCATTTATTTTACAAGTAGGAGCACACAGATACCATCCTGCTTCGGCAATTCTTCTTAAAACCGGGTTCAATTGGTATTTAAGCACACCAAATTGTCCAGATATGGGAACAAGGGAACAGCTTTTTTAGAGCCCAATGGGTTTGGGGCGGGTTCAGAAAATTGCCTAACCCAGCCCAGATAATTGCTTATTACTAATAGTAAGAAACTAGTACTCTTGCCCGTGCCGATGGCACGGCGCCAGTTTGTGAATTTATCAATAAATGAAGCAGAGTATGTGGAAATTAATTAATATTTACTTATAATTTGTCTAAGTTAATTATGATAACAGTTAAAAAGAAAAAAAAAACAAATATTTCAAATTACAAAACTTACGATTTTTTTTGATTAAGTTAATTACAATAACAATTAAAAAGAAAAAATTTAAAATAGAAATATTCAAAACTAAGACATAAATTAAATTGGGACTCAGTTTCAAAAAATAAATTGATTAAATTAATTACGATAACAGTTAAAAAGAAAAAAAAACAAATATTTCAGATTACAAAACTTGCGATTGTTTTTCCATAAAATTGATTAATTAATTAAAATATCGAAAAGAAAAGGAACGTGAGTTTAGTAGAGGAAGGATTAGCAGTCACCAACCGTGAATAGTGGGGGGAGTTGGAGAGAGAGAGGGGGTAGTTGCTCAACCACCGTTCACACATGTGAACTCGGGAAGTGATAATAACCGTAGGATCTCAGTAAAAGAATCAATCTCAGCCCCTAAATAGCTTTAGTCAATTGCACATGTGCGACTATGAGCTATATTGTATTATAGATACACGAGGTTAAAACTTCTGTTGTATTATCTAGGTTGATGATACACAGTGTTTATATAGAAGATTGAGAAAAATCAATAACTAAATTACTCTAAAATAGGAAACTATTCGATCTACCTGAATCCCTCCAATTAAGGGATTTAATCTCTATCTAATTTTAAGCTCTATCTAGTCAAATCCCTTAATTAAAGGGATTTCAAATTACTTCCTAATCTATTTACAGCCTATTTACCTTTCGACATTAATTTACAGTTTAACTTATAAACTATTATCAAACTACCCATATATATTATCTATATTCTAGGGATTTCCATTTTAATAGCACGAGCACCCACCTCTCTCCAGAGAACTCCAAAGACAGCAGCGAAGCAGTATGGCGGCCAGTCCAGTGTCCGTACAGTAACAGAGTTTTTGGCAGGGCAGGGGGGAGAAAATCTACACTGATTGTGCTATTGTGAATTGGGGCCTGATCGGAATTGTAGTTCATCGTATCCACAAGGGCCCAACGCTGAGGGAGATTACTGAATACTAGAGTACATAGTTTCTAAGAAAGAAACCAGAGAGAGAGAGAAATAGGCACTGCCTCCTGCTGCGTCTTTATTTCCAAAAACAAATTGTTGGGTACTCTTATTACCTCTTTATAGTGATGGGTTCGTACAAAATGTAAGAAACTTGGGCATCTTCCAATTGAGTCTTTTCCAGTTGAAGAAGATTGGGGACAGGTATGTGGGGCGGGACAGGGATGTACTGTGGGGTAATATTAGCAGGTATATGGAGTGGGATAGGTCAAAACCAACCCAAACCGAACCGTTACCATCCCCAAGTATAGCTTCCTAATATAGACTATTGTCAGTGTTTATACAAGTGATAGAATGCCTTGTCTACCTGTACTCGGGTGCTGAAGCTTGATTTGATCGGTGAGTTCTTCCATACTGTTGAATTGCTCGGTCAGCACTCCAAGGTAGTTCTAAAGTTAAATGAACCCTTCTTCTCTGGTAAAATAAGTTCAATGGCATATAATGTGAATGTCAAAAATCTAAAAGCCATAAAAGAAATATACAGAACTAGGAAGAAGTTGATGTCTTCTTATATTAGGCACTTGATCAAGATTCAAGAGTGCCCGAAGGGATACATTTTTTGTGAGCACATTGTTAGGAAAAATTTGCACTGGAACAGACATGCATGGCAGTAATAAAATAAATTAAATTGGAGAGACGCTATTGGGAAAATAAATAAATAAACGAGTTTTACCTGATTCAACGCCCTTCTATCAGCGTGCAAAGAAACACCTGCTGATCCAGCTTCAGAAATGATAGCAATCATTTTTACGCCATCCATGAAGAGTTTCTTCTCATGCATATTGACCATTTCCATAGTCACGTCCTTTCTATGACAGCATAGACAAGTGTATCAGACACAATGATACAGATCAAATACTACACGAGTAAAACCAAACATAAACTCACGTGTTTCGTGCCTGATAAGTGACACCTTTTCCACCAGAGGCCCTAACAAGCATACCTCGCCTACCTGTTATTTCTGCAACACTATCAGGGCCTCCAAGCTGCATTGACATTGCAAGTCATCAACAAAGAGCATCAAAGAAATTGGGACAAGAAGCTAATGTAGCTGAAGAATATAACTTAGATAACTCGAAAGGTAGATGGACAAATAGATATACGGATACATGGAGAAAGAGTCTCTCAAAACTACCTGATCAATAATATCATCCAATGGGTTGTTCGGAAGATCCAAGGAACGAATAATTTCCGAAATCTTGGTCTTACGGTCTATCGCTCCATCATACCTAGCCTCACGTTCACGATGTGTTAAAAGTTTTAAAAAAAAAAAAACAATGCAACACAAAAAAATGTGTCTCAACTCATGTGTTGGCTACATGCATCATGTGCCATCATGCAGAGAAATGGAAAAGAATGGAAGAAAACAGAATGACCACTGTTTATATTAATACACCTTCGCAGTAACTCTGCTATATAAGCATGTTTTGCTTGGAGATACTCCTCTGTTTTTTCCTTGCATGAATGACAAGACCAATCAACAGAGGTTGCATCTGTTACAGGTGGGACTACGCAAGTCGGATGGACAAGTTGATGGCAACAGGAACACTGAAGCAATTTCTTTCTTTCCTACATGAAAAGGTCCAAATTATTTATGGGTGTGCAAACCAGGTAACTGCATCAAACCAAAGGGAAGTGTATCTTACCGCCTCTGCATTGCAGACATTACAGATCTGAAATTCATCATCAGATTCAGTAGATTCAGGGCCGGAATCAGCTACATCAATTAAACAGCAATTCATATGAGAGCATAAAAACAGAAGGCACCATATTTGAAACACTAATGTAAGTGGTTAAACAAGAGCAACTATCAGCATGGATTCTCAATATGGACTTGGTACAGTAAACAAGCCAGCTGGTAACCCATGCGAATCTGACACCAAAATGGTTCCTGGAAGAAGATTAGAGAAATAAACAAAGTCGCCAAAGGCTTAATAAAACATTTTCCAAAACGGTTTATGAACTTTTCACATGATTATTAAGTACAAAAATAATTTTAACCGGAAATCTATTCCATATGTAATCAACAAGAATGGAGCGATGTACAAATATTTTACTGCAATTCATTCTCCATTCACCTATGGCTACCACTTGACTAACATCAACCCAACCCACCACAGGTCACCACCAACCACCATAGGGTGCCGACTGGGATGTTGCTGGAGTTTCTCTGACCACAGGACAATCCCTGAGTTTGCTAGAGTTGCAGGAAAAAACTTTTTCTTTTGTAACTTCTTCAAAACTGACAAAACATCTTCATAAAAATAATCAACATGGAAAATTATCCCCTTTTCATGTAAACCATTGTCCAGATACAATTTTATAGTGTATATCATTTTACATTTAAGTAAATGGAGTGTGGGAAGCTAAGAGAAGTCATCATACTAATTTATCTTTCATATGGTAGTTTTCCCTTCAAACTTCAAATCCGTTCCTGGATGATCTTTCACTCTCTGGTTAACATGTAGAGTTAGAATGAGTACAAGGTGCACAGTTTTTAGCATCCCTGAGAGAGCAGGGACCATTTTCTTTACTCTTGTGGGTTCTCAGCAGTTTTCAAGAGCAAGTGATGCAGTGTCAGATTCTTGGCAAAATAGTTCTTGTCCATAGAGGGCAATTTAGCCTTTGGTAGCACTATTGTCAGGAAAAAAAGGACTCAAGATTTATCCCAAGATGCCAAAGGAATAAGCAGCATGACATTAAAGAGAGTGGCGAACCAATTC
Source organism: Codonopsis lanceolata (assembly GCA_013146195.2). Classification (NCBI taxonomy): domain Eukaryota; kingdom Viridiplantae; phylum Streptophyta; class Magnoliopsida; order Asterales; family Campanulaceae; genus Codonopsis; species Codonopsis lanceolata. The sequence goes on from CM028380.1 coordinate 138,891,814, forward strand.
AGGTGAAGATTATCATATTGAAGAAAGTCCCATAGTCTTTGACAGATATCTTATTACTGCAGACTGGACTGATGTGTTTAGTGATACGGCGCAGCATTGTTTAACTAGAGTAGTCTCGGACCATGTCCCTCTAATGTTGGAGTGTGGGTTATGCAGAAAGGGAAGTCTCCTTTTAGATTCGAGAACATGTGGCTTTTAGAGCCTGGTTTCTTGGACTTGGACTGGATTCGCTCTAGATGGTGTTCGTATGAGATTAATGGGAGCCCGGATTTTATCCTTGCTAAGAAACTGAAACTTCTTAAGATGGATTTGAAAGTGTGGAATAAGGAGGTGTTTGGGAGGATAGATATCAAAATTAAGAAAGCAACGGAAGAGATCAGATAGTTGGATGAGAAGGCTGGTTCAGGAGGTTTGGATGAGACGGAAGAAGAGTCATGGAAAAATTTGAAAAGCGAGCTTGAGATATTGCTTTTAAAGGAGGAGGTATGCTGGAGGAAAAAATCAAGGGTGCAATGGCTGAAAGGGGGATAAAAATACAATTTTTTTCCATAAGATGGCGAGTGCGCATAAGAATGTGAATCAGATTCGGAAAGTTTCAATTGGAGAGAATCTGCTCGAAGATAAGGATGCTATTATGGAAGGTATAGTGGATTTCTCATTTCTATTCTAAGATGTATACGGGGAATGGCGTCCTAAATTGGAAGGTACTGATTTCAAGAATCTGGAGGAGGAGGATAGGTGTTCATTAGAACGTCCTTTCTCGGAAGAGGAGGTATTGGCAGCCTTGCGTAGTATGAATGGAGATAAGGCTCCGGGTCCGGATGGTTTCACGATAGCCTTTTTCTCCTCTTGTTGGGAGATTCTTAAAGATAATATTATGGATGTGTTCCACTATTTTCACGCCAACATGTGTTTCGAGAAGAGTTTCAATGCCACTTTTATCACTCTTATTCCGAAGAAGGCCGGTGCCCCTAATCTGGGAGATTTTAGACCTATCAGTCTGGTTGGAGGATATTAAAATTTTATCAAAAGTGTTATCAATCAGATTGCGTGAGGTGATTGGGAAGTTGGTGTCTGTTTCTCAACATGCATTTGTGGGGGAGAGACAAATTATAGATGCGTCGTTTATCGCCAATGAGGTTGTGGATTCAAGATTGCAACAGGGTAGTCCCGGATTGATGTGTAAGCTGGATATCGAGAAGGCATATGATCATGTTAATTGGGAGTCTTTGGTGTTTCTAATGGAAAGGATGGGGTTTGGTGTTAAATGGAGGAAGTGGATTCTGTTTTGCATTTCTTCAGCTCGGTTCTCAGTAATGGTCAATGGTGAACATGCTGGCTTCTTTGCTAGTTTGAGGGGTTTGACGCAAGGAGATCCCCTCTCTCCATTTTTATTCATCCTAATCATGGAGGCGTTGAGCAGTCTCATTGATAAAGCTGTGAGTGGTGGTTTTATTCGTGGTTTTGTGTTGGATAGGTATAGAGGTGAGGAGGTTGCCATCTTTGACACATTATTATTCTGCGATGCTGAGATTGAGCAGTTGGGTTATCTTCTGCTTGTGCTCATTTTCTTCCAGATGGTGTCAGGTCTTCAGATTAACATCGCTAAGAGTGAAATTATCCCGGTGGGGGTGGTGGAGAACATTCATTTGCTTGCTTAGTGTTTGGGTGTAAGATATCTCATTTTCCTTCAACTTATCTAGGTTTGCCGATTGGAGAGCCGTTCAAAAGTAGAGCTATGTGGAATCCGGTTGTTGAAAGATTTGGTCGGCGGTTGACGGGGTGGAAGAAACAGCAGCTGTCCAAAGCAGGTAGACTTACGCTTATAAAAAATACTTTATCCAGTCTGCCCACCTATTTCTTTTCGCTGTTTGTGGTTCCTGCTTCAGTGCGTAACATATTGGAGAAGATGGAGAGGAACTTCTTGTGGGAGGGTCAAGGAGCGGAGCATAAGTTCTATTTAGTTAAATGGGATAAGGTCTGTATGAGCTTCAGGGAGGGAGGTCTGGGTATTAAAAAATTAAGTCGTTTCAATTCAGCTCTACTTGGCAAATGGTTATGGCGTTATATGGAGGAGCATGGGTTGTAGAGGAGGGTGGTGATCTGTGGATACGGAGAGGGTGATCATAATCGGTTTCCTAAAATCGTCACCGGTGCTTTCGGGTGCTTTCGGTCAGGAGTTTGGAAAGGTATTTGCAAAGGGTGGGCACAGTTTGAAAGGTTTGTTTCTTTTGAGGTCGGTAATGGTTCGAAAGTTAGATTTTGGAAAGATAAGTGGTGTGGGGAGGATGAACTTTGGAGAGTCTATCCTGATTTGTACAATCTGGCTGTGGACAAAAATTGTTATGGTAGTTCGGTGCTTCAAATTGATCATGGTAGAGTGGTTTGGAACCCCTTATTTCGTAGGGATCTTGAAGACTGGGAGATGGAGATTTGTGGTAATTTATCACCTCGCTATACTCGCATCAGATTGACGGGAGCAGAAATGATAAGGCGAGGTGGGCTGCGTTGAATAGTAAAAAGTTTCCTCTCAAATCTTATTTTCTTGCTATGTCAGGCAGTGATGGGTATTCCTTTCCATGGAAAGGAATATGGAGAAGTATTGCTCCCAGCGCTGCATTTTTTGTATGGGAAGCCTGCCATGAGGCGATTCTTACAGGAGAAAACATTGGCAAAAGGGGGATGGTTTATGTGAACTGATGCTACATGTGCAAAGGCAACGAAGAGAGTGTTAATCACTTGTGACTCCATTGTCCGGTGGCTCGTTCTTTATGGTACACGGTACTGGGGCTTTTTGGGATCTCGTGGGTAATGCCCAGTTCTGTTTGGGGGATGCTCTTGAGTTGGTCGCGATACAATCACAGGAGGAGCAATATTCTTTGGGGTGCTATTCCGGCGGGCGTTTGGTGGACCATTTGTGATTTAAAGCTGGATGGATTACCTTTCAAGTCGCTCAGTTTAGTAGATAAGGACCTGCTGGAAGTTCCATTTTCTGAAGAGGAGGTCAGTGCAGCAGTTCGAGTTTTGAAAGGGGATAAAGCTCCGGGTCCGAACAGTTTTCCAATCATTTTTTTCCAACACTGCCGGGAGGTGATTAAGTCTGATATTATGGAGATTTTCTCCTTTTATGGTCAAAAGAGATTTGAGAAAAGTCTCAATGCCACTTTTATAGCGCTGATCCCAAAATGTTGTGGTGCGGAAGATATTAAAGACTTTCGTCCTATCAGTCTGGTTGGAGGAGTGTACAAAATTATAGTTAAGGTCCTATCGGTGCGTTTGAAATCAGTCCTAGGGAAGATCATTTCTGATTCTCAGAACACATTCATGAGCGGTCGACAGATTACAGAGGCAGTGTTGATTGCAAATGAGGCTGTAGATTCAAGGTTAAGAAGCGGGAAGCCAGGCCTGATTTGTAAATTGGATATCGAGAAGGCATATGACAATGTTAACTGGGGTTTTCTGGATTACTTGTCGTCCAGAATGGGTTTTGGTAGCCGTTGGAGGGAGTGGATATCCTTCTGTATTTCTAAGGTAAAATTCTCGGTGTTGGTAAATGGTGAACCAGCAGGGTTTTTCTCTAGCTCGAGAGGGTTACGACAAGGAGATCCCCTATCTCCCTTCCTCTTCATCATAGTTATGGAGGCGTTGAGTAGAATGATGGATATCTTGGTAGTTAGGAACCTGATTCAAGGTTTTGATGTGGGAAGAATTGGCATGTGGGAAGAATCGGCGATCAGGAGATGAAAATTTCACATTTGCTTTTTGCGGATGATACTCTAGTGTTTTGCGAGGCGGATCACTCTCAGTTGGGCTATCTCCGTTTAGTCTTCCTCTTTTTCCAAGCGGCATCGGGTCTAAAGATAAATATTCGCAAGAGCGAGGTGTATCCGGTGGGGGAAGTGAACAACATAGAATTTCTGGCAGGTTTCTTTGGGTGCAAAGTGGGAAAGCTACCGACCTCTTATTTAGGTCTTCCTCTCGGGCTGCTTCAAATAGCAAGAACATTTGGAACCCGATTATTGAAAGGTTCGAGCGAAGATTTGTTGGTTGGAAGAAGTAATACTTGTCGAAAGGCAGTAGATTGACTCTCATCAACAGTACTCTTTCTAACTTGCCTACGTATTATATGACGGTGTTTAGTTTGCCTGCTTCTGTGGCTAAGATGCTTCTGTGGCTAAGAGGCTGGAGAAAATGGAGAGAGATTTTCTTTGGGAGGGACATTCGGTGGAGAGGAAGTATCATTTGGTTAAATGGGAGACGGTGAGCCTAAACTTGAGTAATGGAGGCTTAGGTATTAAGAATCTTAAGGTTTTTAATGCTGCTCTTATGGGTAAATAGCTGTGGAAATTCCTAAGCGAGGATGATACTCTGTGGAAGAAGGTGGTTCTGGGAAAATATGGGGAGGGGGTGAACAGGTGGACTCCCAATGAGGTTAAATTGTCGTACAGGGTAGTGTGTGGAAGGGCATTAGGAAAAAATGGGACTTGTTTAAAAGGTGGGTTTCTTTCGAAGTTGGCAAGGGGGAGTCAATTTGTTTTTGGAAGGATAAGAGGTGTGGTGATATGGAGCTGCGTAGAGTCTTTCCCACTCTGTACAACATAGCTAGGAATAAAAATGAGACAGTTAATTCGATAGTGCAGGTTGTAGATGGAGTAATCACCTGGAATCCAACCTTTAGGGGAAATCTCCAACACTGGGAGATGGATTCTTTGGGACAGCTTTTTGAGTTTCTGTATAATCAGAAAGTTGGTGGCGATGGGGACGATATAGCAGTGTAGGAAGCGGAGAATAAAAAGACTTTCACAGTCAGATCTTTCTACCAGAAGTTAAGGGGCACCGAAGGATTTTTTCCGTGGAGTAACGTTTGGAAAACCAAGGCCCCTACTAGAGTGAGTTTCTTTATGTGGGAAGCTGTCAATGAAGCACTTCTAACAGACAACAATTTGCGGATCAGGAAATTTTTTTACTTTAATTGGTGTTTCTTATGCAAGGCAGACGAGGAAAACGTAAACCACATTCTGTTACATTGTCCAGTTTCCAGGAGGATCTGGGATTTTGTCTTCAATCTGTTCCAGATTAGCTGGGTGATGCCCAGATCTGTGAGACACTTAATGGAAAGCTGGGCTTTGTATAAAAGGAAAAGGAAAAATGTCATCTGGGAAGTGGCCCCTATGGCAGTTTGCTGGACTATCTGGAAGGAAAGAAACAGAAGATGCTTCAAGAATGAAGAGAGGAAGGTGGAGGAGATCCAGAAGACGATAATGCAGTCATTGCTCTTTTGGTGTCATGAGCTGCTAGAGCAGGGAGGCAATCCTTTTGTAGAGTTTGTGGAAAATATCTCTTTTGTAAAGTAACTGGCTTGTATACTTCCTGTGTACATAGGCGCGTCTCCTATTTAGGCGCCATTAATACTATCTTTACTTATCAAAAAAAAGAGAGGAATAGAAGAATCTTCGATAATATTGAGGTTTCGCTGGATCAATTGAGAGACTGTCTTTTGCGTACTTTGTTTTTGTGGTGTTCTGCAACAAGATCAATCTCTCGGTCATTCTTTCGTGGATTTTGTGAATAGTTTTAGTATTGAGTAGTATGTATACTCTTAGTGTACAAAGGACGCGTCACCTGTTTTATACATAGTTTTACCTATCAAGAAAAAAAAAATGGGAATTGGAGTCTATACTGGGATCTAAACGAACCTATCTTTTGTTTGGGTTGGTTTTGCTTTGGTTTTTCTCTACTTTGAGAGGTCTTCACCAAGGAGACCCATTATCGCCTTTTCTCTTCATCATTGTCATGGAAGCTCTCAGTAAGCTGTTGAAGGGTGCAGAGGTAGGAGGATTTATCAAGGGCTTTAATGTGGGGAGGCCTGGATCTCCTGAGTTGGTAGTGTCGCACTTATTATTCGCTGATGATACGTTGGTTTTTTGTGAGGCAAAAGCAGCTCATTTAGGATACCTTCATCTAATGTTATTATTTTTCCAAGCAGCCTCAGGTTTACGTATCAACATAGCTAAGTCAGAGATCTTCACGGTAGGTGAAGTGGAAAATATTGTAGCACTGGCTAAGTTCTTTGGGTGTCAGCGTGCTTCACTTCCGACGTTGTATCTTTGGCTCCCTCTTGAAGCACACTCCAACAGCAAATCAATTTGGAATCCAGTCATTGTAAAATTTGAAAGGAGATTGTCAGGATGGAGGAGACAGCTTTGGTCGAAAGGGGGTAAGCTGATTCTGATCAAAAGCACTATGGCGAATCTTCCCACATACTTCATGTCAATATTCAGCATCCCTGTTTCTGTGGCTAAGGGGCTGGAGAAGCTGGAACGAGATTTTTCGTGAAACGGTCAGGAGGAAGCTTGTAGGTTTCACTTGGTAAGGTGGAGTTCAGTATGCTCAAATTTGAAAGGGGGAGGGCTAGGGATCAAAAAGTTAAGGGTTTTCAACTCCGCTTTACTGGGTAAATGGCTGTGGAGATTTTTGGGGGAGACGGAGGCTTTGTGGAGGAAAGTAGTGGTCTGGAAGTATGGGGAAGGTGAACATGCGTGGTTCCCTAGAGAGTTTCAGTCGACTTATGGCATTGGTGTCTGGAAGGGCATTCGGAAGAGGGGGGAGATTTTTAAAAGGTTCATCTGTTTTGAAGTAGGTAATGGGGAGGTGGTCCGTTTTTGGCAGGATAGGTGGAGTGGCGAGAGGGAGTTATGGAGAGATTTCCATTCCCTTTACAATATAGCTGTTAACAAAGAGGAATCGGTAAGTTCAGTCATGAGCAGATCCAATGGGGTTGTTTCTTGGAACCCAGTCTTCCGGAGAGACCTCTTTGATTGGGAATTGAATGAGATGTGCCAGTTCATGAAATTTTTATATGAGCAGAAAGTATCCAGTTGTATGACGGATAAGGTTTGCTGGACTGGGTCTAAAAAAGGGGAGTTCACTGTTAAGTCTTTCTATGAGAAAATGCTGGGGACTTATGAAGAGTTTCCTTGGAAGATGGTCTGGAAATCAAAGGGGCCCTCTAGAGTGGCTTTTTTCATGTGGGAAGCTGCAAAGGAAAGGATTCTCACAGGAGATAATCTTCGGGCCCGTAACATAATCTACGTTAATCGGTGCTATATGTGTAAAGGAGATGAGGAGTCTACGAATCATGTGCTTATTCATTGCCCAGTGACGAAAGAAATCTGGGATTATGTTTTTAAAAATTTCCAGGCTGCATGGGTTATGCCTGGACGGATTTTGGATCTGCTGCGCAGTTAGACTTTGTATAAGAAGCGTAGGAGGAGCAGCGCCTGGGATGCAGCTCCTTTGGCAGTTTGCTGGACAATTTGGATTGAAAGAAACAATAGAGCTTTCGAAAATGTTGAGACCAGAGTGGACAAACTTATAGAGAGGGTCCTTAGGTCTTTGTTTTTTTGGTGTCATGGGTCGACTCTGCCTGTTAATACATCTTTTGTAGAGTTTTTGGATAGCTTATCTTTTAGACATCCATGATGTAGATCTCATACTTTCTATGTAAATAGGACGCGTCACCTGTTTTGACGCTCATTTTATATATCTTTACTTATCAAAAAAAAAAAAAAAACTACGATGCTTTTGAAGAAGAAATGGGCAACTTAAAGGTATAAAGTTGGCTTCACTAATATTACTTTCAGATTCTTCGTCACTTTCATCATCACTTGCAGGTTTCCATCTGGCAGCTTTTCGGACCCTCCCTTTGAATGAAACACCAGGGGTTGCTGAATGCCTCTTTCGCTGAAGCTCTTTCACACTATCCTCTCCTATCAGGAATAAAGACCATTGGCAGTGGGAAAAGAAAAGAATAAAAAATACAATATCCAAGCCACATGCATACCAGGGAGTGGTTCCGGCTTTTCAGGCAAAGGATAATTTTCTTCCACAAACTTTAACAGTAGCTCACGAGGTCCAGAAATAAAATCATCAAGCTCAAGACCCTATCAAAAGTAGATTTCACAAGAAGCAAAAGAAAATCATACAACAAAAATGTGGGAGGGGGGTGTGGGTGGAAAATATTCACGATGAAGGAGTTCATGTTTTAGCTGTGAGGCATTTCTTATTGGGTAGTCAAGAGTATATGCAACATCCTTATATTGAACAAAGAGTAAAAATCCTCAGCAGAATGCACAAACAGATGCTCACATATTTTGTCACAGCTTCCTCTGTCCGTGCCTCTCCAGTACTCTGAAGACCAATGACCACACACTTGTTCTCAATCAATGCTTGCTTAGCAAGTCTTACAACAGCAGGCACCTTAGCCGACATGCAGATGTACCTAAAGAAACGCTAGAATAGAACAGAGGCAATAAAAAGAGCAGATCAATTAACTTAAAAAAAATACAAATGAAACCTACATATATTTATTCAAATCATGGTTTTATACTGTAGTATGCGAGTATCAAGTCAAGTTACCGGTGGGATCACCGTGTTGATTCGTGACAATTATGTAATAATCATTATGGCTGTGAATATTTTCCCAACACTAGCAAGCACCTAAGATGCCAATGATACTTATATTCTATTATGTTGTTTTATAACGTTTCCATTTAGATGCCAACACAATACTTGTCCTTTAAATTTTGAACTTCTATCAGTCAAATATAAAGAGGAACAAACTTTAGAAATTGATTTTAACTTCTCAAGTAATTAATCTCAATCCAATTTTTCATATTCTTCGAAGTTATTAACAAAACAGAATAATGCATCAATCAAGTAGATCAAAATACAAGTTACAACTCTTTACCCCTCTTGATTCCTTAAATTTCTGTCTTTGATTGTGTAGACTATGATATATAACAGGGAATAACAGGAACCATAATGGATATAGTTACTTGAACAAGAACATGGTGATGGTATGGGGTGAATTTCATTTATATTCATATATCTGTGCACATCACTGCCCAATGTCTCATTTCTAATAACATTGCTGACAATATATAAAACCATGATTCGAGCATTTAGCTGAAATTAATCAGTAAATTATAAACCTGATGGCTTGCCCAGTACAACCTCCACAGCTGACTAGAACTAGGCTTCTCATCGGTGAGAAAAGCACTTGCAGACAGCAATTCCACCCTCAATTCTGCCCAAAATTCTGCAGCCTTCTTGTATAATTCCTGAGATGAACCAATGTCAGGTTAAACTTGCAGATCATGTAGAAATTTCAATACATCAATACCTATTTGAACAATTCCTGCAAACCAAATAGTCAATTTGGTTTATCAAACAAGTAAAACCAGAAAACTGCATTATACCATCATTCTGGCTTCCAGCGGAACTTCAACAACTTCAAATTCTGCTCCTTTGTAGCTCAGAGTCCGGCAAACATACATCCCCCTGCAGAAGGCGAAACAACATGTCCTAATTGATAAAGTAACTTCAAATAAAAACATGTTGATGCAAAAGCTCAATAATCAACCTTGCTTTCATGTCCATAGCAACTAGTTCTAGTGCTCCAACGCCTCCTTTATCAAGAGCGCCTGCAAATAAAAGAAAATATTAACAGAAGCACACATCATATACAAGTGAAGAGAGAGAGAGAGACTGGGGGAAAGGGGAATAGCAGCAACAGAAATGTGACGAGAAAATTGCTCTTTTATCAAGATAGCTGTCATTTGAACTCTTATAGAAAAGCATAAACTATCAAACTCCTCCTGAGATGGAACAACAAATATAAAATTATGCCAAATACGACTGCAAATGTAACTACGAAGACTGGTATATACTATATATGATGAGGAACAGGAAAGGTGGGATGCCCCAATGGAGAGGATTTAGATATATGATGATAAGTTGGCACACACAAAGGTCCATAACAAAGTTTAAATAGCTCTATATTATCAATAATTGAGGTGTAATTTCAGATATTCTTATATTTGGTAAGTATTATGTTCACATTTTTAAGTTACGGTTTGCATATATAAAGGCCCTTTGATGCTGGGATTATTCAGACTAGGAGTATTGACAATTGAGTATTAAAAACTTGATTTGAGTTATTTATAATTCCTTTCAATTCCCCTTGCTTTTCCCATGTTCATATATGATTCCCATCTTTGCCTTTTATCATGTCGAATACATCCTACGTCATTGTATCATTGCCCAACAATACACTTCAAGTTCGAAGAGTCCTCTTAAGATTTAAGAACATTAACGGATAAAATTATTTGTGACGTTTCTCAAGCATAAGGAAAATAGATCAGGTAAAGATACAGGAGGTAACTGAGTGTCGGGTCAAATATTGACGGGAATAATAACTCCATCACTTTCCCATTAAAATCTATTTGAATCCATTTATTGCAAAATAACATGCAGGCTGTCCCCTAAAACAACAAACAAATAAAGCAGTTTTGCTTACTTAAGAAGTAAGCACTGCAGATATATAGAAAGTTGGCAAAAAGATTTATAATATATATATATACAGAATTACACAAAATCAGAAGTTACTAAAAATGCATAGGTCTCAGGCTACAGTATGCGCACCTAAGAAATCACGAAAATTTTCAAAGGAAGTTCCACTTCCCCAAAGACCCAGCCGAACCATATAACCCAAATTCCGTGGTTCTGATGCACCAGTTGCAGAGCAGTAAATAACACGAGCTTCAGGAAGTCGAGCCTGTAATACAAGAACCCGAGCGCAGCAGTTAAAGACTCGCAATATGCAATACAAGTTAAAAGCAACCCAGAAACTTGCAGGGCAAAAATAGGGTCTAGCATGCGATGCGGCTAATAGTGGTTTCATGAGCATGCATGTGTCATCATCTGGACACAAAAGAGCATGTTGATGTAATAGATTACGAGACAACGTGGTTAACCTTGAGACACAGGATAAAATTCCACCTTCCTAATGGCACGACTGACAGCAATTCTCAAAAGTAGATCGGTCTCGAGACTGAAGAGAAGATATCTTTGTAATTTCAAGCACTAGACAGATGATACAATAACATTTATTGAGATTCGAAAAATACAATTATACAACCACCATAAGAAAATGAGACTGTAAATCAAAAATAAATATGCAATGAAACACATGTGGCGCCAAAGCTTCCCCAGAATTCTTTACTTTATGTGGAAGCTTCTTAAAAGCAGTGTTCCTTGGATGAATTCATACTTCAGATTCGCTTCAAAATGTGTGTGCTATCCTACTGGTTTTCCTGAACTTCTGATCGTACTGAAGTCTCTTTGCAGTTCAGGTTTAGGATCACTTGGTTGGACATGTGCAGTACTAGCTGATTGGGAGCAACAAGCCTTTTATATTTCTTATCAACTCTCCATCATTTGTAGGAAGGAAAGGGAAAACAGGAATAGAGATCTTCCAATGATAATATCTCTCTTGCTTGCTCTGTTGTCTCTCAAATCTATCTGACTATCTCTGATATTTGTTCCATTGCTATACTTGAGAGCATTTCAGCCTTTTTGAGGGGAGGAGGGGAGGGGGGGGCAAAAGTACCTAGTCACTTAACGAACATCCCTCATCCAACCAATCGGCTCAAGCCTTAATTGGAAAATGGAAAGAAAAGAAGCCATGATTCAAGAAAAACTAAACATAAGGATGCATAGTCTATCAAGAGTGATAAACTCCCAAGCTAAAAGATGGACGGAGATATATGGTTAAGCGGAATCCAAATGAGAGTCGTAGCCATGAAATATTGGTTGATGACCAGTAAAACTTGAGAGAGAAATTCGCCAGCTTCTAGAATCTAGACCTTCTGGGAGTTAGCAATACCCATCAAAGACAGGATTAAACAGAAACCAAAATGTACAAGCAACAGAAATACCAATAATTTTTTTTTTTGATAAGTAATAATTGTATAAAAAGCATCAAAAAAGGTGATGCATCCTTTGTACACTAGGAGTATACCTTACCAAAAGGATTAGCCAAAATCTATTCTATTTACAAAATCTACAATAGGAGTGTTAGAACTAGAAGTGGCGTGATCAGCCTCGGAACACCAAAAAAGAAGGGTGCGAATCAACAAATTCTTCAGATCCGCGACTGACATTTCCTCGTTATCAAATGCCCTATGGTTTCTTTCCCTCCATAGAGTCCAACACACTCCCAAAAGAGCTGTCTCCCAAAAACGGTTTCTCCTATTCTTATACCCCATAGACCAGCCCCTAACATGGTCACTAATCGACCTTGGCATGACCCAAGTCATCTTGAACAGTCCCAGGACCAAATTCCATAACTCGAGAGCCACTTGGCAGTGGAGGAGCAGATGATTTACACTCTCCTCACTAGCCTTGCACAAATAACACCTATTGACAAAAACCATGTTACGTTTCCGCAAATTATCCCCGGTTAGGATAGCTTCGTGAGTCGCTTCCCACATGAAGAAAGCCACTCTCATAGGGCCTTGAGAGTTCCAAACTGCTCTCCAAGGGAAGGAAGTTCTGCCACGGTTGAGAAGCTTGAGATAATACGAATTCACTGAAAAAAGAGGACCCCTGTACCTTTCCATACCACCTTATCCACCAACCTGTCTGTATTCTGCTTTTGAAGCCTCCCTAAGAGCTGCACAACTGACTCAATCTCCCAATCATGAAAATTCCTTCTGAACGTGGGATTCCAGATAGGGTTACCCTCCACCGTAGACAAAAAAGAACTAACTCTACAATCCTTATCCGTGGAAACCTCGAATAAGTTCTGGAACACCACCTTCAAACACGTATCTCCGCACCATCTATCTTCCCAAAATCTCACAAAGACCTCGTTGCCAACATCAAATGCAATGAATCTCTCAAAAGAGCTCCACCCTTTCCTGATGCCTCGCCACACTCCCACCCCATAAGTAGAATTGACTGCACTTGGGAACCAACAGTGATCCCCTACTCCATACTTACAAACCACCACTTGTCGCCAAAAAGCCTCCTTGTCTGTAAGATACCTCCACAACCATTTTCCCAACAAAGCCTCGTTAAAGAATTTGAGTTTTCTGATGTTCAGACCTCCCTCTTTAACCCTGGAGCAAACTTTCTCCCAGTTCACTAAATGAAACTTATGCCTATCTGTATGCCCTTCCCACAAGAAATCTCTTTCGAACTTCTCTAATCTTTGCCTTATTGTGGCAGGAATCACAAAGAGCGATAGGAAATAGGTCGGTAAATTAGCAAGAGTGTTCTTGATTAAGACTAATCTCCCCCCTTTAGAAAGGAGTTGACGCTTCCACCGCACCCAGCCAATCTCTGCTCGAAACGCACAATCACTGGATTCCACAACGCCCTACTCTTTGATTGCGCACCTATGGGAAGACCAAGGTAATAGGAAGGAAGAAAAGCAGACTTACATCCAAAGAACGAAGCTAGATCCCCAACATTTTCCACAACCCTTACAGGAATAATTTCACTCTTGGTAATGTTAATTCGAAGACCCGAAACTGCTTGAAAGAATAATAATACCAATCGAAGATACCTCAACTGAGCCTTATCTGCACCGCAAAAAACCAAGGTGTCATCAGCAAAAAGAAGATGGGAAACTGACACCTCCCTCTCCCCTCTCCTCCCCACCTTGAACCCACTTATAAAACCTTCCAGCACTGCCTTCTCTAACATCCTGCTAAGAGCCTCCATAACAACAATAAACAGAAAAGGGGACAAAGGGTCACCTTGACGCAAGCCCCTCGAGCTTGAAAAAAACCCCAATGGTTCCCCATTCACCAAAACAGAGAAGCGTACCATAGAGATGCAGAATCGGATCCATTGGATCCATTTAATACCAAAACCCATCCTTTCCAACATGTATAACAGAAAGTCCCGGTTCACATTATCATAAGCTTTCTCGATATCCAACTTACACAATAACCCCGGAACACCGCTTTTCAACCTGTCGTCCACGACTTCATTGGCAATAAAAGACACATCCAAAATCTGTCTATCCTTCACAAAAGCGTGCTGCGACGCCAAAACAATTCTGCCCATTACCCATTTCATTCTTTGGGCTAGCACTTTGGACATCAGCTTGTAAATTCCACTAACCAAGCTAATCGGTCGGAAGTCTTTCAAATCAGTCGCACCACTCTTTTTTGGGATCAAGGCTATGAAGGCAGCATTAAGGCTTTTTTCAAATCTCAGACTCGAATGAAAGAACTGAAACACCTCCATGATATCCCCCTTAATCACCTCCCAACAATGCTGAAAAAATGCCATTAAAAACTCATCGGGACCGGGGGCTTTATCTCCCTCCATCTTACGTAACACAGCTGTCACTTCCTCAACCAAAAAGGGAAGCTCCAGCACTGCCGAGTCATCAGCACTGATTCTGTCAAAGGCAATTCCATCCAGATTTGGTCTCCAATCCCCACTTTCCTCATATTGTCGCCTATAAAAATTCATAATGCCAACCTTAATTTCTGCCTCATCCTCTAACAGCACATCTTCAATCTGGACAGACCTAATTTTTTTTGCTGCTCCACGGATCTTTGCCATCCTGTGAAAGAACTTGGTATTACTATCTCCCTCCTTTAACCACTGCACCCGCGACTTTTGTCTCCAACAGATCTCTTCACGGATAAGAAGACTCTTCAACTCCTGTTTCAACTGCACCCTAAGGGACTCTTCTGTCTCATCCAATAGACCATCCCCTGCTCTCTCATCCAACCTGCATATCTCATCTGAAATGTATTTGATTTTAAACTCCACCTTTCCGAAAACCTCTTTATTCCAAACTTTTAAACCCTCCTTAAGTAACTTCAGTTTTCTAGCTATTCTAAAACTCGGATCACCTGCCACCAAGTAAGAATCCCATCTAGCCTTCACCCAATCCAGAAACCCTGGCTCTTTTAACCACATATTCTCAAACCGAAAAGGAGTTTTCCCTTTAGAACTACCGCCGCACTCAAGAAGCAAAGGCACATGATCTGATGATAGCCTCGGTAAACAGGACTGAACAGAACCACTAAAACAGCCCTCCCAATCCCCTGAAATTAAGAATCTATCAATTCTCGAAAATTGAAGACGCTCCCCATTTCTAAACCACGTGAAATCACCCCCTACCAAAGCAAGATCCACCAGCTCCATCTCATTAATGAGATGGAGACTTAATGACAGAGAGAAGAGACTTCTCATTAGGGCTGTTTTTTGAAGATGGAAGCCGCAGGTAGTGTGTCTTGTTGAAACAAAAATTGAGGCTATGGATTGGGAATTGGTTAATAGTGTCTGGGATAATAGATGGGTCGACTGGGTTTGTTTAAAGGCCTCGGGTACAGCGGGTGGCATTCTTGTTATGTGGGATCGGAGTTTTGTCTAGAAGGTAGAAGCGACTATCGGTGTTCACTCTGTTTCTTGTGTTCTGAAGTTCAAGGAGACCAACAAAAATTGGCTGTTTTCTGGCGTTTACGGTCCCTCTTCAGTAGTGGAGAGAAGGAACTTATGGGAGGAATTAGTAGCAGCTAGGAGGAGGTGGAATATTCCGTGGTGCATAGGCGGTGATTTTAATGTCGTCCGCTTTCCTCACGAGCGGTCGGGAGCCAGCGCTTTCACGTCTGCGATGACCGAGTTTAATGATTTCCTCAATACAGCAGGATTAGTAGACCTGCCTCTGGAGGGGGGAGAATTCACATGGTTCAGAAATGGAGGTAGACATCAGTTCTCTAGGATCGACCGGTTCCTCGTATCCGCAAATTGGGGAGATAGTTTTTGCGTATCTAGACAATCCTGCCTTCCCAGAATAGTGTCAGACCATGTTCCATTACTTCTTGAAAGTGGTGAAGTGATTAGCGGGAAAACTCCGTTTAGGTTTGAGAATACGTGGCTTAAAGAGCAGGGATTTATGGAGTGGGTTAAAGCGAGATGGAAGTCGTATTTTGTCGAGGGGGATCCAGGTTTCATAGTGGCCAAGAAGCTGCAAGCGCTGAAGCAGGACTTAAAAACATGGAACAGAGAAGTTTTCGGAAGGGTAGACCTTAAAATCAAAGAGCTGGAAGAGAAGATAAGGAGTATAGATGAAAGTACTGGGGGAGAAGAGAGTTATGAGGTCGAGGTAAGTCGTAGAGAGGAAATCATTGTAGAGCTGGAACGTCTTCTTAAAAGTGAGGAGATTAGTTGGAGGCAAAAATCCCGTATTCAGTGGCTAAGGGAGGGAGATAGAAATACTAAATTTTTTCAACGTATGGCGAGTGTTCATTATGCAGCAAACCAGATCCATAAGGTCACCATAGATGGTATAACTTTGCAAGATCCTGTAGAGGTAAAGAAAGGCATTGTGGAGTTCTATCAGAATCTGTACAAGGACAGAAGTGAATGGAGAGCTGATTTGGGCGGTGTCAACTTCAAATCTCTAAGCTCCGAAGACGCGGATGGTCTGGAACAGGATTTTTCAGAGAAGAAAGTAGTGGCAGCTTTGCGTAGCTTGAGTGGAGATAAAGCTCCAAGGCCAGATGGTTTCTCCTTGGCCTTTTTTCAGCATTGCTGGGAAGTAGTGAAAGATGACATTCTGAAGGTTTTTAATCATTTCCACGATAACTTTCAGTTTGAGAAGAGCCTGAACTCTACCTTCATTGTGTTGATTCCTAAGAAAAAAGGAGCCAGTGTCGTCAAGGACTTCAGGCCTATCAGTCTAGTTGGCGGGGTGTACAAGCTCATCTCCAAGGTGATGTCTCAGAGGTTGAGGAAGGTGTTGGGCAAGATCATCTCCGATTCCCAGCATGCTTTTGTCATGGAGAGGCAAATTCTCAATGCATCTTTGATTGCCAATGAAATTGTGGATGCTAGATTAAAAAGTGGCGTTCCGGGGATTCTATGCAAGCTGGATATAGAAAAGGCATATGATCATGTAAATTGGGGTTTTTTGTTACACCTTATGGAAAGGATGGGTTTCGGTTTCAAGTGGAGGAGATGGATCCAGTTTTGCATATCTTCGGCTAGGTTCTCGGTGTTGGTCAATAGAGATTCCGCAGGTTTTTTCCCGAGCTCGAGGGGTTTGAGACAAGGAGATCCCCTCTCCCCTTTTTTGTTCATCATAGTCATGGAGGCCCTTAGTAAACTTCTAGAGAAAGCTGCTTTGGAAGGCTACATCAGTGGGTTCAAAGTGGGTGGGGAAAACTCTAACGAAGACTTTGGTGTCTCATCTCCTCTTTGCAGACGACACTCTAGTTTTTTGCGGTGCGGAGCAGTCCCAACTGGGCTATCTTAGGATGGTGCTGCTTTTCTTTCAGGCGGCTTCTGGGTTGCGCATCAATATTTCCAAAAGTGATATCATTCCAGTGGGCGATGTTCAGGATGTTAACGCTTTGGCTTCTTTTTTCGGATGCAAGGTTGCCTATCTTCCGTCTGTGTACCTTGGTTTGCCTATTGGAGCCACGTAAAAGAACAAGAATGTATGGAACTCAGTGGTTGCTAGATTCGAACGTCGTTTGGCGGGTTGGATGAAGCAGTATTTATCGAAAGGGGGGAGATTGGTGTTGGTGAAAAATACTCTCTCAAATTTGCCTACGTATTTTCTGTCACTCTTCGTAATCTCAGCTTCGGTTCGTAATAGATTAGAGAAGCTGGAAAGGGATTTTTTGTGGGATGGTTGGTCGTCAATGCGGAAATTTCACCTTGTTAATTGGGACATAGTTTGCTCTGATTTGGGGAAAGGGGGCTTAGGAGTGAAAAATCTCAAATTGTTTAATGAAGCCCTGCTTGGGAAGTGGTTGTAGAGCTACTTGGTAGATAAGGGGGCCTTATGGAGGAAAGTGGTGGAGAGTAAATATGGCTTAGGGAATCATTTGTGGTTTCCAGCAAAGGTCTCTGAAGCTTTTGGGGCAGGAGTATGGAAAGGTATTAGTAAAGGCTGGAATGCTTTTAGTAGGAATATTTCATTCGAGATTGGGTCGGGGGTGAAGGTGGAATTTTGGAAAGACTTGTGGTGTGAAGACGAGGTGTTATCCAGATCATTTCCAGAGCTCTTCTCCTTGTCTAGGGAAAGGAATAGTTTGATCAGCTCGGTGCTCTCTTTAGAGGGAGGTCGAGTATCCTGGAACCCGACGTTTAGAAGAAATTTTCAGGATTGGGAGATGGATTCGGTGACTAGATTCTTTGAGCTCCTTTACGCTATAAAAAGTTGGTGGCGAGTCTGATAGGGTGGTTTGGAGAGGGTCGAAGGACAGCAAATTCTCAGTGAAAGGTTATTATGCCAAACTGTCAAATAGAGATCGGTCATCTTTTCCATGGAAGTCGGTGTGGAAGACGGTAGCTCCAAGTCGCGTAGCCTTTTTTGCTTGGGAAGTGGCGAACGAGGCTATTCTAACCGGGGATAACCTGAGGAAAAGAGGGATGATATATGTTAACAGATGCTTCTTGTGCAAAGAGAGTGAAATCACTTGGTTTTGCAGAGTGTAAATTTTGTTCACTTGTTCAAAGTGGAGTTTGCATTGCCCGCTGGTTGGGGAGCTGGACCGGAACCTGGAACCTTTTGTTCCGCTAGGAAGGAAAGAAATCTTTTGTGGGAAAGTGGAGCTGGTACTCCTGGGCCTCCAAAGACTGTGGTATTTTTGGACAATATGGAAGGAAAGAAATCGGAGAGCTTTTGATAACGAGGAAGGATCTATTTCAAATTTGAAGAGTGCTCTGCTTCATCTCCTGTTTGTGTGGTGTGCAGGGGCCGGGCACTTACATTCTCCCCCGTCTTCCTCTTTTGTAGATTTTGTGCAAAACTTTCCTTTACGATAGTTAGTCTTTTGTCTTTTTTCTTCTTTGTATATAGGACACGTCACCTGTTTTGACGCTCTGATATTTACATACATTTACCTTTATCAAAAAAATTAATGAAATCATTAAACTCCATCATTTCTCTAGAATAAATACGAGAACCAGAACGTTCGTGAGGGAATCTTACCGCATTAAAGTCACCCCCTACACACCAAGGCATATCCCATCTAGCCTTTGTATCCTTCAATTCTACCCAAAATCTCTCCCTAGCAGCTGCTACACTATAAACCCCTATAAAAGCCAATCTCGCCATTATCCAAAGTCTTCAAGAAACACGAACCGAGAATTCACCCAAAGAAAGAGTCAACTTTCGACAGAACACTTCTGTCCCACATAACTAACACCCCCCCAGCAGCCCCTACAGAACCTAAATGAACCCAGTCCACCCCTCTAGCATTCCAATAAATTACAGGTGAGCAGATGGTATTACTCAGGTGAGCAACAAGAAAAATGACTAGTACTAAAATTATTTATCTATACCCTTTACCCGATGGTTTCTCTATAGCCTTGCGTAGTATGAATGGTGATAAGGCTCCGGGTCCTGATGGTTTCTCTATAGCCTTCTACTCTTCTTGTTGGGAGATTCTTAAGGATAACATTATGGATGTGTTCCACTATTTTCATGCCAATTTGTGCTTCGAGAAGAGTTTCAATGCCACTTTTATCACTCTTATCCCGAAGAAGGCCGGTGCTACAAATTTGGGAGATTTTAGACCTATCGGTTTGGTGGGAGGTTTTTATAAAATTCTTTCTAAAGTGTTGTCAATCGATTGCGACATGTGATTGGGAAGTTGGTATCGGATTCTCAACATGCATTTGTGGGGAGAGACAAATTATAGATGCGTCGCTTATCGCCAATGAGGTTGTGGATTTAAGGATGCAACAGGATGTCCTGCCGATGTGTAAACCGGATATCGAGAAGGCATATGACCATGTTAATTGGGAGTTTTTGTTGTTTTTAATGGAAAGGATGGGGTTCGGTGTTAAATGGAGGAAGTGGATTTTGTTTTGCATCTCTTCTCGCTTCTCGGTTTTGGTTAATGGCGAACCCGCTGGTTTCTTTGCTAGTTCGAGGGGTGAGGCAAGGAGATCCTCTCTCCTTTTCTATTCATCATTATTATGGAAGCTTTAAGCGTTTTATTGAGAAAGTCGTGAAAGGAGGATTTATTCGTGGTTTCGGGTTGGGAAGGTATAGAGGTGAGGAGGTTGCCATCTCTCACTTGCTCTTTCGCAGATGATACTTTAATTTTCTCGCGATGCCGAGATGGGGCATTGGGTTATCTTCGCCTTGTGCTCATTTTCTTCCGGATGGTGTCTGGCTGCGAATTAATATTGCTAAGAGTGAAATCATACCGGTGGGTGTGGTGGAGAATATTCATCGCCTTGCTTCGGTGTTTGGGTGCAAGGTTTCTCATCTACCTTCGACTTATCTTGGTTTGCCGATTGGTGCGTCTTTCAAAAGTAGAGCTACGTGGAATCCGGTGATTGAAAGATTTGGTCGGCGGTTGACGGGTGGAAGAAACAACTATTGTCCAAAGCGGGTAGACTTACGCTTATTCAAAATACTTTATCCGCCTACCCACTTATTTCCTTTCGCTTTTTGTGGTGCCTGCTTGGCGCAATATTTTGGAAAAGATGGAGAGAGACTTCTTGTGGGAGGGTCAAGGGAGGAGCATAAAATCCATTTAGTTAATTGGGATAAGGTTTGTTTGAACATCGTGAAAGGAGGCTTAGGTATCAAAAAGCTAAGTTGTTTCAATTCGCTTTACTTGGTAAATGGTTTTGGCGATATATGGAGGAAGAGCATGGGTTATGGAGGAGGGTGGTGATCGAGATACGAGAGGGTGATCATTTTGGTTTCCTAAAATCGTTGTCGGTTCTTTTGGGTCGAGTTTGGAAAGGGATTTGTAAAGGGTGGGCGCAGCTTTGAAAGGTTTGTTTCTTTTGAGGTTGGCAATGGTTCGAGAGTGAGATTTTGGAAAGACAAGTGGTGTGGGAAGAAGAACTATGGAGAGTCTATCCCGAGTTGTACAATTTGGCGGTGGACAAAACCGCTATGTTAGTTCGGTGTTGCATATTGATCGGGTAGAGTGGTCCGGAATCCCTTGTTTCGTAGGGATCTTCAAGATTGGGAGATGGAGGTTTGTGGAAATTTTTTCACTTTGCTTTATTCGCCTTGATTGACGGGAGTAGAATTGATAAGGCAAGGTGGGATGCATCGAACAACAAAAAGTTCTCTGTTAAATCTTATTTTTGTGCTATGTCGGGCAGAGTGGGGGATCCCTTTCCTTGGAAAGGTATTTGGAAGAGTATTGCTCCCAGTCGCGTTGCATTTTTTGTTTGGGAAGCTTGTCATGAGGCGATTCTTACGGGAGAAAACATTCGCAAAAGGGGGATGGTTTATGTGAACCGGTGTTACATGTGTAAAGGCGACGAAGAGAGCGTTAATCACTTGTTACTGCATTGTCCGGTGGCTCGCTCTCTATGGTATACTGTTATGGGTCTTTTTGGGATCTCGTGGGTAATGCCCGCCTGTTCGGGGATGCTTTTGAGTTGGTCCCGTTCCAATCATAGGAGGAGAAATATTCTTTGGGGTGCTATTCCGGCGGGTGTCTGGTGGACTATTTGGAAAGAGCGGAACAGGAGAATTTTCGATAATAGTGAGGTTACACTGGATCAATTGAGAGACTGTCTTTTGCGCACATTGTTTTTGTGGTGTTCAGCGACAGATGATTCTCTTGGGCATTCTTTTGTGGATTTTGTGAATAGTTTTAGAGCTGAGTAGTTTGTATACCCCTAGTGTACAAAGGCTGCGTCACCTGTTTTGACGCCTGTTATTTATATATACTCTTTACTTATCAAAAAAAAAAAAATAGAGGGTTGCGCCTCCATTACAAGTAAAGGCTTCCACTTTAACAGAAATCAAATGAGAACTTATAAGAAACGAGACCTGTGATTGCAGATATAATTCCAGGAAACATAATTGTTTGAAAATATGCTAATATTAGTAATAGGCACAACTCTTGAGGAAAAACAAAAGGTGGTGAACAAAAATAAAAGGCTATTCCAGAAAGACTTGAAGAAAAGTTAAGGCAATCAGAGTAATATGGCAGATGAAGAAGAGAGTATGTGTGTGAGTGGATAATGAATCCGTAGGACCAAGCCCTTGAACAGTTCAGCGGTGAAAGAAATTGTAAAAATAACCTGGCCCATCTAAGAAACTAGAAAGGAAAGTTAAGCAGGCACACGACATAGTTTGGGGATTCAGTATGGAGAGCTGACCTGAATCTCAAGAACTGCTTCACCCGTTCTAGTTGGTTGCCCTCCAGCTTCAGGAATCAAATTTTTGGCCTTGTGACACTGCAATGAAGGATCAAGAATATCAACAATCATTCTTCTTCAATATGTGTGTATTGTGTGGATGATGCTGGTGGGATGGGTGTGGATATTTTTTTAATTTTTTTTTTGGGGGGGGGGGACTCATCAATTATTTAATGAACACTGTGAAAACTAAGATTGGCTTTTAGAGATTGTGCCAATCCATCTCTAGCAAAAGGGAGAAAAAATCACATACCTCATCAAAAACAATAAGCCCATCATATTCAGGTCCACACCACTGAACAAGCTGCTGCAACCGAGAACGACCTTTCTCAGAAGAGGCTATAAGGCTGCTGTATGTCAAGAAAATAACTCCCTCCCTAACACCAACAGACTTGGAATCGAGCTTAGAATACGGGAGCTTGCTCAAAGCATGCACTACAAACAAGAATTTGTTATTATATTATCCAGTAATAGCTAAAAAAAACCCACCCCTTGGGTTGGGAAAAGAAAGCAGCCTCTTCTCCTCTTTCAGCATCCCCTAGGCTTTGAGGAATAAGGGCATCCGATACAGTGATAGGCTAAAGATTATCCAAGCATGATAGGAAACCACAGCACATGATACAAGAGTATGAGTGTATGATCTCATCCTGTACTTCATTTTATAAGTTGTAGTTCTGTTCTAATTTGGTTGTTCCCCTGCATACTTCCCTTCTCTATCAATATAGGTTCATCCATAGTTACTGTGCAAGCATCCACCTCCTTGTGAACACCACTCTTTTATTTTATTTTTGAAAGAAAAAGAAGCTTTAGTAATTGGGAGAAACTTCTCACAAGCTGTGTGGAGAAGCAATCTTCCAAATAGGGGGAAAATAAAACAAATGAAAAAGTTAGAAAAAACAAAAAACCCCAAGAAAGGTCAGCCCTCCAATCTCTCCATGGCAGACACACATAAAGAAGCTAGGAAGAAATCCTTATATTTTGTTAAAGATGAAAGCATAAATCGAACAATGGAAAATTCTAACATGCCTTATTGTCCAGAAGCACCAAACAACCTACAATGCTAGAGGGGCTTGGCATCCCTTGAACCACCAACATCCAAAACAAATAAAACACAGAGCCTTAACCCAAGGGGTCCAAATCAGGAGCTTCATCAAAAACTTTAAACAAGAATTTCTCACAGAAACTATGCATTCAAACGCTAGAAATACAAATGACTACAATGCCACGATGTTGCTTAAGTCACGCTTGCAAAAGATCGTCAGTACTGAGTTTCAGAATATAGGTACAAACAAGAAGGCACCGTGGCTTAAATAAGCTATGGAAAGAAAAGTTGGATTAAAGGAGTTAAGAAATGAGCCCTGAATTATTAATTAAACACAAACCCAGTAGATTCTTTGGGCCACATCTACCTACATCTACGACCTGAGAAAACTGAACAAGGAGAGCAATATAGAAACCAATAGTTTCCTCAACATCCATATCAGCAGGATCAAGAGAAAAAAATTAAAAGCACAAAAAAGGGAGGAACAATCACAGGACAGATACCCTTTGCTCTGAATTTTACTATGCCAGGAAGCTTAGATGACAAAGAACCAGAATTCGACGTAGTTTTCATTTCTTTTAGGTGGAGATGTGGTAAGATTAAGGGGCGGAAATAAGACATTCTTAAAGGTGAAACAACAACAACAAGGGACTGTCCATCCTTGTATAAATGCAACCATATGCCGAAAGAGATGTTCAGCATTATTAGAAAGAAGGAAGATGAAGACGTAAATGAAATGTCAAAGACATGTGCAATAGTGCTCATCCACTTAATTTTATAAATATCTACCTTCAATACACATTGCACCCACATCATCCAAATCTCGCCTTGAATCGAACTTTAAGTCTGAGCCGACAGAAACCCACCTGTAAAAAATCATAATGAAGAAAAGTATGTGAAGACAAAAATATTGGGGGCAAACTGTTGCAGCAAAACACTGATCAGAATCTACCAATTTAAAATCAAATCAACTACATGAATATGAAAAAGAAAATGATAAATTGCATATCCAAACAAGATTGTGTCAACCAAAAACTTACAGTGCTTTCCTCCTCCCATGGTGCCAATTTTCCCAAATTAATCCTGCAATTGTTCGTCCTTTGCCCACACCAGCTCCATCTCCGACAAAAAATCCAGCCCTGGCACCATTTGGAAGGTGCTGAAGGTGTCTCTGTGAGGAACAAGTACATTACATTACATTTGTGCATACTGAGTCTGAGACAGACTAGAAAAAAAAATCCAGCAATAAAAGCAACCTGACAAGCATAAACCAATGTCTCTATCTGCAGGCAAGACAATGATTTTGAACTTTCCAGTTCATCCTTCGTCTTGAGATCATATGTAGGTTCTGGTGGCTGCACCGCAGATAAAGAAGAAGTTTCCACTATAGCATCAGGATGTGGAGGACCAATAGATACCTTGGAAGGGCACTGTAATAAAAAGCAAATGCACATTCAAGAGAAACTTTCAAAAAGAAAAGATTTCTAGACCATGCACTTAAGTTGAACCACCAACGATGTAGCTGGAAAGGAAAATATATAGAAGAAACAAAGACTCACATAGTCTGTAAATGTTTCCCCCACCGTACCACCTCCATCTTCTTCTCTCTCCACTTCAATGGCAACCTGAAAGTTTTGGTACAGCAAAGGGCAAAAAAGGAAAAAAAATGAAGACAAAAAGAAGGGTTGAAAATTACAGATTGGATGGACCGGCAGTCCAGTAAAGACAGAACGTATTTCATGTCATGCATAATCTCTTTAAAAACCTGCACCTAAATCCAAACAATATCAAAACCACTTGAGTACTTAACCCATATTGCCATCCTCTTTCTATGTCCACTCAACTGTCAAAAGGGAATAAAGATTTCACACTTGGGTATCTCTTAGCTTACTCTTTACATCAGGTTTGGTTATCCACAGAGTCAATGCATAAATGCTCAGTTTGATCTACCCTAAGCCTTCATGATTTTGGTTCTCAACATTTACTTCTACCGAGTATTATTGTGAGGGATCATCGAAGCATTGGTGTCAACTTGGTTGCCAAACGAGGTGATTGATGATCTAAATAGAAGGGTAAAAAGGGCAGGCTCTTAAAGCTCAATTTTGAGAAGGTGTATGGTCAAGTGATTTGGCATTTTATGGACTTAATGATGGAGAGGAAAGGGTTTGGGAACAGATGGCGTCAATGATTTTGTGGGTTCTTTGTCTCTCTCCTTCATTCTGGTCAATGGGCAGCCGAAGGATTGATTTAGTACCTCCAAGGGTCTTTGGAAAGGAGATCCCTCTCTCCCCCTTCCCTTTTACTATTGTGGCAGATGTCCTTACCAGTATGTTTTTGAGAAGTGAGGAGTATGGCTTGTTGGAGACTTGGAGGGTAGTCCAGGAAGGGATGAGCTTAGGGTGTCTCACCTTCAGTCATTGATGATACAATCCTATTTTTATCCAAAGGCACTAGACTTTTGAAGAATGCCCTACTATCTTCCAGACCTTTGGGTCCAAGCTTATATTAATCTCGCCAACTGTGGATTAGGTGGTATTAACATAGACAGCTATGATGTTAATTCTTGTTTTTTAATACAGGGTGTAGAATCTTATCTTGGCATTTGTCTACTTTAGACATCACTCGCACGCACGGATTGGAGGGATCCAGATAGACAAAATTGACGAGGGGGCTTGATGGGTGGAAGTGAACATAAATCTCTTACTACAAGCTTGTTTGTCTAGCATCCCTCTTTATGTCGTTTCCCTTTTCAGGATCCTTTGAGTGAGTGTGGCCGACGGTATTGACCAAATTATGAGAAAAAAAAATTGGGATGGGGCAGAGGAGGGTGAGAGGCACTAATTTGCATGAGATAAACTGTGTAAGCCTAAATTCCAGGTGAGAATTGTTATCAAACCACGGATCATGGTGTTAAATAAAATCTTTAAAAGCAAACAGCATAGAATAAACCGAGTAAAACCCGATGACTAAGCAATGCAATTTGCAAAGTGAGGATCTGACCATTTGGAATTCTCAGATTGTTTATCGTTTTTATTTTTAGAACACTTGCCAAAGTAAAGTAATAGCCTTATTTAAGATAAATATAATTTGTTGATTTAGGCTATTACACTGTTAATATAACATTAAGAATTTTAAAAAGTGAAGACAAATTCGAATATTGGAAATGAAAATAGAATACAATGTGGAAAATGTCGAACAAACATGGTTGGGGTTGTTTATGATAACAATCTTAAAGACGCAAGATGAATTGGAGGGTGGAATTAATGAAGTATGGAGTAGAATGTTAGTACACACGTAAGAAGTGTATCTGGGTTGCCCCTAAGGCTTCGAGTTCAGGCTCAGGCGAGAACTTAAAGAATGAAGGGATTAATGTTGGGGGAAAATATTTGGGCCTTACCCTTCAGAATTGGCAGCAGTCCAGTTATACGAGGTGCAGGCCCGAATGTGGAAGGAAAAGGTGCGCCTTCACCCTTGACTCATTCATGGAATACGACTTGTGCGAATTGGTTGGCGAAAGCTTCAATGATGTCAGATGGCCTTGTGGAAGTCGCTGGAGCAAATTGAGGGTGGACTCAGGCAAGGTAGCTGATGAAGACGCAAAGCATCTGGGGAAGGAACGAGGGCCAAGTAAAGGGGAAGAGAGGGGTTCCGAGACTTCTTTAGGTGAGGCTGATGGGAGGGACAGTGGACATTTGACGGCTGAAGAGCTGCAGAAAATTCGAAGGAGACTACTGATTGCATGCGAGACTCTCAGGAGGAGACTATGGATTCGAAGACTGCTAGTGACGATGTTGGCGAGAGGGTTTCTCCTGATACTTCTGGGCTTTCGACACAAACAGACAAGGAAGGTTTACGAGGAGTTTACAAGAGATATGAGCAGCAGTTTCAGGAGAATCAAGGCCAGACTTTTACGAGTTTTGATGGCTGCGATGACGGAGAGCCTCTGTCGACTTTAGAAGGGGATATGCAGACGTTGGAAAAGGCGACAACAAGTGTAGGGATCACTGAGGAGTGTCCGCGGAGCTCTGCTGGCAGTTTGGAGGGAGACTATGTGTCGGGTTCGAGGGCTGTGGATGGTCCCGATTTAATTATGGGTGCTTGTAATCCAGTTTTGGAGGAAGGGTTGGAGGAGCCTATCAAGTGTACTCCTATTACGGTAGTGCATCCAGAGGGTTCTAGCAAGGAGTTTTTTGCCGATTGGGCGGAGAAGAGCAAAAAAATTGGTAGTTATTTGGGTGTGTCCTGTTCGGGGTTCGAGGATAAAATTATGGACCTTCTTTTGGATATAGAGAAGCAATGGAGATCATTTGAGACAAATGAGGGTAAGCTACGTACGAATACGAGAGATAGGGGCAAGAAAGAGCTCAAACAACTGTGCTCAAGTCTGAATTTTGGAAAATCAGGGAGGTTAGTAGTGGAGGGGAGAAAGAGACGTTCAAAGACATAATTGTTTCTTATGCAGTTACGAATTATTTCTTGGAATGTGTGGGGCATTAACAATCTGAGGAAGAGACACAGTATTAAGGCAGCTCTGAGGAAGTGGAGGCCTCATGTAATCTGTTTACAAGAGACGAAGATGGGTGTTATTGACAGAAGAGTGGTGAATAGTGTAGGGGGTAGGAGATGGTTTGACTAGGACTTTGTTGGGTCTGATGAATCAGCAGGAGGTATTCTGGTAATGTGGGACAGAAGGATTGTTTCAAAGAGGATGGTAGTCAAGGCAGCTTTAAGAAGATGGAAGCCTCATGTGGTGTGTTTGCAAGAAACGAAAATGGGTAGTATTGACAGAAGGGCAGTGAATAGCATTGGAGGTGATAGATGGTTTGACTGGAATTTCTTAGGGGCAAATGTGTCAGCCGGAGGCATTTTGATTATGTGGGATAGAAGGGTGGTGACAAAGTTGGTGGTTGAGTTTGGGGTATACTCGGTGTCTTGTTTACTAAAGATGGTGGAGTCTGATAAAGAGTGGGTGTTTTCGGAGGTGTATGGTCCGTGTTCTGTAAATGAGTGAGGTGGTTTGTGGGAGGAATTGAAGCTCATTAGAACAATGGAATGTTCCGTGGTGAATAGGGAGCGACTTCAATGTGGTTTGATTTCCTCAAGAAAGATCTGGCTCTTGCAGTTACTCTCAAGTAATGCAGGAGTTTAATGATTTTATTAATGAGTTGGAGTTAGTAGATTTTCCATTATCGGGAGGAGAATTCACTTGGTTTAGAGATGGGGACAGGAATCAGTTCTCTCGGATAGATAGATTTCTTGCTTCCTCGGACTGGGTCGTATTTTTTAGTAGCTCTTCACAGATTAGTCTCCCTAGAGTGGTTTCGGATCATGTTCCCCTGCTGCTAGAATGCAATGGGATCTCGAAAGGGAAAATCCCCCTTCAAATTCGAGAATATGCAGTTGAGGGCTCCGGGGTTTGTTGAGTGGGTTAAATTAAAGTGGGACTCGTACATCGTGGCTGGTAACCCATGCTTCATCTTGGCTAGAAAACTGAAATTGCTCAAGGAAGACATAAAGATTTGGAACAGAGAGGTTTTTGGGAGACTGGATGTCAAGATAAAGAAAGCTATGGAGGAGATCAGTGTGTTGGATTCGAAAGCAGGCTCGAGTGGACTGAATGATGTAGAAGAGTTACGCCGGTCTGCACTTAGGAGAGAATTAGGGAGTCTCCGTCTTAGTGAAGAAATCTGTTGGAAACAAAAATCCCGAGTGCAGTGGCTTAAAGAAGGTGATCGGAATTCTAAGTTTTTTCATAGGAAAGAGATTTCTTGTGGGAAGGGCATACAAATAGGCATAAGTTTCATTTAGTGAACTGGGAGAAAGTTTGCTCCAGGGTTCAAGAGGGAGGTCTGAACATTGGAAAACTCAAATTTTTTAATGAGGCTTTGCTGGGAAAATGGTTGTGGAGGTATCTTACAGACAAGGAGGCTTTTTGGAGACAAGTGGTGGTTTGTAAGTATGGAGCAGGGGATCATTGCTGGTTCCCAAGTGCAGTCAATTCTACTTATGGGGTGGGAGTGTGGCGAGGCATCAGGAAAGGGTGGAGCTCTTTTGAGAGATTCATTGCATTTGAGGTTGGCAACGGGGTCTCTGTGCGATTTTGGGAAGATAGATGGTGCGGAGATACATGTTTGAAGGTGGTGTCCCAGAATTTATTCGAGGTTTCCACGGATAAGGATTGTAGAGTTAGTTCTTTTTTGTCTACGGTGGAGGGTAACCCTATCTGGAATCCCACGTTCAGAAGGAATTTTCATGATTGGGAGATTGAGTCAGCTGTGCAGCTCTTAGGGAGGCTTCAAGAGCAGAATACAGACAGATTGGTGGATAAGGTGGTATAGAAAGGTACAGGGGGTCCTCTTTATTCAGTGAATTTGTATTATCTCAAGCTTCTCAACTGTGGCAGAACTTCCTTCCCTTGGAGAGCAGTCTGGAACTCTCAAGCCCCTAAGAGAGTGGCTTTCTTCATGTGGGAAGCGACTCACGAAGCTATCCTAACCGGGGATAATTTGCGAAAACGTAACATGGTTTTTGTCAATAGGTGTTATTTGTGCAAGGCTAGTGAGGAGAGTGTAAATCATCTGCTCCTCCACTGCCAAGTGGCTCTCGAGTTATGGAATTTTGTGTTGGGACTGTTCAAGATGACTTGGGTCATGCCAAGGTCGATTAGTGACCATGTTAGGGGCTGGTCTATGGGGTATAAGAATAGGAGAAATCGTTTTTGGGAGACAGTTCTTTTGGGAGTGTGTTGGACTCTATGGAGGGAAAGAAACCACAGGGCTTTTGATAACGTGGAAATGTCAGTCCCGGATCTAAAGAATTTGTTGATTCGCACCCTTCTTTTTTGGTAACCCTAACACTCCTATTGTAGATTTTGTAAATAGAATAGATTTTAGCTAATCCTTTTGGTAAGGTATATTCCTAGTGTACAAATGGCGCATCACCTTTTTTTATGCTTTTTATACAATTATTACTTATCAAAAAAAAAAAAAAAAGGATCGTTGTTAGTAGACAAAAATGACATTAAGCAAGGTATAGTGGATTTCTACTCTGGATTCTTTGAGGATCAAGGAGAGTGGAGACCAAAACTTGATGGAGTCTCTTTTAAAGCTTTAGAGCAGGAGAATAGTCTGCTTTTGGAGGCTGGTTTTTCTAAAGAAGAAGTGGTGGCAGCTTTGGGCAGTTTGAGTGGGGACAAAACCCCGGGTCCAGACGGCTTCACAATAGCGTTCATATCTAGTTGCTGGGAGGTAATAAAATCAGAGGTAATGGAGGTATTTCAGCATTTTTATGTCAATAAGGAATTCGAGAAAAGCTTCAACGCTTCATTCATTGCCCTGATTCCAAAGAAAAACGGTGCAACTGATGTGAGAGACTTCAAGCCAATCAGCTTAGTTGGTAGCATTTACAAACTGCTGGCCAAAGTACTTGCTCTCCGGTTTAGAAAGGTGATATTTAAAATTATATCGAAGTCCCAACATGCTTTTATTGGAGGGAGGCAGATTGTTGATGCTTCTTTCATTGCCAATGAAGCTCTTGATGCCAGGCTCAAAAGTGGCTGCTCGGGGCTGTTGTGTAAGCTGGACATCTAGAAGGCTTACGATCACTTTAATTGGGATTTCCTTTTGTACTTGATGGGTAGAATGGGTTTTGGGGAGAAGTGGAGAAAATGGATTTTTTTTGTATCTCTATGGCTCGATTCTCAGTGTTGATTAATGGAGAACCCGCTGGATTCTTTGCTAGTTCGAGGGATTACGCCAAGGAGATCCTCTATCTCCATTCCTAAACATTATTGTTATGGAGGCTTTGAGTAGACCGATGGATAAGGCGGTTTTAGGGGGTTACATTCAATGGTTTGAGGTGGGGAGGAGCGGAGATGAGGTGGTTTCGGTATCTCGTATCCCCTTTGCAAACGATACTTTGGTTTTATGAGATGCTAAGGCCACTTAGTTAGGATACCTTCGACTCATATTGGCGTTCTTTCAAATGGTGTCAAATCTTCGGGTTAATATAGCAAAGAACGAGATTATTCAGGTTGGGGCAGTGGAGAATACAGAACTTTTAGCCTCATGTTTTGGGTGCAAGATTGCTCAGCTTCCTTCTTCTTATTTGGGCTTGCCTCTTGGAGCTCCATTTAAGAATAAATCCACCCGGAGAGATTTGAAAGACGTTTGGCAGGTTGGAAAAGGCAGTTGCTATCGAAAGCAGGGCATCTCACCCTTGTTAAAAGTACTTTGTCCAGCCTCCCTACATATCTCCTGTCTCTCTTAGTGATGCCTTCTTCGGTTTGTGACAGTCTTGAAAGGTTGGAAAGGGATTTTTTGTGGGAAGGTTCGGGTGAGGCCCGAAAGTATCATCTTGTTAATTGGGACAAGGTTCGTGCTAACTGGAGAGATGGTGGATTAGGGATCAAGAATTTGAAAGTTTTCAATATTTCCTTGCTTGGCAAGTGGTTATGGAGGTACATGACAGATTGTGATGGGCTGTGGAGCAAAGTGGTAAGCTGTAAATGTGGGGAAGGTGTTAATATATGGACTCCAAACAGAGCATATAGGGTGGGGGTAAGGAAAGGGATTCGTAAGGGTTGGGAAGCTTTTTGTGAGACATACCTTTTTTGAAATAGGGAATGGGTCTTCTATCCGTTTTTGGAAAGATAGATGGTGTGGGGAGGTGGAGTTATGGAGACTATTTCCCAATCTGTTCAATTTAGCTTCAGATAAAGATAAAGACTGCTTGGTAAGCTCGATTCTTCAAATCGAGGGGAACACTGTGGTGAGGTCTGGAACCCAACGTTCCGGAGATGTTTACAGGAAATGAACCCTTGTGTGGAATTTTTTGAAATGTTATATAAACGGCAGGTGGGCAGAAATTGAGAGGACTCAGTTAGGTGGAAGGGAAACAGAGGCAGAATATTCTCCGTTAATTCCTTCTATTCCCATCTGCTGAATGTTAGAAATAGCAGCTTCCCTTGGAAGTTGCTGTGGAAGTCCAATGCTCCCAGACGTGTAGGTTTCTTTGCTTGCGAGGCTAGTCATGGAGCCATCTTAACTGGAGACAACTTGTGGGCTTGTTGCAAGATCTACGATAATTGGTGTTATATGTGCAAAAGGAGCGATAAAAGTGTGGACCATTTGCTTATTCACTACCTGTGGCGACGGAATTATGGAATTGGATTTTTGGTCTGTGAGTCGCCTGGGCTATGCCCGAATCAGTTTTGGATTTATTCTTGAGCTGGTCCCTATATAGAAGGAGCAGGAGAAATTCCGTTTGGGAGGTTGTCTCATTGGCGGTTTGTTGGATCATTTGGAAGGAAAGGAACATGAGGGCTTTTGATAACGAGGAAGGGACCGTAGAGAAGCTTAAGGATATTTGCTTGTGCACTATTTCTTCTTGGTGCCCTGAGTTAGTGGATCTCAGACTCCTACTCCCTCTCTAGAAGAAATAGTGAATTCCTTCCATCTCGAGTAGATCGAGATCTCTTGTAATTGCTCTATATTGTATATAGGCTGCGTCACCTATTTTGACGCTCTTCGTATATAATACTTTTACTTATCAAAAAAAAAAAAAGGATTGTTTCAAAGATAGATGCGGTGAAGGGAGCCTTCTCAATTTCTTGTTTGATGAAATTAGTGGAGAACGACAAATGGTGAATTTTTTCAGGGATTTATGGACCGTGTGATGATAAGCTTAGACAAAATTGGGAAGGTGGATATTCAGTTGTCGGGTGGTGATTTCACATGGGTTAGACACAGGGAGAGGGACCAATTCTCCAGGATTGACAGCTTTTTACTCTGCTGATTGGGATGATGGTTTTAATGGTTCCTCCCAGTACTGTTTACCCAGAGTAGTATCAGATCATATTCCTTTATTGCTTGAGTGCGGTGGGTTATGTTAAGGAAAATCCTCATTCATATTCGAAAATATGTGGCCTCTTTGATGTGAATCCAACAGCCCTAAGACTCAAGTTGGTGGAAGCAACTTGAATGGCTAGAATCACAAACGAAGAATTCTCCAAAAACGAAAATAAAAACAAAATAAAGATAGAGATGGGTTCACCGGCACTCACCTAACGTAAAGAATCCCGACGATGAAATCAATCTAGGCTTCACTCACCTTGATTAGACTAAATCGGTTTCAAGGAAGAATGAACCTTGTTCTTTTAGGGTTTTCTTTCAAAACCAAAATCTGTCTTTTTTCAATAAAAGAGATGCCTTTAAATAGGCTACAAAGTAAACCCTAATTCTACTTACCAAAAATAAGGACTTCCTAACCAACTAGAAAACAATAAAGGAAAACCAACTTTTAAAGGAAATAAAATAACATCTAATTTAATAATAGATTTAACTAAACCCTAATCTAGTTGTCTTGTGCTTTACGGAGGACGGCCTCCCTTCCATGTCCCAAAGCTGTCACAGACTAGTTTGCCACCCCACTCGAGTCCCAGCCAACCCGCAACCCTCTTAACCATGCTCCCCTTGTGACCCTTGCCTCTCAATTAAATCCTCCTCTCCATGCAACTGATCACTCTTGGCCCCTTAAGGTTAAGCCGAGCATCCCTATTCCATGTCTCTTCGGTAACAACCCGAACACCCTTGCTTTCTTCCACAGTCCACACTCCACCCTTTCGCGTGCTTGCCTTTTCTTGCTCGCATGGACCCTCCAAAGCTCGCGTGTCCCTTTCCAAGCTTATCTCCCATGCGCTGTCCGACTTGGTTGCTCTACTCGCGTCCCAAGTTCTTCCTTTACGCGAGATCACTCTGGTCGGCCCTCCATCCTCGCACCAAATACCCAAGTCTGCTATAGTAGTCCTCGGCCTTTTAGTGATCAGCCGAACACCTTTGTGAACCTCGGCAGTCCATGACCATTTCTCTAGCTCACCCTCGGCGTTCCTCGTCCCGTTCACTTCACTCTTGAACTGGGTTTTTTGGAATGGGTGCGTGCTAAATGGTGCTCGTATGTGATAAGCGGAAATCCAGATTTTATTCTTGCAAAGTTAAAGCTTCTTGAGGAAGACTTGAAATTTTGGAATAGATAGGTTTTTGGGAGGGTTGATTTCAAGTTAAAGAAATAGATGGAAGAGGTGAGATTGTTGGATGAGAAGGTGGGGTCTGGTGCTTTATCCGAGGAGGACGAAATTTGACACAATAGTTTGAAAAGTGAGGCAGAGGGCTTGCTGATTAAGGAAGAGGCCTGTTGGAGGTAGAAACCTAGAGTTCATTGGCTTAAAGGAGACAGGAATACCAAAAAAATTCATGAGATGGCGAGTATGCACAAGAGGGTGAATCAGATTAATAACATCAAGATTGACGGGAATTCGCTAGAGGCACAGTTAAGGAGGGTTTGGTGGATTTTTACTCGCGAATTTATGTAGATGAAGGTGTTTGGCGCCCAAAGCTGGATGGAGTTTTTTTTATAAGTAAAGTTTGTATTAATTACGACACCAAAAAGGAAGCCGAAACCCTGTACACCGGAAGTATACTAAACAAAATTACAATTGGATTGCACTATCCTCCATATCCACAAAAAGGTTCCAAAGCTGGATGGAGTTAGTTTCAGATCTCTAGATGAAGATGATAGGAACATGCTGGAGTGCCCTTTACTGGAGAGGAAGTGGTGGCAACCTTGAGAAGTATGAGTGGGGACAAAGCGCCAGGAACAAATGGTTTTACTATGGCATTCTATTCATTTTGCTGGGAGGTGATTAAAGATAATGTTTTGGGAGTTTTTCATTCGTTACATAAGATCATGTGTTTTGAGAAAAGTTTTTTGACAAGTAAAGATAGAATATGTGTTTTTAGAAAAGTTTCAACGCCACTTTCATTTCTGTGATCCCAAAGAGACAGAGTGGGTGAATTTTGATGGGTTGGGATTGATGGTCATCATCAGATAGGAAAAACAAATTGGGAAAATGGAGAAGTAAGTTAGGAATCATATGTGATAGGCAATGCAAAGAGTATATATATCACTTTACCAGGTGGCGGATGCTGGGGTAAATAAGAAGCAATGAGTGTTGTAGCCAAGATTGGAACATTTTAGATGGACGAGTGATGAAACTAGAAAGCTAAAAAATTGAAATAAAGGAAAGGGATTTAGATAGCAATTGATGAGACTCCTAAATAGTAGTACATTACTTAATAAGAAGAAAAGGGTAGGGGAAAAAAACATAATGTCGAGCAGAGAAATTGAAGAAAGAAACAAACGAACCTCGTTGACTTCCTCCTCGGGAGGGGCTGGAGGGGGGTAAAATTGGTGAATCCTGGAGAGATCAACAGCGAGTTCCATCTTACACTGAGGGCAGGCAAACCGAGTGAGGCCATGAGGAACGTTGAGGATGGCCTTGCAGTTAGCGCAGGGTAGCTGGATCTTGGAGGGATCAATGCCGTGGGCGGGAACAGTGTTGTGCAGCTGCCGAATCTGCATCAGCTCGGGAGGCAGCATCTGCGGCAATTGGCACGTAGGGCAGACGAACTCGGACAGTCCAGGGCCCACCGTCAGTATCATCCGACAACCAGCGCAACGAACTTGACAACCGGCAACCTGGAAGGCCGAAGATGGTGGAGACGGTAGGGGAGGCGACACCGGTGGTGGTGGTGGTGGTGGTGGCTGCCCCATTATATTATATCTCAGCCGTCGGCCAAGCCCAACAAGAAGAATTAATTAATTAATTCTTCCTATTGCGTAGGCAAAGTTACAAACAAAACAATCTATCTTCCCTGGAACATTTGTAATAGTGCAGTGGTATGGATAGATTGGAATTGGAATTGGAATTGGAATTGGGTGCTTGCTATGGAAATAGAAAAGAGAGGGTTTTGGCTTTCCGGAGCTGTCTCTCTGCCTGTCCGTCCGTTGCATAAACGAATTAGTTTGGCGCCCAGCTCTCTCTCTCTCTCTTCCCCCGCCCCTTTCTCCTAATTAATTCTCTTCTTCAAGAATTTCCAAGTTTCTTTTCGTTTTGGGTGGGGATATTCACACCCCAAAAAGCTATCTCAACACCTCATTACTCTTTACACCTTATTCCTTTCTCACTTCATTCTCTACACCCCAGCTAAATACCTATTGTACTTTTTCCCCAACCAACCCAATTAATTACCAATAACCAGATTAATTACATACCTACTCTCCCACCCACAAACACTACACTGCCGTGAAGAAAAGGGAGCAAGAAGCAGCGCGAACTCCATAGTCCATCCCCTCCTGCGCGCAATTCACAAGGAATTCAAAATACAAACCAAACTCATTACTCTCATCTCACTCTCAGCAACAACAACAACAACATTATCAACATTCTGTTCAACAAACCTGAAGAAAGTGATCAACAATGTCTTCATCTATTGGTATAAATTTTCATCATCTTCTATATTTAAATACTAGTTTTAGGTCTAATTTAAATATCAAATGTATGAAATGCATGCATTTGTGTTGAATTTTCTTTAAAAAATAAAAAAATTTGAATTTCGATGTCTTGAAAAAACCACTTATTTGTTCGGACCTGGTTAGATGAACAGTCAATAGGCTGTTCATCTCAAGGTGGTCGAACACCACAAAGGCTGTTCAGCTCAAGTTGGCCGAACACTACACAGGTCGTTCATCTCACATTAGCCGAACAATATACAGGTCGTTCATCTCACATTAGCCGAACAGCCCATGGGTTGTTCATTTCACTCTGGCCGAACAGCTCATGGGTTGTTCATCTCACTCTGGCCGAACAACCCATGAGTTGTTCATCTCACACTGGCTGAAACTCAGATTTGGTACACTTTTCAGACTTTGATTTTGTTTTATTGGTACTATAACCTTACTTATGATTTATTTTGTTTGGTGTTTACAGGAAAAGTGCTTATAAACGTTTATACAAGGAAAAAGTGACAGCATCTGCTAGGAAAGAAATGGAACGAGCATGCCAACAAGAACACGAGCATGTGCAGGGACAGGAAGATGAGCATGGGCAGGGGCAGACTTTTGAGCCTCAGATTGGGCAGGGGCATACTTTTGAGCCTCATATTGGGCAGGGGCAGACTTTTGAGCCTCAGATTGGGCAGGGGCAGACTTTTGAGTATGAGTATGGGCAGGGGCATACTTTTGAGCCTCAGATTGGGCAGGGGCAGACTTTTGAGCATGGCGTGGGCGGCGGACTTTCAGCCAGACTTTTGAGCAAGATGAGGAGCCATTTCAGTTCGAGCAGTCGCAGGGGCAGTTTCAGCAGACTTATGAGCCTCAGATTGAGCTCGGATTTCCTGGTGGTCCACGTGATACATCGTTACTGACTTCATATGAGTCACACGTAGCTGCATATATTTGGGCTGGTAAAGAAGAACGTGGTATTATAAAATGTCATAATCACACACAGAAGTTGCTTAATTGAGTCATTTCTACTAGCGAAGATTTGAGGGTATTTCAGGATATGGTCAGGGGCAGTGCGCTTAGTAGACTAAGGCATGTATGCTATGCTGATGTGAACAAGGTCTTAGTTTCTGCTTTCGTGGAACGATGGCATCCAAAGACTAACAGTTTCCATATGCCTTTCGGGGAGATGACCATTAGTTTAGACGATGTGTTTTGTCTGCTCGGTCTTCCTATTGTGGGTGATCCATTAGCTTGTGCTAGGGATGTTGATGCCTCATATGTGAGTGAGATGTTGGGAGTGTCACTTGAGGAGGTTTTTGAGGGCATGAGAAATAAGAAGGGGGCTTCGGTGACATTGGAGTGGCTACGTGTGAGGTTTAATGATGATGTCACGTCTGAGGATGAGTTTAGGGTGGGTTGTGCTGTGAGGGCATACTTCTTATTGATCTTGGGTTGCATGATATTTGCTGATAAGAGTGGGACCCGTGTACCTATTGCATACTTAGAGTGGCTTGAGGATCTTCAAAATCTAGATACTTATGCGTGGGGAACTGCCACCCTTGCATATTTATATAGACAGCTAGGACAAGCATCTAGGTATAACACGAAGCAGATAGCTGGTTCCATGGCATTACTTGAGGTAATAATTATAATTATTCTATAGTTTTATGTTGTGTATTTACTAGTAAAGTTAAAATGTTTTATTTGATACTTGAATCTTTAAAAATGTATATTTTATTGCTTTTAGGCGTGGATCTACTTGCGGTTTCCATATCTGAGGCCACCACATAATGTTGATTACAAGTCTAGATACCCGCTTGCACGTAGGTGGATCCCGCATGGAACAGGGACGACACCGACCATTTATTAGCATCACGTGAGCAATTAGATAGATTGACGAGCCGTGACGTGAGTATACGTATTTTTCTATCAATTTCAACAACTTTTTAATATTAGGTTTCGTATTGAAAGTTTTTGACTTTTTCTTGGTCTATTGTTTTAGGTTGACTGGCTTCCTTACGATAGTAAGGTCAGGGACCGGTTTCCATGGCATCAGATTGCCACGTATCTAGGATGCATACAGATGGGCTATGTTGTCGAGCCATACCATCCAGATAGAGTCCTTCGACAGTTCGGGTATGTTCAAACGATTCCGAGGACAGTCATTGCTCCGAACTGCGGCCCTCGAGATAACTCGAAGGCCTTGCATCTGTGGCTAGGTTTTGCTGGGTACTGGTTGACGTCAGATAGCCATCTCCTATCTGAAGAACGGCTCGGCAGGCGTGCCTTACGTGCTTGGGATTGTGCTCCTGGTTATTTAGACTGGTACCGGGAGCGTTCACATGTAGTCGTACAGCCCCGTGGTAGACGATCCAGATACGTTAACACCACTACGACTGATGCCGCTGCAGCCGACTCAGATGACAGGATATTGGGAGTTGTGAGGACTATGATTGATCCCACAGTGCAGCGCTGGAGATCTGGTGACCGATCTATACCATATGTGGACTTGGGCTCATTGCTTGATAGAGTGCACACAGTTATCAACGGTCCAGCTGATGACACGGGACCGTCTCATAGGAGGGAATAGTGATGTGGACTATGTTTATGTTTTTTAATGTTATGAATTGTAAAACAGTTTTTAGTATTTTTTGTGGTAATGAAATTTGTAGCAAACTTTGTATAACAGACTATGTTTTTTGTGTGGCTTGGTTTTCATGTTATTTTCTTATTGCAGACTTTGTATAACATAGGACATTTCATAGCAACATAAAAGAAGCATTAGCAGACGACGAATATCATACATAATTTAAATGGCACGTTCAAATACATGTTTTTAATATAATACAATCAGAACTACTCCAAATGTATACTATCAGAACTACTACCAACAACTCTAGCTGAGCCTACAGATTCACTATATGAAAGTTGTCGATTAATATATAGTAATTTCCACGCATTAGCAGACGACGAGCAATTCTGATCCCAAACCCATGGCACAGGTGCTAAAGGGTAACCATCACGTAAAAAAACCTACAAATAAATTGAGATGCTGTCAATAAATAATTTAAACTAAATAATATGTCAACCAATTGTAAATAAGTGAAGTAAAGCAATCGAAAGTGATCAAACCTGAATAAAGTGATCACCATTTACTCTTCCGATACAAATAATATGTGGATCATTTGGGGGTGCGGTCCTCAATGGTAAGTAAGTGAAGCAGTGTTTTCTATCTAATACCATGAAAGCAATGTTGTAATATGATGCCACCAAATGTCCCATATCATTTGCATCAAACCAATATGCCTTGGGAGCACTAATGTCGTTATATTGTAGACTCGCGTTCACTTTAGGCACACGATTACGTTCAATTAAGATACGTGTGTATAATTCTTGGTTTGACATCAACTCCATCGACAAGTCTGCTCGAACCCTGCTCCATGACTCTTCATTTCTATACATAAACCCAGCTACGACACGAAAACCACAATGACCGTCACCAATGATATTCGCTGTGCCCAATATGAAAGGCCGAAATTCCTTCGGGAATTGTTGGACGTAATTACCACTAGCTTTCCCGGCCCTCGTACGTGGTCGCACAACCTATTGAAAGTTAAAACAGATTAAATTCATAATGTATATATATAGCAAACCTTATATAGCAATCCTTGAAATATAAGAAGATTAATACCGGAATCTTTTCGTTAAGCTGGGCAATTGTAGTGAACGTGGGAGGTTGCTGCGATGGACCAACCTCGTATAACAATCCTTGATCACAAGGGGAACAACTATCTATCATCGACTCCACATGCTCAAACAAACTCGGATCACGCTTGGTTGATTTATCTTTTTTTACCTTCGCAGGCTTCGGACGACCACGAGTGCGCACTTCATCCTGTGGAACAATCAAGGAGTTTGTTCTCGCGTCTTTCACCTCCATCATTCTTTTAATGATTAACAACTTTTCAGTCTCAGGAGCATTCTCATAATATTCACGAATCTCATCATACGTGCTATTGAATCGATTGTCCATATCCAGCTTCACTGAAACTTCAACAT
This sequence comes from Codonopsis lanceolata, assembly GCA_013146195.2. Classification (NCBI taxonomy): domain Eukaryota; kingdom Viridiplantae; phylum Streptophyta; class Magnoliopsida; order Asterales; family Campanulaceae; genus Codonopsis; species Codonopsis lanceolata. The sequence goes on from CM028380.1 coordinate 138,932,267, forward strand.
TCTCAGGAGTAGGTAACATATCTAATTTCCTCCAAAATGAATCAACCTGATCAAGGGGAATTGGACAGTCATTTCTTATATACTCAACAATCTCATGACGACAAGGCAGCCCACATGTTTTTCGAAGTACACTACCACACAACAACGGGTCTATATAACCATCTTCAGGTATATTAGTCATCTCATTGTATATCAGACTCAATGCATGAGTAGACACCAAACCTCGAAGTTGTTGAAATATAACTGATTTGTATTTCGGAAGAACGACTGTAAGGCTTTTCGTGAATGACACCTTGATTGCAATGTGAGATGTCTCAATCAGGGTGTGCAACTGTCTCCAACATGTCTCAAAGTCACCTTGACTTGATTTCAAGCTGTCTTTTAAAGCGCATGTTGACTCTCCACCCTAAAATAAGATACAATTAATATTTCTATTACATGACAAAATTTATGGAAAACAATGAAATGTTGAAAACATTTAAATACCTACTTGTTGTGTTGTTGTCGAAGTGCATTACATTATTCGTCCAAACCGACACAAACCTTTCCTTGTACGGCCGTATCCATTGCTTCATGGCGTACTCAACCGCAGCAGGATAATCAATAAAATCCATCTGAAACCTCTTCAGGTATTCTTCATATATGTGCTCATTTTTTGCATCCACCAAAAAATTCCAACAGATGGTAAATTGATCCCATTGCACTTTTGTGCGAAAGTATTTCTTACAATTCGCAAGGATGTTTTTGTTGATATGCCATCGACAAAGTAAATGTTGGGAGGTAGGAAAAGTTACCTCAATTGCATTCATTAACGCAAGATCTCATCGGGTTACTATCACGGTTGGCAAGGATGATTGATTCATCAAAGCTTTCAAGATACCAAGCGCCCAAATGTAGTTATCTTGCGACTCCGACCCCATATATGCAGCTCCAACCAAAAATGTCATATTTGTCGACGTCACACCAACAATCTCCAACAAGGGTAACTTATATCTGTTTGTCTTGTAAGTGCAATCCATGAAGAGAACCTTGGGAAAAGAACGTAATAGCTCAACGCTCATTGGATGAGCCAAGAACAAATCTTGGACAGTGTTGGTTTTCTCACATCTCCTATGATGGTAGTAATATCCATGCTCTATCAATTTTGCTACAAGCTGCTGCATTTGCGATCGACCATCACGCTCGATAATTTTATTCTTGCTACGAGCATTGTAAATAGTCCGTATTGAAGACTTATTACTTTGAAACTTCTCGTGTAAACCTTGCAAAATGTCCTTAGGCCTCGAATTGGCATGCGACATGTCAAGAACATAAGCCTTCTTCGGCTCTGATAATCGACCAACAAATGAGTGGCCATGCATGTGAGGGGCCTCGGCATGGTTATGCAACCCACATTCAACCTGAAGTTCCCATACTCCTTCACATAATTGTATACCCTTCAAACGAAATGGACACCCACATTTTTTCGATCCACGCTCTCTCTTGCTATTCTTTGTTACTTTACTCGAATCATCCCTTTTTTTTTTACGAGGTTGCCCACCACGTTCACAACCTAAAGTCAACCGAGGTCCTCTATTTACCGTACCACTATCAGACCTAGTAATTACTATCACAAGTCCATTCTCCTTCCGGTTAAATGCGAACCCAATCAAATAAGTCATCAGGGATGAAAAATATGCGTGATTTACAAACACATTCTTTGTAATCTATAACAATCTGTTGTTCAAGAGGAATGATCGCATCATCTACAGGACCAACGACACTATGCTCAGTAGGATACGTGTTTGCTTCCTGAAAATTAAGCAAAAAAACATGTTAAAAATTCATGATTCTGCACTGTTCATAGACTGTTCGGCCAGGATGAGCTGAACAGAAGAGAGAGTGTTCGGCCAGGCTGAGATGAACAGCATTGAGGGTGTTCGGCCAGGTTGTGATGAACACAACATTTGGTGTTCGACCAGAGTGTGATGAACACCCTTAAGGATGCTCATCACACCAGAGCCGAACAGACGTAAAACCCAGCTCGAATTTTTGGGCAAAAAATCAAATTTTAATGGAAGAAAGTCAAAGAAATACTTACATTATCCGACCCCATGACTTCTTTAAGCTCCTTATAATGTTATTTTTGACAATGTGATTATGTTTTGTGTTGGTTTTGAGAGAGTTTTTTGAAAAAAAAAATTTGAGAGAAGAACGCAAAATGAGGCCCCCCGTAAAACATGTATTGGTGGTTTTGAGATTTGGGGTGTAGATATAAAATAATGTGGTGTAAAGAGTATTATTTGTTTTTAGTATAATATTTGTGTTTTTTTAAAATTTGGGGTGTAAATATAAAACAATGGGGTGTAGGGAGTATTATTTTTATTTTAGTATAAGGGTATTATAGTTATTTCAATGGGGTGTAGAGAATAATTAATGGGGTGTAATGTTTAAAGGGGCCTTTTAGGTCATTTCACTCAATGGCATTTGTGTAATTATTTTAAGTGGGGTGTAGAGATAGTTTTTTGGGGTGTTGTTATCCCCTCCCTTTAGTTTTACAGTTGGTCAGTTTTTATTTGAGTATTTACTTAAGAGTAGTACTACTAAATACTAAATACTAACGACAGTAGTAGTACCAACCAGCACATGAATAAATTGTATGACATGTCCCATTTCCCGGACAATCTTTATGGGATGGGATAACCACACTTTAAAATCATATTTTTACGTTTTATTTTAAATAATTATAAAAATATTATTAAGTGAAATGATCTAATACATCTTTTTAAGCATTACACCTCATTCAAATTACTATAATACTTTTATACTAAAAGATAAATATTTTTACCCTATTGTGTTATATTTACACCTGAATCCAAAAAATATATAACATCATTATGGTATACGGTGCATTTCATTATTCCTTCTTCTTCCAAATTTTTTTTCAAAACTAACTATTAACATAATCGAATTGGGTATTCTGACTGTTCGGCTCTGGTGTGATAAACACCCTTAAGGTTGTTCGTCTAGCACTAGCCGAACAGCTCATAAGGTGTTCAACACACCCTGGTCGAACACCTACACATCTGTTCATCTCAGCCTGACCGAACGCATACAACCATTCATGTTAGCCTGACCAAACACGCACACAGTTGTTCATCACACACTAACTGAACACACTCACAGTTGTTCATCACACACTGCAGAACAGTGCATAATCAGCAAATTAACATGTTTTTTTTTTGCTTATTTTCAAGAAGCAAACACATATACTGAAAACAATGTTATTAGTCTAGTAAATGATGGTACGAGTAAAGTAACAAAGGCTAGCAAGAAAGAACGTGAATCGAAGAAATGTGGCTATCCATTTCGTTTAAGGGCGTACAATCATCTTTGTTTTCATTTGCAGGGTTTTTTACATGATGGTTACCATTAGCACCCGTATCGTAGATCTGGGATCAGAATTGCTCGCCGTCTGCTCAAGCGTGGAAACTACTTTATGTTAATAGACAACTTTTAATTAGTAACTCTATAGGCACGGCTAAAGTTGTTGGTAGTTCTCACAGTATATATTTGGAGTAGTGTCTGACATGGTATTTGTATTATATTAAAGACATGCATTTTAATTTAGTATCTAACATGATGTTTGTAGACATGTATTTTAATTCAAAATTCATTTACTCATGTTGACCCTTAGAACGCATAACTTCATTTTTTTAAATCTTTTAACTTGACTATAAAATACATTGTAGCATTAAAAAAAATCATAACATCGTAACATTAAAAAAGATACATGAATGTTTAACAAGCCGTCATAACCATAAATAGAAAATATTTTACAAGTCATAACCTCAAATACCAACTGTTATACAAGTCATAACCTTAAAATACATTTTTTTTCTAGTCGATGTCGTCAAACTTCTCCTTTCATACACATTTTCCCCAATTTTTTTCTATAAACATCAAACAAAAACAATAATAGTTAGGTTGTAATGTAACAAAATCACGCAAGAAAAGTGTGCCCATGTTGAGTTTCAGTTAGTGTGTGATGAAATGCCAAGAGCAAGTTCAGCCAGTATGACATGAACACATATGCTTGTGTTCGGTCAACATGAGATAAACACCTTTGCATGTGTTCGGCCACCATGAGATGAACACCCTTGGGCGTGTTCGGCCACCATGGGATGAATGACTATGCAACTGTGCGGCCAGCATGAGATGAACACACAGGGTCTTGTTCGATCATCCTGTGATGAACACCACTAAGGGTGTTCATCAAACCAAGTCCGAACCGAGCCTTATATTCAAAATTTCAATTTTATTTATATTTTTTAATAAATGCAACCCAAAATTATGAATGAAATAATCATACATTGTTGTTGATACTTAAATTTGACCTAAAACTAGTATTCAAATGTAAGAAGTGAATAAAAATTCATACTAATCCATGAAGACATTGTTGTTGTTGTTGCTTTAACACAATGGAATCGTTTTTGTTGTTTTGTTGTTAATCGTGTGTTCGCTTTGATCCTGGACGAAGAAGAGGGAGTGTGCACAATGTATCGAAGAAGAGGAAGAATGAGTCTCTATTCTGTTCTGCTGCTCGTATTCGGCAGAGTTGGGAAGGGGGTGGGGTGGGTTTGTAAATTGTTAGGAAAAAAGGGTAGGTTAGTAATTAATTGGGTTGGTGGGTTATTAATTGGGTTGAATCACAAAGGGTAAAATGGGTAGTTAGGTGGGGTGTTGAAAGAGATGCGAGAAAGTAGCGGGGTGTATAGATAAATATAGTGTAGAAATAGGGAATTGGGATGTAGTTATCCCCACCCATCTTTCTGCTTCAATTACTTCTCTCCCCAAATCTCTCCTTTTGCCTCCCATATCTTTCATTTTTAGTATAAAACAAACACCAACAACAATTTTATAAAGGTGAATAAATTCATCACAATTACAATTTAAAATTATCCATCAATTAACCAACAATAACAATGCGTGTTTCCCATGAATTTAGAACATATGAGATTGGATAGCCTAAGTGTTGCCATCACAATTCACAATAATAAGGCTTTTTGGAGCTCTCATAATATTTAATCTCTTAAAAATATCATCCACTATGAAATCTATTTTGACAATCTTCCTATAAAAGTCTAATCATAAGCTAAAGCGAGCAATCAGTATTAAAGTATAGTCGTTGAAGACACATGTAAACTCATGCGTTCCGTGAGTTGCAAAAGAAAACTTAGGCACGAGCAAGCTTGTGAGAGTTACATATAAATTGTAATAAATTGTTCTTGGTTGAAAATTCTCAACCAGTAACCGTTATGCATAATGCGCAAGATGTGCCACCATTTCTTTAACTTAGAAGTGAGAAGTAGTATCCAAGGTAACTGTTTGACCCCAAGCTCCTTCCAAACTATGAATTTAGACTAGGGATGTATGTCAGAGGCACCAAACCACCGAATTGAACCAAACCAAACTAGTCGAATCGGCTCGGTTTAGGCTCCGAACTTTGAAAAAACAATCGGTTCGATTCACAGTTTTTGAGATTGAACCGAACCAAATCAAACATACATACATATATATATATATATATATATATAATTAACTATTCAAAGGCGTGGGATTTTGTTACTTAAACCGAACCAAATTTGGGCTTGATATATATATTTTTTCCTTCATGGTTTATGTTTATTTGGAATTCAAAATTCGCAAAATAGGTTTGTGTAAGGGTAAAATAGGCATGGCCTATTTTGGTTTTGTTTCTCCTTTCTTGGTCCCTAAGTTTAGGCATTTTTTGAAACAAAATATTTCTAAAATTTTTTGGTTTTCTTGGTCCTAAAGTTTAGGAGTTATTTTGGAAACAAAATCTATGCAAAAATCCTTCCTAAACCGTGTCTCTAGTGTCCTTCTCCATATGGTTATAAAATCTAGGATTTATGGTAAGTGTATTTAGTTCATAACTCTAATCCTTTTCCTTGTTGGAGTTTGCTTCCTTTTTTGTAGGTCTCTTTCACATATAAATAGAGGACTTTGGGCAGAGGCAAAATACACGAACTGAGAGAGAATTCAGATTGCAGAGAGTAGAAAATTGATTCGTAAGTTCGTTCAGCCTTATGTGCAGAAGTTGAATGTAGCTTCGGATGTTATAACATTGAAAGCTACATTGAAGTGTTGGAATTGTTTTGTCTTCCGTGTTATTTTTAGGAAGCTATTTGTTTCTTCCCACGTTTGCTATACCTGTTTTTCTGTGGGTATTTTGCTCTCCAACACTTGTTGTCTTGTGAGAGTATTTTGTTTAGTGATTTCACATTCTTTTTGTAAAACAATTCATCTTTTTAAGTGAAATCTTTTTGGCCATGAGGCTAGATCTACAAGCATAAGCTTGTAGATTGTTTGGTATACCTTTGTGTTTAATTTTGTGTTTTAGTATTAAGTCTTTCGCTGTTCAGTTTTATTTTGACCATTGTGACTTCCATTGTAGCTACATCGGCAGCTACATTGGAAACTGCATTGGTTTCTCTTGAAAATCCTAGCTATTGTGTTCTTTCAATTGGTATCAAAGCCTCCTCTTGACGTCACTAAGAATAGATTCTAGTTGTAGCCGTGATGGATTCTCAATATGATAATGTTGTTCGTCCTCCTATTTTGACTAATGCAAATTATTCTATTTGGAAAGTCAAGATGCATATCTTCATCAAATCAATTGATAAGAGAGCGTGGCTTGCTGTTCTAAATGGTTGGACTCCTCCCAAAACTACTGATGATGATGGTGATGTAAAGATCACCAAAGAAGCAGATTGGTCTAATAATGATAGTAACATTGCCTCTTTTAATTCAAAAACTTTGTCTGCTATATATAAAGCCTTAGATTCCAACACCTTTAGGGTTATAGCCAATTATGAGTCTGCTAAAGATGTATGGGAGGCCCTTCAAACCTTGTGTGAAGGACCTTCCAGTGTTCGTGCTTCTAAATTAAGATTGTTTATCACTCAATTTAAAAACACAAGGATGAATGAAGATGAAGATATTATGTCTTACTATGCTAGATTAGTTGATATATTTAACTATGCTCTTGCTTTGGGTGATCCTATCACTAATGATCGTCTTGTTAGCAAGATGATGCGAACTTTGCCTGAAAGGTTTAATGTGAAAATTTGTGCTATTGAGGAAGCTCATGACATTGACAAAATTGGTTTTGAAAGACTAGCTGGTATTCTTCAAAATTTTGAGTTAAACCTCAATGAGCAAATTAAGAACAAAGGCAAAGGTGCATCATCTTCTACTCCTTCTGATGATAGTATTGCTTTTCCTTCTGTTGTTGATATCTCTTCTGAATTTCTTGAATTGCATAAGGAGATTGAGGAATCTGATTTTGGTGAAGAGTCAATGGATTTTTTAACAACAAAGTTTAAAAATATTTTGAAAGCAAATGGGCAAAACAGATCTCCATCTTCTATCACCAAAACAGTTTTCAAAACTGAGCCTAGCAAATTTCTTCCCAAAGAAAGTTATTTTCAAACTCCTGAAAAATCTTTTACCAATCCTTTTGCTAAGTAGCCTACATCTAGAAGTAAAAATATTGACTCTATTCAATGTAGGGCTTGTTAAGGGTTTGGGCCATTATGCTAATCAATGTGCTAATACTTTGAGAAAGAAGGGTTTGAATTTTTCTGCGACTTTGAGTGATAGTGATGATGAAGATCCATGTGATCTCATCACTCTCACTGCAGTACACAACTCTCCATCTGATTTTGCAGGATTTTCAACCAATGTAGCTCCGAATGTAGCTACATCAGAAGCTACAATGGACAGAAGTTGGGTAGATCTTTGTTGTTTTAACTCGTCTGTCACAGAAGACGATGGAGAATCAGAATCAGACCTGCTGGAAGGTTACAAAGAGCTGTACAAGGATTGGGAAAAGAGGGCTCATCAAGTTACATTGCTTGGTAAGGCAAATGAATTGCTAAAGAAGGCCAATGAAGAACAGAAGGAGTGTATTACAAGTCTGAAGAGTTTGCGGAGTAAGAAAGATGTTGAGATTGAAGAACTGAAAGAAGAGCTCATCCAAACCAATGAAACCATGGCTAAATGGAACTCAAGTCAACAAAAAAATGTATGAGATGCTGAATTCGGGTAAGTCTTGTAAGTCAGGAATTGGTTTTATACCAAAGATGTTTGTGAGAGAGGGTGAAGGTTCCTCTGAACCTAAACAGCCCACGCAAAATTTTCAAAATCCAAACTTCTTTGAAAAACCAAAATCAAGAAATAAAAATTTTGTGTGTCATTTTTGCCATAAACCTGGTCATATTCAACCATTCTATTTTCTTAAAAAGGCTATCTATGAGGAAGAAGTAAGACATACTTTCTTGGTTAAAAATCAGATGCAGCATCAAAAGCAACAACCAATGCAGCAACATTGGAAGTCACATTCGAAGCTACATCAGAAGGTACATTCACAGAAACAGCAACCAAAAAACTTTAAACAAATGTGGGTTCCCAAAAGCAGTGACAAGAAGGGTAAATCCAAATACTGTGAGCCTTTTGACATATGCCCTGGTGCTAAGTGGTCCTATGATGAATCTACTGACTTTAGAGATCATGAATCTCCTGCACAATCTTCAGAACACATTCGAAACCATTAAACTGTCGACAGAACTGCATATCCTGGAAGTTCAGTGGATGTGATTCAGAATGTGACTCCGAATGTAGTTCTGAATGTAGCTACATCAGAAGCTACATCGGAAGCTACATTGGTCAGAAACTGTGATGATGCTGAAACATGTCCTGAACAAGCAGAGATTCAGTCCAGTTTGACTGATCATAGGCATGACATTCCAAGCAAAATTCAGAAAGTGCATCCCACTTTACAAGTCATAGGTAATATTCATGATGACATATACACAAAGAGAAGAGGTAAGGTTGATAATCACAAATTAGCATGCTTATCAAAATATTTTTGAGAGAAGCCTTAAATCTTTTATGGATGCTCCAAATGATCAAAGATTATGGACTACACATTGATGTGCTAACCTTGTATGTTGATAACACCTATGAAATTTGTTTAGCACAAAAATCCAGTTCATCATTCTCGAACAAAACACATTGATATAAGACACCACTTTATTAGAGACTTGATTGAATATGAAAATTATTTGCATTGAACATGTTGAGACTGAAAATCATCTTGCAGATATTTTTTGCCAAGTGTCTTGATTTTGAGAGATTTTTCAATCTTTGAAAATCTCTTGTGTTTTGTGTGCCATATGACTTTACACTTAGTTTTTAGTTTTTTAAAAAAAATTAAAAAATTTTTTAGGCATGATTGCATTTTGCTTTAAAGAGCACTCTAGATCATTGTTTCACATGTATGTGCCTCTTGTGGTTGCTTGGGAATTTCATTCAAAATCTGTTGTGATTTCATTGTTATGATTCTCCTAACTCTCTCCCAAAAAATTTGCTATTGTAAAATCTTAAACCTACAAAGGAAAAAGCTACCTTTTGAAATCTAGGGATGTGGCAATTTATCTTGGTACTATGAAACTTAGGTTCTCATGGGTTGATCTTGAGAAAATTGAATTCCCTTAAAAGAAAAAGTGTGAAAGCTACCTAACGGAAAAGAGTTACCTATGAACAAGGTTGTGACACCTTTATTTTGGGACTATGAATCCTTAGATTTCATGGGTTGATCAAAAGCAAAGTGGCTTCCCTTGATAAATAGTGTGAAAGGTTCCAAGTGGCATGTTTTTATAGCTTGAAATAAAGTAGAGCTATATTCCTAGGGAAATAAAGTACCTATGGATTTTTGTTGTGAAAAATTTATGATCTTAGGAGAGAAATCTGGTTGAGAAAAACAAAAAAAAAATGCAATATTGATCATAAAATCACAATTTTGGTGAATGCATCTCCAAATGCAACTACATTAGGAACTACATCCTTTGATCTGGTCTTTATCACTTGTGTGTGATTGCATTTTTTTTCTTTTGCCTAGTTTTTTGTTATCATTTTTTTAGGCATAAAATTTTAGGACATGCATTGTTGGTAAGGATATCAGCTTGGTGAAATTTTGTCCTAAAATAAACTGTGCAAATCAATTTCCAAAAATCTCCATGTTGAAAATATTTAGTGGATGTCTAATTTTTGTGTGGAACTAAGAGGTTTTGAATCTGGATATGATGTGCTCAATTATTGCTAGTGGTGTGATCAAATCCTGGTAAACACTTAATTGTGTTTTTCAAAATCCTGGATTTTTTGAGAATTCCTATAAGATGGTTTATCCCTCATCCTTTTCCGGTCAAATAGGGGGAGAGAGATCAAGTGTTTCTGGTGATGGTGATGAATCTCATAAACTGTTTGTTTTGTATGCATGTGATTGCATCATTGGTATATTCTGATTTGTGCTTAGTAATGATTTCTGATTTTATACCTTGCACAAATTCAGGGGGAGATGTGATTTTTTAACCAATGCAGGTTTGATGGTTTGATTGGTGTCGTTTAAAACACTTGTCTTTTGATTTGACCAGAAAGGCTCAACAAAGGGGGAGATTGTAAGGGTAAAATAAGCATGACCTATTTTGGTTTTATTTCTCCTTTCTTGGTCCATAAGTTTAGGCATTTTTGGAAACAAAATATTCCTAAAGATTTTGGTTTTCTTGGTCCTAAAGTTTAGGAGTTATTTTGGAAACAAAATCTATGCAAAAATCCTTCCTAAACAGTGTCTCTATTGTCCTTCTCCATATGGTAATAAAATATAGGATTTATGGTAAGTGTATTTAATTCCTAACTCTAATCCTTTTCCTTGTTGGAGTTTGCTTCCTTTTTTGTAGGTCTCCTTCACATATAAATAGATGACTTTGGGCAGAGGTAAAATACACGAACTGAGAGAGAATTCAGATTGCAGAGAGCAGAGAAATTCAGATTTAGAAGCTGTTCCAGTTCCAGATTCTGTGCAGAAGTTAAATGTAGCTTCAAATGTTATAACATTGGAAGCTACATTGAAGTGCTGGAATTGTTTTGTCTTTCGTGCTGTTTTAGGAAGTTATTTGTTTCTTCCCACGTTTGCTATACCTGTTTTTCTGTGGGTGTTTTGCTCTCCAAGACTTGTTGTCTTGTGAGAGTGTTTTGTTTAGTGATTTCACATTCTTTTTATAAAACAATTCATCTTTTTAAGTGAAATCTTTTTGGCCATGAGGCTAGATCTACAAGCATAGGCTTGTAGATTGTTTGGTATACCTTTGTGTTTAATTTCGTGCTTTAGTATTAAGTCTTCCGCTGTTCAGTTTTATTTTAACCATTGTGACTTCCATTGTAGCTACATCGGCAGCTACATTAGAAACTGCATTGGTTTCTCTTGAGAATTCTAGCTATTGTGTTATTTCAGTTTGACTTTATGAGGATAAAAAGTAAACATCCTTGTTTTATTAATGATATATTTTTAAAACATTTTTTTTAATGTTTGATGTTAATTACCGATTAAAATCTTATTTGCCGCATTTTTAATGTCATTTTCAATGTTGGTTGAGTTGATTAATAAAAAAATATTTGAACCACAAAACCGAACCCAATTCAGTTCGAAATCTTATTCAGTTGGGTTCGATTTGGTTAGTAATTTTGTAATCGATGAGGGGGTGGTTAGGTGCATGGTTTTAGCCTAAAACCAAACCGAACCACTTACAATCCTAATTTTAGATGTGATTGCTCTAAATGGCTTGGTTAGGCATACACTAAGTGCTTGTTTGTTGGAGTGTTTTGGTTAAAACTTTGGTAAAAAATGCAGCATTTTCTCTTTAAAAGTGTTTCAATGCAGCGTTTTAAAACTCTCCAATTTGGAGCGTTTTAAAAATATGTTGCGTTTACAACTACTCTATTTATGAAAAATAGCGTTTTGAAATAGTTTTCAAAATGTGTTTACAAAAATAAAACTGTGTTTCAAAAATGTTGTGTTTTAGAAACACTGTATTTTGAAAAATCTACGTTTTCAAAACGCTGTACTAAACGAGGCCTAGGTGCGCTTTGACTTCTATCTTGACCATTGATCGAGCACAGAGTTTCTCCCTCATATTGGGTCGATTGCTTGATCCTTAGGATGTGTGGTGTTTTGAGTGAGTGGTGCCTAAATCTCAGACCAACGGGCAACAAGAAATGGTTAATTGTCGAATGCTTGATCAATAATTACGCTAATTTTGTTTTTGGAGTCCATCAAAGGAAGGTCAAACGACACTTGAATGAGTTTTTTTAAGTAATACAACCAAACTGGGATCATCATATGTATTGGAGATAAATTTTACAAGGACCTCTAAAGACAAAAGATTGCAAACACACCTATTCAAGGCGAAATTACGGTGTGATGACAATGTAGTTCGTAGTTGTTATGTAATCAACTCCTCTAAAATCTTAAGAGGTTAGAGAGGGGCTCCATAATATATATATATATATATATATATATATATATATATATATATATATATATATATATATATATATATATATATATATATATATATATATATATCAACACTTCTTCATAATATAGTTGTTATGTAAAAGATTGCAAACACACCTATTTAAGGCGAAATTACGGTGTGATGACAATGTAGTTCGTAGTTGTTATGTAATCAACTCCTCTAAAATCTTAAGAGGTTAGAGAGGGGCTCCATAATATATATATATATATATATATATCAACACTTCTTCATCCACACGTGGAGAAACCAACACAAGCCTCGCAAAAGGCCTCAATATCATGAATAATAAATGCAAACAGAAAGACTTTGAACCCAATACCTTGCTAAATGCAGACCTATGATGTCACGTTAAGTAACCAACTCATTTAAAAGTTTAAATTATTAGAGATGAGGTCAATAATATATATCAACATTTGTTGAGGTCGCTTGGACCGAAGAGGTAGGATTGGCAGAGGTCGTTGGTTGCTAATCCCTCTCTTGTGATTAAGGTTGAGATTACTTAGGTTGAAGAAAAAAAACCGACTTGGAAGTTCGTTGTACCTCAAGGTAAGACAAGTACTCATAAAAAAAGTACAAATCCTTAAATTGATATGTAATACTATTGTATTGATTGAAGAGTAACTTGTTACAATGAAGTAGGTCTTCGGTCTTAACTAGTAATTTTTTTTCTAAGATTTAGCCCACTACTATCACTAATATTTCCCATTAAACCTATTAATACGTATTTCAAGTAGAAATGACTGTTGGGGGGGGGGGGGTTTGGGGCGATTATACATATTACTACCCTCATTCACCAATTCAATTTTATAACTCATAACCGCCTCATTCTTCTCTAGGGAATCAACATATCCCTCCCCCTCCCCAATATCCCCACAGGTTACTATTAAATGGGGAATACCCATTTGAAATTAGTTAAACAAACAATTTAGTTGAAAACACTGATGATTAAAAAAAGCTTACTATTTATTCAAGTTTATAAGAATTGAAAAAACAACAATATTTCTACTTAAAACTCATCATAATCATGTTCATAAAAACTAAAAAGTCTGATTAATTAAGTTGTTGTGCTTGCAAATTTACCAAATATATTAAAAAAATTCATTAAGTTACATTAATAAAAATATAGATAACACTCTAATGTCTAGAAAAACTTCAATTTATTATGTACTCAATACTTACAAAATTACATCCACAAGTCTATTGCATGTAATAACAATATTACATACATGAGTATAATCTTGGATGTTTTATAAGTGCAGAAGAGTTATTGGTCAGAAAACATTCACCAAAGGATGCAATCACAATTTCATAATAAAATGTAACACTAAAATTAAACATGTATGCAAATTATAATTTCATCGCTAAATTTTTATAATTACATAAAAAAACATTTTTTTTAGTTCAAATGAGTGTTGACACTGTCGACTATATGTGTATATGGATACAAAGTGAAAATATGCAGATGTGTCTATTACATATTTCAATTTGATAAATGAAGGAAGATTCATAAAACACTACTGAGGTTTTCAAATGCAAAAAAACTTTAAACATACATGAACTTAAATATTTGTGTCTAAATGAGAAAAATAATAGTAGTAATTTGGTTGAGCTTGATTAATACATGAAACAAAAGATAGGCTCAAGAGTACACTCTTTTCACGGTAAATGTGAAACAAACTCAAATAAGGAGTATTAAATTTGACACTCTTTTCAAACCAATCAAATTTTACATGAAGCTTGTTTGTCGACATACAGGCGCGTGCGTGCACATACACACACAGGGAGGCTAGAGAAACATAGGTGAGAAAAACAAACCTTATTGAAATTTTAATAGTGCTCGATTGCTATAGACGGTTGTAGATAGGTTTGCTAAAGTTAAGTTTTCTAGGATACGCAATTGATGAAGTAATGAAGAGGAGTGAGCGAAAAATTCACTTGGTTGAGAATAAGATTAGAGTTGTAGTGTTTTACATTTAGCATATATTTACCTAGGTTAATATGGTACATACTTGAAGTTATATTACAAGTGGAACTCTCAACTTATTTCAGTTATCACAGTTTGGTTTCAAATTGTCCATCCCTTCCATAGTTTGGTTTCAAATTGTCTATCCCTCCTCGATTTCAAGTAACTAGTAACTAACTAGATTCATAAAAGGCAAAACACACAATTGAGCCACCCAACTTTCCAACTTCTTGCAATTCAGCCACCGAAACTTTGAAAATGTTATTTGAGCCACTGAACTTTAGTTATGATGCAAGCGAGCTCATTTTCAAATGGACGTTAGCACATGACGTTAAGTTTAAGTCAAATACCTATTTCACCCCTGTAAATATCAAAACTTTATGTGATATTAGAAATCCAAAGGGATCCAACTGAAAACACAAACAAAAGGAGGAACAATTATATTAAAAAAGGGGTCGAACCGTAAATAATAGAACTTAAGGGTTACAAGTTTGGGTCAACAATGTTTATCTTCATTTTCTCAAATCAAGGGGAAAAAATATCCCAAAACCCAGGAAAAAAAATTCAAAAAAAAATTAGGAAAGAAAACCTAGTCTGATTCAATCGGTATATACCCTGATCTCAAAAGTAAGCTTTCGAAGGAAAGATTTTTCATTGTAGCTAACGGATTTAGATCGAAATCTTCTTTTTGTATCGCCATATAGATGGTTCCCGAGACATTGGTTAAAGGTGAAATCGAAATGACGACTGGAACTTCCAAGCCTTTCTTGACCGGGCCTTCAAACCTTAAACTCCAATTTCTTAGCCTTACCGTAGGACACGATCTCTCTCAGATCCACTCTGCTGTACCAGTCTTCATCCATCTCTCTCAAATCCAACAACCTCGATTCCGGCTCAGAAACTACCATCTCGGCCCAAATAGATCCATCTCCCAAATTTGTTCTCCACCTCAACCAGACCATCTCCCAAAATCGTTGGCCCAATAGCTCTCGTCTCCGGCTCACTCCAGTTTCGATTTCAATTCCACTGTCGTCGATATAACACCCATAATCTCACCATTATCAACAGTTCTGATCTCCGATCTCTTTCCTCTTTATCTCCGACCAGAGCCGCTCGAGCTCCTTCTCTCTCCATTTCCAATTAAAGTCACCATCTCCATTGTCGACCGAGCAACCTCGAGCCACAACCAAGAGACATGGGTTTTGTTGGGTGGCGTTTCAGAAGAGGGTGCGACCGCCGACAGCTAAACGAGGGACAAAAGAGCGGCTCTATCGGAGGGCAAATCTGAAAATTTGACGGGTAGAGAGAGAAAAATCTGGAAGACAAACAAGAGAAGCAGCTACATTGTAGAGTGAGAGGGAGAGTGAAGAAGCCCCATGGCCATGAATTTCTTCTTTTTCTTTGATTTTGTGTCAATTCATAGTTTGAGTTTAGATTTAAAATTTGCAAGAATGTGTAAATTGGTTAGTTTGAATTCTTGTTCATAAGTTTATACCAGCCGCATTTAGTACGATTTGGGTTCTTTTGGGTTGAGGGTTAGAAGAAATGACATATGTTTTTTTTTTCGGTTAAATTCCTTTCGATTTTAATATCACAAAAAAAAAAATATTTAAAAGGGTAAAATAGATATTTGACATAATTTAACAGTTAAATCTAACGTCCATCCAAAGAATGAGTTCGTTTGCATCATAACTAAAATTTGGTGACTCAAATAATATTTTAAAAGTTTCGATGACCTAATTATAAAAAAATTAGAAAGTTGGGTGACTCATTCGTGATCCGTAAAACAAAAACTTGGTACAAAGCTGGAACCATTTCCTCGCAATAGATCTTTTAAGAATGAATTGATCCTGTAGCTTTCGCCAGGCATCCCCAAAAGCAAAAGCAAAAGCAAAACCAAGTAGGAGGAGGAGGTAATAAAACGGTATGGATAAAAATAAAACAGAATATATTCTTTTTCTGTCTTCTTCTTCTTCTAGTAGTGACGTCGGAACGCGCCTGGCCGTTGGTCTAAGCTAACAATCAAAGAATAAAGAGTAAAAATACCGTAAAAGAAAGAAGAGAATTTATTAAGGACAAGACTGGAGTGGAATGAAATTGAGTAAAGTAAGTGGAGTAAATTCAAGAAAGGGGGCACGCACATGGACTCAATAACTAGTCCTGGAGTATATATTAAAGCTACAAGTTAAATTGATGTGAGTAATACTAACAGAAAATGGTATGAGATCGATGGGGAATGCATTAGTTAAGCTTCTTGGGACCAAAAACACGGTTCAGCCCCACGACGGTGGCGTAACCAGGAGAACAACTATCTCCACAACTCGCCCAAACACCTCATCATCTTCTTCTTCTACTGGGTTGCCTCGACACTACGATCATCAGCAGCAGCAGCCCCCAAATTTAAATTCAACACCATCATCTTCTTCTCTGCAGCAGCAACCCAAGATGACCCCCTCTTCTTCTTCTCATAATCATAACAAGAAGAAGAGCAAGTACGATTACATCCCTGACAAATTTTCCTCACTCCATCAGGTTTTATTAATTCATCCTCCCCCTCTTTCTTTATAATTACTGTATTTTATTTCTTGTCGTTTTCTAGACTATACATAGGGATGTACGGCCGAAGCACGGAACGGAACCGGACCATGCGATTTGATTTGATTTGATTTTGGTCCAAGAAGTTCGGTTTTGATTTTTCAAAATTTGAAACACTAGGTTTGGTTCATAGTTTATGTTTTCAAACCATACAAAATCAAACCATGTTTTATTTAATTATTTATATATATATATATATATATATATATATAATATAAATAATATCGTATTTACCAAATAGCAATTCACAAATATGAAAAGTAGTAAAAAACTTTGCTTCCATGTTGCTGCTATTGTTGACTTGTATCTCATTGACCTTGTTGGATTCAAATGATATATTGACTTATATTTCATTGTTTGTTAATGTTTTGATATTTGTAAGAGAAGTTTAACTTTTTGTTTATTAATGGTGATGTTAATTAATCAGATCAAAATTTTATTTGTCTAATTTTTAATGTTTTCTAAGATGATCGATTTAATTTTCTATTAAACCACAAAATCAAACCAACCCGAGTGGTTTGATTTGGTTCCAAGCATTGATCAGTTCAGTTTGGGATTTTTGAAACCGACGGGGTGTGGTTTGATTATCTCTGTTTTGACCTAAAGCGAACCTTGTATACCTCTATAATATATATATATATATATATATATATATATATATATATATATATATATATATATATTTATATATTTCCTTTCCAAAATTATGACCACTAATTATTTTCTTCTATCCTTTTGTTTTAGGTTTTCATATAATACGGTATTGTTTACCCCCTCTGCCCTAGGAATGTAAATAGTTCGGTATGGTTTGGTTTAGGCTAAAACAACAAACCCAACGTCTCCTAGTGGTTCCATTTTTTTCAAACCAAACCACTCGATTTGGTTCAATTTTATGGTTCACATAAATAATAGAAGGTTACATATAATACGAAATAGATCGAGAGAGAGTAAGGAGAAACAAATTGAGAGAGGGAAGGGGGGGGGGTAAAGTTTACCGTGGCTGACCCGGTGAGATGAGAGAGAAGGTCGGTGATGCGATGACAATAAGATGAGAGAGAATGACGGCTTCTAAGTTGGAAGATGGATCCCAACGCCGAAAGCGGAGAGAGGGGTGTGTGAGAATTAGGGTTTGGTTACTTTGGTCTTTGGTATTGCTTTAGAAAATGTAGAATATTAGAAATTATAATTACTAAAGATTTATAATATGTAACTATATATGTGTATAATGTAAATACATAAAATATAAAAATATATATTAAAAATACAAACCAAACCGAACCGAACCAATCGATATATATATATATATATATATTAAACTTAAGCCGAACCGTCCTAATTCAAAACCGAACTAAACCGCTTGATTCGATTTCGTTATTTGGTGGTTCACGCTTACACCCCTTAGTGTACCCAAGTATATAATCTCATTTCTACAAGAACAAATATTCATTGTACAATTTATAAAAGATACAAACATGAAAAATTATAAGGGGCGAGGGGCGCTACTTGCACCCCCAAACCTCTAAACACCCTCCTTTTAATCAATTGATATTAAATTTGTCAAAACACTTAGTACACCCCCTAGTTTTCCTTTTACCTTTCGTAGTTTGAAACCCAAACCATTCAATACACGCCCACCCTCTCTTCAATTCTGGACACACCCCCCACTCCCACCCCCACATTCTAACGCAAAAACAAAAAGGCAAAGAAGAGAGAAAGGGGAAAAACGAAAAAAGGAAGAAGAATCAAATCTTCATCTTTTCTGCAAAATGGAAAAGGCAGCCACATGTATGAAATTTGAAAATGGTTTTGGTACTTTGTTAGAATGTAATTTGTATGCGAAATAGTGTTTAGGGTTAAAAAGAAATTCATATATAATTTTTTTTGCAATTTCATTTGTTAGAATGTTCGGGTTTAGAGGAAGAATTGTGCTGGAGTTGTTCGGTCAAGGGTGATAGAACAACCACTATGTTGTTCGACTCTGGTTGGTAGAACAATGTGTTCTGTTGGCCTTGGCGAACAACTCAGTGTTGTTCCACTAAGCTTGGCTGAAGAGCATGAGATTGTTCCATCACCCAGAACAACTCAGTGTTGTTCCATTAAGCTTGGCCGAACAAATGAGATTGTTCCATCACCCTTGGCTGAACATAGCACTTTGTAAATATAACTTTAGTTATCTGTTTTGGGTGAATATATAACTCTAGTTTAGGTTGAAGTTGAAAACAAAATTAGAAAGATTTATTTTTGTTCCACCAAGGCTGGGTGAGGAGTTGTGTAATGTTTCACCGTTGAGTAATGTTCAATCGGTGGAATATTTCTGGGTTGTTCCTTCGACCATGACAAAACATTACTAGGTTGTTTCTTCAACCATGGCCAAACATTGTGCGTCGATGACTCCCTAATTTTTGAAAAAACAAAAACGCCGGTGTGGGCCATTTTTAAGCATAAAATTAGAAGAGAAACTTACCATTAATGTCACATTCGCTTCTTTTTTGCTCCATATTTGATTTTCACACCAATGTAGAGGTTTAGGGTTTAGAGAAGGAAACAAATGAGTTACTAGGCAATGGGGGTTAAAAGGTAGGGGTATATGTTTGGGGGCGTATTTGTTGGGGGTGTACTTAGAGGCTTTGGCTTCTAAGAAAGAAAGGTGGTGCATTTAGAAGGACAGAGGGCAAAGGCAACAAGGTCTTTTTGATTGAGGCCATTTTTGTAATAAGAAAAAATAAATAAAAATGGGGGTGTATTTAGAGGTTGGGGGTGCTATTTGCACCCCCAAATTATAATCTTCAATTTTTTTTTGGGGGGGGGGGACGGATGAGTATTATTCTAATATCTTATTATTAAAAAAGAGGGGGGAAAACTTATTAATTATTGATGGGTTTTTGTGTTACTCCCCCGTTTTAGGTAAAGCGTCCATTATACTATTTGAAATGTTTCACTTAAAGAGTTCTACAACCTCTATAACATTTCAACTTCACATTTGACATTTGATATTAACATATTGACTATGCTCGAGCGTAATTGTAATTATGACCAACTGTAATGGTAGTTATATATCCTCTAATCATTAGACATTTCAAATATGAACCCTATGGTGAAACGGTGTGAGTACTACATTAAGATGATATGCCGATTCAGTCCCTAATAGTAAATGGAAAGAAATAGACCAATGGAAAGCATGGGATATACTACTAGGGATTATAAAAATATATATATGGTGCGACGTTTTTAGGGTGAGACGTTTAGGGTGTACGTATATATATATATATATCCCTCTCTAATCAAGTTTCCTCTCTTTTCTCCCATATATAGAGGAACTTACACGATACTCCCTCCGTTCCGGGCAACGAGTTCACTCTTCCATATTGTGATGTTTCACTTAAAGAGTCCACTTATAAAAATTAAGGTATAAACATGTCATTTTATTACTAATAGTCTACTAAAAATGTCATTTAATTTCTTAAAAAGTTTGACTTTCAAACGGGGACTCTTTGTCCGGAACGAAGGGAGTATATTACAAGAAATAATATACTCCAATAAACTTAAGGTCCCTTTGAATTATTATTACTGGAGGTTAGGGGCACAAAGAAAATGGTCAACTTTTAGAGGTCATGAGAACTGGATAATAATGAGTTTTTTTTTTTTTAAGGATAGTAATGAGAAACAACATCTTTACTTATTAAAAAAAAAAAAAAAAATTAATGAGAAACAACATCTTGCCCAATTCGGCTGCTTTGGCACTATCCTAGTATATTCATTCCTTCTTCTATCTTTCCCTAAATTATACGTATACGATAGAAACTTTAATTAAGAAACATCCTCTGCTTTTACAGGTTACAGCAGCCTTGAGGGAATCAGGGCTTGAGTCATCCAACCTTATTATTGGAATAGATTTTACGAAGAGTAACGAATGGACAGGTTTGTCAAAGTGTGTACCACACTACCTATGGTTGATAGATACTTCAAAACTCCATTGAAACTGCGTAATCAGATTGGTTTATTATCTCTCAGCTAACTGCTAGCATTCTTTAGAAAATAATTTGCATGTGATTTATCTGCAAATCTGTAGCATGTCCCTCCCCACAGTATATGTCAAACCTCATATTTTCTGGCATGATGGTATTGGTACGCATCGTGGCTCCTGGGTTCGCATAAGGTTCCACATGTCCTGAATCACGAGTGGACAAACGGTATTATTGCTTGCTCCATGTGGCTCTCCCCCATCAAGCTCCTCGTGGGGAAAGCAGGCCTCAGGAGAACTGGCACCTTCACTCCTATAGCCAAGGCATCTCCCCCTGATCCCCATAACCATCACCTAGTCTTGCCTCTCAAAGAGTTAGACCACGGCGTCCAACACCACTTTCTGCGAGCGTTTAGAGCAGATTAAGGGGAGCAAGCAGGCCAAAGCACTCGTGCTCAATGTGGCTTCCCTATTTATGCATAGGGTTCGTCTATACCACAGTTGATGGGATGGCCAAGGTAGATGGTTGTCATCAGCCATAGTGCCGCTAGTCTCACAGCTATAATCTGCAATTGCCCTAGCAGGTGATTGTAAATGTTGGCTAAAAAGGATACCACGTGAGGTTGCATGTTCTCCAACCTGACTGCACTCGCGATCTAAGATGTTGTTCCTTGTCAGTTTAGCCATCATTATTTTGTTATATGGCTTAGTGTCAACTCACCACTATTCTGCAGCTGTAGGAATGAAGGATATGGTTGGTAGCAAAAGATACATCATATGAAAATTTAAAGATGAGAAAGACTTATCTTCTTCCTTTGTGTGTGTGTTGGCATGTTGGGGGAGGGGAGGGAACGGGGGAGAGGTTTCAAAAATACCTGTTATTGTGATTCGGTGTCATGATACTGCTGCAGAAAGTTTAATTGCACAGGGCCTCTATAAAAAGGATTAATAGAGTGAAAGTGTTGTAACGTTAAGTGACATGAAGGGCGAGATGAGGAGATGATGTAACATGGGTATGGGGAGTGATTTCGAAGAAGAAAACCATTAAAAAAATACCAATTCTATTCGGTAGTTGTTAAGGTGAGTATTTAAAAGCTTTGCATTTCTCTTTCCTACTCTAGAGAGGGACAAATTAAGCTAGTATCACATTTCGGCCAAAATTTACCTATCACAAAAAGAAAAAAGAAAAAAAAGGGCTTGGTTAATCATGCTGTGGTGGCTACAAGGAAAGTATTGGGAAGCAGGTTTGGAAATTTCACTAATTTGTAGCATACATTTACCGTGAAATATTATTCTTATATAAAGAGTTTGTTATAATTCTTACACTTGGGATTGATAAAAGGTTGAATCTTCCAATTCTCTACCTTGTAGAATAATATTTCGACTTGGGATTTTCAGTTGCATATCCTAAATAATCTTATGCACAAGTAATGTTGTTTGAAGGTAAAGTTTCATTCAACAACCGCAGCCTGCATGCCATTGGGGATGAACCCAACCCATATGAGAAGGCCATATCTATCATTGGCAAGACTTTGGCTCCTTTTGACGAAGACAACTTAATTCCTTGTTTCGGGTTCGGTGATGGTAGGTTCAGGCTGAACTTCATATTGCAAAAGGTTAGTCTTTCTTGATCATTTTAATAATTAAACTGTCTCCTGGTCGAACTACTTTTATCCATGATAGCCACCACACATGATC
Organism: Codonopsis lanceolata; assembly: GCA_013146195.2. Classification (NCBI taxonomy): domain Eukaryota; kingdom Viridiplantae; phylum Streptophyta; class Magnoliopsida; order Asterales; family Campanulaceae; genus Codonopsis; species Codonopsis lanceolata. The sequence continues at coordinate 138,954,921 of CM028380.1, forward strand.
AAGAAGTGTTCAGCTTTCATCCTGATCACTCACCTTGCCATGGATTTGAAGAGGTTTTATCCTGCTACAAGAGGATAACTCCAAACTTAAAACTATCAGGTATCCTTCTTAGTTCTTCTTGTAGCTATAATGTGGTTTTGGAAAATTTACAACTATATTATGGTGAATAAGGCCATGGACAAATAATGCTATGCTAAGATTACGAACGTGGTTCTGTTTAAGGGCCAACATCTTTTGCACCAGTCATTGATGCTGCAGTATCAATAGTAGAAAAAAGTGGTGGACACTTCCATGTTCTTGTTATCATAGCAGATGGCCAGGTGATGTATAAAGCTCTCTTCTTCACCCTTCACCCTCCCTCCCCTCTATCCATCTACAAGCAGGAACACAGCTCAGACTTCCAAATATACATGTCACCCAACCTTACTTATTTTCTGTACTTATAACGTTACTTTATGATGTAGGTTACAAGGAGCATCAATACAAATGACATGGAACTGAGTGCACAAGAGGAGAAAACAATTAGATCAATAGTAAATGCAAGGTATGGCTGTGTGAAGGCTGGGTTTCTGCTTAATTGTGGTTGAATTGGTCCAACAATTATGATTGTTTATGTTGTAAGAACCATTGGTCCACTGCCTGCAGCAGATGGAAGAGAGTCTGGAATGAGGCAACTCCTCCTATATGCTTTTTGGGATGCTTATTTTCTTTTTAAGATACATTCTCCATACCCTGTTTCTAAACACTGGTTTTAGCTTCTGGAGCTTTTTATTTTTGAATAGTCATAGTTACAAAATTGTCCCCTCAAGTTTGGAGTGAATGGAGTGAATCATGATCATGTTATAGTGCCAATGTACGAAATTATCAAGCTGGTCCATCAAGTCAATTTGTTTTTTTAGAATGAAAATTATTAAACTTGGTAAGAAAAATCTGATTTTTACCTTAATGTGCCAAAAAAACAAGTGAGAAAAATAAATAATGAGAGAGGCTTAAGGTAAAACATTAGATGATCATCCGACTAAATTGGATGCAAGAGCTAAAGGCAAGAACAAACACAATTTTAAGGAAGAGGAGGATTAGGAATTTCATAAGGTAAGAAAGTTTTCAGGGTCCTATGATTTGGATTAGTTTTTATATGAAGCACACACACACACACACACACACACACACACACATATATATATATATATATGTATGTATGTATATATGTATATATATATGTATGTATGTATGTATATATGTATATATATATGTATGTATGCATAAAGAGTAGATATAGAAAATAGAGATTTACGTGTTCTCATTAATTCTTAGAATATGAAATGAGGATAGCATTAAAGAAGATGAACTTAGGGAGACTTCAATGGAATTCTAGTAGTCTTGAGGAAGTTCCTACCAAGCAAGCATCTTGGCTAACTAAAAGATAACAGATTTCTATGGTTTAAAGTAGCTACATCTGGAGATAAAATGCGAATCAATTGCATAAGATAGTTTGGACACATACAAACATATACCAATAAGTGTGATACACTGGAAGAGTGACAGTATGAGTAATTGAGTATCAACATGTTGTGGATAGGGTTAGATCAAACTTAACATGGCCAGCATCAACGTAGAAGATGAGTGCATGTAGTTTAACATAAAATTCTTGCTTTGGACATAATTAAATTGCCAAATGATTCATGAGCTGACTCCAAGTAGTTAGGAGAAAAGGCGAGTTGAGTTGAGTTGTAAATAAGTGTCTAACTACCGTTTTTGAAAACCAATCATAGTTACAATTAATTAATTCATGACAATGGAGGATTCGCCCCTTCCCCCTCTTCGCCCCCTCCCCTTCTCATGAGACATCACGTATAAGTGGGATGAATCCTTTATCTGTCAACAACCATGGTCTCGATAATTCAGCATTCTATCCATATTTTTTCCATTGAAAACAAGTAATCACTCTCTGAAGAGTTGAGACGTTCTAAGAAACAAGGGTGTTAAATCCCTTATAGTGAAAATAAAGCTCAATATTGTCAAAGTGTAATTTGCAATTGGACCTTTTTCCATCTAATTCATATAAAGAATCTGGATTTTGCCAACTCGCTCCAAGTCCAATGGAAAATCTCAATTGTTGGTGGGCATACTTGTATGGCAGGAATGCATATTTTGGTGTGATTTGTTTCTAATCTGAAAGCAATAAGTATTTGTCTCCTCTAGATTTATAGTTCCTTATAGTTAAATTCGAAATCTTGTAGCAAGTGCATAGGGGATTGCCAATTCCTTGCAATGTGACATTTGGTGAGGACATGATGCCTCACATGATTGAGTTGCAGTTAATCGTGTGATTTGTAATGTGTGTTAATTTGTGTGACATAGCCATAGTATTTATTGAAACGAAGTATTCAACTTCTGCCATCAGCTCCTATCCTCTCTCAATTGTTCTTGTTGGCGTTGGAGATGGTCCCTGGGAAGAGATGAAAAAGTTTGATGACAAGATTCCTGCCCATGTGTTTGATAATTTTCAGGTATGACTCCAGATGTGTTACTGGTCTTCAGTTACACACTTTGCTGATCTTTTATGATTTGATGGCTCATTGGTTGTCCTTGTCAACCTTGTCTGCAGTTTGTTAATTTTACTGCAATTATCAGTAAAAATGCCACTCCTTCTGAGAAAGAAACTGCATTTGCTCTTGCATCCCTGATGGAGATCCCTATACAATATACTGCAGCAGGCGAACTTGGCCTTCTTGGGTACAAACCACTTATTCCATTTTTTCACTAGACATTTTCACTTCATTATCCCAGTCATCAGTGCTAGTTGAGACTTGGTCCTTGTGGCATGTATAGTGGTGTTCCTTGAAAGAACATATTTCTTTTTATAGCAAAAAAAGGTAACCTTTATGTAGAAACATTTGCCTATGAAGAGGTCGTCATTTCCTTTCTCTTTTGTCTCTTCCATTGGTTTTGTCCACGCAGACTACAGTGTCTCCAGGTGGTTCACAATATTGTTTACTGTTGCATCATCATCTAAACCAGTTTTAGGACTACCTACCTAACCTATTCCACCACTTCATCACCATTCACCTGAGAAGGTCTAGGAGTTGGTTTGCTTGTGTGCTGAAAAGCAGATAGGCGTATAAATTTTCATTTCCTTTATGTAGAAGGAGAGAGTCGTCCTCCAATTACTACAGTTCCTACCAGGTACTGACTTTAACATGATTTGCAATAATGTGCTATATACATCAATTACTTGACACGACAACTTGGTTCTCCAAACTAACCAAATCGCTTAATTAACAGCCACTTCATCACCATTCGCCTGAGTGAATCAAGAGGACCTGCTATATTCCGAGGTTTCCAAATCCAGTTGTAAACTGGCAGGAACTTGTGTAAATGAATTGGCTTAGCTAGCAATTAGCATGATGTTTATCCCTTCTCTCTCTCTCGTATAGCTTAGCTATATACAGATCCGATTGTACACACACACACACACACATATATATATATATATATATATATTTTTTTTTTTCCTGACATTGTATTGGAAAAAAGACGCGTGACAGGGAAAGCAAAGAATGTTGTTCCGCGCCCACCTCCGGTTCCGTACACTCGCCAGCCGATTTTTCCAACCAGAGAAGCAAGCAACCTGTCGACACCTAGGCAAGACGACCATAGCCAGGTAAGAAAGTCCCATAATATTTGCAATAGGCAATAGGCAATAGGCGATAGGCGATAGGCGATAGGCGATAGGCATGCATAATTCTAAAAAGTTGAACTGATAATTATTATGCAATAATTCATAGGTTGTGGAAAATTAATTACAGGGGGCAGGTATATATAAGGAATAAAAGAACAGGAAAAAGAATTGCCTAACAAGGGAAACGTAGGTAATTAGATGGAAAGGATGATTTGTTCAATGCCTAGAAGTAGAACTCTTGGTTAGTCAAAAAGTTGATGGAGAATTGAAGTTGTGTAATCGATCCAGATGAGTACTTGTACGTCCATGCATGTTTCAATTTGATTTCTTAGCTAGCTAATTTTATTTTATTTTTCTGCACAAATTAAAGGAGGTGTGCCCGATTTGCCTGACGAATGGGAAGGATATGGCCTTTGGTTGTGGACACATGGCTTGTAGAGATTGTGGGTCAAGATTGACTAGCTGTCCTATCTGCCGCCAACAAATCAGCACCCGACTCAGGCTGTATACTGGGTGATCATTGGTTTGGCTGAAACCAGAATTGAAGGGGCCGGTGGCGTTGGGTGGAGCTTGTCTATAGCTCTTCCCTGGCGGGTGTTCGTGTAAACTGTAAAGTGTAAATCAAACCTGATCGACCTGCATGGGAACAATTAATTAGACCTCTTAATTGGGCATATATGTGTACGTGTTAATGAGCTGATTATATTTATAAATTATATTAATTAGATATTAAATTATAAATGATAAATTATATGGTAATGGTGGTAACCACTCTACTCATTCATACTTTCTTAATTAATGTCTGCATTGCATTGGAATCAATCTGTATTTCCTGCTTTCTGTTGTGAATATCGTCTTCTCTTCTGACTTCAATATCTAATAATCTGCAATTAAACGTGATATAATTATTACTATTAACTACTAACTAGATCGATCTGCTCTTTGTTTGCTTTTGTCAAGGATAGATCGATAAGAAAAATCTACTTCATTTAAAACCAAAAATTACTGTATTACATATATAGATTGAATGTGCTCGATCGAATTGTCTCTCTTTAGTTTTTTGAGAATTAGATCCAGAAACTAGTTGCTAGATCATAGGCTTGGCTGCTGCACAAAACCGTCGCAGATCAGTGCGTAATTTCATTGATGCGGGCCTGAGAAATCCATTTATAATCTCCGTTGATCACCACGACCGCATGTGACAACCTACAACCTACAACGGCTACCATAACTTCTGGCTATCCCAACAATTTTTTTTGCAATGTTTCTTTTATTTAATAATTTTATATTAATGGTTAAATAAGCGATTATGCTGCCCGTCCATTTATTACCCATGTTATTAAATGAACCCGCATGGGCACCTCCTGTACCGGCCCATTCGCGGTCTTTAGTCTTTGATTGTCACTAGTTATTTAGCCCGTGCTATGCACGGGTATAATATGAGATATATATATTTTTGTAATAATAATATAACTTTTAGACATTATAATTAGATTGTTAATCTCTTCTATTGTTATAATTTTTTTTATATTGTTACTAATATTAAACGATTTTTTTATCTAAATACTTTTAAAATTAATATAAGTTTCTAGCTAACGTGAGATACATATTTTGTATTAATAATAATAGTAATTTTTTTTTATCTAAAGACTTTTAAAATTAACATTTAACTTGATAATAATATTAGAAGTCATTTTATTAAAAACTTTTAAAATCATAATTCATTTTTAAACAATGTAAGATACATATTTTATATTTTTATTTGTAATGAAAGTTTAAGTCTTTTATCTAAAGACTTTAAAACCAACACCACATTCTAACCATGTGGTATACATATTTTCTATTAGTAATAATAGTAGTGGATAAAAGACGTTTTAAACAATATTCATTTCTAAACAATGTGGATACATATTTTCTATTGGTAATAACAAAAAAAATGTCTTTATCTAATGACTTTTATAACCAATACTCATTTCTAAATAATATGAGATACATTTCTTTGTAACCAATGTGAGATACATCATCTAAAAACTTTTTAAACCAATATCACTTTATAACCAATGTGAAATATTTCTCTTCTATTGCTAATAATTGTAGACTTTTAAAATCAACATCACTCTCTAACCAATGTGTAATACATATCCTCATTTGGTAATAATAGAAGAAATCTTTTATTTTAAAAATTTTATAACCAACATCTTTTCCTAAATAATGTGAGATACATCTCTTCTATTATATTGACGATAAAAGTAAAAGTCTTTGATCTAAAGACTTTTAAAACTAACATTATTTTTTAGCAAATGTAAGATATCTCTTCTATTAGTAATAATAGTAAAAGTTTTTTTTGTCTAAAATTAAAATCAAAATCACTTTCTAACCAATGTGAGATATACATATTCTATTGATAATAATGGTAGAAATCTTCTATTTAAAGACTTTAAAAACAAACATTAACCTCTACCAAATGTATGATACATCTATTCTATTGATAATAATAGTATTTTTAAAACCAACATTAATTTATAGCCAATGTATGATACATCTTTTCTATTGATAATAATAGTGGAATACTTTATAACCAATGTGAAATACTTGCATCCATGTGGAAGCTTTAAAAACTTTTGGTTTTCAAGTGACTTTGAAAATCAACATCACTTTCCAACCAATGTATGATGCATTTCTTCTATTGATACTTAATAATAGAATTTTTAAAACCAACATCAATTTCTAACTAATGTGGGATACATTTCTTCTATTGTTGAAAAAATAGTGTTTTTAGTGAAAGAAATTGTGCAATTTGAGGCACGAAATTCTTTACGTGTCATTTGTTTGTTGACGAAAGTAATTGCGCAAATTTGTTCTACTCGGTGAGAGCATCAAAATGATATATTTATTTGTCCAAATCGAGTTTTGGGTAATAAGATATCAAGACTTAAAGTATAATACTTGTTAAAATAATTAGTGTTTTTAGTGAGATAAATTATGCAACTTGAGGTACGAATTTCTTTACGTGTCATTTGTTTGTTGGCGAATGTAATTGCGCAAATGTATTCTACTCGGTGAGAGCATCGAAATCATATATTTATTTGTCCAAATCGAGTTTTGGATAAATAAAATATCAAGAGTTAAAGTATAATACTTATTAAAAATTAGTGTTTTTAGTGAAAGAAATTATGCAACTTGAGGCACAAATTTCTTTACGTGTCATTTGTTTGTTGACAAAAGTAATTGTGGAAATGTGTTCTACTCGTCAAGAACATCGAAATGATATATTTATTTGTCCAAATCAAGTTTTGGATGAATAAAATATCAAAGCTTAAAGTATGATATTAAAAGTGAGTCATTAGAAGGAATATCTAACCTTGAAGAGTTTTATCCCACATTGGTTAGAAGTAATGTTAGTTGTAATTTTTTTAAATATAAGTCTTCTACTATTGACAATAGAAGAAGTTATATATACTAATACTAATACTCATTATCATTATGATTATTATTATGTATTATTATTAGTTAATGGTTAGAAAACCAAAAGTATATATATATATATATATATATATATATATATATATATATATATATATATATATATATATATCTTATATTGCGAATAATATCAAGAGTTAACCAATGTGAGATATACATTTTCTATTGGTAATAATGGTAGAATTTTTTTAACAAAAAACTTTAAAAATCAACATCACTTTATAACAAATGTATGATACATCAATTTCTAACCAATGTGTACATCTCTTCTATTGGTAATAATAGTAGAATATTTTGTAACCATGTGAGATACATCTCTTGTAAAAGTGAAAGTCTTTAGTCTTTTAAAGACTTTAAAATCTAACATTTTCTTTTTAAACAATGTATTATAATATAAAATAATTTAAACTCAACATCATTTTCTAGCCAATGTGAGATATACATCTTCTATTGGTAATAATTGTAAAAATATTTTATCATATATATATATATATATATATATATATATATATATATATATAAAATTGGTGAGGAGCACTATGGTTGTGTCACCTCACCACCTTTGGATAAATCTTCATTCTAAAGCATCCATGTGGAAGCTTTAAAAACTTTTGGTTTTCTAGTGACTTTGAAAATCAACATCACTTTCCAACCAATGTATGATGCATGATGCATTTCTTCTATTGGTACTTAATAATAGAATTTTTAAAACCAACATCAATTTCTAACCAATGTGGGATACATCTCTTCTATTGTTGAAAAATTAGTGTTTTTTGTGAAAGAAATTGTGTAACTTGAGGCACGAATTTCTTTACGTATCGTTTGTTTGTTAACGAATGTAATTGCGCAAATGTATTCTACTCGGTGAGAGCATCAAAATGATATATTTATTTGTCCAAATTGAGTTTTTGATAATAAGATATCAAGACTTAAAATATAATACTTGTTAAAAAAATTAGTGTTTTTTGTGAGAGAAATTGTGCAACTTGAGGCACGAATTTCTTTACGTATCATTTGTTTGTTGGTAAATGTAATTGTGCAAATGTGTTCTACTTGGTGAGAGCATCGAAATGATATATTTATTTGTCCAAATTGAGTTTTGGATGAATAAGATATCAAGAGTTAAAGTATAATACTTATTTAAAAAAATTAGTGTTTTTAGTAAAAGAAATTATCGCTCACTTTCTTTTTGTTTGTTGACAAAATAATTGTCCACTTTGAAACTTACCTTTTTAGAACATCACTTTTACCACTTTACCCTTACTTTTTCACTCTACTTTAATTATGAGCCACATATACATGGACATTAATGAAAACTACACATTAAACCAATATAAATAATCAAGTCAATTACTTTTTCTTAAACTGTGCGCCGGGTCAAACAGGACAATTATTTAGGGACGGAGGGAGTAATATTTTTAGTAAAAGAAATTGTGCAATTTGAGGTACAAATTTCTTTACGTGTCATTTGTTTGTTGACAAAAGTAATTGTGTAAATGTGTTCTACTCGGCAAGAACATCGAAATGATATATTTATTTGTCCAAATCAAGTTTTGGATGAATAAGATATCAAAGCTTAAAGTATGATGTTAAAAGTGAGTCATTAGAAGTAATATCTAACTTTGAAGAGTTTTATCCCACATTGGTTAAAAGTAATGTTAGTTGTAAAAGTTTTTAAATATAAGTCTTCTACTATTGACAATAGAAGAAGTTATATATACTGATACTAATACCCCTTATCATATTGATTGTTATTAGGTATTATTATTAGCTAATGGCTAGAAAACCAAAGGTTTTTAAAACTTCCACATGGATGATTTAGAATGAAGATTTATCTAAAGGTGGTGAGGTGGCACAACCATAGTGCTCCTCACCAACTTTAAATATATATATATATATATATATATATATAGATTTGAAATTGGCTTAAATTCGATGCCAAAAAAAATAAAATGATAGTAATAGTAATAGTTATACCCTTCCCCTCCCTAATACGTTCACCTGAAATGTAGAATTGATAATAATACTAATATATCAATTAGTATTACGAAGAAACAAACTCGGATGACAAAACACGATTGAAAAATTTCGGTGGAGAATTGTTTGTGACCAGCAATTACTCCACACACAAGCGTAGGAACCAAGGAATTGTTACTTGGTATTGCTGTATTTTATTACTTAATTATGAAGTGAGGAAGAAAGAAATAGAATAGCAAAGACGCAAAAACTGAATTGCTGGAGACGGGATACGACACAATATATTTTAGGGCTGAAAATTATAATCTCTCTTATTAGAAAACCTCAATGATACACATATTTATAGTATCCAACTAGACTAAAAACTAATAAATAAATAAATAAATCATTTATCTAATTGGACTTTAGTTTAGGACCCAATATTGCATCCCTTAAACCAAGTCTTCAAACTTGATCATGCCCAACATAGTCTTTAACTTCCAAAATAGCTCGGTCTTCAATGGCTTCGTAAAGATATCTACAACTTGATTTTCAGTCGGACAATACTCAACCACGATCTCTTTATCTCGAACCAAATCACGAATGAAGTGAAACTTGATGTCGATATACTTGTTTCAACCATGAAAAACTGGATTATTCGATAATGCCATCGCTGACTTATTATCACATAAAATCTTCGTTGGACCATCTTGCTTAAATTGTAGAACATTGAACAATCTACGCAACCACAGCGCTTGATTAGCACTACCCGTTGCTGCCATGCATTTTGCTTCAGCTATAGAAAGAGCGACAACCTGTTGTTTCTTTGAAGACTACAAAAACACGTCCGAACCAAGATAAAATGTATAACCCGAAGTACTTTTCATATTCTCAGTATTACTAGTCCAATCGCTATACGTTAACCGACTAGCTTCCCATTACTACAATTCGAATAAAAAATGCCATCATTACACGTACCTCGGATATAACACAAAATTCGCTTTGCAACTTAGTAAATGAGATTGACGTGTAAACTCCATAAGCCTGCTAATCAATCCAACACCATAAACAATATCTGGCCTTGTTGAAGTTAAATATCTCGAACTCCCAACCAATCTTTAAAAATAAGTAGGATCAACGAAACCACCATTACCATCGCTCACTAACTTCAACTTCGCCTCAAGTGGAGTCAAAATTGGTTTAGCCTTGTCCATCTTAAACTTCTTCAAAATATCACTAGCATACTTTTTCTGCGAAATAAAAATTCCTCCATCTACTTGAGCAACTTTAATTCCAAGAAAATAAGACATAAGCCCTAAATCTGTCATCTCAAATTGATTTATCATAGCCTTCCTAAATTGTGCCACCAACCTCAGATTATTGTCAGTGAAAATCAAATCATCAACATATAAGCAAACAATAAGAATCTCATCATTTAACGATTTAACATATAAAGTATACTCATACGAACATCTTTGAAAACCATTCTCCACAAAATAAGAATCAATGCGAGTATACCAAGCTCTAGAAGCTTGCTTCAAACCATACAAAGCTCTTTTCAACATGTAAACTTTATCTTCATTGCCTCTTTTAACATACCCTGCAGGTTGTTCAACACATACCTCCTCTTCAAGGACGCTATTCAAGAAAGCCGACTTAACATCCATTTGATAAATTTTCCAACTATTTTGTGCAGTTAGAAAAATAATCATACGGATAATATCAAGTCTAGCAACTGGTGCAAATACTTCAAAATAATCAATACCTGGCTTTTGCAACTAACCTTGTCTTATAATGATCGACACTTGGTTTGTACTTTGTCTTATAAACCCACTTTACACCAATCTTCTTACTACTTGGCAAGTAGTAAGCTCCCATGTATTATTATTTTCTATCGCATGAATCTCATCATCCATTGCTTGAATCCAATAATCTTCACAAGATGCTTCATCAAAATTAACAGGATCACAATCTGCAAATAAAACGAAATTCACCATATCTTCATCAGATATCTCATTATCATTACCCACAACATAATCTTGCAATCTAGCTGGTAAGTTACGCTGTCTCTGCGGACGCCTTGAACTTTCTTCCTGTGCAACTGTAGGAGTTGGAACATCAACTTGAACATTAACATCTTCATCTTGAGCAAAAATGTTTGGAGAATCAAAACTTGAATTTTCCTTTTCTTTAGAAGACCAATCCCTAACACCAACCTCATCAAAAGTCATATCTCTATTAACAATAACCTTATTTGTCACTGGGTTGAACAATTTATAAGCTTTTGACACATCACTATAGACATTAAAAATACATTTTTCACTTTTATCATCAAATTTCTTTCTCAAATGATCAGGCACATGAGAATAAACAATGCAACCAAACACCCTAAGATGTCAAATAAAAAGTCTTCGACCACTCCAGGCCTCCTCTGGAGTTCTATCACGCACACTTCTTATTGAGCACCTGTTCAAAACATAAATTGCACACGTAACTACTTCGGCCCAAAAACTCTCGGGCAATTTCTTGAAACTCAACGTGCACCTAACCATATCCATAATTGTTCTATTTTTTCTCTTTGTTACACCATTTTGTTGCGGAGTATATCTAATAATCAACTGATGTTCAATGTCATGCTTCTTAAGAAAATCATCACAAAGAAGATATTCGGTGCCTCTATTAGTTCTCAAAACTTTAATTTTATTCTCACTTTGTTTCTCCACAAAATACTTAAAAAATTTTAAACATATCACAAACCTCAGGTTTTTCTTTCAAAAAATACACTCATGCTTTTCTACTAAAATCATCAATAAATGTGACAAAATACCTACAACCTCCGTCAGAAGCAATTTCAACTGAACATAAATATGAATGAATCAACTCCAACGTTCTCTTTGCCCTCCAAGATTTGCCTATAGGAAAAACATCTCTATGTTTCTTGCCCAAAACACATGTTTCACAAACTTCAATAGGAACATTAATCGCAGGCAATCCATTAACCATTCGTTTACAAGCAAGATAATTAAGACTTCCAAAATTAATGTGTCCAAAACGCATGTGCCACAACCAATTATCATCACGAATCACAGAACTAAAGCAGGATAAATTTCCACAATCTAATGTCAAAAAGAATAAGCGATTAGGAGACATATTTACTTTTGTTATTAGTTCTCTCTGCCCATCACCAATATTACAAACTCCATTAAAAATTCTTAAATTATAGCCCTTTTCTGAAAGTTACCCCATACTCAATAAATTTTTCTGAAGACTTGAAACATAGTAAACATCAGAGATAAAATTTTTAGAACCATCTTTGAATGAAATTGAGATCCTTCCTTTTCCCATCACCGGTACTTTCGCATTATTACCAAATTTTACCTCAGATAACAGACTCATCTAAATCTGAAAATAATTATTTGCTCCCACACATATGATTGCTACACCCCGAATCCAAATACCATGCATTTTTATCACTTGAGTTCTCACTACTACTAACCAACAATAAATTTTTTGAATTTTCAACATTATTTTCAGCATAATTATTGACTTGATAATTTTCATTATTTTCTCTTCCATATCTGCAATCAGCGATTTTATGACCCGATTTTATACAATTATAACAACAATTAGTATTGTTACCTCCACCTGATCTGACATGCCAATAATTATTTCCTTCTTGCCCGCTACCAGAGTTGTAATTGTCTCTGCCTCGATTGTTGTAACCACAGCCACCACCATTGTTGTAACCACGATTACCATTATTGTTGTAACTTCGACCACCGCCATTATTGTAGCACGACCACCGCCATTATTGTAGCATGACCACCACTGTTGTTGTAGCCATGACCACCTCTATTATTCTTACCGCGACCACCTCTATTGTTGTAACCACGACCTCTGTTGTTGTACCCATGACCTCTAACACCACGGTTTTGGCTTCCCTGAGTTGATCCATCATTCACGTTTTTCAAATTCACTTGACTTTGCAATGCAGCTTATTCTGTTTTCTCCGATCTTTCACCAAATAGTAACTTATGACTAACAAGGGCGGATTCTAATTCTGCTACCGTCAACGTTTTCAAATCTTTAGTCGTCATATTTATTTCTTCAGCATCTTAAAAAGCTTTCGTCATTGAACGAATAATTTTCGAACAAATTCTTTCATCCGAAACATCATCTCTGTTTGTCTTCATATCTGAAGCAAGATCACTCACACAAGAGATATACTCTGAAACTTTCTCTGATTTCTCCATATTTATATTTTCAATTTTTTTCGTCAAAACTTGTAAATATTTTCTCTTAACTTTATCATCACCTCCGTACATCTTTATCAAAACATCGAACGCATCATGTGCTGATTTAGAACCAATAATCTTCTTCTGTACACCATCTTCAGCTCCATTAAAAATATAATCAAGTGCTTCAGCTGACTTGATTTTTTCTCCTTTAGCTGCATTCTCCGCAAGTTTCTCATCAACGTATTTTTCTAAATCATAGACCACCAAAAAATTATACATTTGACATCTCCAATCAGGTAAATTAATTTTTCCATCAAACTTGGGACCCATATAAACCTTGCTACAAACCATCTTGACCACGAACTAGCTCAGATACCGAATGCTGAGTTGAAAATAATACTAATATATTAATTAGTATTAGGAAGGAACAAACCAATTACAAGAACGAGGAAGAATGACTAATGGCTCGTTTGTTGTGGCTGATGGCTTATGACTTATGGCTGATAGCTTAAGCTGGTAGCTGAATAACTTTTGGCTGATTGCATGATAGACTGTTTGTTACAGCTGTTGAAAAGCTGCTTATGAGTCGTTATAATTATTTGTTAAAAAAAAAACTTGAAAATTAGTATTCATATTTTTATGTATATTTCATAAAATGATGAAATGAAGACAATCAAATATTTATTAATGAATAGTTGTCTTCATGTTTAAAAAAAAAACCAAAAAAGCTTAAAATTTTGGCTTTTGGCTTTTCAATGCATAAAGGGTGTTGTACCTTACTTATTGGCTTTTGGCTTATAAGCTGAAACAAACACTTTAAATATGAATTTTCAAAAGCCAAAAGCCAAAAGGCACTCCAAATAAACTGCAACAAACGAGCACTAATTTGTGGAGGAATGTGGGCTACCAAAATTTGATCAACACACATGCACATTCAAACAAAGAATAAAAAAAATCTGCCTTGTTGATATATTGTTGTGATGCAGGAATAGAAGAAGAGGAGAAGAGACGGGACGTGACGACACAATTGTTTTTCTTTAGGGATAAAACTTATTATCTCTTTCTTATTAGAAAACCTCAATGACACACATATTTATAGTATCCAACTAGGCTAAAAACTAATACATAAATAAATAAATCCTTTATCTAATTGGACTTGGACTAGCTTAAAAACTAATACATAAATAAATAAATCTTTTATCTAATTGGATTTTGGTTTAGGACCCAACAGGAAAGAGTAGTAGTGATAGGGATCTAATATTTTGTTTATATTTATTGTTTCAATTTAGATGGTAAGTAGTACATGATTTGAGATTTGTTAAGGATGATATCAATCAACATATGATGTGAAATTTCAATCAACACATTCTTGACATCAGATGAAAAATTAATCAAATAAATTATACTGTACTACTTTTTGTTAGAAAACCTTATATAAACCTGTTAAGAATATGTTTGTGCAAATATCTATTATATTTGTTTGCATATTCCATAGCAATAATCTGTTTGTTCTCTTTGCACAACACGTTCCAAAAAAATGGCTAAAAGTAAAAGGGTTGTGTACCTGTTAGTATAACAACTCACTGGAACTTTGCTTAAGTCCTAGGCTGAGTCGTCTTTGTACATAGCCAGTCTATGTCCTATCAACTGTCGATAAACACTCAAACATTGGATTAGCATGTTCAAGTGCCAACTCCAGTAGATATCACTCAAGGAAATATCATAGGAGCAAATATTCTAATGATCGTTGTATTCCTCAATATCTGTTGTTTTAGTGATGCTGAGTTCAAAGAAGAAATCATACAATGTATCTTGATGCATTGAAGATTGATTTATATATGTCTTGGATTTCATTCGACTAGTGGTTGGGAACTAATAATTAGCTATGTCTACAAAGATTTTTGGTTTGTTCATAATGATCAATATACATCTTGTCTTGTTTCCAATGGTTAGAAATCTACCCAAAGTCTCAACAGATCTATATATTACCTCATTTGCCTATAAAAGAAACCTCTCATTCCTTCTCCAAGTGGTGGTGTGGTGTAGTGTAAGCACGTGAGTGTTTGTACTTTCAAGCATGGTTCTAAAAGACACGAGGTGGGTGCTAGGCGTCAGACTAGCGCCTAGCGCCTAAAGAGCCTAGGCGGAGCCTTGAAATTAAGACATAATTAACTAAAATTAAAATATACAAACACTTAAATAATACTTATGAGTTTAGGAGTTGTTTATGCTTCTAAACTTAAGGGACCAAAGATAACAAAGCCCAAAGCTTAAGGGTGCATTCACTGCATTGTACAATTCTCCCCCACCTATAGCATCGTGTTTGTCTTCTTTTCTTCCTACCCAACTAGTCAAATCCCTTTCCAAAAAAAAAAACTCCCTTGTTCAAAGATGTTCCCTCTTCTGCTCTGCAGAGAGCCTCTGCTTCTTCCCCTTCCCCCTTTTTTCTTTCCTTTTCCCTGCTCCAACCGTCCCCCTACTCCAGTTTCCACCCCTCCTTTCTCCGACGATGAATCATATCTGAGTCAAATTGATGGGCTGGGGAAGACTTTGGACGAGGCGGTAAGGGTACAACTTGATTAGTCGTCCAATTCATAGTCGACGAATCAGATTTGATCTTTTTTTTTTTTTTTCTCTTTTCTCATTTCATCTTCCTCTGCCATAACACCATCATCTAACAGTTCGTCCAATTCGTAGTTGGTGCCTAGGGCGACTGATCCGTGATTTTTCACCTAAACGATTTTTTTGCCGATTTGAAGGAAATCACGGTAGTTGAGTGTTGCCTAGTTCCTAGGCGCCCGCCTAGGTCGATTTTTAGAATACTGCTTTCAAGCATAAGCTGAAAAAACACCAAAGAGTGGGAAAAACACAAGTGCTAGTTTCAAAACCTTGTGTGAAGAGAGGGAACATAAATTAACAAGGCAAAATATCATTTTGTGATCAAAAGCAGTGTTCTAAAACTCGACCTAGGCAGCCACCTAGGCATTAGACTCTACCTCAATGCCGCGACTAACACCAAATCAGTCAAAGAAATGCTCGATGAAAAATCGCCGACTAGGCGCCGATTAACGCCCAATCCCGCCTAAGCTCACTGAAACAAAAATAAAAATTCAAGAACCTTGTGTAGAGGTTAAAATGAAATAATTAATGATTACCAAATCGTGATTGAAGAGCCGATTGAAAACTCTTTGAAGCTGAGGCGAGAAGAGTCCACCATGGGTTAGCATCAATGTCGATTTAGGGTTTTTATTTTGAAAATTGGGGTTGCTGGGGAAGGGGGATTTTCACTTTGGATCAGAGAGGGGGAAGGAGGCGAGAGAATTGGAAGCCAGGGCCGCAAGGGAGGTTGGTCGGAGCTGGATGTGTGAGACAAAGGAAAAGGGCTTTTCTAATTTCCCTTGCCTTTGAACTCGACGAGAGGGAGCCTAATGGACGGAGAAAGAGAGAGAGAGAGAGCCATTGCTTTAAACATTAAACATTTCACTTTTTGCTAATGAAATTGTAAAAAACACATCTGCGCACCTGCAAAAGAAAGAATAATGCCAAACGCCCCATAAATAACTGAATTTGAAATGGTTTAAGGACAAACAAACAAAATATATTGGTTTCACCATTTAACAACTAGATTTTGTGGTTTTAATTTTTTCCTAATAACTCAATTTTTTTTAAAATAAGGGAAATTGTGTTACATTAATTTTTTTAAAAAATCAAAATAAGGGTGATTATGTCTTAATTCTAGGCCCCGACTAAGCCACTAGGCGCTAGGCGTTGGTGTGTCGTCTGGTGGCCGCCTAGCGATTTTTAGAACATTGATAAAAAGTGACACATTTAAGGGAAAAAAAGGGTAACAATGACCAACGAGCTCTATCTCAACTGGTACTGCCCACTTCTCCTAACGGAGAGGTCGGGTGTTCAAGTCTCACTAGAGACACCATGAATTTTACAACTTCAACTTCAATAGAGAGGTCGGGTGTTCAAGTCTTGTTAGAGGCACCGTTATTGTTCAAGCTTTACCCAAAAGTCTCATTTAGCTACTCACTTATCTTAATGGAGAGGTCGAGTGTTCAAGTCCTACCAGAGGTACCCTGGTACTTCACTATTCTCAACGAAGAGGTCAGGTGTTCAAAGCCTCACCAGATGCATCATTTGTTCGAGCCACACCAAAGACATCATATATATATATATATATATAATTGTAGCCTTTCAAAGCATTTAACTAATAAAAAATAAGGGTTGGGGTACGGTCGAAGTCCCCTCTAACCTTTTTTTTTTAAAAGGGAAAAAGTGACACTTTTAAAGTAAAAAAATGTAATAATTTTAATTAAAATACAAAGTACTCCATCCGTTTCAAAATAAATGTTGTTTTAGCAAAGTTTTTTTGTTTCAAAATAAGTGTCATTATAGGATTTTAAGAAACATTTGTTCATATTTTGCCAAAACTGTCATTATTTATTACTTTCAAATTAAATGATGTTAGAGAGGGGATTGTTAAGAAGAAAGAAAAATATTAGTACAACTTAACTACATTAAAATGAACTTAAATAAGGGTATGTCAGTCTTTTTATAAGTTTCCTTAATTTGTGTGCGAATTGCTAAAACGACACTTATTTTGAAAGGGAGAGAGTAACAGTTCTAGGGCTGAAAAAGACACTTTTAATGTTAAAAAGTGACACATTTAATGTTACAAAGTGACACTTTTTAAGGTCAATGATGATTGTTTTTATTTATAATGCAAAGTAACACTTTTAATGCCAAAAGTTACACATTGTATGCTTAAAAGTGGCACTTTTAATGCTATAAAGTGTCACTTTCATCGTTTCACACAAAAAAGTGACGGTTTTCATTTATAATGTAAAGTGACAATTTTTAAAGTAAAAGTGACACATTTAAGGCTAAAAGTAGCACATTTATAGCAAAAAGTGACAATCTTTAAAGGAAAAAAATGATAATTTTCATTAAAGTTGGAATGTAACACTTATAGGGCCAAAAGTGACACATTTGATGCTGAAAAGTGATACTTTTAATACTAAAATATGACATTCTTCATTTATAAACGTGATGGGTGATGTTGTAATTTCTAAAAGCCGAGGGATTGCGTTGAGATTAATTTATAAATCTTGGCTCATTTAGTATGTATAGGTCTGTCTTACAGATTAAGATCCGTAATACTGTCTTACAGATTAAAATCCGTAAGACTGTCTTATAGGATACCTACTCATTAATGTTATTGTTATCGGTCATAATTACACAAATACTCATTAATGTTATTGTAATCATAATTTTTTAAAGTAGACTAATTATGCGAACAGGCTAATATCAATTTTGGTACCCTAACTTTACCTACTTTTTACTTTTGGTACCCTTTGTACCAAGTTAATCAAAGTTCATCCTCAACATTTGTGATTTTAATCACATTACATACTTACTGTTAATTTTCCATCCAAAACTAATGATTTACATGTTGTTGTAGGTTGGAAAGAATGTTAACTGATTTATCCGGTTAAAATCAAAGTGTTCGGGTACACCTTATGCTAGCACATCCGGCCTTCCCAATCCTCACCAACTACTCCCATACCCTCCCATTTTCCCAAAACCATTGATCCTCCGACCCCAAGTAATTTTTCTTCTCTCTCCTCCCCCTTTCTCTCTCTATTTGTATTATTTCCCTCCCGCCTTTGCCGGTAAATTCCTACATGGATGTCCACCAGTGACCTCCTCCCCCTCCACCCCAACCACGATTACCAAAAAAATGGGTCGTCGTCCACTACCACTGTTACCATCAATAATCGCTCCACGTCAGCAATTCCAAAAGCATCTGATGCACTCCACTTTCCTCTATACGTAACAAACAACATTTTCTCCACTCTCTTCTTCTCCGTCGCCTGTTACCTCCTCCACCGTGGCGCAACAAGATCGATCCACTCCTCCACCCCTCTCCACGTCGTCAATCTCTTCGAGCTCGCCGCCATTATCTCACTAATCGCGTCCTTCATTTACCTGTTAGGCTTTTTCGGCATCGATTTCGTCCAATCTTTCATCACACGTGCGTCTCACAAGCCTTGGAACATTGACACTGACGTGGACGTTGACGACGCTGGTACCTCGAAAACTAACTTCTCCTTAAATTGCTTAAAGATCATGGATCAGCAACAACAGCCGCCGACGGTGATGCCGTCGGCATCAGGCGAGGAAAACGTGAAATCGGTGTTTCCAGTTCAATTCCGTCATAATCGCTCGAATCAAAGCTCAGGGACTGCCACCGGGCGGCTGCAATTCACCGAGATGCTTTGCAGAAGACAATTGGGAGGTCGTAAGGCTATTTATGCGTCGGGTGGGACAACCCCTACAACAACAGGTCCTCCGTTTGCCATTGACAGCAATGTAACGGAAAGTACGAAAATTGATGAAACTTACAAACTTTTAGGATTAATTTTGATTGACTAGGTACAAAGGGTACCGAAACTAAAAAGTATGTAAAATTAGTGTACCAAAAGTGATATTAACCCTTATGTGAACATACCGGAGTAGTATATTAGACAATTGTTTTTGAAATGTAGGGAGTATGAGTATCCATTATGATTGCTCAGATGGATTTACCAAAAATTAATTTTCACATTTTCTTATTACTAGTATAATCAAGCAAGTTGATGCATCAATCCATCCGAGCATGCATGCTTATTATATATTTTATTCCATTTTAAGATGTTTCACTTAAAGAGTATACTTTAAACATTTAAAGCATTTAAAAATATCATTTTATTACTAATGAGCTAATACAAATATTATTTTCTTAAAAAAATTAAATTTTAAATGAGGACGCGTAAATCATTGATTATGAATGCTGAGATATTCAAAGTACTAACAATTTATTACGTATAGTCGGGCATGCTTGCTCCACGATCCGTACATCACTACTCAATTACTCATGCATGGTATAAAGTATAAACAAACTATGCTCTCATCATCTGCTTGGATTTTATTTATTCCTTCCATTTCACCAACAAAAATAAAATAAAATCCTATTTGAAAATTTTCATAATTAAAAAAATTAACAATCTTTTTTAAAACAAAAATCTCTGAGCATAATTAATATGTTAATATTAAATATAAAGTTGAAATGTTATAAAGTTTGTAGACATATTTTTGAAAGTTAACTATTGATGTGCCCGACCCAAGCCGGGTCACAAGCAAGGCACGAGCGACCATCACGTGTCAGTCACATGGTCAGACAACGTGGGGGCCTACTAGGCCTAGAGGGCAGAGCTAGCAAGATATCAAGTAACACATAAAGTAACTCTAGCCCAATTCTGGCCAGACACAGACCCTGCATGCCCGACTAAGGGCCATGCCCGGGGGCCACACTCACAGCGGGTAAAGAATCAGACTCATTCCGTCCAAACCTGGTCGAGCACCGGTCTCGCCTACCCGACCTGGGGCCATGCCCGGGATCTACACTTGTCTCCAACCAGTCTACCTCATATAGCCGGGCAGAGCCTTGATCGCCCGGGCCCGCATCGAGCAGGAAGCCACGAAAAGTTTGCTCTCCAAGACAAGTCAAAGGTTTCCTTAACCAAGCAGAGCACTTGCCAGATCTGCTCCTACATTCAAGCGGCCAGCCACCTATCACGCCTAAAATCAAGGAATTCTCTCCTAATCCTACAAGATAACTAAGGTAGTGAATCCTAGATGGATTCAATGACATTGGGGGCCTATAAATGCCCCTTCATACGCCATATTCAAGGTACACACTCTTTCTTGAGCCTAAAACCTCTGTCAAATTGCTTTTTGACTCTCTCACACGATACTTACTCTCACGCCAGAGTGGTTTAGTGAGGCCAAGCCTTGCACTTCCACTAAGGTGTTTTCGTGATCTTAATCAGGTTCAAGGAAGCAGATCAAGCCCAGATATCCTACCCATCACAGGGACGACCTAAGCTACATTTTTGCCACATCAGTTTGGTTCCATTGCCATGAAATCAAAGTTTTCAAAACTTTCTTCAAGTTTTTCGGTGAGTTCTTTAATAATCAATCTTACGACAATGGTTGGCAAGGGTAGCAAACATCATGCCGCTACTAGTAACCACCAGGCTGGCAGCCAGCTGACGGGAAACAACAACCCACCGCCTGGGGACCTGCTACCAAGGGCACCCCAAGAGGTTCAAACGAGGAATCAGAAGGTGACAGCTTGGCACGCGACTCATGGTGAGAATGTCCCGTATGTTGAGGAGGAGCTGACTCAACATGCTAGCCAGAATCAAACGAGCCAGCGAAATGTTCACCAAGTCATCAATGAGCAGAGGGATGCTCGTGCTCAAGATCTAAGGGTCCAGCTGAACCGTCAACGAGAAAACGGTCGGGGAAGTCAAGTGAGCCAGCCCAGGCAAACCCCTGACCAACAAGCCGCTGCTCTGCAAGTCCAAGCGGAGTATTATAATAAGATGCACACACTCAATCAGCAACTGCTCGCCTTGGGTCACGCCCCGGTTCTAGTGGCTGATTTGGTACTACCTTCTCTTAGCAATCCAACACTTGTTGGTGGTAGCCAGGCCTCCCAACATTTGCTCGCTCCGAGTAGACGGATTCCTTCCGTTATTCATATACCCTCAGAGCAAGCCAATGAGTTGCAGAAGGCGGACAACCAGGCGGAGAGCAGATACAGCCGCCAAAATCTTTCCCACAAACATCATCGCCGATAAGAGCACCGCGCTCGGGAATACAGCCATTAGCTGCCGCAGAGCCCGCGAATACGCGGAGGCAGAGGCACACCGACCAAGGCACATGGCACGTGTTAAGCGGGAAGTAGAAGCTTCTTATGAACCGACCTTTTGCCCACCAGCGCGTAGTCAGCAGTCAGACCTTGCCCGCTCGTCCAGACTCACCATGGACGCGAAAAAACGCCTGTCTGAACTGATGGAAGCCATGAAGCGAGACATGGCCAAACAAATGACCAATTTAGATGTGGCCAAGCTCGGTTATGGAGATCCGAAGTCGTTGGAGGGCAATCCGTTCACTCCAGAAATCAAAAACGCGCCACCCGTGCAAGGGGTAACCTTCCCACAATTCGAAAAATATTTTGGGAAGACGCGGGCAAGTGATTGGCTTAGATCATTCGAGGCACAGATTCAAATGGTCACTAATGTGGAAGCTTTGAAGATGCGAGCCTTTGAGGGTGCTATTCAGGGAATAACACAGTCATGGTTGGGGAGAGTCCCTTGGGGATCTATTAGTAGCTTCGAGGAGATACTCGACCAAGTAACTGCTACCAGTGACCCAGAGATCACGTTCTGTTACCTCAACAACATGAGAGCAGGCCCACTGAAAACGATTCTGACCATGAACTCGAGTACCTCAAGGCCAAGAATAAGGACAAGACTCAGGACAGCTCGGCCACGCCAACTAACTAGAGCCAGAAGGGCAATAACCGCCCGCGCAAAGACAGGAGGCGCACATCAACTCTCAGACAAAGGTTCAGGGAATCACAGTTTACTCCGCTGAACACTACCCGTGAGGAGATCATGTTCTAGGTCAGGTATACGTTGCCAATTCCCTACCCATTTGACCCTGAGCTCGCTCATACCAGGGACAACACGAAGTATTGCAACTACCATCATGGTGGTGGTCGCACAACAGACGAATGCAACGTGTTGAAGCAGGAAATACAGAAACTGATCAATGCGGGTAAATTGGACCGCTTCAAAAGGAATCAGGGAGCGGGCAATAATGCTGATAATGACCGACAAGGGAGACCCCCAAAAGGAAGAGGCAGCCAGGCCCCTTAGATACAAGGGGTAGTTAACGTGATTCAAGAAGAGCTTCCGTCCAACACTCAGATCGGGAAGCATATTTACTCCCTGTCTAAAGCCGTGAATTCCCCGACAGTTTAGCAGGCAGGGGAGCCCAGCATCTATTTCACCCGCAGCAAGCTAGCGAGCACTCCTCTGGTATCCGAGCAGCCGCTAGTCATCTGTTGCCTTGTGAACAACTGGCAGGTGCATAGAGTGCTGCTTGACACAGGAGCGTGCAGGGATATCATATACTATTCTTGCTTCAAATTATCAGACACCTGGCTCAAGCCATACCTAGGAAAGTTTGAAGGATTCACCAATCATCATGTAATTGTCAAGGGCACCATCGAGCTGGAATTCTTCATGGGGGACGGGGCATAAACCCGGACAGAGATGATCATATTCTTAGTGATCGATCTAAAATCTGCCTACAACTGCATCCTTAGCACCCCGACCATGGCCAAGTTTCAGATGGTCACCTTTATCCCTCACCAAAAGGCCAAGTTATATGTCGAGGATGGAGTGGGTATCCTTAACAGCAAGCCGCGGGCAATATGGGAGTATGTCCGGGATTCCTAGAGAAATAAAATGAAGCCGATCGTGGACATTCCCGAGCAAACATCCACAATCCCCAAGAAAGAGGCCACTACAAGTACTATACTGGGCCCAGTCCCCATTAATAATATTGAGCTCGGGGAATCATCTGGAGTAGCAGACCTTATGGAGATCGATGGGGCCGAGCACGCTCCAACACCAACGGTCTCTGGGCGTAAGGTCCAGCGTCTCGCGGCACAAGAAATAGAAATAGATACCCTGCAAGTTCAGGGCGAACTTGAATTCCAACCACAAGATGAGTTGGAAGAAATCATCATCAATCCTGCTTACCCTGAGCAGAAAATCAAGATCAGAAAGGCCATGCCTCCCGAATTCGGGCCAAACTGATTGAGCAACTCAAAAGCAGCCTTGATGTGTTCGCTTGTACTATGGAAGAAATGCAGGGAATCAGTGAGAGTGTTGCCCGCCACGACCTAAACGTGGACCTAACTTTTCGACCCATCCAATAGCGGCCAAGGCAATACTCCCCAAAGAAGAGTGCAACGATTAAAATGGAGGCCGAAAAGCTCTTGAAAGCTGACATCATCGAGGAGATTCAGTACCCAAGCTGGTTGGCCAACGTGGTGATGGTCAAAAAGGCCAATGATAAATGGCCAATGTGCATCGACTTCACGGGCCTCAACAAAGCTTGCCCGAACGACTGTTACCCACTACCGCGCATTGATGTGCTCGTCGGTGCCATAACCGGTTTTGAGATGCTCAGCTTCTTGGATGCGTACTTAGGGTACCACCAAGTAAAGATGAACGAGCAACATAAAGCGAAAACAACTTTCCGAGCAGGTGGGGGTCCATACTGCTACAAAATGATGCCCTTCAGGCTGAAGAATGCATGGGCCACTTATCAACGCATGGTCAATAGGGTCTTTGGCTCCCAGCTCGGCAGAAACATGGAGGCTTACATTGATGACTTGGTCATCAAAACCAAAGGCCATGACCACACTCTGGACCTAGTGTGAGTGCCCCGGGAAATTTCCCCTGGATCGCGTGCTCCCTTTTTTAGGGGAACACGCGGCTCGGGGAGGACATCACTCTTTTCATTCCATCCTCCCTTGTTTAGGGGAAAACGAAATTTAAAGAACAAAAAGAGTGTTGTCAAAAACACGCGTTGAATACGCCTCGGTCACAGAGCGTGCTTTAGTCCACTATGAGTGCTTTGGATTTTTTCGTATCTCATCCTCTCTTGTTTAGGGGAAAACAAGATACATAAAACGCATCACCCTTTTCATTCCCATCTTCCCTTATTTAGCGGAAAACAGAAAAGTGCAAAAAAAGGATATTGTGAAATCGCGTGGGAACACGCTCTACCTCACCGTGGACTTGCATTCTGGGTCACAATGAGTGCTTTGGATTTTCCGTGTCTCATCCTCCCTTGTTTAGGGAAAAACAAGATACAGAAAGTGAATCACCCTTTTCATTCCCATCTTCCCTTGTTTAGGAGAAAACATAAAAGTGCAAAAAAAGGATTTTGCGGGCCTCACTGTGATCCAAAATGTTGTAACAGAGTCGCCATTTTTATTTTAAGGAGAAATAAAGAAAAACAAAAAATAATCAGAGTTTGTAAAAAGGGGGTTCGGAGGCTAAGTTACGAGATAGGAAGGTGTTAGGCACCCAACTCGCCCTTTCGGTCTCAAAAATAGTTTTTGGCTAAAATATGCTTTTATTATATTTATTTAGTAGATGAAATAAAACATTTAAACAGATATATCTATATCTATATCATTACAGACTTGCAGTCGCTTCCTTCCAATAATTACAAATACATTTATAAATATTTGGCCATAATAATAGCTCTTTTTAGTGCTATTTTCTATAGCAATCCGGGTAGCATAACTGCTTATATTTTTTACACCGGGCCGACTGAAAATAACACTTTTTATAAAACCTCTTAAAGGCTTACCTTTAAGAGAGTAGTTTGTGCTCGGTTTTTCTTTCCGGGAGAGAGAGTCTTTTTTTGTTGTAAAGATTTGGGCAGAGTAACTGCTTCCGAAAGTTGCTTTTTGGCACCGGGAAATGGGCGGAGCAACTGCTTGCTTTTTTGCTGTTGTTTGCTTGCTTCTGGTGAAAATCGGGCAGAGTAACTGCTTGCTTCTGATGGATTTGGCCTCTGGATTCGGCCAGAGTAATTGCTATTTTTGGACCGGGAAAATAGGGTGGAATCCTAGCTGGGAGGCTAAGGTTCACTTTGACCGGTTGGATTTAAGTTTGGAGGAGATTTGACGGAGCTTTGAGGCTTTTTGGAGGAGGGGAACTCTCTCTTTCTCATGATCGCTCACTGCGTATTCTGAAAGCGGTGTGGGATGAGTGTGTGAACTGTGCGTTCTTTTTTTTATTTATAGGTCGGAGGAGGGACTTCTTCGGCATTAAGATTTTTCTTTACGTGCTTCACCGGCTTGTACCGTGCACGCGCTTGAGAGATTGTACCGAGGCAAAGCTACAGGCACACTATTGGGCGCCACCCATGGGGGGCCTGGGTGCGGCGCCCACTTTGCATGTGGGTAGCGTCTGGGCTCCTTTCTGACACTTTGGCCCCTGCATTTCACTGTTTTGCGTATCTTACTTTTCCTTTTGCATTTTTAAAGCCTGTAACTTGACATTTGTTAAATTTTAACAGCTCTTGATATCGCATGTCATGTCACATACCAGGGGTACGAAATTGGGGTGTCTACAGAGCCCCTCAATGAGGGAGTTTACGGGTAACCCGAAGCTTACCGAGTAAACGAACATCGTTGATAAGAAATAGACAAATTATAATGGGGAGTAATGCAACAGGTAGCAGTTATAATGCAGCAATTTATAATGCATGTCGAATCTTACATATCCTAGACATATTTAGTCGGTTATAGCAGATTATCGTAGTTTTTAAGCAAATATGCAAATTAAGTGCTCTGATAGTCGGACCTATCGAAATAGGTTGCCTACGTATCCCTTAATAAAAGGAATCAAACTAAACGTAGTTCGACCCGATACAAACAAACAACAGTTATACTAGTGGGACATCATTATGAAACATTGCATCCTCAGGGATAGACACCCTTCGTCGAATGCAATAACCTTTTCCCTAAGTGACCCGGGATATGCACCCCTTGCGGAAAAGGTTCAACAAACCAGGTGGAACACATCATAAAACATTGTATCCTCAGGGATAGGCACCCTTCGTCGAACACAATGGTGGGACCCATCTTTTCCCTAAGTGACCCGGGGTATGCACCCCTTGCGAAAAAGATCCAACAACCAGGTGGAACACATCATAAGACATTGCATCCTCAGGGATAGGCACCCTTCGTCGAATGCAATGGTGGGACCAATCTTTTCCCTAAGTGACCCGGGGTATGCACCCCTTGCGGAAAAGATCCAACAACCAAGTGGAGCACATCATAAGACATTGCATCCTCAGGGATAGACACCTTTCGTCGAATGCAATGGTGAGACCAATCTTTTCCCTAAAAGACCCGGGGTATGCACCCCTTGCGGAAAAGTTCCAACAACCGGGTGGAACACATCATAAGACATTGCATCCTCAGGGATAGGCACCCTTCATCGAATGCAATGGTGGGACCAATCTTTTCCCTAAGTGACCCGGGGTATGCACCCCTTGCGAAAAAGATCCAACAAACTAGATGAGATGCATGCAGGTAAAATATGAATACTTTACCTTTCCTTACCTTTTCTTGCTTTTGTTATGTTTTTCTTTCGCTTTGCTGCTTGTTGTTTTTTGCACTGCTTTTCTTTCTTTTGCTTTCTTGCTGTTGATTTTCTTTTCTTGCTGCATATTTTATTTTCTTTGTTGTGTTTCTGCATTTCTTTCTTCATTTCTGCATTTTTTTCTTTCTTTCTGCTGCATTTTTCTTTGCATTTTTTTTCTTTCTTGCTGCACTTTTTTCTTTGCATTTTTTTTTCATTTCTTGTTACATTTTTTTTCTTTTCTTCTTTCATTTCTTGCTGCATTTTTTCTTTTGCTGCATTTCTTTCAGGGCCGGTCCTGTTAAATTGGGGGCCTAAGGCCAATTACGTGGAACGGGGCCTTCTTTTGTAACATTTTTTTTTTCTTTTTGAAAAATTAAAGAAACAAACATAGAAGATAATAAAAAAACACTTCATCCCAAAGTCATGAACATAAAACACAAAATATTAACAAGGTACTACTTAAATGTCGCTCTTTTAGCACATTTAGAATAAAATCAGTAATCAAAGTACAATAATCAATTTTTTCAACTCTATTCTTCTTGATAGATATCATAGCTAGCCCATTCAAACATTCTTGAGATACTTTCGTGATGACATTTTGTCTACTTACTATAATTGAGATCAAAGCTTACGAATAACTAACAAAAAGAATTCAAATTTCATTATCACTAAAAAAACAAACAATTTTCCATGTACAATTTCTCTATTTTAGTATATAATATAGTGTATGTACAATTTTTTCATTAAAATAAATTAACGATTAATCTCAATTTCTCTATTTTAGAATTATAGTATATGTTCAAATAATCAAATTTCAATTAGAATACCACCAATTACCGATAAATGATCACTCATTCACATACTTAAAAGCTCAAAAAATTCAATTATATTATCAAAAGACCAATAACTCATAAAGTAAAAAACATAAAAATCACAAGTTTTTTTGGGGGAAAATGGAAAGGACCGTAGTAGAAATCTTACTTTTGTGCTTTTTCTTCAAATTATAGAAACTAGAAAGAGTCAAGCCTATGTAGGCTATCTCTGTCCTTCACTGTGTAACTCTGCCGATCTGTTAGTGTTAAACTAGGGGTATTTTTTAAAAAAATACTCCCTTCGTCTTCAAATTATTATCTATTTTTTTTCTTCCGTTCTTCAACAATTGTCTTATTTCAAAACTTTTCTTTTCAAGAAAACACGTTGACCATTTTACTCTTACTTTTTCTATCTACTTAAATTATGACCACATACTCAAGGATATTAAAGGAAAACACACATTTCACCAATATTTATAATTCAATCAATTCATTTTTCTTAAATGATGTGTCGAGTGAACCATGACAATATTTTTAAAATGAAGGGAGTAATAGGTAAGGTTTTTTTATATTTGGGGGCCTAAAAAATATGGATTTTTTTGGGGGCCCAAGGCCATGGCCTCACTTGCCTTATGGAAGGGCCGGCCATGATTTCTTTTTTGGAATAATTACAAGCCGGTACATTTTTAAAAACATTTTTTCAAATAAATCCACCTATTTTTTGAACATATCTTTTGGGTACATTTTTAGGGCAAAAGTACATCACTGCCCTTTATGTGTATATGAAATTTTATTAAGAAGACTTTTCTACCTCCAAACCCGACACCATCTCCTTCGTTCAATCAAATCCTTCGTTCAATCATAGCCCCAACAGCCGGACCTTCCTTCTTCTCCGACGAATCAACCCCTTCATCCCCGCATCCAGCCACCGTCTCCACAGAATCCCCTCCGTTCAAACCCAGCCCCCATCTCATCTTCCCCAAACCCAGCCCCCATCTCCCTCATCTTCAAATCTGTCCTCCCCGATCTCCAATCTCGATTCCAGCCTCCTTCTCCAGTGAATCTTCCTCAATTTCTTCGCCAAATCCACCATCTCAGTTCGATTATGTTTTCAATCGCAACTACCCCCTCATCCTCAGATCTGGCGCAACCCGCACGACGGAGAACAGAATCGACCGCGACGGCGAAGGTTTGGATGCCGGCCTTTGTCATATCGATGTACACAGAAACGGATTCGTGGAAATGATTGGAACGGGTATGAGAACGAAGCTCTTCGATCCATGAAGCCGCAGAGCGTGAATCTGAGTTGGGTTTGGATGAGGATTTGGCGGAGATGGGTGTGGTTTCACTGGTTTGAGAGATGTGTTTGCGATTGTGTGGTATTAATGCTCGCCTTTGTCATCAGATCTGATGCCAAGATCTGATTTCTGATGCCAAGATCTGTTTGCGATTGTTTGTTGATCTTCCGATTATTCGGTTTGAGGATCTACGAGCAAGGAGGCACCGATCAGTTGACGAAACTTGCTTTGTGTGTTCTCTTGATTACGAGAACCAAGACGTAGTGAGTCAACTCAGTCGATGCAAGCACGTTTTCCACACGAGCTGCCTGCAAAAGGAGATGCACCGGAACCACTTCTCCTGTCCATTCTGTCGGAATCCAGTGTTTAAACCCGTCGTCATTCCCGTTGTCTACCGTTTAATTCAACTGTGTGTAGTTGCAGAAACAAATTATAGAATAAAAACCTGTTCTGAATTGTTTATCCCTTATTCTTTTTTATGAACTGTATAGTCTGTATTGCCACCGGCGAATGAAGCGATTTTTTTGGTTTTTAGTTTTGATTTTAAATTTTGAAGGTTCTGATGCCAGGCATCAGGTTGATTTCTGATGCCTGGCATCAGGTTGATTTTTGGCATCAGGTTGATTTCTGATGCCCGGCATCAGGTTGATTTTTGGCATCAGGTTGATTTCTGATGCCTGACATCAGGTTGATTTTTGGCATCAGGTTGATTTTTGGCATCAGGTTGATTTCTGATGCCTGGCATCAGGTTGATTTTGGCATCAGGTTGATTTCTGATGCCTGGCATCAGATTGATTTTTTGGCATCAGAGTTTTCATTAATGACATTTTTGTCATTTGGAAAGCAATTTGTAGTTACATGAAATGCCCAAAAAATTGATGGTTCTAGATGAAAACATGTTTTCAAAATTGTACCCACTTAAAATTCTCCCTTCTTTTTTCTTGCTGCATTTATTTGCTAGGGATTTTACCTTTGCTGTTGTATTTTCCTTTACTGTTGCTGCTTTTCTGACCTTCTTGTGGCTAGCCTGCTGGGGAGATGAACTTTCTTTTGCATTTTGATGGGTAGCCGTCAATTTTTGTTAACAAAGCTAACTTTGTTAACCTTCCGTTAAGCTTTCAGGGCCATTTTGCAATTTGGGAAACTTGAGGACTGATCGTGTCTTATTTTAATTAATTCCTTGCAAGTGCACAAGACTATTGTAGATTAGCTTGGGAAGCAAGGGTCGAACCACAAAGGCAAGAAGAATACTGATGGCAAGAACATCGGTAGCAATTTAAACTAAGGGGGGTTTTTATTTATTTTATTTAAACTAATTATTCTACTAAAACAGTAAATCTAATTAAACTAGTTAGCAATCACAGTTGTAAAGATCTGATGGAGGAGAGAAATCTAGGATTAGGGTTTCACTTGCATCTACTCTATTGCTTATTTAGATAAAGTATCATTCAATAACTTGAGTTCGTTCACAAAGGATAGATATAGCCTGTCAAATTATAGTTCAGTCTCCATCCCAAATAATTCATCTATTCTATATCCTAAGCACAAGAACATATGGATCCTATTTGTCACTTAGGTCATATATATGAACCTGACCCTAACTTATCACTCTCGTGCATCGATAGGTTCAATTTATCGTAATGGTGAGCCAGTGTACGACATATGCATATGGCCGTGCAAGTATCCGCACCTTTAGGCCTTTATTACTTGCGATTCCATTCATTTGGTCAAAGCTAGATAATAAAGGGGTTGATAAACACCATGATTAACAAGAATTGAATGAATAAAAATATATATTAAGCAATAGATTCGATACAAGTTACCTCCCAATTCCTAGATTAATGGACAGCTAGTTCATCCTTGAAGATGAACTGAACAACGAGTTGAAGGAATACATGAATCGATCTTCAAAACTGTAATTACAATGACTAAACTACGTAATACAAACTAAAATCTAAGCTAGAGCTGTTTCCTAACACTTTCTGGACGTTCTTTGGCTTTGGCTACCATCCTTTATTTATTCCAGGGTGTTGTAGGGGAATAGGAAGTTCAATCCAGGTGAAAAACCGAGTAAGTCGGTTTCTGGGGACCTTGCGTCCGCATTAGGATTTTACCTTGCATCCGCAAGGGTCTTGGACGAGCTATCTTTCTTTCTGTCTACCTTGCGAAGGCAAGGTCTTTTGGCCTTGCGACCGCAAGGTGTCCAGTTTGTGCTTTTTGCGTCTTTCCCAATATTGCACTTTGCACCCTTCCTTGAAATCTTCACTAAAAGCTTCATAATTTCCATAAGTTCAGCTAAAACCATGAAACTCACAATATAGCTCAAAAACACATATCAGTAGCCAAAAGCCTCGTGGAATTGCTCATACTAAGTCATAAAAGTACCCGATAAAGACATATAAAATACGTCTATCAAGGACTTAAGTGCTAAACTTTGAACTTTTGGGGGGGGGGGAGTGAAAATTTCTCACCCCTTCTTCATGACTTACGAGGAAGAGCAGAAGCAGCAGCTTCTTTCATCTTCTTTTCCTTCCTTCGACATTTCTTCTCTGCCATTGTTGTTGCCGAGCTTATTTATTCGTTTCTCAACCTTTTCTCGATTTTCTTTCGCCAAATTGTTTGTTTTGCTTAATAGATGGCTTCTTCCTCAAGATGTCAGAAGGGAAAGGCGCCGATGTACCCGGATTCGGGGGAGGAAAGAAAGGAACTTCCTCCCTTGACCCGAAATCACGTCAAGTATCTCTTTTCGAAGGATGACTGGGGCAATATCCTTCGTGATCGACATATACACGTGTCTAATCTTCTGATCCCCGCTGTAAGTTTCTTTTTCACAAACCCATTTGGTTGATTTTTCAGATCTGTCAGATTTCTTTGTTGTTTTGGACTTTTGGAGCATACATGTTCTTGATTTTGATGCTTATGCATGCAATTTGTGTGCTAAGATAATGCAATTTGACAATTATTCATAGCAAAAATATAAAATTCATGCTATTTATTTTTGCGATGTATACTTGAGCAATTGGCACTATTTGACTCTGTGATGCATATTTCATGTAACTGGGATAATTTGACTATATGATGCATGCTTGAGTTTTAAAATATTTTTCATGATGCGTTCTCATGCAATAGACTTTTCGGATACATGATGCATTTTTTAGGATATATTTTCGGACACATTTTTGGATGTATGCATGCACTGTAGAGATATCTGCCAAATGCAATAGAAGAACTTTCTTTATGCTTGTAACATTTTTATTCAAGTGGATGCAAAAATGCAATTATTTGGAAAATGATATGATGGATTGCTAATGTATGCATGTATCATTTATCAGATTTTATCATTCCTATGCATGAAAATGCAAATGCACCGTAGGAAAATTTAGATGCCTGCCAAAATGCTGCATGGATATTTCTTTTTAAATGTGTGCAAAGATGCAACATGCATTTTCTTTTGAGTGCAAAACATTTTTTCCTTTTGAATGCAAAACACATTTTTTCTTTGGCAAAACACATTTTTCTATTTTTTGTTCTATGCAGAATGCAAACATTTTATGATGATTTGTTTTCTTTCTCTTTTTTTTATATGTATGCAAAAACATGCGACATTTCTTCTTTTGAATGCAAAACACATTTCTCTCTAAAAAATGCAACACACATTTTTTTGAATGCAAGAATGTCATATATTTTCTTTTTTGTAAAAATGCAACACACATTTTTTTGAATGCAAAAATGCACTATGTTTTCTTTTTTTGATGCAAAGATGCCATACATTTTTTTTATGAATGTAGGAATGAAATACATTTTTGTTGCTTTTTTTTTTGACATACAAGGCTCCTTTGTCCGCCCGTTTGTGGGTTAGGCTAGTTGTCCCCCTCCTTGTTTACTTTTTTAGTCTAATATTTGTGCAGGGTGCCGTCACTGTTTCTTTACATATATATATATATATATATATATATATATAACAAATGGCATAATTTAATGGCATGCATAAGGGCTTTATAAAAGATAGGAATTTACCTTCCTCCCTTTTTTCTGATGCTGAGATGTTTTTTTTTTCTCTTTTTTTTTTCAGGCGCGCAGGGCTTTGACCAGGATTCGGGCAAGCTGTGACAAAGTTTCGATCATTTATAACTTAATGCCTCCGTCGGCACAACTTTTGGTGGAGTCTTTTGGCTTCAGCGGGTTCTTGCGGGCCTTTCGTCCCTTTTACAACTATATTCCCATTATTGAGGTGTTGCGAGAGTACTGGTGGGACACCACCCACACCTTTCATTTTAGTTGGAGGAGGCCACTTTGACCCCGTGTGATTTTCCTGCTATCACGGGTATTTCCACCGGCATCGGTCGGGCTTTGGAGCTTGATTATACCCTTCAGAACCATCACGATGTGGTGGAGGATCTCTTGGGCTTTGAACCCGAATATAAGACTGCAGATGAGATCCACATTGGCAGTGTCAAGAGTTGGCTTTTAGCAAACGCCGGGCACGTTGACGAGAATGACAGTGAGGCTGTAGCTCGCGTTGCCAGGGCGTTTTTGTTCTTTTTTCTGGGGATGTCACTTTTTGCCAACTCATCCACCACTTTAAGG
This sequence comes from Codonopsis lanceolata, assembly GCA_013146195.2. Classification (NCBI taxonomy): domain Eukaryota; kingdom Viridiplantae; phylum Streptophyta; class Magnoliopsida; order Asterales; family Campanulaceae; genus Codonopsis; species Codonopsis lanceolata. The sequence continues at coordinate 138,989,061 of CM028380.1, forward strand.
GTTTCCCTCCTGGGATGTCTGCGGGACTTGGACTGCGTTATTGAGTATGAATGGGGGCAGGCAGGCCTGGCCAAGCTTTATGCTTCCATGGATCAGGCCAGCCGCAATGATTCACCGACCCTTAACGGTTTTGCTCCGACTTGGGAGATATCCTTTCTTTTTCCCTGCTTTTGATATATATATTTTTTTGTCAGCATTTTCTTTTCTTTTTGGCTGATTCTCTTTTTTTTATTTACAGGTTTGGGCCTATTCGGTCTTTCATTTTACTCCGGGCCCACTGCGCAAACGCATTCACGAGCTACCTTTTTTTGGCTGAATTTGTGAATGCCAACCGAGTAGAGCGGGATCGGGATGGCTCTACTTGGATGTGATAATGATGCGAGACAAGATAGCCAGCTTGAGCTCGGGCACTGTGTATTTATTCCCTTGGAGGGGTCTGATGGGGCCATATACGATCTCCCTGGAGATGTGCTGTTGCCGGATACTGATGGTGTCCATTATGTTCGATTCATTGTATATGGGCGAATGGGTCAACCGTCAGCATTCTATGCTTCTGACGTTTCCAGTGACACCTCCTGCACCTCCTCCCTAGGTGATAGTCTCAGACTTCTTGTCGAACAGGTATCTGTACCTGTCGAGATATCTTATACCTCAGAGCGATTATCCTATTATTGCATATAAGGAGTTCCTGAGGACAGTGCTCCATCCTGCCCCCACTGCAGCTAGGCGTGCCTCTGACGTCTCTGATAGGCCGAGGCCTTCTTGTCCAGCTCCTGACGTGCAGTCTGATTTGTTTGTGCCTGCTGAGGATTTCTCCACCTTCTAGTATCGTCGTGATGGAAGACTTTTGGAGGAGGTCTTGCCTGATGTTGACATCCCTGAGCAGTATCAAGTCCCAGAGCGAGCCCGCGTGGTATATTCTTTTTCTTTTTCCATACTTGCATTTTTCTTCTTTTTATTTCATACTTGTTTTTTTTTCTTTTCTCTCTTTTTTTTCGAGGCTAACACATATTTTTTTTTCTTCTTACACCTTGTCCAAGGTTGATGTGCCTTCGTACAAGAAACTGTTGAGAGGCTTTTTCAGCATCAACAAACTGTAACAGCGGCTCCTGGACGAGTTCACTTGCCGGGGAAATGATGCTGCGAGGCAGACTAGGCACCGGGGCGATGATGATGATGATGATGCCGGTGGATCGAGTCGTGCTCGGGCGAGGGGACGAGAGTACAGGATTGGCGGGTCCGGCCCTTGAGTCATGGGTGGCAACTTTGGCAGGAGCAGATCTTCTCGCGGTCATTAGCTCCATTTACTTGCATTTATTAGCTTTTTTTTTTTCCTGTACCATGCTCTGTACACATTTCTAAGTGCAATGCAATATTATTATACTATGCATGAATTAAATGCGAAGACTCAATTATTCTAAGAATAAAAGAAATCTAAACCATTATCTAGGGGTAACGACACACTGCAATTTATGGATGGAAATTTAGAGGGATACACCTTCAGTTTTAAAATGGGCTTTTCTGGCATTCTACAGGGAAGAAAAGGCAGCTGCCTCTTCCTGTGTTTGATATTTCAATTTGGTAGACGAGGGTACGGCCTAGCTTATGCATTTTCTTCCATTTCTCGTGATCAAACGTAGTCGGCAGTGGAATGGTCGGAGCCTGAAACCAGGATACCAGGCAGTATTGGGGAACAGTGGTGGGGCTTCTGGGCGCCACCCATGGTAGTTATGGGCGCCGCGCCTGGAGTGCCTATGGGTGGCGCCCCCTGGCTTTTACTGTGTGCTCCTGTTTCAGCCACTATTCATGCACTGTGCTCAGAATTTGTCCATTTCTTCGTTTTTCAGAGACCGAGGCAACGTCCATTTTTATCATTCGCTTGGATTTCTTTCTCTGCTCTTTTGGGTTCTCTCTTTCCTCAATCTCCCTTTTCTTTTATCAAATATAATTTTTTGTCCATTTCCAAAGATGGCCGCACCAGTTCACACGACTTTAGAGATAGAGATTTACGAGAATGCGCTGAACTTTTGGGTACTTTCTTTATGGGCAGAGGAGCGAGAGTGGTTTGAGCACATCTACGGGTATCGATGCCTGTTGTCATGGCGGACCCTGCGCATTAACTGGGATAAGCTGAGGGGAGCTTCTAGGTTCTGGTAGGCACAGAGCCATCTTTTTAACTTCTGCTTGAACGAGATGTGTCCCACCTTTGAGGAGTTTTGCAGTATGGTGGGGATACCGGCCACTGGACCTATTACCGTGCCTTCTGCACGGAGGCGCCCTTTCATGGCAATACGGGAGTAGTTCAGCATGACCCATGAGGCTACTCCGGGCTTTTACAATGGGGTCAACTTTAATTTGACCATACTTCCTATTGTATATACTGAGTACAGGGAAGACGGCCCAGTCTATTTGTGGCGTCGGCTGGCTGCTCTTTTTCTTGGCCTTATGGGACGGTATCTTCTGGTTGGCAGACCCGGATTTATAGATGTGCGGGTCGTGGGCCTGGTGCTGCAGGCTCGGGACCGCCGGGTAAACATTATCCCGGTTATTTTGGTTGAAACCTTATTTGGCCTGGATGCCTTTACGTCTGGTGGTGAAATGTTTCCCTCTGATAGCCCTCGTTTGATTCATATGTGGCTGGAGAAGCATTTTAACTGGGTGATGGACCCAGTGCTGATGGGAGGATTGTATGATCCTGGGCTCGAAGGCTCTCGCGGCTATTATCACTAGACCAATATCTCGGAGCATGACTGGATTGAGTAGTTTTTGTGCATTGGCTCCATGGAGATTATCTGGGTAGTCAGCCATTGACGGATCCGCAGCATCTTTATGTTTACTGGGGTCTATGCCCAGGTTATTTTGCTAGGTCTTGAGCAGACCACCTTTTATCTGGCGTACCGGGTCCTTCGCCAGTTTGGCAGGAAGCAGATTATCCCAGATGTGAGCCGTCCTCTGACTGAGGAGCTGGAGATGAATAGGGACGTAGGCAACCTTATCCGCGACATGTGGCAGCTCGACTTTGATTCGCGGGAGGCAACTTATGCCTTTTCTGAGTACATGCTTTTATCCCATGAATATCTATCATGGGTGCTAGTGGCTGCTGAGGGACTTTTTTTTTTAAAGCAGGGGCTGCACCCTGCGAGAATATACACAAAAGGAAGGAGATACAAACTTGAGGGGGAAAACCGGCATTGCCCTTATAAATGGGAGGACTAAGGAGCCTAACCTCGAAAAGAAAATACAAAGCAAGAGAGCCAAAAGGATGGGAAAACAACAACTAAGATAGAAAACCCTATATATGTCGAAAAGTGTGAAAGCCATAAGCATCCATAGATAGAACTTTCTTCACGATACCCGGAAGAACAGCCCAAGACGTGTACTGCAAGCTACTCATATGAACGTGAGCCTGAGCTGCCAACTGATCCGCCACTCTATTCTGCTCGTGAAAAATATGGTTGAGTTGAAAACATGTGTTCAATTGACGACACTCCCTAAGATCGTAAACATACTGCCAAGGAGCCGCATTTCTGCCCATCAACACCTCCACTGCCACAAGAGAGTCAGACTCCGCCTCCACATTTACCAAACCCAACTGCCTACATAACAACAAACCTTCCTTAAGGGCCAAAATCTGCCCTCTCATGTTAGAACCCCCACCATAATGGCTAGAAAAAGCACCTAAAAACACCCCCTCATCATTCCGAACCACTCCCCCTCCCGAGCAAGCACCCAACCTTGAGGACCCATCTGTGTTAAGTTTGACAAAGCCTTTCTGGGGAGGTTTCCATCGCAGCCAAACACCTTTAGGACAAATAGGCTTAGGGACTTGGATATTCAAAGAAAGCATGGCCATGCTAGCACTCACACCACTACTTGACTTCGGAGAGTACATCATGAAAATATCACGTATAGCCCCAAGAACTCTGACTCATATTTGATCAGCCCGTATAGAGACATTATCAAAAGTAGCAGTACACCTAGCCTTCCACAACTCCCAACAAGTGAAAGCAAAAATCCCAAAAAGATAAACACCAATCTGCCTACGAAGAGAGCTGCTACCCTAAATCGCAAAAAGATGCCCAATGGAAGTGTAGGAATTAACCAGATTAAAAGTGTGAGCGAAACGACCCCATAAAACTCGGGCAGTCTCTGAATATAGAAAGAGATGATCAAAGGACTCCTAAGCCGGAGCCAAATCACAATATCTACACTTGGAAACCAACATGATTTTCCGAGCTTGAATATTGCCATCAACTGGGAGCACATAATGAAATAACTTCCAAAGAAAACAATTTACTTTAAGTGGAAGCCAAGTTTGCCAAATTTTCTTCGTCCATACACCCTACTAAGGGACACTCCAGTGTTACCCGACACATATTGAGGCGGATGCTGAGCCGACGAGTGAGCAGTGGCTTAGATGCTTGCCTAATGGAAATTGGCGAGGATCTGGTAGTCCCTCAGGCTCTGCAGGAGGACTTTCGGCGAGTACAAGACCTTGGCACCCGGATGGCTCCTAATCCAAATGAGGCAGGTTCTAGTAATGCGCCTCCTCGATTGAGCAATGCAAGTCGACAAAGCAATCTCCGGTAGGTAGATGTGGCTGGACCTCCTCAGGTTGGCAGATGAAGTACTGCCCATAGAGGTGATGGCGCTGGCCCAAGTCGTCCTGCTGTCCAAGACAACGGCGATGCTGATGATGAGGACGCCTCTGGTGGTTCTCATGCTGGTGAGACTGGAGCCTTTTCTGTGCCTCGCAGAAGTATGTGGTCACGGCTGTGACGTCGAAGACGTTGATGGACCGTTCCGAGGCTAAGCTGCATAAAAAGGATAGTTGGGGGGGGGGGAATAGGGGATATAGGTAGCAGGTAGCATGTATATAGGCAAATGTACATAAATAAATGCTAATCTTAAATGTCTTAGACACTTATTCCTAAGCTGCACCTTATGGACTGTATTATATTATATTCGTGGTTTTTCTTTGGTCAGTCAAGACCACCTTTTCTGAATATGCTGAAGACTCTGACAGGCCGGAGGACAGATGCTGAGAACTTGGAAACTGCATTCCCTCTCTTTTTCTCCTGTTTTTTTATGCTCTAACATTTGCCTAGGTTGCCCTTTCGGGTTTTCAACCTAGCGAGCCCTTATTCCTCCTTTTTTTGGGCTATAACTTTTGCCTAGGCTGCCCTTTCGAGTTTTTAACCTAGCGAGCAGGAGAGAGAAGCAATTGCAAGATATTTTTTTTATTCACGCATAATTCCTCTTGAGCTTGTCGAGGTTGAAGGGCTGAACAAGATCTTCCTTATCTTGATTGGTGAGGATCACCGCACCTCTTGACCGGATCTGTTTGACGATATACGGTCCCTTCCAGGGAGATTTCCATTTTCCCCTAGTATCGATATAACTAGGGGGTTTCTCACAAGCACCAGGTCTCTGACTTGGATGTCACAGCCTTTGACCTTTTTGTTGAATGCTCGAGCTATTCGCTTTTGATAGGCTCGAGTATGTTCTAGGGCTAGCAGCCATCGTTCGTCTATCAGGGCTAACTCTTCATAGCGCTGTTTGACCTAGTCGACTTCAGCTACGTCTGATTCCATCATCACTCTCAATGATGGGATTTCAACTTCGATAGGTAGCACAACCTCTCTGCCATAAGCTAGAGAGTAGGGGGTAGACCCAGTGGGTGTGCGGACTGAAGTGAGATAGCCCCAAAGGGTTAGCGATAATTTTTCTGGCCAGTCTCTTCCTGTGTCAACCATTTTTCTGATGATATTTTCTAATGTTTTGTTGGCTGCTTCAACGACACCATTTACTTGTGGTTGATATGGGGAGGATTTATGCCTTTGGATTTTGAATTCGTCGAGCAGACAGTTCACATCCCCTTCGAAGTGTGTGCCGTTATCGGAGATGATTTCGAAAGGTACTCGGTAGCAATATATGATGTTGGTCCTGATGAATTCAGACACCTTTCCGGCATTCAGTACTTTGTAGAAAGAGGCTTCCACCCACTTTGTGAAATAGTTGACAGCTACCAACACGTATTCATGGTCGTTAGGTCCTTTCGGGTGGATTTGACCTATGACGTCAATCCCCAATGTTGAGAAGGGCCATCGGGCTGTGGAGTTATGTAGTATATGCGGGGGCACATGTTGTAGATTTGCAAAGCGCTGACATTTGTCGCAATGACGTAATCCAATAGTACCCTTGTCGGATGACTTTCTTTGACAGCATATGCATGTTCATGTGTGGTCCGCAGGTACCACCATGAAGCTAGTCCATGACTTGCTCAGCTTTGGCCTGATCAATGCATAATAAGTTTAGACCCTGGTAGTGCCTTTTGTATAGGCTACCTCCGCTGATTACAAATTACGATGCCCATCTTCGTAGAGAGATTTCCCCCCTCTTGTCTAGGCTGGGAGGATAGGCTCCTTTCTGAAGCAGATTTATGATGTCTGAATACCAGGGCTCGTTGTCTTTTTCAGGAGCAGCATTGATTTTGAAGCAGTAGGCCGGAGTGACCTTTTTTCCAACTATAAATGGTTGGACATTCATTTATGTGGGAATTTGAACCAATGATGCTAAAGTGGCCAAGGCATCGACGAATTGATTTCTATCTCGTGGCAAGTAGTGGAACGAGATATTATCAAATTCGCTGGCTAGTGCTGTCATTTTGGCATGGTAGAGCTGCAGCTGGTGATCCTGGGTTTTCCACTTCCATTCGATTTGGTTTATGATTAGAGCGGAGTCGCCATAGACTCCCAAGTCTTTGGCTCCTTTTCGGAGAGCCTCTTCCAGATCGGAAATACATGCCTCGTATTCAGTAGTGTTGTTTGAGCATTCGAACTCCAATCTTATGGCCAGTGGAGTGTGGGAATCTGCTGGATCAATTAGCAGGATTCCTATGCCAAAGCCCCTTTTGTTGGCGGCTACGTCAAAGAACATTTGCCATTAGGTGTCATGATCGGCAATTTCCAGGACACCTTCGTCTGGGAAGCTGGGCTCAGATGCATCTTCTGCTTCTAGAGGCAAATCAGCTAAATGGTCTGCAATCACGCTGCCTTTGATAGAATTGAGCGTGACATAGGTGATGTCAAACTCGTCGAGGAGGAATGACCATTTGGCTAGTCGGTTGGAAAGCAATGGCTTGTCGAAGATGTAATTTATAAGATCCATTCTGGAGATGAGTCTGATGGACCGAGCTTGCAGATAGGTTTTGAGCCTTTGGGTCGCCCTGACTAGACCAGTGCAGCTTTTCTCCAATGCTGAGTAATTAAGATCGCTTCCTTGCAACTTCCTACTTATGAAGTAAATGGCATTTTCGATGTAGGAATTTTCTTTTTCTTGGGCGAGAATAGTCCCTACTGATGTATCTGTGATGGTTAAATATAGGAGGAGAAGTTTATGTGCATGGGGAGGAGCTAGCACTGGTGGATTGGCAAGATAAGCTTTTATTTTTTCGAAGGCTAGCTGGCATTTTTCGTCCCAAATTTGGTAAGTATTTTTCTTTAGGAGTTTGAATAGGGGCTCACATATGGAGGTCAGCTGTCTGATGACACGGCTGATATATTGTAGCCGACCCAGGAAGCCTTTGACTTCTGTTGGAGTTCTTGGCTGCGGCATATTTATGATAGCTTTGATTTTGGCTGGCTCGATCTCGATGCCTTGCTCGGTCACCATGAATCCCAGGACCTTGCCCTTGGTAACCCCGAATGTGCATTTGGTAGGGTTAAGCTTCATCTGATGCTTTCTTAACTTTTCGAAGAATTTTCGAAGGTCTTTGATATGGGCACCGTCGACGTCGCTGAAGTGCTCGATCATGTCGTCTACGTATACTTCGACCTCTTTATGGATCATATCATGGAAGAGGGCAGTGACAGCTCTTTGATATGTAGCCCAAGCATTTTTTAGCCCAAATGGCATGACAGTATAGCAGTAAGTTCCCCAGGGAGTGGTGAATGATGTTTTTTCCTGGTCCTCTGCTGCCATTTTGATTTGGTTGTAGCCCATCATGCCGTCCACGAAGGATCTTATTTTGTGAGAGGCCACAGCGTCTACCACAATATCTATGTTGGGTAGAGGTAAGTCGTCTTTGGGCGACGCCTTGTTGAGGTCACGAAAATCCACACAGATCCGAACCTTTCCGTTGGGCTTTGGAACGGTCACTATGTTTGACAGCCAGATCGGGTATTCAGCTACCCGAATAAATTTGACGCGTAGCTGCTTCATGATTTCTTCTTTTACTTGCAGTGACCATTCTGGTTTGATTCTGCAGAGCTTCTGGTTGACTGGTCGAGCATTAGAAGAAGTAGGGATCCGAAGCTCAACAATGGCTGGATCCAGCCCGGGCATATCTTCATAGGACCATGCAAAGATGTCCACGAATCATTTGAGGAGATCGATTAGTGCTGCCCTTTCAGGTCCTTGCAAGTAGCTGCTGATTTTGACTTCTTTAATTTCATTGTTCAGCCCCAGATTGATAGCGGACAAGTCTTCATATGCTGTTGCTGATCGATGCTTTTCCTGGTGCTTGACTGTCTTGGCGAGCTCAAGCAAGTAATTTTTATCTTTTGAATCCATTTCATTAAATGACTCATTATCAAAGTTAATTAATGCGTCTTTTAATGAAGGTGCAACTAAGGAATACACGAAGACATCTAGATTATCATTATTAGCAAACTGTATAGGGTTATTTACATTATTGAGGATCTGGGGTGTGAGATCCTCAATTTTAGGGAGCGGATCGGTAGATGACCAATCCGTAAGGCTAAAAGAAGGATGTGGAATAGTATATTTGAAACGGTCCACCAGATCTGCAGGCATTAAGAGCGGGCTGGTCGTAGTATACCAATTCTGCAGAGGTTTATCAACAATAGACTCAAACTTAGCAGGGAGCTTTTCATAACTAGTGCCTCCATCTATCATCCCCAGAAAACTGTCTCCCAGACAGTTATTTGTAAATAATAAAGGCCTAGAGGTACGGATAACTGCACGACCAATGTGCATATGTCGTACACTGGCTCACCATCACAATAAATTGGACCTATCGATGCACGAGAGTGATAAGTTAGGGCCAGGTTCATACATGACCTAGGTGACAGATAGATCATATGTTCTTGTGCTTAGGATATAAAATGGATGAATGTTGCGGGGATGGAGGCTGAACCAAAACCAATAGTTCAACAGACTATATCTATCTTTTGGGAACGAACCCAAGAAATTGAATAATAATTATTTTGAATTAAACATAGAGGAGATACAAGTGAAACCCGAATCCTAGATTCCCATCTACCATAAGATCTTCATAACCTGTAATTACTGCTAATTAGTTAAACACCTAAATAATAATAATAATTTAGAATAAAATAATTATAAAAACCCCCCTTAGATTAATAATTTGCTATCAATAAATTGTACTATCTGTGATCTCTTGTCTCTGTGGGTTCGACCCTTACTTCCAATACTATTCTATAATAGTCTTGTCCACTTGCAAGGAAATAAATTTAAAATAAGACATCGATCACACTCACTGTGCCATTAGTCCTTGTAGTATTATAGACTATGGAGCTTGCAGTTCATCATAGTACCGGTTTCCTCTATTCTGACCCCTGAAATTCCTGTTCGGACCACTGTTTCCTCCCACTGCATTGACAGACCTATCTGTTGGGCTCCCGGGACGTGCTCCCGCGCCCCGCGCGCCCTTGGTTAGGGGTGCGCGTACGTGCGGATGCGGGACACCACTGCTCTCGTTCCACCCTCCTTTTTGTAGGGGAAGACGAAATCAAAAGTGCGAGATGAGTGCTGTCTAAGATAGCGCGTTGGAATGCGTCTCGATTGCCTTTAGTGGATTTTTGATCCAATATGAGAACTTTGAGTTTCCCGTATCAAGTTATCCCTTGTTTAGGGGATACCAGGATATGGGAATGCATCACCCTTTCATTCCCATTTTCCCTTTTTTAGGGGAAAACGGAAAAGTGCAAGAAAGGATGTTGCGACGCCCCACTATGAATTTTATTAAAAATAGCCTTATGGCCCATTCTGGATCACTATGGGAGCTTTGGGTTTCCCGCATCAAGTTATCCCTTATTTAGGGGATACCAGGATATGTGAATACATCACCCTTCCATTCCCATTCTCCCTTTTTTAGGGGAGAACGGAAAAGTGCAAAGAAGGAGTGTTGCGAGGCCCCACTGGATCCAAAAAGTTTAGAGTCGCCATCTTTATTTTAAGGCAAAATAAAGCAAAACCAAAAAAAAAAAAAAAGGAAAAGAAAACCAGAGATAGAAAACGGGTTCGGAGGCTAAGTTACGAGTTTGAAAGGTGCTAGGCACCCAACTCGCCATTTCGGTCTCAAAAATAATTTTTGGCTAAAGTATGCTTATTGTTATATTTATTTAGCAAGTAAATAAAGCATTAAAAGACAGGAAAATAAAACAAATACATCCGTGGCTACATTATTTACGGACTTGCAGCCATTTCCTTACAATAATTACAAATGTATTTAAAAATATTTGGCAATTATAAGGGCTCTTTTACATAATATTTCCTATTTTAATCCTGGCAGCACAAACAACTTATATTGACTACATTGGGCCGGATTTAAATAACAACTTTATAAATAATAAATAAATAAATAAATAAGCAAATAAATAAAACGCCCTTAAAGGCTATTACTTTTTAGAGCGGGGTGTACTCACTCTGTCCTTCTCGGAAGAGGGAGACTTTTATTGCTGTTGCTGATGTGATTCGGGCAGAGTGACGGCTTATTTATGGTGACTTTGGCTTATTCACTCGGGCAGAATGACGGCTTAATTTCGGTGGTTTTGGCCTATTTGGTTGGGCGGAATAACGACTTATTTAAGGTGATTTCAGCCTATTTACTCGGGCAGAGTAACGGCTTACTTTATGGTTTTTGGGCCGAGGAAATATGGTGGATACCTAACTAAAGGGCTAGGGCTCACTTTAACTGGTTGGATTTGTGTTTTGAGGAGGATTGGCAGGGTTTTGAAGCTTTATGAGAGGAGGGGATCGCACACTGCGTTAAAATTACGTAGAGTAACTCTGGGCTTCAAGCCTTCGTCGAAGAATTCTGTCTCAAAGCGTAGCCGGGGACCTCTATTTATAATTGGATTCGTGCTTCATCGGCTTGTACCGCGCGCTTGACATTTTGTACAATGCGTTAACTGATCGGGCACTATTGGGGACCTTGGCGCGGCCAAACAGCATGTTGGGCGCAGCGCCAAGGCCACGTGGCGCGGCGCCAAGGGGCAAAATTTCCTCATTTCAACACTTTCCCCCATGCAGTTCACTATTCATGCTTCATACTTTCTCCTTTTGCATTTTCAACCCTGTAACTTGACATTTTGTTAAGTTTAAACAGTTCTTGATATCATATGCCGGAGTTACATATCAGGGGTACGGAATTGGGGTGTCTGCAGAGCCCCTCAACGATGGAGTCTACGGGTAACCCAAGGCTTACTAAATAGACGAACATCGTTGATAAACAACAGACTCTCCAATTTCGTTCAATTATAAAACGGGGAAGAGATGCAACAGGTAGTAGTTATAATGCAATAGTTTATAACACAGACCAAACCTCACATATCCTAGACATATTTAGCCGGTTATAACAGGTTATCGCAGTTTTTAAGCAGATATGCAATAAAATGCTCTAATGGTCGGACCTACTAATGTAGGCTGCCTACGTATCCCTTTATAAAGAAACTCAGACCAAAACGTAGTTCTATCCATTCGAACTACCTAAACTATCATTCGAGCCACCTGGCCGTTTTACCGAAATAGGTCGGTGGAATCGACCAAATTTACTCGGGACTTTGCAAATGGTGCAAGTGTTGTGGTGCAAGTGCGGCAATACTAAATGAGGAAGTGCGACAAAGCTCTATCAAGTGAGTGCTGCAAGGGTAAATATAACGTGCTACGATGGTCGCGTCTACCGAGATAGACTGCCTATGTATCCTTAGCCAAGGAATCAGACCACTCGTAGTTCGCTTGCGGCTATGCGGCATGAATTGTCTCCTCATGAACTCAGCCTTCGTCGGAGGACAATACCTTTCCCTTTGAATCCGGGGTTGCGTGCCCCTTAAAGGAAAGTTTTCCAACACAGCTAAAAATGCATGGAATGCATTGCCTCCTCAGGAACGCAGCCTTCACCGGAGAACAAGACCTTTCCCTCTGAACCCGGGGTTGCATGCCCCTTAAAGGAAAGTTTCCAAACATCATACAAATGCACTGCAAAAAAGGAAAATACCTTCCTTTTCTTACCCTTGCCGTGCCCATGCGGCAAATTGCTGTTGCTGTTGCTTTGCTACCTCTTGCTACTTTACGATGTTCTTTGCTGCTCTTGCTGCACTTTGCTGAGGATTTTTCTTTTGTCACTGTTCCAGCCTTTGCTGGAAAATTGTTTTCACTGTTCTGCTATATTTTCAGCTTTAGCTGGAAAATATTTCTTGATGCTGCTGCATTTTTTTTTTCTTTACTGCTCCTTCTAACCTTGGTTAGAAACTTCTTTTTTTCTTCCTCTCGCATCTCTTGGTTACAGCTGAAATCATTTTTCTTTTTTCCCACTGCTGTTTTTTTCTTTTCGCTCCATTTTCTAGTTTCAGTCGAAAGTTTCTTCTTCTGCCGCCGCATTTCCTTTGTTGCATGAACTTATAAATTTTTCCTTTTCTTTTCTTGTACATGCATTTTCCCCTCTCCCGATTTTTTTTTGTTTTTTTTATTTTGCATGCCCGCCACTTTTCTTTACTTGCATGCTTATTGTCTGTTTATTCTCTATTTTTTTTTGTTTTTTTTTCATATTCATCTTTTTTTTTGTTTTTCCAATATTCTTTTTTTTTCTTAAATCTGCCTGGATATACTTCAGATCTGCTAGATTTTGGCACTTTTGAAGTATTTCTGACTTTATTAATAATGCTTATGCATGTCCTATTTATGCCTAAATGATGCAATTAGGTAATGATGCATGAAATTTATGCAATTTATTCTTGCGATGCATGATTGAACTATTGGTCACTATTTGACCCTACTATGCATGATTTATACTATAAATGCAATTGGGGCTATATGATGCATGTTCTAGGCTAAAACATATGTTTGCATGCTATGTGTTCACGAAATGGACTTTTCGGAATACCATTCATTTTTTTCTAAACACATTTTTGGGCATATTCTCGGATAAATATGGGACAAAACAGATATATTTCATGCCATAAAATTTATTTTTCATGCATGCTTATGCTGCAGGGACATAGTAAATGCCATGAGAATATCTTTTTTAATGATTGGTGACATTTTATTTTCTTTTTAGCGTATCCTTTATGGCAGCTTATTGGATAATAAATGCAAATGTTAGATGCATGTACTACTTTATTTGATTCAAATATGATGCCTAAAAATTACAGGATGTTTATTAACATGATGCATGTGCATTCTTTATTCTATCATGCATGTAATTATGCAAAATGTAGTACATATATTTAAAATGCAAAACACACTTTTATGATGCCTAGAATGCAAAAACGTTTATTTAGATGCAAAACAATACATTAAAAAAAATTGTTTTGTTTTGTTTTGTTTTGTTTTTTTGGTTTTGTTTTAGTTTTAGTTTAGTTTAGTTTAGTTTTTTTTTTAGTTAAAACCTGTACAAACATTTACAGTGCAATATAATTTTATATGATGCAAAATAAAAAAATGCAGACTCAAAACACACGCACAAAGTAAAGCTATACCGGTATCTAATGGATAATGGCACGCTATATCTCAGAAACAGATTTTAAAAGAATATACCTTCGGGCTCGAGCGGGCTTCCCTTTTTTTTTTTCATGATATGCGGGGAGAGGAAAAGACAGTTACCTCCTCCTGTTCTCGGCCATATAATTGTTGCAGGGCTACACTTGACATAAGGCTATTCTCATAGTCCCTGCTTTTTTTCGCAATCAGACAGGGCATCAGTGAATGGTTGGAACCCAAGTCGTCTCGCTATTTCTGGACAACGACAACGCAGATGATGAATAGGACGAGGACACTTCTGGTGCTTCTCATTCCGATGAGACTGAGCCTTTTCTGTGCCTCGCAGAAGAAGTATATGAGCCCGGCTGGGCAGACGCCGTAGACATCGATGGACCACCTTGGGGCTTAGGCTGCAAATGAAAGATAGTTTTGGGGAAAACAAGGGGGGTAGAGGCAATAAATAGATATGTACATGAAATTAATGTATAATCTAAATTTCTTTAGCAATTATTCCTAAGTTGCACCTTAGGACCTGAAAATTTTATATTTTAGTGTTTTATTGTGAGCTTCCTGTCGTGGGTTTTTTTTCTTTTTCTTTTGTCAGTCGAGCTCCCTTTCATGCTGTAGACTGGAGGTAGGATGCCGAGGTTCCAAAGAGTTCATTCCCTCCCCTTTTTCTCCTGATATATATATTTTTTATTTGGCTCTAACTTTTGCCTAGGCTGCCCTTTCGGGTTTTCAGCCTAGCGAACCCTTATTTTCCCTTCTTTTATTTATTTATTTTATTCGCTCTAACTTTTGCCTAGGCCGCCCTTTCGGGTTTTCAGTCTAGCGAGCCCTTATTTCTCCTTTTTAATTTATTTATTCATTTTTTTTTATTCGCTCTAACTTTTGCCTAGGCCGCCCTTTCGGGTTTTCAGCATAGTAACCCTTATTTCTCATTTTTATATATATTTTTTTTGCTCTAACTTTTGCCTAGGCCGCCCTTTTGGGTTTTCAGCCTAGCGAGCCCTTATTTCTCCTTTTTATTATTATTTTTTTCGCTCTAACTTTTGCCTAGGTCGCCCTTTCGGGTTTTCAGCCTAGCGAGCTGGAGAGGGAAACACTTGCCAGATAGGGTGGCTCAAGCATAATACCTTTTAAGCTCGTTGAGATTGGAGGGTTGAACAAAGTCTTCTTTTCCTGGTTTGTGAGGAGTATGACACCTCCTGACCGGATCTCTTTGACAATATTCGGCACATCGTGGAAGAGAGTGGTGGCATCCTTTTGATAAGTAGCCCCATCATTTTTAGCCCAAACGACATGACATGATAGCAATAGGTCTCCCAAAGGGGTGGTGAATGAGGTCTTTTCTTGGTCCTCTACTGCCATTTTGATTTGATTATAGCCCAAAGATGCCGGCCGATTTAAGGGCGACTTTGTGGAGAAGAACGACGTCTACCGCAATATTGATATTGGGTAGAGAGAAGCCATCTTTGGGCGACGCCTTGTTGAGGTCGCGAAAGTCTACGCAGATCCGGACCTTCCTGTTGGGTTTGGGAACGGTCACTATATTGGACAGCCAGATCGGGTGTTTTACCACCCGAATGAAATTAACGTGCAACTGCTTCATGGTTTCCTTTTTTAATTTGTAGTGAGCATTCTGGCTCGATGCGGTGGAGCTTCTGTTTGACTGGGTGAGCATCCGGATATATGGGGATCTGGTGTTCGACTATGGCTGGATCTAGGCCGGGCATATCTTCGTAGGACCAGGAAAATATGTCCACGAACTCTTTAAGGAGATCAATGAGTGCCATTCTTTCTGAACCTTGCAGGTGGCTGCCGATTTTGATTTCTTTGATTTCATTGTCCAGCCCCAGATTGATAGTGGATAAGTCTTCAGTTGCTGTTGATGAATGATGCTGTTCATGGTGCTCTACTGACTTTATAAGCTCAAGCAAATAACTTTTATCTTTTGGGTCCTTTTCATTAAATGACTCATCGTTATAATTATTTAATGTGTCTTTTAATGTAGGTACAACTAAGGAATAAGCAAAGACATTTAGACTATCATTAAAAGCAAACCGTACAGGGTTTATTACATTATTGAGGACCTGGGGTTTGAGATCCTCAACTTTAGGGAGCGGTTCGGTAGATGACCAATCTGTAAAGCTAGGGAAAGGAATAGGGATAATATATCCGAAGCGGTCCACCAGATTTGCAGGCGTCCAAAAGCGGGCTGGTCGTAGTATACTAGTTCTGCAGAGGCTTATTAGAAATAGACTCAAACTCAGCAAGGAGCTTTCCATAATCAGTGCCTCTGCTTATCATACCCAGGAAGCTGTCGCTTGGTCCTTGTCAGAGTGATTACCTTTTCAGGTTTGGTTAGTAGGCTCGGCCAGATCGGGTAAGGTGGCTAGCATTTCCACCGACCCAAGTGGCTTTTTCAATATTACCAGTATCTTGGCTACCCAAGATGGTGTCCCAAGAGAGCATATTGCAGCTAGGCTCTTTTATGGATGGGGATGGAAAGAAAGGAACAAGGATATATGGTAATGGTTGTTTATTTGTTTCGAACTTGGGTACACAAAAATTTTCATCAACCTCAATCATGTTGATTTGAGGTAGAGGGTTATTGACTATATTTGGTCTGGGAGGAGGCTTTTCAATAACCTTCTCATCTATAAGGTCCTGGATAGCATCTCTGAGCATATAACATTTATCGGTGAGGTGACCACTACAGCGATGATATTCACAGTACTAGGTATGATTCCAAGTCCTGGGCAGGGGGTTTGGTGGCTTATAATTTTCCATAGGTTTTAACACTCCTTGTGCCATTAGCCCCTGCAGGATCACAGACTGGGAGGCTTGCAGTTCATCATAATGCCGGTTCTGATTTCTGAACTTTCTGTTCGGGCCATTATTTCCTCCGACTGCATTGACAGACCTGTCCGCTCCATAAGACCATGGAACAGTGCCATAACTTTGGGTAGGAAAAGTGGCTGATGCATTTCCTATTTTCCTACCATATTGACGACTGGTACTGGTGTGGCTATGACTGTCTTTCCTTTAGAGTAACGGAAAGAGTTAGGAGGCGTATTGACTTGTAATTGCCCTGTCCGTATATCTTCATCAATACGGGCTCCTATCTCCACTATTTCTTTAAAATTGGTGTAGGGGAGATACCGCATGTGTTCCAGGTAAATGGGCTGGAGGTTTTTGATGAACATTACGCATGACTCAGGATCGTCCGAAAGGTCTCGAGCCAACTTTTTCCACCGATTGCGAACTCAAGACAGTTTCTTTTTCCCTCTGGGTGCACGACTCAAGGTCCCTTCTATTTTCAGGACTGGTGTTGTCTTTGTACCTTTCCAGAAATGACTCAGCTATCCGGTCCCACGTGTTCATGATGCTGCTATCAGACAACATTAGCCAATGTTTGGCAGCCCCTATTAGGGTGAGGTGACAATTGGAAGCCATAGCCTCAAAGCTAGCTCCCCTTGACTGCATACCAGTGGAATAAGATTTTAAGTGGGATATCGGGCATCCAGTCCCAACAAATTTTTCTATGTCGGGCATTTTGAATTTTAAAGGCAATATTGCCGCAGGTTGTAATGTCAGTGCCCGCGTAGAAAATTCCCCTTTATTGAGAAGTTTGAGCATCATAGCCTTCATATTTTCCATGTCAGCCTCTATTTTGGTGGCTGGGGGAGTTGGCTTTTGGTATATACTGGCTGGATTAGGGAAGGCTGGGTTAATTTTTGGCTGAGGTGTCTGGTAAGGATTTTGGGCGGGGTATGGATTTTGGGCTGGTGGAACTTGGGTAGGATATGCATTTTGGGTTGGTGGAACTTGGGTAGGATAAGGATTTTGGGTTGGTGGATTCTTGATGGTTTCGGCTGGGCGGCCAGGATCATTGAAAGGTAAAAAAGTGGTAACTTGGCCTGGCGAATTATAAATTTGTGGGTTTATATGTGAGCTGTTTTGGAGTGGGTTGGTTATGGGAAAAGGGAAGTTATTTGGGCTTTGGAGAATATTGGTGCTTGGAGAAGGATATGAAGGATAAGACGGGTAAGGGCTGATATTTGGGTAGTAGGGACTTGGTGGAGGATTGGGATCCGGGGTATCGGCAGTATTTGGCGGGTTAGTGTTTGACTAAGGAGTTGGGTTTGGAGGCACATGAGATGTTGATGCTTCTTGGGGGACTACAGGGGAAGAGTTCACCTCACCACTGGGTTTTGGACCTTGTATAAGACTTGCTATTTGGCTTAGTAAGCGATCATGTCGTGCATCCAGATTCTGGTCTAGCCACTGCTGCATTGCCGGAGTCGGAGCGCACTGGAGCCCCCAGACTGCATCCCATATCGGATCGCTCATCTTGCCATATCGCTCGGATCTGCTCTTCGAATCGATTACGCCCTTATCTGATATGATACTAATATCCTCTGATCTGATTTCTGCGCTTATTTCCCGTATCAACCGGCCAGTACTATCTCTGTCTTTCCAAACTCTGGCCAGGTTTATGAGGAAAATGGGTTTGGAGGCATCAGAAAGGGTTGGCTGAAGACTTTCTGGGGTTTGGAGTACAGTGTGTCTTTATTAATATTTTTTATTATTATTCATTTTCCCTACAATTGATCGGACAAGCACTTACTTTGTTTTGACGGTCTCAGGACTATTCCTGGAATAATGGATTCTTTTTCCAAAGTATAGGACCCTCGTATTCCACCTGCCTTTCGACTCCCCAAGATCGGATTGATCTCAGGCGAATGACCTATACTCTTTCCAGGATCCACCATTCAAAATGGTCTAGGTCGAATATCAGAAAATTATTGGTCAGCCCCTGTGCATATTTTATTCATATCTCCATTTTTTTTTGCTTCACTTTTTTTTTGCACAGGGATTGGTCAATAATTTAGAGACATAAAAACCGATCGGTCCATTTTTTTCAGATATAAAGCAATAAATAAAACAGATATAGCCTGTCTTACTGTTTTTTGTGGATTTTCTCGGCTTTTTTAGTTTGAGCGTGAGCAAGCATCCATTCAGATCAAGAAATATAAAAAAAAGTGAGGAATCTATGTATTCCTATTAATTACATATTGGTCCTATTCCCCAAAATAAAATGACAGAATGAAATAATATTTACATATTTTGCGCGATAAAAATAAAGCAAGTAAAATAATAATATAAAGCAAAAAATATACATACATACATACAAATATGTATATTGGTCCTATTCATATTAATTACATATTGGTCCTATTCCTATTATTGTTTTTTTCATATATCTGTAACAGTACCCAGAACGAAACTGCTGCAAGTAAACGGTTATGCACAAATATACATACAAATATATAAAAATGCAATATTTAAAATACCAAAGAAATATAATAAGCCTATTTTAGCCAGAAACTAAAGAAAACTGATTTTTATTTCTTCATGAAAACTGAGTCTAGTCCTTCATTTTTATTTTCTTAAAAATAAAAATGACGTCCCCAGCAGAGTCACCACTGTGAGTGCCTCGGGAAATTCCCTCCGGATCGCGCGCTCCCTGTTTTAGGGGAATACGCGGCTCGGGGAGGACATCACTCTTTTCATTTCATCCTCCCTTGTTTAGGGGAAAACGAAATTAAAAGTGCAAAAAGAGTGTTGTCAAAAAAGTGCATTGAATACGCCTCGGTCACTGAGTGTGCTTTAGTCCACTATGAGTGCTTTGGATTTTTCCGTATCTCATCCTCCCTTGTTTAGGGAAAAACAAGATACATAAAACGCATTACCCTTTTCATTCTCATTTTCCCTTGTTTATGGGAAAACGAAAAAGTGTAAAAAAAGGATGTTGCGAAGGTGCGTGGGAACATGCCCTGCCTCACTGTGGACTTGGGTCCATTCTAGGTCATTATGAGTGCTTTGGATTTCCCGTGTCTCATCCTCCCTTGTTTAGGGGTAAACAAGATACCGAAAGTGCATCACCCTTTTCATTCTCATCTTTCCTTGTTTAGTGAAAAACGAAAAAGTGCAAAAAAAGGTTGTTGCGGGCCTCACTGTGATCCAAAAGTTATAACAGAGTTGCCATCTTTATTTTAAAGAAAAAAAAGAAAAACAAAAAATAACCAGAGTTTGTATAAAAGGGGTTTGGAGATTAAGTTACGAGGTGGGAAGGTGTTAGGCACCCAACTTGCCCTTTCGGTCTCAAAATTAGTTTTTAGCTAAAATATGCTTTTATTATATTTATTTAGCAGATGAAATAAAACATTTAAACATTTATATCTATACCTATATTATTACAGACTTACAACCACTTCCTTCCAGTAATTACAAATACATTTATAAATATTTGGTCATAATAATGACTCTTTTTAGTGTTATTTTCTATAGAAATCTGGGCAGCATAACTGCTTATATTTTTTACATCGGGCCGGCTGAAAATAACACTTTTTATAAAACCTCTTAAAGGCTTATCTTTAAGAGCGTAGGTTGTGCTCGCTCTGTCCTTCCGGGAGAGGAAGTCTTTTTTGTTGTTGTAAAGATTCGGGCAGAGTAACTGCTTTTGAAAGTTGCTTTCTGGCACCGGGAAATGGGCGGAGCAACTGCTTGTTTTTTTCCTGTTGTTTGCTTGCTTCTGGCAGAAATCGGGCAGGGCAACTGCTTGCTTCTAACAGATTTGGCCTCTGGATTCGGGCCGAGTAACTACTCTTTTTGAGATTTTGGACCAGGAAAATAGGGTGGAATCCTAGTTGGGAGGATAAGGTTCACTTTGACCAGTTGGATTTAAGTTTGGAGGAGATTTGACGGAGCTTTGAGGCTTTTTGGAGGAGGGGAACTCTCGCTTTCTCACGATCGCTCACTGCGTATTCTGAAAGTGGTGTGCGATGAGTGTGTGAACTTTGTGCGTTCTTCTTTTTTTCACTGAAGCCGGATGCCTCTATTTATAGGCTGGAGGAGGGACTCCTTCGGCATTAAGATTTTTCTTTTTGTGCTTCACTGGCTTGTACCGCACACTTGAGAGATTGTACCGGAGGCAAAAAGCTACAGTGCACAAGGCACTAATGGGCACCACCCATGGGGGGTCTGGGCGCCATGCCCACTTTGCATGTGGGTGGCGTCTGGGCTCCTTTTTAGGGTCCTTTATGCCACTTTGGCCCCTACATTTCACTGTTTTGCGCATCATACTTTTCCTTTTGCATTTTTTGGCCATCATTTCAGAGGCGAATGTCATCAAATTCGTCCATGATCAAGTATGGCGTCGATTCGGTCTCCCACGGGCAATCATTTCCGACCACGACACAATTCACTACGGAGTGTGCTCGCTTGGGCGTTAAACATTGGAAATCATCCGTCGCTTATCCGCAAGGCAACGGCCAAGTCGAGGACGGGAACAAGCAAGTCTTGTACGCACTCAAGAGAAATTTAGAGGGGCGAGCTGGAAAATGGGTAGAAGAGCTACAGTCGGCTTTATGGGCGGTCAGAACAACTGTCAGGGGTCCAATAGGAGGGACTCCGTTTGTGCTTACATACGGATCTGAAGCTATGATCCCCGTAGAAATAACCTTGCCAAGCTACAGAGTTTCCCATTACAGCGAACAGAACAATGAGCTCGCCCGGGCAATTGATCTTGACCTACTTGAAGAAAGAAGATTGGACACAAGGTTAAGGATGTTCAACTATAAACAGCGAGCAAAGGCTTACCACTATAAAAATGTCCGAGGAAGAGCGTTCATGGTCAGAGATTGGGTACTCAGAAAGATTGAGGTAATTGGTCACCGAGCAGAATGGGAAATGCTCTCGCCTAATTGGGAAGGGCCTTTCCAAGTCACGGGCATAATCAGAGAGGGCACTTATACGCTACGGACATAGGAGGGCAGAGACTTGAAGCATCCCTGGCACGCAGATCACTTGAAAAAAATACTACCATTGAGCAAGTTCCAATGTACAAATGGGCAAGATCCTCAACCCTGTTGAGGGTTACCATCATTCTATCAATGAAAAAGGCAAGTTATTTATGTTCGTTAGTTCAAGTGATTTCTTGTCATTTATAAATTGTCTTCGGATTGTTTGACAAAATCTACTCGCAAGCCGAGCAGATGGGGTCATGCCCAATTAACCTTCCACTATACCCGAGTATCAGTGAACATATCTTATCCTCTCAATGAGCAAGATAGGGCCTTGCTCGATTCGCGTACTTGGAAGCCTACCAGTAGGTAGGGGCCATACCCACAAGGTAGCGGCTAACTACCTCGGATTCCTATAATGACCGAGTAACACTGTTAGTCGTACATCTCTATACCCAGTTGATATACTAGTAACAGCTTCGACGTACAAACGTCGGATTGGGCCAAGCCCAATCAGCTGGTCGCCGCTCAAAGCCGGGCTATGCCCGTTAGGCAGTCTTCAGGATGCTCGCTCCCTAGTGATAGGGGCCATGCCCGCTTAAAGCCTTGGCCATAACCAAGCACTTAATCTGGGTAGAAACATCTGCCCGCACACCTTCCAACTTAAATAATATGACCGCTTAGTTAGCCTTATTATTTTTAAGTTAATAATTTCACAAGTTTGCATGTCAAATTAGTTATGTTTGTATTATGCCTGTTGTGATCAGTTCATACACAAACATGCTAGTACTAAACAAAATGCAGGAAGAATGCAAATAAAGAGGCAATTATCAGGCCAAAAAGGGTTCTCTATTCAAGAATACGAAAGTTTTTACAGTGGGAAATCAAAAATGGTGGCGCGTTCGCCGAACAAAGAACAACATTCCTAAAGCTAAGCCTGATCTGGAGGGGGAGGAAAACCCTTAGCACTTGCCCGGTATTGCATTTCGTATTGAATGTTCAATTCTTTTCGGGCAGCCTCATCCTCAGCAGTCTTGGCAGCGGCATCCACTAACATCTGCTCGCTTTCTATCATCATTTAGTCTTTAGACTCCAGGGTCTGAATTAACGAGCAGACGTTTACATCCAAAGGAGTTGGCGGGATCCAAGGCTCGTGCCCAGCCTCAGCGTCATCCTTGGCAAGGGTCTCCAGTTCTTCCTTAGTATAAGGAACCAAGTCATGAAACTGGTGGGCAACGTTGGCATATGGATCGAGCACGGCCCATTCAGCTATCGTGGACATCCCCACCCTACCATGGCCCGCAAGCATCCTCAAAATGTGATTAGTGCCATGCGCGAAGTAGGGCACGATGGTCGCATCCATGGTATCCTTAAAGGCAGAGGAGCTCTTGTAGTCCTCCACCGCCGTCTCCCTGGCGCCGGACAACTTTGCCATCAGGTCATCCACCAGGTTCGCGTCCTTGACGGCTTCCATCTTCAGGGCATCCCGCTCCACCTACAGCAAGTCCTTCTGCTTGGTAACCGCGGCCATAGTGTCTTGCCCTTTCTCCAGATCGGCCTAATTCTTCTTTATCTAGCCCACTAGCTTGGATTTCTCATCGACCAGAGTGCTATTCTGAGCAACCAGCAACATGTTTCGCTCGAGCAACTCAGCTTCCTTCTGCTTTGCA
This sequence comes from Codonopsis lanceolata, assembly GCA_013146195.2. Taxonomy (NCBI): domain Eukaryota; kingdom Viridiplantae; phylum Streptophyta; class Magnoliopsida; order Asterales; family Campanulaceae; genus Codonopsis; species Codonopsis lanceolata. Next base: position 139,012,285 of record CM028380.1, read on the forward strand.
ACAACCTCTTTCTCCTTAAGCTGGTTGGCCAGGGAAGATACATGCCCGAGTTTCTCCTTCAGCAGGCTCTCAACTGTTTTACCATCGGCCTCCGACTTTTTGCGAGCCTCATCCTCCTCATTGTAGCGATCATACAAATTAGTACAAGTGGAGGCAATCTGCAAACAAAGAGTAAAACAGTTAGCATAAGTCAATGCCCCCCAGCATTGGAGCATCCCCGAAAATTTCTTTTATAAGCGCCTGGACAGCGCTGGTGGTGGAAGGCATCTCGAAGCCTGGCCGCTTCCAGGTAGCAACCCCGCCGTGAGTTTGGGGAGAAGCAGCAGGTTCAGTGCCTGAATCGCGTTGATGCACAAATCGAGCAAAGGGAGGAGATGGGCTCTTCTTTCTTTTGCCCGTTGTCTTGGTGTCCTTGGCAGCATGGACTTCAGAGACCTTGACAGCAAGGGCCTTGGCGGCCCTATCAACAACGGCCACAGCGACCTCTTTCTGCACTGGGATAACAACTTTAGGAGCCGCTGCCTTTTTGACCGGGCTCGAGGCTTTGCCCGAGGCCAAAGCCTTCTTTGCTGGTGGATAGAAAGGGACTTTGGGCAAGGCCACATGCTCATTGGCCTTCAAGTCAGTAGCCCGCTGGTCGACTTGCTTCTTCCTGTTTCTCAGCACGGCCAAGCTCTTCATCCCTGAGATAAAACAAGATATGATAAGTGCAATTTTAAAAATGAGATTGGTCAAGGCAGAAATTAAAAAGGGTTCGCAATTAACGGGTAACCGTTATTATCCTCGTAGGCTGGCCGACAGTTCGCACCAGGGCCCAGCCGCTGACATTCTACGCATTCGCGCTCGAACATTTGTCCGTCGCAATCACCCCAATATGGATGGGGTCTCTCGGGTTCGTGGGTCAAAAGGGGCTCTACACCGGGTATCTCAGCTCGGATCACGCCAGCCAGGCACAAGTTGCGCGGATTGCACACCAGCTCTTTCCAATCGAGCAAGAATTGCTGGCCGATCCATTTTTCATTCTCTTCAACAACCCCAACGGTAGCCTTCAACGCAGCCAAGTGGGTAATCTCGCCTAAGCTGAAGTCTTGCTTGGAGGCCTTGGGGATTTTTATTTCGCTGGTTGTCGTGGGCGCAAATGGCCATCCAACCCGAGACTCGATGAAAAGGACCCTCCTATCCCAGGCCTCAACCTTCCCAAGGACATCAGACAAAAGCCTCAAAAAATTGGAGTTGGACCTCACTCCAATCTGCCCGCTTGTGCCCGGGGCAAAAATGAAGAGCTTACGGAGCAGATACATGTCTGACTTGAAACCCAGTAGACGACAAGCCACCGTGAAGGTCGTGATCGCCCGAACAGTATTCAACATCAAATCACAGGGCATGGCCTTGGTTTTGAGCAGGAAATCCACTAAGAAAGGCTCTGGTGGAAGGCGCAGTCCGACCCGGAAGAAGTCGGCGAAAAATAGGAGCTCATTCCCTTGCTCGCGGGATAGTTCTACTCCTCTGGGCACGTCCATCTTGCTTGCCCTATGGTAGGGGGAGTCAATACCAAGGGACGTGAGCCAGGCCGTCACCTTATCCGCCGTGTCCAATGAGGCCCAATGAGCGGCATACCGACTCTCACCGATATTCACATACCAATCGGGCTCATCATCGTCTTCCTCCATGGCCTCCTCAAGCGTGGCCTCCACTTGAGTGCGGCCAGTTTTCTTCACACGGCGGGCAAGGGGCATGTCATCCATTTCATCAGACTCAGAGGCATCTCCAGCAGCCTCTCCCTGCTCTGGCCGCACCTCTTCGGCCACGTCTTCGGTTCGGTCCACCTGCTGTTCAGGGCCTTGCCCGTCAGCATATCCACCTCCTTAAATACTCTCCTCTCCCGAGTGGCCGTGCCCGTTGGAGGAATCGATGAGGTCAACTATATGAGCTGGGAATGATTTTTTTGGCCATGGTCTCTTCCCCTTCTTCCCGCACGAAATCTACAGCAGGAGTCTTCTCGCTGCTGAGTGAGATGTTTTGTCTGTCGTAACTGAAGGTTTCACGATCATTTTCTGAAACATCAAACATCTACAAAAGAGACCGAGGAAGGAAAGTCAATGTTTTGCCCTAATAACCGATAAAGCAAAAGGGGAAAATTCTTAAGTCTAGGTCCACCAAGGGGCCATGCTCGCCTAGCGAGTTGGACCACCTGGTCTTTTCTCAATCTCTATCTAAGGGCCGATTCTAAATCTTAAGGATCCTACCCAGAAATGCATGAGGACGAGGGAGAAGAACCCAGAAACCTTCATTAAACCCAGAAAAATGAAGAACAAACCAGAAAAAGAGGTGAAAAACTTACCGTCAAAACGCGTAAGATGGATTTCTTCACAGATTTTGGAAAGCGGTCCGATGAAACCAAAATATGAAGAGAGATCACAAACTTTAGGTGCAAACGCCGGTTGGAAACTGGAAACGGGAATGCCGGAATCAAGAATGAACAAGGTAGCTGCAGTAGGAACTCTCTGGAAAAATCTTCTTTCTAAAAATTCCAAGAACCGTAAAAGAGTGAGATGGGAAGGGGGTTACCCTTTTATAAGCAGGATTCAAAGGTTTTGGGGGGAAAGTGGACGCCCAAACGGTGCTTCTGAGGACGGCTGACGTCACCCTTAGCACGCGCACATTAAATGCGCCGCTTTGGAAACCACGCCTACTCGCCCTACTGCACTCTCAACGACAAGCTTCCTCAATACACTCAAGCTTTATTCCATTGAGGTTCCAGAATCTTCTTCAAACTTGCCTTCCAAACCCTTCACAATTTTCCCAAAAAATTCACAAGTGTTGGAGCCTGGAGCAAGAGCAATATCATCCAGCATATACCCTCCCCGCTCCGAGCATGACTACTCGCCAAACAATGAGCTAGGGGCCACTGATGTGCCCGGCCCAAGCCGGGTCACGAGCAAGGCACGAGCGACCATCACGTGCCAGTCACAGGGTCAGACAACGTGGGATCTACCAGGCCTAGCGGGCAGAGCTAGTAAGATATCAAGAAACACATAAAGTAACTCTAGCCCAAATCTAGCTAGACACAGGCCCTGCATGCCTGACCAGGGGCCATGCCCGGGGGCCACACTCACAACGGGCAAAGAATCAGACTCATTCCATTCAAACCTGGTCGAGCGCTGGCCTTGCCTACCCGACCTGGGGCTATGCCTGGGATCTACACTTGTCTCCAACCAGTCTACCTCATATAGCCGGGCAGAGCCTTGCTCACCCGGGCCCCCATCGAGCAGGAAGCCACGAAAATTTGCTCTCCAAGACAAGTCAAATGTTTCCTTAACCAAGCAGAGCACTTGCTAGATCTGCTCCTACATTCATGCGGCCAGCCGCCTATCACGCCTAAAATCAAGGGATTCTCTTCTAATCCTACAAGATAACTATGACAATGAATCCTAGACGGATTCAATGACATTGGGGGCTTATAAATAGCCCTCCATATGACATATTCAAGGTACACACTCTTTCTTGATCCTAGAACCTCTGTCAAATTGCTTTTTGACTTTTTCACACGATACTTACTCTTACACCGGAGTGGTTTCGCGAGGCCAAGCCTTGCACTTCCACTAAGGTGTTTTCGTGATCTTAATCAGGTTCAAGGAAGCAGATGAAGCCCATATATCCTACCCATCACACGGACGGCCCAAACTGCATTTTTGCCACATCAACTCTTTAAGTGATATATTTCAAAATACTATATATAGTTGATTCTTTAAGTGGAACGTGTAGAGTAAGGAAACATACGTAAATCGATTTTAAGTTTAGGGAGCGATTATCCAACCAAAATTCACAACAAGTGTTCACCTCCCAAATACTTCATATGTTTCATGTAAACAATTCATTATTTAATTTTGAAATATTTTACTTAAATAGTCCATTTTTAAAAATATAATTATACCTACAATTTCTATATATAATTTTTCAAATTTACCCTTCACATATGATATATAGTATGTTGACTATGATTAAATATTTTAATAATTATAACAAACTCTAATAATAGTATAATACTTACACATCCCTTAATATTAGATATTTTTAAACGTAAAGATTTGGGTAGAACGGAGTGAGTAATTGAATAAGTAAGCATTTTAAAAAACATAGAGAGATTGACATTGTAGAGTGAAGAAAGCTAACAGGATGGGGCCAAAAATATATAAATATATTCTTATGAGTAGGTCTCTTGTAAGACGGAAACGGTTTTATAGATATTAATTTGTAAGACAGAATCCCAATGTCTTTGATGGGTTGGGTAAGAATGATTCGTCTTACAAAAAATATCCGTAAGACTATCCTACCTAAATTTTTGTCAACATTAATTTATCATTTAATCATTAAATTTTTTAAAACCTATGAATGGAACGAAGAGAGTAATATGTAATATATATAGATACGCACATGTGTGTGCGGGCAAGTGTAGGGCCAGGAAAATAGAGCGTGAAAAAGGGGGAATATATTCATTTTGTAGAGAATAAATTCGTTATATAAAGGTAGATAAAGAATGATGCTTGAAACTCAAGCGAAGATATATCCCCCTTATCCCAAAAGCTAATTCTAATTCTAATTCTAAATCTAAATCTTACCCAAAGCTGCCGCTGGTAAGCGGGTATTACTATTACTACATATGTATTAAAGTAGTACTCTCTTCCTAAACAATTAATGGTTCAGTTTGACTGGGTACATATGATAACAAGACATTAATTAAAAATTAAATATAATATAATATGTACGTTGCAATTATTTAATTTTATTTTTTTAAAAAATGAAAGTTTAGAAATATGAAGAGAAAGAAAAATAAAACAATTATTTAGATAGGGAAAGAGTGATAAAAGAAATTAATTGATTTTTTGAGATGATATTTTTGGAAGCGGTATCCCAAACCTAGAAACCTTATGAATATAGGGAATTGAAATTAATTAATTATTAATATATATATACCAATGAATTGAAAGAGGGAGGGAGGTACGTATATACTTTTGATTATGAATTATGAATTATTTAAATTAAAGCGAGAAATAACTTTACTCTTTCTTGAATTCATGAAATACTAGAGTTAATTATGCATTCAGTAATCAGTATTGGGATTGGGAGTTATTAAAATAACTTACTACTTTAGTAATGCATAATTAAAATGGTTGGGAGGGAAGAAGGAATCTTTCTTTAACCCTAAAAGAAGAAAGCATTGATTCGATCAGCATTGTATATATTGTGTTGGATCGACTAGTGGGGACTGTTTGTTTTCTACAGATGCTTTTCACCTCATTCTAATTCTAATTCCCTCTTCCTTGGACATTTTTTTTATTTTTTTATTTTTATTTTTTTGCTTTTTCTTTCTTTTGTGTGGCTGTCAATGTTATCCTTATAATATGCAGTTTTAAGACTATTAAGTATTAAATATTATTATTTATTTTAGATCATACATGCATTACCCTATCTTCTTATTTTACATTACATGTCCTTCTTATTATAAAGACACACGTAAAGCTAAGATTCAAATGAACAATAGGTGTGATGATACAGGATTTGAGTGAAACGACTTCAAAAAAAGATTAATTTTTTTGGTAATATTTAAGATCAGTAAATAGTAATACTAGTTAGTGCTACAAAAATGACAATAAAACTTTGACTACAACAAATGAATTGATAATTGGTTGTATAATTTGTACGCCCTATCATCTTTTACCAATGAGTAAAAATATTAGTAAATTTTCTTTTTAAAAAAAAAAAAAAAAAGGGAACGTCCTAAACCATTACGCTTGTTGATTTGCAATTAGAAAATTTAAAAGACTGGTAAATAAAATTAATTCATTGGAGATATTGTCGTTGATGGATGAGAATGATTTTGAATGCAAATAGTTACTGTATACTAAAACAAGTTCAACAAGTGTCAATGGGGCACTAGTTAGCAAAATCAAAAAAGCATCTAAATAAATATATGTCAAACCTTAGTTAATGTTATTATTCAGAACACATTATTTTTATTACAAATTTTACTTATCTACTATATTCTTAATAATTGCATTAAATAAACACATGTTTGGGCAAATTACCCTTTTAAGTACTTGCTTATTTTTAATTGATTATTCTAGTTACTTCCTTACAAATAATGCTAGGGAGATTCAATAAGCACTCAAACTTTGGCCATCAGTGGTCCACTTTTTTACTTTCTTTCTAACCATAATTGTAACTAAAGATTAAATTAATTTATTTTAACCTAACCAATAAATCAATTAACTAATTTTCTCACTCCCTGCAATAAATCAAGGTAAAGGCTTTTTTTTCTTCATCATAGTAGCTGTCGCCGGACCCATCTTCAAAATCAACAAGGTGGAAGAAATAGTGATAACAATAATCATTGTCCGGTTCTTCGTCCTCTTCCGACCCTGTACTTATATCTTGAGATTCTTGACGAGGTAGAACTAGTATGGGAAACGATGACCTTTGAGGAGGAGGTGACGATCGCGATTCTACCGCCTTCTGGTAATCTAAGGTTGGATGGGTGATATTAGAAATTCAACGACGGCACAATGAGAACAAACCTACAGCGTCGGCGCCACCATCGCGACTGCTTAAACCTAACCTAGATTCCAGCGCATATGAGATTTCCCTCAAAATCACTCCCAACTTGTTAAAACCTTTCCGACAATTACATTTTTTAAATTTTACTTTTAAAATTTTTTCATAACCAAAAAACACATATTTACTGATCAAAGTTTGGTAGACAAAAAAATATCCTTATGATACTTTCTTTATTATACGGTATAGTTTTAATCATAAGATTAATTAATAAAATCATTAAAAAATTAGAAATAATAATAGAATAACTATATTATTTATTGATGTTTAAACTAAAAAATGATGTTAAAAGATAATTAAGAAAATAACTTGATTAATCAAGTTAAAATAAAAAAATATTTAAGGGATTGTTTTATTTAATGCAACAATTAAGAAAATTGTGTATAAGCAAAAACTATAATAGACATAGACTATTCCTTTTATTTATTTATTATTATTATTATTTTCTTGGTTTCTCACATATCCACAGTGAAGGATCGGGGCTATCCCGAGCGACCACAAAATAGGGTAAGGCTTCCTCCACTCTATCAAATTTTAACATAGCTGCGTTGACAGCGTTGTGAGTATAGCTTGAACACGATATCTAACAGTAAAGCTAGAAGAAGTATGAAGCCTAAAACAGCCTATCTCATATAAACTTGATCAATGCACTTGGTGATATAAATATTAAAAAAAAATATGTAGTACTCCTCCATTCTAAAATTATCCTTTGAGTTGATTTTTTACACAGTTTAAGAAAATATGTTTGATTAAATTATTAATAATTAATTTGATATATAATTTATTTTAAAGTTCATATATATATATATATATATATAATATAATTAAAATAAGATGAAAAAATATAAAAAATAATAATAAAAATATTATCTTAAATTTTTTTTAAAATAAAATAATTATTTTAAAATAGATGAAAAATAGGAAAATAAATTTTGGAAGGAACGGAGTAGCATCTAGGGTTCCATTTATGAAAATAAGGGGGGGGGGAGGGGGAATCTTTAGGATGACCAACCTAGTTTATGCTGAAATGGAGAGTTGAAAAAGGTTGATGTGATAAGACATGCATATTATATACTCCTATGGAATTAAAGACAAAGAAAGCTTCTATTCCACAAAAGTTGGTTGTACTTACTACTATGACCACTACTCAGACACAGACACAGTGAATTACTCCAGTATAAAGAACCATTAAGAAAGATAAATATGGGGCCGACTGCCGAGCCGCAGGCGCCAGGCAGGCATCAAGATTGCAGGAGGTTGAGTCCACAAAGAACTCAACAAATTTGAAGAAAATATATTGATAGAGAGTTTTATTACAGTATTATTAATCTCTCGCTATATATTTATATTATAAAATAGTTAGATTATTAACTAAAGTTATTTAGACGTTGTGATTAAATAATTTTTAAAAATTTAATGGTTGAGATTCACCTTTATATTCACATGTGTGAGTAGTTATTTATTTTTAACTTTCTACTTTTTCTTTCCTATTACAAGTGACTCCCTGCAATTAATATTATGAGCAATCACTTATTTTTTTCCTTCCTATGTTTTATCTTCATATTACAAAATCACACACTGAGATTAATCTTTTGAATAGTCACCATTTATAAAACATCAATCCCTCAATTTTCACTTGAATCAATGTATCCTTCAACTGCAACATTTTTTTAAAATCATATCGCACATTCTATTTAGGCACTGTTATTTCAATTGATGAAATCAAATATACTGGTATCGTGTCATAGGCACGAACATGAAGATCTAGTTTATATTATAAAACAACTTAAATTTTTATTGGCGGCCTTAATCGAATTGTGCTAAACACAACTGACGGTTCAGATTGATTCGTAAGTATGTGAGTTATAAATAAACTCCTCAGTTATGAGTTATGTTTGAATTACTTCTCTACAATTACATATAAAACCTTCAGTTGTGAGTTTTGTTTAAATTAACCCCTCAGTTATGGATTTTGTTTATCCCGACTATTCATTGAACTGATCACGTACTGACACCGTACCTATGGCACGGACACGTATACTAGTAAAATCTCGCCATAATACAATTGTTAAAAAAAGAAACTCATCTTTAATAAGTATTAGTGCTATAGAATAGTTAACATGTATTGAGAACACAAATCTCATTAATTGATTACACAACTCTCAATTAAACTTGACTATGAAAATTTCTAGATTTGTAAAAATATTTCGAAAAGTTATTGTACAAAAAAATCAAAATAAATTAGAATTACTCATGATTTATTACAATATATTGACATAACTGATAAAGTATCTAAAAAGATGATAAATATCTAAAATATTTATCAATTTCATCTCATCTGAAATTTACATAACCAAAAAAATTAACTTTATTTTCTTTGTTATTTAAAATACAAAAAAAGTTCTTAAATATTCAAGTCTCTAATTGAAAATTTACATTTTTTTTAATAGGTTGTTCCCTTCTTCATGTTTTTTCTTTATTTTTTAGTTTTGTTTATAATCTTTGTTTTATTTGAGTATAAATTAATTTAAAGAGATCTATGCACGTGCATTTAACGCACGAGTGTAAAACTAGTTACTCCCTCTGTTTTCAAATTATTGTCTACATTTTCTTTTTCATCCGTTCTTATATAATTGTTCTTTTTCAAGAATTTTTATTTTAGGAAAACACTTTTACCATTTTATCCTTACTTTTTCTGTCTACTTTAATTATAGCCACATACTCAAGGACATTAAAGAAAACCACACATTTCACTAATATTTATAATTCAGTCAATTCATTTTTTCTTAAACGGTGTGCCGGATCAACCTAGACAATATTTTTAAAACAGAGGGAGTATCATATAGTACTCCCAACGTTTTCCGTTTTTTAAAATTTCGTCATCATTTTCTTTTTGGTCTGTTCTAAAATAATTGTAATTTTTCAAAACTTTCCCTTTTAGGAAAATAATTTTACCACTTTATTTTTACTTTTTCTACTTACTTTAATTATGACCACATGTTTAAAGATTTTAAAAAAAAACTACATATTTTATCAATATTTATGATTCAGTCAATTTTTATTTTTATTTTAACAATGTACCAGATCAAAATGAACAATAATTAAAAAATTGTGGGAGTATATATTATACTCAGAATAAGAAGAAGGAGAAGAAAGGAGATCAGATCCCCTCTCCCCCCACCACCACCTGCCATGGAAAGCTCCCCCGGCCCCCTTATTTCTCCTTCAATTCTCCTTCCTCATTCTTTAATCTTTATGCATTGATGTTTGTGTCCTCTCCCCCACGGGACACATATACACTCTACTTAATAATTTATTCATTTTACATAAAGAATTCATATTTTTAGGTGTAATGTAACTTGTATTAGAGTTGATGATAATTATAATAATGATTGAACATAATTAATATATTAATATCAAATATGGAGAATAAAATTGATATATTATGAAGATTATAGACATAATTTTTAAAAATATATATTTAAAATGAAACATCATAAAATAATATAATAAACTATTTTCTTGGAGGAGAAGGAGTATATATTCTCCCGGTTTGATCATATTTCGTATTTAAAATATTTAATAATTAAGAAGCATATTAATACATAATCACAGTTCCATATATATACATATGCAAATAATTTTTTGAAGTAAAATATTTCTTAAACAAAACGTACAATTGAATCATTACCGGGCTGCATGGAGCAAAAAGATTGTCGACTCCATAGGAAAAAGAAACCTAGCTCCATGAAAAATAAAATAAAATAGATTGATAATATATTTGTTTTCTTGTTCTTTACTGCTTTTTTGCCACCCTCATTCCTATTGCATTACCTCTTTTTGGCCACCTCTCTTTTTTGACAAGTATCCAACGGGTTTGAAGAGTTCTTTATTATTATTATTTTTTGAGACAAGATACACACTTTAAATAGTATAAATAGTTTAATACTAGTTAATATTCGTGTGATACACATTTTTAATAATTATTTGTGCAAAAGTTGTTTTATACAAAACAAAAATAAGTTAATTATTGAAATTGATCGTATGAGTGGATAATTGAAATATTTGCATATAAATTTTATGTTGAAAAAAGAACTTAAAAATAAAGTATTTAATATATATATATATATATATATATATATATATATATATATATATATAAATTAATAATTTTCTGTTAAAATTGATTATTTTAACAGAAAGTTACTACGTAATTAATAATTAATATATATAAATTAATGGAAGAAAAAATAACTTAAACTCTGTGCTACCTAAAGACTAGGACAACTTGGATTAACAACTATGACCGAGTCAAAGTGAGAGAACCAAACATTTATTATTTTAATTTCTAACAATCCCTCCCTTAAACTAAAAGTTCAAACTTCAGTTTAATACATGCTCCTTCAATTGATTTTTCCAAAGTGCAAACTCCCATTGACCGTCTCAAATTTTGAAGGCAAGAAATTTGAGAGGTTTAGTTAATATGTCTGTTAGATGTTCTTCACTTTTGCAATATTTCAAGCAATCGTTCCATCACTGTGAAGATCTCTTAAAAAATACTCTTTCAGTCCCTCAATTATCGTCATCCTTTCATTTTTCATCTGTTCCAAAATAATTGTCCAGTTTGAAACTTACATTTTTAGAACATCACCTTTACCACTTTACCCTTACTTTTTCACCCTACTTTAATTATGAGCCACATACACATGGATTTTAAAGGAAACTACACATTAAACCAATATAAATAATCAAGTCAATTGTTTTTTCTTAATCGGTGCGCCGGATCAACTAGGACGATAATTTAGGGACGAAGGAAGTAATGCATTACGTCAATATGCTTGTTTCTTCCATGTAACACGTGATTCTTTGAGATCAGCTTGATGGCTAAATTGTTATCACAAAAAGATGTAGTAGCTCTCATCTGCTTGAAATGTAGTTCTTCAAGTATTTTCCTCAGTCATATAGTTTGACAAGCACAAGTTGTGTCAGTAACAAATTTAGCTTCTGTAGTTGACGATGGTTGCTTCTTGGATGACCATGAAACAACCTTGTGCCAATCATGAAAACGTAACCTGAAGTGCTCCTTCAATCATTTGGAATTCTTGCATAATCGCTATCAGTAAACCCAATCAAATTTGATTTTTCTCCCTTGTTGGAATAAGCCTGCTTAATCAATGCTTATTCATTTGCATATTTTGGAACACCTTGATTTGCTTGTTCTCATTACTGTATGTTCTAACAAGTGACTAAAAGGGTTGTGTACCAGTTAGTGTGGCAACTTGTTGGACATTGCAAAGGTCTTAGACTAGGCGAGTCCGAGTCTTAGTCCTACTCTTACATAATGACCTCAGCAGACCGGTTACTCAGTACACCAGCACCAACAGACTTGTTGTAGAGTGATAACTCCTTCAAAGGTATCATACCAGTAGATTTGCTACGGGTTAATAGTTCCCTCCTCAACTATGTTGACTAGCAGACCTTTTTTTTTTTTTTTTTTGGAAGAAGCAGGGACGGCACCCTGCGGGATTTTATTAGAATGAAAGAAAGGAAACAAGCTTGAGGGGGACAACCAGCCTTGCCCTTATGAACGGGAGGACGGAGGAGCCTTACCTCGAAAAAGGAGATACATCAAAACAACCAAAAAGGAAGAATCAACCTATACGAAAGGAATGATAACCATACAAGTCCATCTTAAAAGCTTTTTTCACATCAGCTGAGAGATCCAAGAAAGAAGAAATAATCTTAGAGTCACCAGTAGAATGAGCCTCAGCAGCCAAACGGTCAGCAACCATATTCTGTTCACGAAACACATGTTGTAGATGAAAATTTAGACACAACTGTCTACAGTCACGAAGAACATAAGTGTATTTCCAAGGGGCCGAATGATGATGAGACAGAACATCAATAGCAACTTTAGAATCAGACTCAACCACAACCTGAGAAAACCGCAGCCGACGGCACAAAAGAAGACCATCTCGAAGGGCCATGATTTCAGCCTTCATATTAGAACCACGCTGAAAATGGGAAGAAAAGGCACTGAGGAAAGCTCCTCTATGATCTCTAATAATACCACCTCCAGTACATTGTCCGTTAATGGATGAGCCATCTTTAAAAGAACATCAAACAAGCAGACCTTCGATCCGTCTTGGGCTGCACGTGCAAACTTCAGTGGAATTATTGCAAACGTTCAGAAACAACAAAATGCTCAAGCTTCTCCTACAAAGTCAACTTTCGGAAGCAGCTTAACAGCTCTCAGACCTGCAAGATCTAGTTAGATTTTATTCAACATATATTCCTCTCAAAAGTTGGTTTTCAAGATCAAATGTATACTTTATTGGAAAACCAAATGCCAGTGTACTATTCCGTTAGACCTGTTCAACAGTGACACATCCCTTCAGTCTGACTTTTTGAACAACCTTTCTCAGTGAGATATCTTCCAGAATATCTTTATTCTACAGTCTATAAGATTTAATCTTATCCGTCGAAATCTCTCTAATGGATACAAGATCATTTGAAGGTAGTCTCAACGGATCTATCGATCTTCATCTATAAAAGAAACATCTTCATCCTTCTTTACGATAGAGACTAAAAAAATAGAGTTAGCAGATGCTAGAGAGATAATGTGATAAAGCGAGAACAAGAAAGATTTCAACATCTTCGCTCAAGCTATCTCATAAATCACTATGGAAAACTCAGACCTTTACAAAACACTTTATGTGGATTGCAAGGAAGAAAAATAAGAAGAGAAGAAGAGCGATATGCTAATGCTACAAAGATGGAAAACAATGTCTTGGTAAAGAAACCTCTTTCTTGATATGAGCTCTTTGAATCCCTTCAAAGAACTCAGTCTCTACAACACCTCAGAAATCTAATCCTTTGGTAGAGATCAAACACTCCACATTCTTTTGAAGACAGATCTCCAAAGATGTCTAAGGAAGAGGAAGAACTGTCTGTCTATATTGCATTCATATCATCATACTTGTATTCAACAAAGGCTATTGATTATGCCATTATAGGTCATCATGAAGAGTCAAGTGCTAAGCACTCAGTTGCTCAAATATTGATTATTTGAGCAACCCATAAAATTATCTTCTTATGTCTAATCTACTTTACTCCACATATTCCTGACTTGTTTTAGAATATCTGAAAGATGAGTTCTTGACTAGGGAAGGAATACATGGGAAGAAAGTAGATTATTAGGTTAGAGAGTCTTAGTTGATGTAATAATCATGTTTGCCTTTGAGTAAACCTCTGTTGTATTTGCAATTATTACATATCCTTCAAACTCAGCTCTGATCTCTCTTTCCTATTTTTAAAAGGTTTTGATTTTCCAAAGCTATCTATTCTGTAACTCATATGCCATGCATTTGAAGAAGAGTTAAGTATGTTGTTGTTCTGAACATCCATTTCGTGTACATCTACTTAAACATTCTAAAGATAGATATGCATTGCATGAACCTTTCCGCTGCCAAACCTCTTTTTAGCATACAGTTTAGCTACAATCTACCAGTAGAGTTCATTACTCAGCTCGGAACAAGTCTACTGATCAATACTACCAGCAGACCAGTATCTCCTTCATATTGGCTTATCACAAAAAGACATTTCACCTAAATTCTTAGATGAATGGTGAGATGGTAACATAGGCTTTTCACACCCCCTCTAGCCTATTTGAACATATACATAGGACCAACAATTGGCATCAGAGCTTGGCTCTGTGAGCTTCTTGCCATGTTTAACAGTCTGAGAGTTTGATCATCGATGCTCATTTCAGATATGGGTTTACAGAAGAGATGCTTTCAAAAGATATTCAAAAATTGAAAATATATTTTTATTTTTCAAAAAAATATTCAAAAATTGAAATTACATTCTTGTTTTTCAAAACTTGTTTAAAACAATTAAAATTAAAAACTCCTTTTGTTTTCAAAACCCATGAGTTAAACATACCTCTACAATGATACTTGTTTGACTATGAGAAACTCCTTCATATGAGAGAAGGTAATTCTTCAATTGACATTATGATGTTAAGTATCTCAAATGTCCATAAGTACGATGGATGATTCACATGTTGTTGCATATGATATCTATCTTTAGAACACATCTATCAAGCATGCGGGTTGTTCAGCTCAGATTCCAAGGACATTCTTCACAGAACTAAGAATTCTTCTTCAACTAAGAATCCTCTGTCGATTAAGGATACACCCAATAACTCTAAACTCACCTCCCCTTCTTTCTTCGAGTAAATGAGATCAAGGGAAGGTAAGATCAATAAGTCTCCATTTCATTTGATTTATTTCTTTGAGACTTATCTTAAATTATTATTGTGTATCTATGCTTTTCTGGAGCTTCTTTAAGCTCATAAGTGTTGTTAATTATTTGCTGAAAGTTCTCTAGGCAGGAACACAGATACATATAGATCGCAAAGCAACTCTTATCACTCTCTACTAGTAGATTCTTTGAATCCACTCACTCGTAAAGACTGATGCTTGGATCTTTGACAAATCCCTTCCAGTCTTCACATCTTTCTTCTTCAACCTGCAATATACCTAATCTTCTGAGTTCAGGTGTTTTATCTGAACAAGATTGTAAGTTTATCTCTATTGTGATTAGCATATACTCTAAGGTTTATAGCCTTGTTTGATATGTTCGCATTCATATCTACTGTGTCGTCCTTTCACAAAAATTTTCAGATATAATGCTTAAGTAATGTTTTATCATACTATGTGCTTCATATTTAATCATTCTATTAGTATGATATACTTTACTTATTAGTTTTGATACTTAAGTGTCAGATTAATTGTTTGTTTCTCTGACCTGTGCTTATCCTTCTCAATATTAAAACTATGACTTCAGAGTCTCTCTCTCTCTCTCTCTCTCTCTCTCTCTCTCTCCCTCTAATTGGCAGCACTTCATAAGCTTAGTTATATGTGCTGACTTATAGGAGTTCTTACCTTAGTAGACAAATAGTCATTTCTTCGGGTATCTTAGTGCTATTTCTACAAAGGTTGAGGTTCAACTTATCGAAACTGACTTATTTCGAATAAGTTCAAGACTATTCCACAGATTCTCAGTAAGGTCCAAATTTTCTAAAAATGTTGTTTTGTCAAATCAAAAACCTTTTGTCTTTTCAAAACAGTGACTTACCGAATCTCGAACGATAAACCTACTCCCTAGTCACCATGCTTGACTTTATTAGAGTGGTTGAAAAGACGTTCCTATTAATTGATCTATTCAATGAACCATCCTTTCGTCTTGCCTCAGTGAGCATAAATAGAAACCTTCATTCTTCGTCTTGATCACACTCACAAACTACTTCGAAACACTATGATAAACCCTGATACAATCATTTTCTAAAAAATGTTACTTAGCACAAATCATAGATTCCGATAAAGTCTTTCTCTCAACAACTTGGTACAATTCTCTTTACCTTTTGAAAGTTGTTTGGTTTGTTTTGAGAAATCCTTTAGCCAGAAAATTTACTTTAACAACCTTTTAGCATGCCCCTCCTAGATCTCTTTGACCATGCTCACGTTTGGGTGCTTTGTATTGATATAAGGCAGTTATTTGCACTTTTATCCAAACGTGATTCTCCTTGTTAAGTTGTCCTTCCAACTTCCTTGGAGAAGTGCTATCACAGCCGCCGACACTCAAAAAGTAGACGCTGCTTGTGAAGGGCACCTTGGCTGAATAGGACTTGCTAATGGGGAGAAGAAGAAGAGCCTCGCTCTTTTCTATGACTCAAGTCCATGCGAACTTTAGATGATTTTCTGAAGTTGAGTTCTCTTTCATCCCAGAAAAGTCTCAATGATCAGAAGGCATCGACCATCTTGATCTTATTTAGATTGTCTTGCTGTCTTTCTTGTGAGCAGTGCTTTCTAGACATTGTTCTTAATAGAAAAAACTTTGTAACAATTTACATTCAAAAATGTATCAGTGTTTAGAATATAAGTTTCATTAGTAGCTAAGTCTTTGGAAGTTGTTTTGTTCTTGTAAACAGTTGGTCTTTGTTGTATTGTTTCCTATCCTTTTAGATCTACTTGATTACTAGTTCAATCAACTTTACTTCATGACTATCTGTTTTTGATTCTTATTCCTTATTAGCATGAACTTCTATGTTGTAATTATGGATTTCTATACATGTGCTTAAAATCACAATTCTTTTGCTCTAAATTCATAGTTTTAAAATAAACTTTGCTGATAACCCAACAGCAAAATCAATCCTAAAAAATTAGTACTACTTCTTCGATATATAGACAGTATTCTTAAAAAGATTACACCAGGAACCAAAAACGTTTTAGATTTTGAGCAAACAGATCATTTATATCTCATAAATAATCTAAAAATGTTTTTTCCAAATATTGTTTTACTCTTGTACTTTAATTTATTGAGTCTGTAAATAGCAATATGTGACTACACATAAGCCATCGCTTGTAAGGGTAGCATAGGATATGCCTTAAGATAAAATGATCATTCATTATAGGCATGTTATTACTATATATGATCTAAAATATTGCTCAAGTGCTTTATGTATATGTCAATTGAGCAATGGTTCCAAGCAAATATGAGGAGATTGTTGGAATATGCCTGCTGAATCAATGTTTATTTATTTGCATATTCCAGAACACCTTAATTTACTTATTCCCATTAGGGATGTAAATAGGAACCACGGAACCGAACCGAACCAAACAAAATTTTGATTGTTGGAGAACTATTATTTCTTCAATTGTTTGTGTTTATTTTAGAATTTGTATTGTTTTCCTTATGATAATTTGTTGTTAGTTGGTTATTTCGTAATTTTGAGGTTAATTCCAAATTAAAATCTTATTTTTATTGTTATTTTTAATGTTGGTTAATTTGATTAAAAATAGTTTATATAAACCTCAAAACCGAACAAAACCAAACCGAGTGGTTCGGTTCGGTTTTGAGATTTTTGGAACCAATAGGGGCGATTCGGTTTGTAGTTTTGATATAAACCAAACCAAACCGAACCACTTACACCCCTAGTCCATATTACTGCATGTTCTAACAAATGACTAAAAGGGTTGCGTACAGATTAGTGTGGCAACTTGTTGGATATTGCATATGTCTTAGATTAGGCGAGTCCGAGTCTTAGTCCTACTCTTACATAATGACCTCAACAGACCAGTTACTCAGTACACTAGCACCAGCAGACTTGCTTAGGGTGATAGCTCTTTCAAAGATATCATACCAACAGACTTGCTACGAGTTGGTAGTTCCCTTCTCAACTATGTTGACCAGCATACCTATCTACTGCAAAACTAAATCTTTAAAGGAATATTAAACCAGTAGACCTTCGATCCATCTTGGGCTATACGTGCAAACTTCAGTGGAATTATTGCAGACGTTCAGAAACGACAAAATCCTCAAGCTTCTCATACAAAGTCAACTTTCAGAAGCAGCTTGACAGCTCTCAGACCTGCAAGATCTAGTTGGATTTTATTCAATAGATATTCCTCTTAACAGTTGGTTTTCAAGTTCAAATGTATCTACTTTATTGTAAAATCGAATGTTAATGTACTATTCCACCAGACATGCTCAAAATATATTTATCCTACAGTATATAAGATTTATTCTTATCCGGTGAAACCTCTCTAACGGATACAAGATCATTCGAAGGTAGTCTCAACGGATCTATTGATCTTCATCTATAAAAGAAACATCTTCATCCTTCTTCATGATATAAACTAAAAAAGGAGAGCTAATAGATGCTATAGAGATAATGTGATAGCGCGAGAACAAGAAAGATTTCAACATCTTCGTTCAAGCAATCTCATAAATCACTATGGAATACTCAGACATTTGGAAAACACTTTCTGCGGATTGCAAGGAAGAAAAGTAAGAAAAGAAAAATAGTGATCTGCTAAACTACAAAGATGTAGAACAATGTCTTGGTCAAGAAACCCCTTTCTTGATTTGAGTTCTTTGAATCCCTTCAAAGAACTCAGTCTCTACAGTAACTCAGAAATCCAATCCTTTGATAGAGATCAAGCATTCCAGATTCCGTTGAAGAGAGATCTCTAAGGAAGATGAAGAATTGTCTGTCTGCATCGCATTCATATCATTAGACTTGTATTCTATTGCAAGGGCTGTTGATCGTGCCATTATAGGTCATCATGAAGAGTCAAGTGATCAGTACTCAGTTGCTCAAATATTGATTATTTGAGCAACCCATAAAATTGTCTTCTCATGTCTAATCTACTTGACTCCACCTATTCCTGACTTATTCTATAATCTCTGAAAGACGAGTTCTTGATTGGGGAAGGAATACATGAGAAGAAATTAGATTATTAAGTTAGAGAGTCTTAGTTGATGTAATAAGCATCTATTCTGTAACTCATATGTCATGCATTTGAAGAAAAGTTAAGTATGTTGTTCTTCTAAACATTAATTTTGTGTACATTTGCTTAAACCTTCTAAAGATATATGTGTATTATATGAACTTTTTCGCTGCCAAACCTTTGTTTAGCATACAGTTTATCTACAATCTGTTAGCAGAGTTCATTACTCAGCTCGGAACAAGTCTGCTGATCAGTACTACCAGCAGACCTATATCTCCTTCAGATTGACTTAACACAAAAAAGACATTTCACCTAAATATTTAAATAAATGATGAGATAAATTTTAAAGTGATAATATAAGTTATTTACCGCCTCTCG
Source organism: Codonopsis lanceolata (assembly GCA_013146195.2). Classification (NCBI taxonomy): domain Eukaryota; kingdom Viridiplantae; phylum Streptophyta; class Magnoliopsida; order Asterales; family Campanulaceae; genus Codonopsis; species Codonopsis lanceolata. Next base: position 139,031,571 of record CM028380.1, read on the forward strand.
CCTATTTGATCATATGCATGTGACCTACATCCCTTCTTGCAGAACAACCCAAAATCCTTGGTTTCTTGCAAGTAACAAGAGATTCTCCTTTTTGCAAGATGCCTAAAATAAATACCATACTTTGAAAAACAAAGGTAAGAAAATAAAAAATAAAAATTGATATTTAAACTTTAGAAAACGCGACTCGTTGCCAAAGACAAACTAACAAAAAGGAGTAGTACTAATTTTTTTTAGGGAGTATAAACTAGTATTACTATTTCTTTCAGCTTTAATTTTTCCTTTTTTATGGATTAGCACAATTCCTATTATAAATGTTCTCGATTTTGTTTAAATTAATAATCAATTATATAATAATAAAAATTCAAAAGTTAAATGTAACAAATAATATATTTGTAAAAATAATCAATTTAAAAATTATTTATGACACTTATGAATTCTTAAAAAAGCGACAGGTGGTATGATTTATAGGGTTTTATTTATTTTGTTGGTGTGTGTATGGGGACGGGGGTGAAGGAGGTATAATTTTTCGTGTGCGATAATGTGTACATATGATATATTGACCCCTGGGGAGGTGTAATTAATAAGCTAAAAGTATATATAGATTGGGTAAATAAATCTCTAGTGAGACCGTTTTATAGGCTTTTATTTGTAATATAGAGGTCCATTTTCTCACAACTCAACCCCCAATACATGGTAGATCAGGTAAGGAGATCTGTTTTACAAAAAATATATATCCATAAGACCGTCTTACATAATTTTTTGTAATTTAGATATATGTGTATATATATAATATATAAAAAGCCAAAAGAAATGAAAGGAAAAGAAGAATGAAAAGGGAAGGAAGGGCTTTAATTTTCGTAAATGATTCTTCTTCTACTTCTGCTAGTACAAAAGGAGGAACCCTATTCGGTTCTTCCCCATATTCTTCTCTATCCTTGTCCTCCTCCTCCTCCTCCTCCCGCATTTCTTTTGTTTCTATTTTCTTTTTTGAATCTGTGCGTGTGTGTGTGCACGTAAATATTGTCCATATTTTTGTTTGATCGGGTAGCTATAGGGTGGCCGAGAGATTATACATATATAGATAAATATATATACATAAATATAATTAGAAAGGGATAGAGAATCATGTTCCATAATTCTTCAAAAATGTCGACAAAGGCTTCTCCAACTATGAATTCACATCATCCTCACCATCATCATCATCATCATCATCAACATCAACATCATCATGAAAGGCCTAACATCAACAATGTTATGTGCGGTGGTGGTGGCAATATTACTACAACAAGTGGTGGAGGTACCAGCACGGTCCAAGCAGCAGGAGGTGGTGGTGGTGGTGGTGGATCAGAATCGGGAGGCCTTGTCCTCACCACAGATCCAAAACCACGACTTCGCTGGACGGTGGAGCTCCATGAGCGATTTGTGGACGCTGTCACTCAGCTTGGCGGCCCTGACAGTAGGACTTACTTAATTTTTCATTGTTCTATTTCTATTCCCTAGCTACCTACATATATGATATATATATACTCTGCAGTCTGCATGCACGAATTAACTCTCCATCCACTAGTATATAATCTATTTATGCATCTCATCAAGTAACAAAGTACGAATCTAGTGGAGTATTTGTTTTCCTATATGTGTAATTATTAATTCTATCAAGAAACAAGAATACTACTTATTAATTGCTCTGAATTTTGATTAATTATATATATAAGTGATTTGGTCGATCCGGGTTCATTCATTTAAGTGGGAATAATGCAGAGGCTACACCGAAGACAATCATGAGAGTCATGGGAGTCAAGGGTCTTACCCTTTACCATCTCAAGAGTCACCTTCAGGTATATATTCATATTCTTTAATTAATTTCGTTCCAAAATATATTTAATATTTATCTACTTAGCTAGAACTAACATTTACACTTTAAATTTCCAGCTGCAATCTTCTTCTTTTACTTTTGTTTTGTTTTTCCATCAAATTAAAACTTTAATTAGCAACAACACTTAATCTGCAGGCTTCCTAGCTTTTTCCCTTTTCACTTTTGTTTTTTTTCTTTTCTTTTGTTAATTCTTCTTGTTGGTGTGGGTTTGTGATTAGAAATTCAGGCTGGGAAAGCAACCTCACAAGGAATTCAACGATCACTCCTTAAAAGATGGTGAGAGAGGTTCGTTAGTATGTCATGCACACACACACATGCATATATATTCGTCTAAATCCACTTACTGAAAATAGATCATTATAAAATAAGTCTAAACTCCAATATTTAGATTATATTTAATAATGTTCAACTTTTACTTTGAGAATTGAAAATCAAAAAATGTCATTGTTATGGTTAATTGGATAAATAATTTCAGAATCTCTCTGCATTTTTCTTTACCTTGGTTTGTATTTAGATTTCTGCAATAACTCTTCATTTCATATCTTTCTTGAATCAAGTTAATTAAATGTAACAACAATATTTGTTATATTGTAAATAATGTTGAATGAACGTTGTTAACTTCTAAAATCAATATAAATAATAGGAAATCTATTCACAATCACTTCTTTTTCATAATAAAGAACAATAGTCTCCAAAATGCACCCTTATTCATATTAGTGAAACAGATCAATCCAAACAAGCTGCAATGAGTAATTGATCTGATTAGTACAAGTTTACAATAATATATTTCCATTTAAGCGGTTCTCCTTAATTTATTATTTTAATTGTGTTTTTCCTCTTCATTTTACTTATCACTTATGTATAGTTCAGTGAATAAGATATCTAACGTGCGTTTAACGCACGAGTACAAAAACTAGTTTTAAATTATCACCAACTTAACCATCCAAAGACTCGAACATTAAAGTTCGCTCGAGCTTGTAATATCATTTGTTATATACAAATTACTCCCTACTGCATGCTCTATTTTGAAACGTTTCACTTAAATAGTCCGCCTTAAAAAAAAGTATGGCGATAATATCGAATGATACTCATATATATCTCTTAATAATTAGACTTTTTAAACCTTTTAGGTGAAACGAGGAATCACATTCATAAGTATTAATTTAGCAGCCTAATTATTTCTTCAAATTCAAGTCATTAATATTTCTTTACTTCTTTAGTGGAGTAATTATTATAAACAATTACTAGAGTGGATTATATTCTGCTAATGTTCAGTACTGGACACTTGAAAATATATATAGATGAGAGAGACCTGAATATTCGTCCAATGAGATGTCGTCGACGATGGTACGTAGCTGTTGGCGCCGGAGAAGAAGAGGAGTCATTACTCATCTCATCGAAAAAGTTTGGGCATGATTTTGGGGAAAATATCACCTGCGATGGAGATAGAGAGCTTGAGAGAGAAAGTCGGGGGAGAGAAAGACTTGGAAGAGATGAGAAATTCATTCGTTGTTGCTTGGGTTACAATTGCAAGGAGAAAAACATTAATTATTATTTTTTGTTATTATTAATTATGATTTTTAGTTAGGTTAAATTTAAGTAAGGTTGAGGTAGTAGGTTAATAATGAATATGGACCCACTAATGTCATGTCAGTTGCCACGTCATTTGATATGTTATTTTGAGTGCTATTAGAGTGACACTAACATTACTCTCCATAAAAATATATTGAATGAAACGAGGCATGCATGGGTTAGTGATTATCAGTTCTCAATGCATTAACATTCTGTATGAATTAAGCTTGTAATAAATTACTATAAATATTGGCTGCAGCGGCAACATCGGCTTTAGAGCTGCAAAGAAGTAGCAGTGCATCCTCTTCTGGAATGATGAGTGGCCGCAGTATGAATGAGTATGTTCTTCTATATATAATTAATAATAACTAAATCGTCTATATATACACCAAGTTTGACATCTCTTATGCAATTAGAATGCAGATAGAGGTACAGAGAAGGCTGCACGAACAACTAGAGGTAATTAATTATAATTATTTAATCATGATTATTGATTAATATGGAGGCCGGATTAATTATTTATTTGGGGTGGGCGGGGTGCAGGTACAGAGACACCTGCAATTGAGGATAGAAGCACAAGGGAAATACATGCAAACAATACTAGAGAAAGCTTGTCAAACCCTTGCCGGCGGAGATCATCAACCAAACAACAACACTAACATGGCGGCAACCAATTCTTCTGGTGGCTATGACACTAATAAGTCATCCGGGGCCATGCTCGGTATTACTATTGGGAACATGAATAGTCAAGGGGGAGGGCTAGACATTAATAATATTTCGTCTATGAATTCAACATCGTCATCATCAGGAGCATCAATGAAGGAATATGGGGGTTCTCTCATGAATTTTCCATCCCTCCAAGACTTAAATCTCTATGGCGGAGCTGCAGGTACACACTACACGTACGTACCTATATAGTTAATTTATAATAGGATAGTAGCTAGTAAATAATTAACGTATATACGTATGCAGGTGGTAGCGGGAAGAGCCCCTTAATGATGTGGTCTGAAGATGATCAGGATCAACTCAATCTGCAAGGGAGAGCAGCATGCAGCACTCAAGATGACAACAACGAGGAGGACGATGATACTCGTAGACATCATCATCTGCCTTTACCTCTACCTCTACCTCTTCCTCTTCCTCACCTACTACTATCCACGGGTTCTGGAGACGACAACATTAATATTAGCAGTACTAGTACTGTAGTTGATTCCGACAATATTTATGAAACAAAGCCTCTCATGCACCATGCTGCTATGGTTTCTACCTCCTCCAAACAGCTGGACAGATCATCATCCACCTCTCCAGCACCAAGGCCAACACTACTTTCTAATATTTCCACTAGTACCGATAACAACAACATGATGTTGATGATGAGGACGTCCATGCCACCTCCCCCACCAGCAAGCGGACGAGGACGAGGCTCTCCCTTCTCAGCCGTCTGATCCAATTAATATCTATACTACTTATCGATATGATTCACTCTCTTATAATCATGCATCTCCCGTCATTAACCTCTACTTTTTTTCTTTTTTTTCTTTTTTGTAACTTCCTAGCTAGAGATCATTTACCATATATATGTTGTCACTTAATTTCTGTAATTCATACATATATTCATGCTAACTAGCTTATGTTTACAAATTTTTGGTATTCAATGCTTCACTTTGACTTTCATCATCATTCGATCATCAGTCATCACTACCAGCTAGCTGGATCCAAAATCTCTTCAATTGATCTACTCCATAATATATTCCTGAAAAAGGTTATAGTGAAATACTTGCATAAGAACTAAATTGTCTTTCATTACAAAGTTTGAACGCATGTAATAGGCCAAAATATCATTAAGGAAGTTTTCAATGGTTCAATGCATTAACATTCTGTATGAATTTGAACCATCGCTCTTAAAAAAATCAAGCAGCTGTATATATTGATATAATATGTAATTTTTAAAAAAATTCCGTGTGTATGTGGGTCATATTTAAAATAAGAAGAAAAAGGTATGATGAAATTCGGGCCGGTCCATTGTACATAGTTTTCGATTGCTAAAGTATCCTATGTATTTTTAATCGGAAAAAAATACTTTTGGGGTAAAAAGACTACGACAATCTTAACGAATCAGAAGTGCGCTACGAATCACTTACTTAGTGCCTTGCGATGCATCAATATTTGGATTGTGAGGCATGATTTTGATGAATGATTATATGTATCAATTTGTGTTCGCGATGCATGATTCCAACTTGTGTAACATAGCGATGCATGGCGATTAAAATTCGAAAGATTAAAAAAAAATTAGAAGGAAGAATGGATATAATTTGGAATCAAAGCAAAAGGCCGAATCAAAGTGAGGATGTTACATTTGTAGACTATTGGCTTGGATGAAAGGATGGACAGAAGGACTGGGACATGTGTCAGGATTCACGAATAAGTAATCCACTAAATCCGCCTATCAATTCCCCCTATTCCTTGGACGACGTCTTCCAGGAAAAGTGATTTTTGATTCACAATTATCTCCATTACACGTTAATTGTCAAAAGAAATCGAAATGATAAGGAAATTAAAAATTACATGTCAGAGATATGATTTAGGAAGAAACCGGATATTTTAATTTAATTAGAAAATTATAAAAGTGTTTTTATCTGGGATAATTAATTATTTCTCCCATAATTTATGCACGATATCTCTTTTGATTCAATCATTATCATTATAAAAAAATAATAATAAATAAACTTCATGTTTAGATTAGGTGAACATTCCATGTATTGCAATTTGCAAACATTAATTAAGGGAGAAGGTACTAGAAGTAGGGAGGGAATAAATGAAAAGGACGAAAGTAATTATGTATATAAATACAATTAATTAAATTAATGATGAGTCTGAGTCTGAGTCTGTATGGCATCAAAGATATCAGAAGGAGGGATAAAGGAGTGAAAGGAGAGGCCAGGGACGTTGAACACGATATCGTCTATCCTCCATACTTCTTCCAATGTCGTCCTACTGCACGTGTCTTGCATTGACGATTCAGATTCTCCAAAACGGAACACAGTCGCAACCGTCCTCCCTTGATGTGCAATCATCAAACCATCCACGTTTCTATAGTCTCCGATGCTGCTTCCAATGGTGGTCTCCCAGTAAACAGATCCTCCTCCTCCTGGCACCCTCACCCGGGTGAGTTGAGAATCCTCCATGTAGATGAGAAGCCCACTCTTCTGGCTGAAGTAACCATACAAGACGTGCCTTATCACTTCTGCCCACCCCTCATTTCTCTCCATCACCTCTGATCGCTCCGCAGCTACTTTCAACACAAAGCAATCTTCTTCTCCAATTCGCTTCTCTCCTAACCACTCTGCTTTTGCAAACACCCTCCCCGTTCTCTTCGGATCCAGTCCCTGCCATTACCACTAGTTATTACTTATTACTCCATCCCTTCTACCACTCAACTCTCAAATACACATAGTTTTGAAAAACATCACCTTAATTTAATTGGAAGATATCCCAATAATAAATATTACTCCCATATATGCTTTTTGGAATCTTTGGATTAATTCAAATTCTAATTATTATTATTAGACCTTATACAAATCCATATCCCAAAGTATTCATCCCATTTACATCAAATATGACCAAAATTCAATCAATTCACATCCTTAGTTACCATAAATTGAATAAAACAAGGTTTGTTGGGACTTCCTACCTCATTTTAATTTTGGGAAAAATACCAAAAAGTCTCACACAAAAAATCTCATATCTAAAAAGTCTCAAAAATTATTCTTCTATCTAAAAACTCTCAAAGTTAAACCGAAAAATTCACTTAACGCTTCTTCTAACATCGTTAGAGCATGAGGTTTTATTTGAAAGGAAACTTATTTTTAACTTCAATGATTTTAATGATTCAACATTTTAGATAAAATTAATAACTATAATAATAATAATAATAATAATAAAATTTATTATTATTATTATTTTTTTTAACAAATAATATTATCATTATTATCACTACTATGACTACTACTATTACCATCACAATTTCATAAAATTGTAAAGGTTAACTTTTTAAATGTTAGTATGAAAATATTAATTTTAGATTTTATAGATCGAATAGTTGTTTTGAGATCATTGGGAAAGAAACTCTTAAATAGACTTTTGGTATTTAATACCGATAATGTTAATGAAAATAATAATATTACTATTCTAATAATAGTATTATTGTTATAATAATAATTGTAGTAATAATAAAAAAAATACTCAATACGATTCTTATCATAAATTAAAAGAAAAATAATTTTAATCCAAATGAAAGCTTTTAACGTAATGGTGTTTATAGATATGTTAAGTTTTAGACTTTTTGGATTTAAAATTCTGATTTTAGGACTTTAGATACAAATTTCTTTTTTGAGATTTTTTGAATAGAAATATTTTTTGATGGAACCTTTTAGTATTTTTCCCTATAATTTATCAATTCACAAGGCAACCGTAGCAGGCCAACTCTGAGGATGATGCTACATGACATCACTCTTCCGACCGTTTTTCACTGTGTTTTTTATTCTTTAAATTGTTTGTTACTCGATTGTCTTGAAATTATTGTTATCCTTTTTATTTTTTATCTGTTTCAAAATAATTATCTTGTTTGTAACTATTTTTTTAGATGGCATTCATACCCTTACTTTTTTATTACTTCAATTATGGACCACATGCTCATAGATTTAAAAATATATTATGTATTATATAAATATTAATAAGGGTTAATGACACTATTGGTCCCTTGACTATAAATCGTTTTCAGTAATGGTCCCTTAAGAATTTTTTTGCCAAATTTGGATCCTAAAACTTTCGAATTTTCACACAGTCAATCCTTTTGATAGATGTCGTTGGAAAAATCTCATTAAGTATCACATACATTTGTGTGAAGGCCAAATTGAAAATTTTCACACAAACTATTTTTTTTGTGAGGGCTAAATTGAAAATTTCTCCTCCCCCACCCCCAAATATGATTTATACTCATGTTTGTATTTATCATCACATGAATATCTAGCTTGATTTGCACTCAGAATATTTCTAACTTGATTTCATCATGTACATGAATATCTCTTAGCTGTTTCAAGAATATCTTTCCTTCGGGAAAAATGACTTTCGATGTGATCATAGATTCAAATAATGACCGAGTTTGGCTCAAGGGGCTAGAAGGCATCTCATTTCGAAGGCCTATTTTGTAAGAAAAGAATAGAGAAGTATTGAGAGATGCTACTAGCAAAGAAGAGGAATAACTTTGGGGATTTTCTTACAATTTTGGTGCGAGGTAGTGGCAGTCCTTCGACAATTCTCATCCTGGAGATGACTCCGAAGCTAGGGTGGGACATGGTGGAGGCAAGGCCGGCCATGGGGGAGGGCGATAAGGACGACCGCCTAGGGTCCCTAATTTTTAGGGGCCTAAATTTGTAGAAATTGCCTTATGTATGTATGTATGTATGTATATATATATGTATATATATATATATATATATATATATATATATATATATATATATATATATATATATATATATATATATATAATGTTAAAAATACTTGCAACTGCTTGATTGTTGTAGTGGTAAGTTGCGTGTGGGATATTTTGGAGACCACATGTTTGAATCATTGCGGGGCAATGAAATTTTTATTAATTTTGGTTTGTGAATTACTTTCAAAGATATATATTATATAAAGTATTTTAAAATTCATGATAGACTAGTTGTCCCAATTGATATTATACTGGTTATTGACTGAGATGAGATGAGATCAGAGGTCCAATCCCTATGCTAGACATTTTATTTTATTGTTAAATTTTTATTGTAAAATCTCTATAGAGGGCCGTTTTATTTTATTTTTTTCACGATGGGCCTCCAAAAGTTTAGGGTCTGCCTTGGGTGGAGGGCAAGATTAGGAGATTCGTTCAATCTTTTTGTCCAAATCAAGTCAAAACTTACAGAGATGCGACAGATCTCCTTAGCTTGTGTGAGAATTGGGGTGGGAAGCAGGATTTTTATAGTCCCAACTTGGCTAGAGACTGTTGCGTTGTGTTTGCCATGACGGATTCAGGGTGGAGATGGTAGATCGGAATCTCAGCAATTGGAAAATTGCGAAAGACAAATGTATGTGTGACGGTGTGAGTAAAGACGAGGGTACTTACAGCAATTGGAAAATTTTGTTGTCTCTATTTTTTTTTTAATCTTGGGTTTTGTGAGTTTGGAACGTCTCTAGGAAAGACGACCTCGGCTCAACCAACGTGGCTAGCAGAACCGGACAACTTTCCCTAAATGAAATCCGTTAAAGCCTGATGAGAAAGACGATGACCCTACATAGCCACGACAAAGGGCCTAAAATGTAGCCGAGTGGTAAAAGGAGGGGGACATAAGATGCTGGAGGCATGCAGCGTGGGTTCGATACTTGGTGGAAGCACTTTGCTTTCTTCTGAGGTTGGACCTTGTATGTGTTATCAGTTGCAATGTTCTCAAACCCCAGTATCATTTCTGCACATCTCGCGATTTTCTGGTAGTAGCAATGAGGGACCGGAACTACTACCCCAGTGATTCAACCCGTTAAAAAAAAAAAAAAAAAAAAGGGCCTAAAATGATGTCACTGGACAGAATGAAAGAGAGTTTGAAATTGCGGCCGGAGACATGTGGGAGAGGATACACCTACTACAAATTCCGTCACTGCAAATGATTCGGAAAAAAAGAAAGGCTTTTCAGACTCAAAACAGTCTCACATATTTTTAAAAAATTTGTTGGGTTTTCCAAAAAAAATTGGAAAATAAGGTCTTGTGGCCATTTTTTAAACTCTAAGGATTCGATTGTACATTTTGATATAAGTTAAAGTTTGAAAAAAAAAATGTATTTTAGCCTTTACTAAATGCACATGAGATTTTTAATAAAATTTTTCCAACGACATCCATCAAAAAGACTGACGATGTGAAAATTTGAATGTTTTAGGATCCAATTTTGACAAAAAAAATTTAAGGGACCATTAATGAAAACGGTCCATAGTCGAGGGACCAATAGTGTCATTAACCCTATTAATAATCAATTCATCTGTTTTTTCTTAATACGTATCTCAGATCAAAAATGTCAATAATTTTGGGACGGAAGGAGTGTTTTTTCTCTCACATTAGTTTTGTTCTTATTATTTCAGGTGTCTATTTTAAGAAGTTTGATATTTAAGGGTTATAATCTTATTATTAAAATTATCATAATTAAAAAAACATGGCCAAAATATATTAGACATATATGGATTATAAAGTTTTAATGGATTATAGGGGTTGCTACATATACTCCCTCCGTCTCAAACAAATAGTTCATTATTCTATTTTGGGATATTTTACTTAAATAGTACACTTTCAAAAACTAAGGAATAAAATTGTTATTTTATTACTAATTGACTATTAAAAGTGACATTTTGTTACAGAGTTTGACTTTCAAACGAGAACTCTTTGTCCGAAACGAATAAAGTATTTTTTAACATAAATTTTTAAATGAATGATTTAAAATAAAATAGATGACTTTTTGTACAGAACACACAAATATTTATTTTTCTCTAACTTTCTTTGTATTATTAAATTTTAGAGTACAAACAAAAAAGTAAATAAATTCAACAAAAACAATATGATTAGAGAAGATTCTTCTATTATAAGATAAAAGATATATATCTACTTATCATTAAAAAAAAAAAAAAGATAAAGGGATCTACATCTCTTAGACAAACTGCTTGAAGCCATGCAAAAAAAGAACTAATAGACATTAATCATAACACCACTGATGATAAATTTTGGGTTACTAAAAACAATTTCATAAAATTAGTGTATATTTAATAAGGATATTAATATTAAAATATAATTTTTTGTATGTATTCATAAATTATTTTCCGTAATATTTTTCGTGTGTTTCTCAAACACCAGAAAATGTGTTCCGACATATATTTAAAAGATTTACCAAACACCTGAAAATGAAACATTTTCATTTTTCAAAAGTTATTTTCCGAAAATCATTTTTCGGAAACAACAACAAATAAATTGCTATTAATATTATTACTAGAGTTAAGCATATCATTGGTCCCTTGACTTTGGATCATTTTCAGTATTAGTCCCTTAATATATATTTTTGTCAAAATTGGGTCAAAAAAGTTTCAAACTTTCACACCGTCAATTCTTTCAATGAATATTGTTGGAGAAATCTCGTTAAATAACAAAGATATTTGTGTAATGGCTAAATTAAAAATTTTCACACCTAATTTTTCTTTTTTTCAATTTGCAATCGAGTCATGTGGTATGGAAAAAGACCAAATAGACCAAATGAGCTTTTTCCCAAATTCGTTGCAAATTATTTTAGGGGCTTTTTGAATACGAGAGTAGTGTGGACAATTATATCATATGGAAGGAAGGAAGGGGTAGTACTTTCTTCTTGTGAATTGAGAGAGAGACCTACTTTCTTCTATAAAGAATAGTCCCTCCGTCATCGTTATTTGTGCATGTGGGTGGAACAAGTTTATCTTTTTAACTTTGTTCTTTGTCGGTCCATATTCCTAAGTAGACTAGTGCTTTATTGTGTCATCGTTACTTTATTTATGTCTTGTGTGCGACGAAAGTACCTAGTTTTTCACATGCTCCGTCCTCCTAAATTAATAATGTATTCCGTTGGTATCACACAAATTATGCAATTTAATAGTTTCTTTTCTTAGACAATACTTTTATAATTTTACAATTTTATAATTATTTTTTTAATATTTTAATTATGATTTATGTACATAAAGACTTTAAAGTAAATTATAAACTACATCAATATTAATAATTAAATTATTATTTTTTTGAATGGTATGATACATCAAACAAGACAATAAATTTAAAACAAATTGTGTATTGTGTATTGTTAAAATAATGCGTGTATAATCTATATATATATATATATATATATATATATATATATATATATATATAAAGCCTAGGTAATCTAAAAATAGTAATTTGTCGCAAAAATTTGCATCCCTAAAATAGTAACCCTTATTTATTACAAATATTTAATAAATCCTATAATATAATATAAATTCAAATACTTATAACTCCTTGAAACTAGCGCCTAGGAACTAGAACCACTGCATTCATTGCTTTGTTATCCAAACACAACATTTTATACATACAACCGTTAATTTTCTATTGTTGCCAAATAAACTTCAAAAAAATCATGAATGACTTTGCGTAAAAAATTTCACTGAAGTGAATCACAAATACTCACAATTAATTATAACTGAATGACTAATCTGTATATATATATATATATATTTTTTTTTTATTTTTTTTATTTATGAATTTTTTTGTCTACTTCTCCAAGATTAAAAATTATTAAAACAAATAATTTCAATGAAATCACAAAAACTCACAACTCATTATAACCAAATGAAATATATGAATATTTTTTTTGTCTATTTCATCGGATCAAAGTTCTTAAAAGAAATATTATGAGCAAAATTACAAATACTCATTATTGATATTAAATATATGACTGACCAACAAAAATATATAGATTTGAAATTTTGTTGTTCATTTCATCATATTCAAAATTTAAAAAACATCAAACGTTCATCTAAAACACGAATGTACATGATTAATTATAAATGACTGACAAATCTAAAAAATATATCAATTTGAAATAAATAAAATTAAAAAAATACTTCAAGTAACAAGAACTATATAATTGTAAATAACAAAATGAAACAAAGAATATTGCAACATAATTTTTCCTCTAACAAAGAGGAAATGTTTCGTAAGTGCAAAGTTACCTCTCTTTTAAAAAAATGAACCGATCATTTAATCATGAACGAATTGATTTCCCGTTGTATTCGAAAAGTAATCATATATACTCTAAAACGATGTCGTTTTAATATTCGTGAGTGGGGCGAAATAACAAAGTCAAGAGATTAAATTTGTCTTTTTAATTGTTATTGATTATTGATATTGAAATGAGCCATAAACAGACTTAAATCAGTACAAATAGAATTATTTGAGTCAATTTTCAATTAATCATCTTCAATTAAATTTGTTTAGAGTAAGTTTTGTCATTCAATTAATTTGTGTCGGGTTATGAATATGTCAGATCCATTTATATTTTTTGTCTTTTAAAGGTTTGAAAAGAATAAGGTGAAAATTGGATCGGTCTCTTTTGACAGATATTTAACCGCTGTCCACTGTGCTTTTTTAATCAGAAAAAACATTTTTGATGTGAAAGGACGAGTATACCTTTAATGAATCGGACACACTTGCGATAAACATCAGTTCATACATTGTCATGCATGATTCAAAATTGTATAATTGTTATTCTCATTCCATAGTAGTGCATTGCGATTTTAAATCGATACATCACGTTCAAACTGATCTATTTCCAATTAATAGCGATGCATTGTGATTCTAAATTGATGCATTTACAAATCCAAATCGACGTATCGCTACTGAAAATCGATACACTGCGATACACATTTTTTTATTTTCATTTTAATTATTTATTTAATTTTCATAAATTGCAATTATTCCAAATTATTTATGTTATTATTGTTAATCAACTGACACGTATATTTCTTTATTTTCATAATAATTTTTAATCAAATGAATCAAATTATATTTTTCTATTCATTGAAATAATCTCTTCTTTTAGTTTTGTTTTTTGTTTTCATTTTGGTTGATTATAATTTAACTGAGTAGAATTTGATTGAAAAATATATATGTCCGTGCGTTTAACGTACGTGTATAAAACTAGTTAATATTATAAGGTGACTAGTGTTTATTTATTTATTTTCATAAAAGTGGTTGAAAAAATAAATTTCAAAAAAATACTAATGATCAGAAATATTTAATGATAAAATAATGGATTATTAAAACTTGGGAGAAGGGATGAATAAACATGAAATTAATATTATGTTAAATATTTGAGATTAATAAGGTTAGTGGATGAAAAAGTAAACCTAACCTGAATGATGCGACGTAATGGCCGTTGGGGACCTTTAGCGGCGTGAGTACCGAGCCAAGGAGTATGACGCCACACAATGTTGCCGTCGCTGCCAGCTAGCACCTTATTCCCACCAACAACCAACTCCAACGACCACATTCCAGGGGTCATCTCCCAAAGTACGAAGCAACCCACCTCGGGCTTGGCTCCATGTACACCTCCTCCACTCTTCTTCTTCAATGTCCCTCCCTTCCCCGGAGCCATCTCTGTTTCGCAGCATCTCATTTTCACCGTTCCCGTCGTGTACATATTCTTCTTCTTCTTAATATCTTCCTCTTGTGATCGGAATTGTCTCGATAAATTTAAGCACCCTGTTGCTGCCAAGTATTGATGTATTATGTAATCTGCTGTTGATCTTTCCTGCCAACAAATTTTTTATTATAATTTATAAATATAGTTGTAATTAATCATTACGTACTACTTCTAGACTTCTAGTATATATGTTACATTTATTCATTGAAGTTGAATATAATTGAATCAATTTCTACATTATATATAATGAATTTGAATGATAGAGTATAAAGTATAGTAATACCAAACAAATTAAATGAAAAAGGCGGGCGGCGACGGGCGATCTACTTAGGACTTACAATGGGTATGTCTTTGATGTGTGGAAGATCAGTGGGGGTGTTGGAGATGTCTATTGGAATTGGAATCGGGGCGAGTGGGCAAGCCAACACGCCCAGCAACAACCTCATATCTTGCCTCTTCGCTTCTGCTTCTGCTGTGTTACTATATCTATATCTATAATCATAAGTATCATCATCGTCGGAGGCGTAGTTGTTACTATTCCTGCTATCGCATTCGTACAACAACGGCGACACTGACACCACCGCAGCACCAGAATTAGAACTAAGACGATATTGATTGTTCCTCTGCACTCGGAACCATTCCCGAATCACTTCCCATGACCTCTCCTTTTGATTACCATCACCACAACGCTGCTGTTCCATTTCCGTTCCTTGGGGATCTGGATCCACATCCGGGTGCGGTTGCGGCCCTTCCATTAAGGGGGTCAATGGCATCAGTATCTGCTCCTCACACCACCTCTGCTTCGTCCACCTTCTACTTTGAGTGCATTCCATATTTTTCCTTAATTTTTAGACCGTTTCTTCTTTTGAGATTAGTTAATCATCAAATCAACGCGCATGAATGATAAAACTTGAAGCTCCGGAAGAGACATGGGTTAGGGGAAAAAGGGGCAGTAGGGGTGGTGGAAGGAATTCTGGCTTAAATGGGCGAAAGGGAAAGGCAAAGGTTCGCGCTATTGTGACCCCGTCCCTCTAGGTTGACCCCCTAAAATTTAAATTTTTTATTTACCCCTATCCAAGTTAACCCTCTTTCCCACCCCCTCACCGTCTCCTCCCTCTTCCCCTTCACACCGCCTCTTCCCTCCTCCCTCCCCCCACAATCTACAGTTTCTTCCCTCCCCTTCCATCACCATCTCCTCCCCCACTCCCATCACAATATACTCACCCCCCTTCATAGCCTCATCCCTCCCCCCCCCCCTCACACCTCTATTCTTCCCTGTTTCTCCCTTTAAAAAAATAATAATTTAATTACAGATTTGTTCGGTCCTGGCCGACCGAACAACCTTAAATTGTTCGGTCATGGGTGACTGAACAGCCTTGTGGCCGAATAACACAAGGTTGTTCGATCACCAATGACCAAACAATTCAAAGTTGTTCGATCACCAATGACAAAACATAACAAGTTTGTTCAGTCGACCAAGGCCAAACAAACCTGTAATTTATTTTTTTATTTTTTTAAAAAGAGGGAAAATGGAGATGTGAGGGGGAAGGAATAATGCTATGACGCGGGGGGTGAATATACTGTGATGGGGGAGGAGATGGGGGAGGGAGGAGGTAGTGAGGTAGAGGAGAGGGAGGAGGCGATTGGGGGGGGGGAGGAGGGAAGAGGCAGTGAGGTAGGGGAGAGGGAGGGGTGTGAGGGCAGTCAACTTGAATACGAGAGGGTAAAATAGGAACTTTAGGTTTTGGGAGGGGAGGGGGTTTGGGGGAAGGAGAGATCTTAATAGCGCGACCCAAAGGTAAATCCCTCGTGTTATATATCTAGCCAACGACAACATACATACATGGGCATAGGAGCCAAAATGAACTACTTTTGAATTATAACCAGAAAATTATCTTTTTGATCATTGTATTATTTACAGGTAACTGATTTAACCAATCGTTTTACAAATATCCCAAAATAAATCAATGTACTCAATAATTGGATATAACGTAGTCCTGGCCGTTAATGTCCTATCCGCTTTTGTAATGAAACTGTTAATATGGACTAACTGAGAAATTTTATTAGGAACATTCTCGTACATTTTCGTTGAAAATACAAAAATAAAAAATAAAAACAAAAAATAATGGATGGTCATCATCTTGTCCTTAGTCAAATCCCCCGCCAACATAGTCTAACACCACTGCCACATTCAAAGATGATGACAAATCTTTACAGATAGACTGATTACTCTGTGCTTCCTTCTTTACGAAGAGAAATTCATTACAGTACTTTTTTACTTGTGATTATCAAATCAAAGCTGCCGATCTTTTCCTTCAGCGTTTGAAATTGGGATTTTATTTTATTTTTCGCAATTCTTGAAAATGGGTTCGTCAGATCGATTGTTTTAACAGGCAAAGAACTGTTCATGAGATTCTTGGTGGAGGATTTGGTAAGTTTTTATTTTATTCCCCAATTTATTGTTTGGGTTCACACTCATACACATTTCTGATCATGGGTTTTAGATTTCTATTTCTGGTAATGGATCAATATGTCATTTTGGTTGTTTCAGAGCTTGATTCTTTGTATCAGATTAAAAATTGGGATTTTTGATTGTCAACATCAAGTTTTAGGCTAAGGCTCTCAAGTAATCTGGAAACCTCAACGTTTAAACTCCTCATGCCATCACAATTCCCGCCACCGCTTCCATCGTCGTTGACACCATTCATTGATGCCTTACAAGCAGCTCTCCTAGTCCTCAAATTCCACGGCCTCGCACCACTGTCAGTCTCAGCCAGCGAAGGCGTTATCTCCCCTTCCTCTTCTTAATTTCTTCTCCAAACCTTCTCTCAAAATAGTGTTTCATCTTATCCGCCTTACTATGAAGACCGAACATTAACTTATCTCTAAAAGCCTCGATTCTATCGTCTCCTTTCCTAATTTTCGTATCAAAATCTCAGTTTCAAATCAATTTCAAGATAAATTTTTTTGGGGATGTTAAGCCTAATGGAGATATCAATTTCCGGGAGTCAAGGACGTCTTTGGATTGAACGCCGTTGGAAGGGTCGATTCGGGGGTTTCACCAGTGCTTCCATCATATTTGAATCTGGTGGTGGTGTTAGACAATGTCGGTGGGGGATTTGACAAGACTGGCAGAAGTTGATGAACATCCATCATTTTTTGTTTTTATTTTTGTATTTTCAACAAAGATGTACGAGAATATCCCTCATAAAATCCCTCAGTTAGTCCACATTAACAGTTTCGTTACAAAAGCGGATGAGACATTAAAGACAAGGACCACATCACACCTAATTATTGAGTACATTTATCTATTTTGAGATATTGTAAATTGACTGATCAAATCAGTTATCTGCGATAATATGATGATCAAAAATATAATTTTCTCAATTATTATAGGTCGGTCCACTTTTTAAGAAATCCTATTTGTTATAAAAATATCAGTAGATTATTTTCTCGGCTCAATTCGTATCTTAATTTTTTTTATTCAAATTAGGTTCCGATTTTCTTTAGATTTTATTCGGCCCTCGTTAAAATAATGAATAAATATAATATCAATGCATTTTTGCTCGATCAAAGGTCGAATAGACATGAAAAATTTTGTTCTTAATTAACACACCATAAATGACAATGTTAGCTACATATTATAGTGCGTATAAGAATGTTTATATAGTAGAAGATCGACATAAGTAATTTTTATATGTATATTATTACAATATTTTTATACCAAATCACATCAGGTTGTTAATTGATCAGAGCACCTTAGTTCAAATCTGATTTATTAAGCTATCAGATTATCAGATTCGGATCACAATCAGATTGAAAAACTCAATCTATATCCTAAAAATAATATCAGATTGGATTCTGATCAAAATCTGATTCATTTACAGAGTTAGACTCCAGGGACACGTAAGATCCTCGTACCTTTATTCTTCATTCTTCTTCTATCTCGTTTATATTGGCTACCTTACAAAAAGCTCGTTATTATTTTTAAATATATTATCATTTGTACTCTTATTTAGTGATATTAAATATTTACAAGAAACCAAGTAATGAAGTAAATACTTAATTTGTCTAAGAATATGTTAAGAAACTATTGTAGTTAGTAAATGACTAGTACTCTTGTCCGTGCCAATGGCACGGCGCTAGTTTGAGAATTTATCAATAAATGAAGAAGATATTGTGGAATAATTTTGTCCATTATTTCTACATACACATGACATAAAAAAATTCAAACACATTCTTTTAACCAAATTTTCTGTTTTATCTACAAAACTCGAATCCTCCCACATATTATTATATAAAATCTAACAGGCGAACGAAGATGCATTTTGATCAAAATTAATCAATCCTAAAAGCTAAAAAAAATGGCAATTGAATCATTAGAAACCAATACATATGCCCCAACAAACGAAACCACAACAATGAGAAGATGTGTAGTATTCTATAAAAATAAACTTGTGCTCGTGTCGATGGCACGGTGCCAGTATGAGTATGATCTATGTATGAATCGAGCATGATGAAAATAAATTAATATATCCTTAATGTAAAGTACATACCAACCCAACACATGTTAATTGAAATAAACTTAAAAATGAAATCTTCGCAAACAAAAACCACAAAATAAATTGAATAAGACAGAGTGAACAAACAAAATACTATTTTGAAATCAAAATCACAAAGATTTCAGACCAATAAGGTAACTTAAACACAACTTTAAAGAAAATAAAGAAATTAATTAAAATATAAATATTCAAAATTAAAAAAGTTGATTACCAAACTTAGAAACAAATTTTTTTTAAGACAAAAAATAAACTGATTTAGTTAATTACGATAACAATAAAAAAAATACAAATATTTAAAATTAAAAAAATTAATTACAAAATTTACGAACAATTTTTTTTATAAACAAAATAAATCTAAACCAGACATAAATTAAATTGAGATTTAGTTGATTACGATAGCAATCAATTAAGAAACTACAACTAAATATTTGTAAAACCATAAAGGTCATTTTATTATTAATGAACTACTAAAAATATTATTTTCTTAAAAAATTTGACTTTTAAACGGGGCCTAT
Source organism: Codonopsis lanceolata (assembly GCA_013146195.2). NCBI lineage: Eukaryota > Viridiplantae > Streptophyta > Magnoliopsida > Asterales > Campanulaceae > Codonopsis > Codonopsis lanceolata. The sequence goes on from CM028380.1 coordinate 139,051,369, forward strand.
TTGCCCTGAACGAAGGGATTAATTAATAATTTGCATACGAAATTACAGGCCAGAAAAACGGGTCGGACAAAAATTAAATTGATTAAGTTAATTATGATAGCAATCAAAAGAAAAAAATAAATATATCAAATTACAAAACTTACGATTTTTTTTAAAAAAATTATTTGTATGCGAAATTACTGGTCGGAAAAAAATTAAATTGATTAAGTTAATTACGATAACATTAAAAAGAAAAAAAATACAAATACAAATTTTCGCAACCATAAAACTGTAAAAACCTTAAAATATTAACTGTAAAACTGTAATATCTAATTTTCGCAGTAAAAGAGTGAATATCTTAAAGAGGAGAGAGAAAGAGATAGAGAAGGAGTGAGAGATAAAAAGATTATGGAGATAAAATAGGGATAGAAAAAAACGTGATAAAAACGGTTGAGATTGCGAGATTAAATCCTGACCAGTAATTGTGTTTGATAATTCTATCGGTATAAGGAAACCCAAAAGAAGATGTTACCCAAATAAATGACAGTCGTAGGATGATAGTAAAAAAAATTAAATCCTGACCTTTGAATAGCCTTAGTCAATTACCTAGCTTCTTTATAATATAGATGGACGTGTATTATATTATTTATTGGGTATTATTCTGAATTAAACTAGTTTTTGAGATTTTTGTTGTCTTGTATGTGTGTTAGTGTTGTGTCATAGTTTCAGGAACTTTGGGAATAAATAAGCCACTTTGGAAGACTTTGAGGCTGCATAGGATACTTGATGGGTCAAAGTGAAAATCTTAGGAAATTGAAGGTTGAAACTGAAAATCTTAGTGACTTAGGGCAGCCGTGAGTTATGCGTATTGTGTTGCGCGCGAGTGCTGTGGGCCTCTTTGATGCCCTTTATTTTCATGTACCCTTTTTCCCCTTGATTTGTACATTAAATTAAAATGTTATAAATATGACCTTTTAGTTAGAGGGAGAGGGAGATACAACTTGTATAATTTGTTTTTATTTAGAAGATTTTTCAAGAACGATGACTTGGAAGTAACTTTATATCCGGATATAAAGTCATACTGATTCATGACCGTGTTAAGGCACCATTTATGCTAATTGTTCTTTGTATGCTATGAATTGATCCTCTTAAGATAACATTTAGTTAATTATATTTTTATATGCTATGAATTTCAAAGTGTCCCAATCTTAACATGTGTGAACCAACTTTACCGCTTTGTTAATTATATTATTTTATTGACTTTTAGAGTTTAGTTTAGTTAATTTGAAATCATTGCTTTTATTTATTGTTATGTTTTGGTAGAATAGTTAAATTTAATTGAATTAAAACTCACGTCTCTTAATCAAAATACTAACTTCCTATTTTACTCATCCTTCTTATAAGCATACCCCACTCATTCCCTTCATGTGCCTTCCCCTTACCCCATTTTTTTCTTCCGAGTTCCAACCCAACCACCACCACCCCCACCCTCACTGCCTCCTCACCGTTCTCCCTCTCATTTCTCACGCTAGACTGGATCTGTCAATCTATCTCTCGACCCCATCTCCCAGATTCGGCTGTGCCCCTTCTTCCATCGCCGACCTCTTCAGCTTCGATGTCATCTCTTCCAGCCGGTCTGAGCCTACTCCAATAATCTTCAATTGAGCCACTCTAAGCCAGCCCCACTTCCGCCTTCTTCGACGAATCTCCATTACTGGCAAACAACACCAGTGAGCTCGCTCCAGCCCATCTCCAGCCATAAAAAATAACCCATCATCTTCTTTCGCTCTCTCTATCTCTCTTTCTGAATTCGACCACACTACCCCCTCATATCCACCTTAGATGTCGGCCTTTAACCACATCACCCACCATAGCCGCCATCCCTCCTGGTCCAGTCGGCCTCCTTCATCTTTTCCGGGTCATCTTCGTCTCCATGGTTTCAATTTCGTCTCCCCAATTCGGCAAAGGGAAGGAGGGATGAGTGAGAGGGAAAAAGGAAGGGAAGAGAGGGAGAACCCTGAGGAGACAGTGAGGGTGGTGGCGGCTGGGTCAAAACTCGAAAGAAGAAAAAAAGGGTAGGGGAACGCACATGAAGGGAATGAGGGTGGGGGTATGCTTATAAGAAGGATTGGTAAAATAGGAAGTGAGTATTTTTAGGAGGTACACTCATATGATGGGTGGTTTGAATAGCGCCACTTTTTTTTTAATATTGGATTGCATTTTAAAGCAATCCATGTGGAGACTTTTGCCTTGCGAATGCATCTGGTTTATATGGCGTCTGCAGCTACGGCTGCTGCCTTCCACGTCCGATGGGAGGTCGGTCCAATTAGGGGCGATAGAGGCAAAGATTTGGAGAAACCTAAAACTGGAAAGTAAAGTGACTGGACACGGTGGTTGATGAGCCCAAGATTTCTACGAATTTTTCCTCGAATTTTCTTTTATTTGAGTTATTATGCCTTGAAAATATTATTATTTGTGTATTTGTTCTTCAATATAGGTTTCCATGCATACTCGAGCATTTATATGGTGTTTAGCACAAAGTTCAAGGCAATTCATGGCTTTAAAGTTGAGCTGTAAGTTATTCGGTCAAAATCCGTTAAGTTCGTCAAGTGTTCCAAGGCAAAACATGGCTAATGGGGCTAACAGAGGACTAAACTGCATAGCAAGGAAGGAAACCGGCGCTCAGTCCAGAATATCCGGGGGCACCGGAGTAACTTTGGAAACTTTAAGGATTCACGATGCCAACTCTCAAACTTCCTCCACTTTTGCGTTGTCGAGCTGTAAGCCGACCACGTCACTCCTTCCACCAGCCCAGCTGACCTGCGGTCTCCGTTATTGGATCCAAGCTACCCGACCCAATTCTGATCCCCCTGCCCGCCATTAAGCCCACTCCCTCACTCATTCCAGCTCGTTTCTTCCATGAAGCTCGTTTTTTCCATGGAGCAGCCCGCGATCCCTCTGGGACCGCCTGGTTCGCCTATGCCCAACCGTGCCCCATCTTCCATTTACCTTCCCATTTCAACCCCTAATTCTCAATTGTGCTGCCCAAATGCCCTTGCCTTCTTGTGCACTCCAAAACCCTACTCTTTTAATCTCCCAGCAGCGCTAATTTATTATTTTTATCAAGCCCCATACGGGCTCTAAACGGGGCACCAACCTTTCTTCAATCCCATTTTCCTCCATGCCTCCATTGTTTGATCACCTTTGAAGGTTTGGAACATCATTTCAAGAGCTAAGGGTGCATCTACAAAGATTTCAATCCCAGATTCGCGATTCTTCGGCTTAATTCTTCCAACTCATATTTTGAGATATTTATTGTATTTTATTGGGTTAATTAATTTTGTAATTGTTGAATTGGTTTGTGCTTAATTTGGTTATGGAATACAATTATTTTTCTTTGTCAAATGTAGTGATTTAATTTAATCTCTCTTTATTTAATACGCATTCATGTTTGGTTATTATTTTGTGGGTTTAATGCTTTTAATTAATTGACCATTAATTAAATGATTTTTAGAAATACCTAGGATCCACGAGAGCTATCTTTGTATTTCAGATCAATCAATTTAATAGTTGGTGTTTTTTGTGACACTCACCGATAGCCATTGTGAGACTTGTTTAGACACGCGATCGAATCACCTTAGCCATTCGTGAGGTCGGGGAGGTTTGGATTGACTATAAGATGCGAGAGTCCGTAGTTAACCAATCTTGTTTGTCTCGGCTACCGACATGATTTGTAGAAAAATAGAGAGAATTTCTTTTTTGCAAAGTATTACCCATGTGCTTGGTTATTATTGTGTGTTCTTCATACTTTTGATGACGTATCAAACCATTAGATGATACTAGAATTTTGGAATAAGATGCGAGAGCCCGTCCTATTAATTCCGAAAATCACAATAATTGTTTGCGTTACGTGAGAACGAGAGGAGATCGTGCGTAGATAGTCACTGAGTGCTTGTTTTGACATGCGGCTATTTTATCATATGTTATAAGATGCGAGATCCCGCAGCTAGGAGTTGTAACTAGATTTGATATACATTGCGAGAGCTCGTAGTGAATATTATAGTACGTCCGACAACTAAGACTTGAGTTAAAGAAAAATAAAAAGATGATTAATTTAAACATCGGCTAGACTAGAAATATTGCACTCTAATATTTTTATTTTTATTTGTTGTTACCAAACCACCTCCGCAGTAGAGTAAATTTAATTGTTTTCTTAGATTGTTTGTATTTTTAGTTTTTAATACATTTTCTTTTCGTTCAAATATAATTAGTTAGTCTAATTTTGATACTTAATTAGAGTGAGAATTACGTACATTCTCTTTAGAATCGATAAGTCGTACATATGTACACTTTATTACTTGATACAACCGAATATTCTTGCCTAAATTACGTTTTTATGCACATCAGTGGTCAGTTCAATTCACGACAACAACCCTCCACCTCATAGTACATGTGGGCCGTGTAGCCATGGCTTGAGTCGTGACTTATTTCTTGTCCTCGACCTACATACATCTTGTTAGGACGAACTAACTTGAAGTTTTTCTTTTCGGTCGTGACTCATGATTTTTTGGCGTCATTATACCCCAAATTTTCCCGCCATTTGTGCCCTTGAATGGAAATATCTTTTTTACCCCTCACGTGCCATTGCTCTTGCTATTTGACGGGACAAATGAAACGACCGTCTGGATTAGGGGGCAAACCGGTAAAAATGGAAGCTTATGGTATGATTTTGATAGAAAACATATAGTTTGGGTGGTACGGATTGGGTGGCAAGTGGCAACTTTCGGGTAATTTGTATTTTGGCCGAAAACTAACGAGTCACCATGTCGGTAATCCAGCAGAGGTTAGAGTGGTAAGAGTAATCGATCGATTGATCGATCGGGAAACAAGAGAGTCGAATTGGGAAGGGAGGGAGAGAGAGAGAGACAGATGTCGATACTATGGGAGAAGAGTGAGGCATGGAGGTGGCTAGTGGGGAAGACAAGGGACTCGAGGCCATTCTTCTTTGCTTTCGCGACGGTGTGCGGTGTCATCCCTGGTGTTATAGGTTACGCCGTTATGCAGTTCACTAATTCCGGCAACCCCCAGCTCGAATCCCAACTCCGCAACAAAGCTCGCCCCGATTCCCTCGTAAGCTCCCCCAATTTTTATTTTGTTTTCTCAGCCTCGTATCAAGTTTAATTCTATCACCGTTGTTTGATTATTCCATCATCATTTCAATAATCTCGATCTACACCTTCATCGTCACATACCTTATTTGTTTTCATCCACTTTTTGTTTTTACTCCATCCCAATTTGTTATTTGAATGTGCCAACTCATTTTAAACATGAATCCCCTGAAAATCCCCTTAAATGCTAGGTAGTGGTGAGAAATTAGCAGGAATTCTTGCTACTTGTCGGCGACCGAATTCTCTTGCGGCACAACATTTGTTGATGCTGTGAACTGTTAAGAACTAGAATTAAAAAGAGAGAGAATTAGAGAAATTAGAGAGAGACTTGAAGCAATTTACTTCATTATTAATATATACCTATTTTAATTCACCATTAAGACTATTTATAGTAGTCTTATTAACTAGAACACAAGAAAGTGGCGGAAGTGGAAGTAACCGTATCATTCCTTCCCCTTTAATTATCCTTGTCCGCAAGAATAAAGATTAAAGACCGGAGTCATCTTCGGGCATGGGCCGGTCGGCACTAAAGATGAAGAGAGTAGCACGGGCCAACTGGGTGGCATCGGTAATCATGTCTCCGACGTAATTTGCATGTCTGGTGCACTCAATGTGACCATAGGGGCGGCTAGCAGTCTTGTAATCGATAGCGGTGGTCTTAATGGTAATACATCCGGAGGACGATAGAAGAAATAAACATTGAGGAGAGGGAATAGGAAGGAATCCAACCACTCGGGCTTCAATGAATTTCAGTAATTTGAGGTTGGTGTATACCGGGGCTTTGCAGGCAGTCATGATGGTGGTGGCGGTGTCGGTGTGAGAGAAGGGGTTAAGAGATGATAATGGAGGTGAGGTTCGCAAGTCTTGCAACTCAGTTAACACTGTTTGCAAGGTTGCATTGATTCGGATGAAAGTAGATTCATGTTGAGCCAATGTTTCGTAAACGTCTTTACAAAACTCCGCATTTGACTTTCGATTGGTGTACATCGAACCAGAAACCGGCTCTGATACCAATGTTAAGAACTAGAATTAAAGAGAGAGAATTAGAGAAATTAGAGAGAGACTTGGAACAATTTACTTCATTATTAATATATCTATATATTAATTCACCATTAAGACTATTTATAGTAGCCTTGTTAACTAGAATACAAGAAAGTGGGGGAAGTGGGGAAGTAGAAGTAACCGTATCATGAACACGTGAGAGAGTGACGTAAGTAGCTTGAAGATAACAAGCTATCATAGGTTAACAGGCTTCAGGCTTTGTTCAGCAACTATAACCGGCCGGCCAGACATTAAGTTGGTTGATACTGTGATTGGAAGAGAAATTTTATGGATTGGGGAGAAAGCTACACTGCCACTAGGATTGCACTATTAAATTAAACTTCCTTTTGTGAGAAGATTTGGACGAATTCGTTTGAGTGAAACCTGTTGGTGAGTGTGTATATTGGTTTAGATTATTATGGCCATGTAGGAAAATTTAGTGTTGGGTATGAAATGGTGTTTATGGACATGCCTTTGGAGATGTGAATAATGTCGGAGAGTCTATCTTTGGGTTTTTCTGTTCTAGTGCTAGCAAATACATGCTTTAAAAGAGGGAAGACCACGTAATAACCTTCGGAGGTGGACTGTTTAGGAATAAGATGGGCCTTTCTTATAGATACTCAAGGGGTACATCGACTCTATGTAAATGCAATAGGTAATTGCGGGATCACAATATTATATATATATATATATATATATATATATATATAAATAGGGACGGCATCCTGCTAGGATTTATTGAAATAAAGAAAGATATAAACTTGAGGGGGACAACCAGCCTTGCCCTTATATATGGGAGGATGGAGGAGCCAAACCTCGAAAAAGAGAAACAAATCAAGAGAAAATTAAGAAATTCTAACATAGAGAGTGTTACAGGAATCTAGCAGAATGAGACCACGATTAGCGCGAGGGATATCTGAAGAAGAGTGGAAGGCCATGTCTTAATGAGAGTCACAGGCTAGATTAGCCAGGCTATCATCAACCTTGTTGTCTTCACGAAAGCAATGAATAAACTTGAATCGCCCAGCAGCTTGAAACCGAAGAATATCATGGATAAAATAGGAATGAACCCAAGGAAAATTGTGACCTCTCGTTAAACAATCAAAGATCACTTTAGAGTTAGTTTCAATGATTGCATCATAATAATCATGATCATGGAGCCATTTCACGCCAATATAGAGAGCTCTAACTTCAGTAGACATATTTGAGCAAATATCAAAGAAGTGGGAGAAGGCAAAAATACAATGTCCCCAAGAGTCACGAACAAGACCTCCACCACCACTCAAACCAGGGTTACCACGGCTAGCTCCATCTGTATTAAGTTTGACACAACCCGAGGGAGGTTTAGACCAAGAAACCTGATGAATCGATATCTGTTTCCTCCAACCATACGAGATAGAAGGGTTGTTAAGATCAGAAATGTGATAGTTGGCCGCAAGCAGGATAGTCTTGAAGTCCGAAATAATGTTGTTAATAACCATGGAGACAGGGACCCAATTATTATCATAAACAGCATTGTTGCGAAATTTCCAAAGATGCCAAAGAATGATAGACGGGAGCAGGATGAAAGGAATGGCCTTACCATGAAACCACCACGTGAAGCACCTTTGTTGAATCGAATCTGACTGAACCGGGACCTCAAAGAGACTATGGAAGTGCAACCAAACTGTTGAGGCAGTTTTATTAGAGAGGAAAACATGCTCAAAAGTCTCCATATAACCTTGATCACAGCAAGAACACTTGGAAGCTAAGGAAATGCCTTTACAACGGAGGCACCTCGTCAAGAGGAAGTTTGTGAATGAACAAACGCCATATGAAGACACTAATATGCCTTGGCAAAGCCTTGTGCCAGATAAAGCTAGAAGACAACAAAGTGGGCAGAGGCGACCTGATCAATGAGAAAGCGTAAGAAAGGGTGAATTTGCCGGAGGAAGAGGCAGACCAATAAGGGAGATCATCAGAGTCATTCAGTGATATAAGCTGATTTTTAATCTTAAGCAAAGCTGCCGAAGGCAACGCTGCCAGATCAATGTTGAGCAGATCCTTGACCGTATAACTATTACAACCCAAGGGATTTTCAATGTGAGAATCAAAGATCCAATTGTGAAACCAAGGAGAGCACAGGCCGTTTCCAATTACCCAGAAAATATTAGAATCAGCAATGTTGCGAGCCTTGATCATATGTTTCCAAGCATGTGAACGTTTAAAAGCAACTTGAGCAATTTGGGAAGGATGGCGATTGGAGCAGTAACGGGCTTTCAAGAAAATGGACCAAAGATTAGAAATGGTACGAAACCTCCACCAAAGTTTAATGCTGTAGGCTTTAATGAGATCAGTCATAGAATGCACACCGAGACCCCCTTCAGCAACAGGCCGACAACAAGATTCCAAGCGATCAGTGACTTTTATTTTTTCCTTCCAGTTGACCCCAAAAAAATTAGAGCATAACTTGTCAATTAAAGAGCTAACCGAAGCCGGGGGCTCAATAGAAGCAATCAGGTAGCTAGAGATGGAGTGGAACACATGATTGATGAGGGTAATGCGACCAGCAGTGGAAGTAGCCGTGTAAAAAGAGCTCTTGGAGCTGTTGATAAGCTGACCTGAATATTCTTCATAATCTTTAATGACTTTCTTATGATGAAGAATGGAATTTTTGCTGCCATTACAGAAGATGATGATGTCATCGGCAAAAGCGAGATGGGATATAATAGGACAGCCACTGACAGTGGAATAAATGGAGGAGGAAACTGGTTGCTGAAGTTGGTTAAGTCTTCAACTAAAATAATCTGCCGAAATGATGAATAGACTCGGAGAGAGAGGATCACCTTGGCGGAGGCCACGAGAAGAAGAAAAATATCCAGTAGAGGCCCCATTAATAAGGACAGAGAACGAGTTATCAGAAGTGAGACACCATATAAGGTCAATGAAGACCTCGTGGAAGCCAAACTTGCGCAGCACATTTGTGAGGAACACCCAAGAGACGCGGTCGAAAGCCTTAGCCATGTCGAGTTTAAGAACAACGTTAGAACCTGGAACCTTCTTCCCCAAAAAACACATCATCTCTTGAGCAAGTAAGATATTATCCTGGATGGTACGCCCTTTGGTAAAAGCACTTTGGTTTCCCGAGATAATGTGGGGCAAAATAGAAGCAAGCCGAGAAGAGAGAACTTTGGAAATAACCTTGGTGCAAAAATTACACAAGCTGATCGGCCTAAGGTCTTTAAAGGACGAGGGATTGTCAACTTTAGGGATAGCCACTATAAGAGTGCTAGACCAGGCCCTCGGGAGAGAAAATCCAGAAAAAAACTCGAGAATTGCTTTGCAAAAGTTCTCGCCAATAATATCCCAGCAGGCAGAATAAAACTTGCCAGAGAAGCCGTCAGGACCCGCAGCGCTGTCTCCGCTCAAATCATTGACAGCCTTTTTAATCTCGGAAGTAGGAGGAGGAGAAGTAAGCTGAGAATTCCAGTCTTCAGAGATAATGCGGGGGATAACATCCAAAGAGGGGGTGGTATTAGAGATGCCCTCAGATTGCAGTTGTTCCGTGAAATACTTAACAGCCCTTTGCTTGATAGCTTGATCTGAGTCAAGAAGGTTACCCTCCATATCATGAATAGAGTTGATAAACAAACGCCAATGGTTTTGTTTAACAGAGGCATGAAAGAGTTTAGAATTGCCTTGACCTTACTTGAGCCATTTAATCTTAGATTTCTGCTTCCATTAATTCTCTTCCCGTTGAAGATGAGAACGAAGGTTGGCTTGAGCAGCCATAAGGTTCTCACGATTAGAGGGAGAGGCTTCAAAAAATAATTCCTTTTCCAGAACCTCTTCTTCGGCTTTATGGAGGTTGTCAAATATGTTACCAAAAACAGTAGTATTCCATTCTTTCAAGGCTGCTTTGACATTTTTAAGTTTGTGAGAGAACCAAGACATAGGGCGGCCAGCTTCAAATTTGCTCCAATCATTAGAAACCACATCTTTAAAAGTAGCATGATTAATCCAAACGTTGAGAAAACGAAAAGCAGGACCCCGAGAAGCATGGCAAGAAATGGAAGTGAGAAGAGGAGAGTGATCGGAGCAAGTACGGTTGAGGTGTTGCACAGTGGTATTTTGAAACTAGTCCAACCAATCTGAATTGCATAAGACTATCAATGCGTTCATGAATAGTAGCAGATCCCTCACGCTTGTTCCACCAAGTATAGTCACTTCCAGAATAGCCCAAATCGGACAGACCAGTCACAGATAAGCAGGCGTGGAAGTCCAGAGCACCAATACGATCCCAACCCACACCACCAGATTTTTCATTAGGGTGGAGGATGATGTTGAAGTCTCCTCCAACTAACCATGGAACATTCTGAAAAGAGGAACAAATATGGATTAAGTCGTCCCAAAGATCCTTTATTTCGTCCAAAGTACATTTAGCATAGACACAAGAAAGGAGAACTTGTGAAGGCCACGCGAAGTGCTGGATTTGGAGGGTAACTTGCTGCATAGAGTTATTAACTGGCAAGTAAATGAAGATTTAACAAAAATCCAAATTGATCTAGAGAAATTGGAAGCAGAAAACCTGAAATTCAAGCGGCGGTTAATGAGGTTAACTTTTTTCATATCCAGCATCGGTTCAAAAACTGCAATCACTGAGATGTTGTGAAGTCTGACAAGCTGCTTTAGACGGCTAACGGAAGGCTCATTACCTATACCGCGTATGTTCCAGAAAAGGATTTTGATATCCGTAAAAACAATTAAAAGGAAGTACCATCAGATGGCTTGGAAGCCTGAGATCTAGTGAGCCTGTCCGTAGGAGGGATAGGAGGTTTCTGCTTGATTTTAATATGGAGTTGGGAAGTCTCCAAGTTTAGAGCATTCAGGGAGGTATTGTCAACATCTTCACTTTCCAAAATGTCCAGAACAGCAAACCTATTGGGGGAAACATGTACGGCATAAGGGGACGTATTGTTCTCAAGGCAAGGAGCAGCCTCACTATTGATGGCAGTAGGATCATTCTCAACATCAGGAGAATGTGATGGATCTCCCTGAACATTATCTGAATGAATGCCGATATCACTTGAGACATTAAGATTTTCCACAATAAAAAGATCAGGATCTTTGTGAGAGTCTGTTTCAGAATCCTTAACAATTTCTTTACCTTTTAGAGAGGTGTGATCGAAATTAGGGTTTGCATGAGCACTACCAGTTTGCATGCCATAATCATTGGGCGTCATTTTGGGGGTCCATCGTTGGCGAGGAGGATTAGGCTGGTGACTAGGTTGGGGGTTGGGCTTGGGGGATCTCAGCGCCTATAAGATCAGGAGATTTAATCTTGCAATTGAGTTCATGGTGGCCTTGACGAAGACAGTGGGTGCAGTAAGCAGGCTTGTTTTCAGCCTCTATGGGCTGCCTGAAACTAGGGTATACGTTGCCACAATCTACCCATGTACGAGTAGGGCAAGGTTGGAGCAAATCAATCTCAACGCAAATACGGGCAACACTTGGTCTAGTTTAGTTGATGGTAGGTTGATCGAGCATGAGGGGCTTACCAAACAAGGAGGCCAGGCAAGGAAAACCAAACCGGAACAATAGAGCTCTCTACATCTGGCCGAAAGGTTGGAGACCACTTGAAAACACGCATAGGATACCTACCAAGGTACCATTGGTCCTTAATCCACAGCCTTTGGAAGTCTTCATTGTTGCTAACTTGGATGAGAACGTGCTTAGAGTCCAGATGGCCAATTGTAAACGCAGCTTTAAGGCCTATGGTGTTGAAGTACTTGCGAGTAGCATCCATGGAGGGTCTGCTATGGGAGAATTTACCTATTAAGGCAAAACGGAATGGAGCAGCTAGGGACTCTATAAGTTCTGGTGAGAGCTTAAGCGAAGGCTCACCTTTATAAGATGATGGCGGGATTGTGATAAAAAGGAGTAGAGGAAGGAGTGGAGGAGCAAAGGGCTGCTGCAAAGGACTTAGGAATAGGGTTGAGAGGAGGGTCAGGCGGTGCCGGAGGGACTTCAGCCATAGCCGCCAAGAAGAAAAAAACCCTAAAGGAAAAGGCTCAAAATCGCACCTTCAGTGTGTGAAACAGTGTGTTTTTTGTGGAATAAGACCTTATAGATTTATATCACAGTATTATATACTCTGTATAATTTTAAAGAAACAAACAAAAGAAAAAAAAGTCGAGCATCAAGAACTAAGTGGATAAGTGATTAGGTTTGTTTAAGGAGTACATGTAAAAAGAAGCAACTTGCAATCAGTTCATGGCACAATCTAAGTGTTTTTCCTACTTTAGCCTCACTAATTGATCACATGTGAAGTACATTATCACTTAATAGAGCCTTCAGTGATGGTGGCTGGGAGGACCTTCGATGAACAAGATTTGCTTACTTTGACCACTCAGATCTCCGAGTAGAGGGACTAATTTCATAAACAGTCAAAGCATAAGGACGATTGATGCACTTAACCTTAATCGAGAGATTTGTGATTTGGGGAGTGATGTTAACGCAAGGAAGAAAAAGTCATGTTTGGTAAATCTTATAGGTGCATGCTCGTTAAGTTTATGATACAATAAAAAACATGCTTATAAAGTGAGTTTAGTCAAAATCAGAATGCAAAGATGGATATGTGGTAAAAGTTTTCAAAAGATCAACTTGAAATGAACATATTCTAACTACAATGAAATGAGAGAAAATAGATTGAGATTTGGTCGCATACAATGTAGATGGGTAATTGAACCCGTCAGGGATTTATTAAAATGAACAACCATATTAGAGGTAGGGGAAACCCAAAATTGACGTGGACAACAATTATTAGGAAATATAGGAAGGAGGTGGCTTAAATGGTGATCGTGCTTTAGACCAAACAAAATAGTGAAAAATATCTTATAGTTGAACCTAAGTAATTGGCCATGTTAGGAATAATAATTGGGTAATAAGTGTATTAGGCCTTGGTTATGGTAAGTGTAAATACCTATTTATTGTCATAAATCATTATATGATACAATTTTAACCCCCCTCCCTCCTAGTATTCCAGCTGTATGGTATTAGAGCAAATACACACCATGTGAGGCAAACCCGCCACTAATTAGGAAGGAAAACCACCACCACTCGCGTCGATACCATGCACAACTTGTGTAAATACAAAAACAAGTCTTTTTGAGTTCTTGAGTAATGGAGGCTGATGAGGATTCAAGGCTAGGATTTTGTTCGGACTAGTAAGGCAAGTCGAGGGATACCTGTCCCATCATTAGTAGACCACTGACATGGGTTGCGAACCAAAGTTTTGAAGTCGTGCGCCATCCTTGCCGATGCATGAAGTGATGTTCTCAACAGCTCTTTTCATTGTTAGTCTTAGGATCTCCTGCGTAGACTATCTATGATGTGTTTTGTGTGTTTTTAGTGTTTTGGGGTTGATTTGTCAATTTTTGGTGCTGCTGTGGGTGCAAATTTCTGTGACTTGGTTGATGAGGATAAATCTGTGGATGGCGTTCTGGGATTGAGCGGGGATTCGACTCTCTCGAAGTTGGTTGATATCATGTGCCTCCGATTCACCGAGTTGATTGATATCATATTGGAGGCAATTGATCCAACATAATGGAAGTTCTTGGTGAAGATAAGCATGGGTGGCTTGAAGAAAGAGAAGCATCTTATATTCTTATGGATGGATGATGCACATGTATAAGGATGGATGATGATGTTAGCTTGATAAACATCGTTGGCCAATATCTAGCATCTTGGTTTGGGATGATCTTGGGTTCAAATCATCTGGCTTGCACTTGTTACCCGTAATATTGTGAGTGCATGAGGGGGAATGTTTACTTGATATACATTCTTGGTCCCTATTTAACATCTTAAGATGTTTTCTTGGATCGTATATTTGTTAGCAGGAAGGTTATGCCCTATATGCAGTATTTGAGACAACTAAGGATTTTTGAGATCTTTCATGGAAGTGGTTATCAGATGTACTAATATGAACAAATTGTATGATTTATCATGGGACTACTCTAGTAAAAAAAGGTGCAATTTGTGGCCTAAGATGTAATTTGGTGAGTAAGGATTGCACAAAAGATGTAATCGAGAGGTTTGCCTTTGTGTCGCACGGAATAGTGGCAGTAGCCATTGTGTATGGACTTTGTATCCCCGGGCACCAGTATCAGCAGCGAGCTCTAAGATTTGCCCATGCAGTTTAGAGAGGCAGTTGTAAGTGTTAACAGTTGTATGCAGTGTTGACTTTTTTATTACATCACATGTAAAATATGTAAAACATGTTCAGATCCCGTGAATTCAAGGACTTGATTTGACAGGACATAAGTTAGGTAGTTTCCTTAATTATAGGCTTTGATTTGATTGGCATATATTTTAGGACTCTTCTTTGTATAAAAAGGGAGCTTTGTACCACAGAATTATTATGAAAAATATCCTTTTTCATCTGTCTTAACTTTCTTCTGTAAGTGATGATGAGTTAACAAGTTTACACACTGCAATATATCTTAGGCACTGTTCCTACTGTATAAATTAGGAATATATATATATATAGGTGTGTGTGTGTGTGTATGTATATATATGTTGTTACATAATGTCCTCACAAGTCATCCTTATACAAACTAATTAAATTAAACTATTTGACTTCTAATCTAAGGGAGTAAGACTAGGAAAGTAAATTATAAGGTGAGTAATGATTGATTCTAAGAATTACATTCCTTGATTTAAGTTATTATATAAACATCAAAGCGAAATCTTATTTATATAATTATTTAATTAAGTTTTTTTTTTTTTTTTGCTTATGAATTGGAAGATGAAACGCGTGTTGATATTATACGTGAACTTAACTTGCTATTGTAATTTGTAACATATATATACATATTTTAAAGTTATTTATTGTGATGTGAGTTGTAGAATGCAATCACCTCAGATGAAGAAATTAAAAAAAAGGTTTAAGAGTGGAATGTTGTCTCCTCGGATCAACATTATCAGTTGAATGGCATAAAGTCATCATGCATTCCAAAAATCTTTTTATCTTAGTGATTCCATGATCAATGCTGAATATTATTCTATATGGTGGTGTTCAGTGTTCTTTCTTTGTTGTAAGAGGTGTAGTGGTAACTGATAAACCATTGGTTACATATATGTGAGAATCAGACGATGGGGAGAGTGAATAAAGAACGGCTGGGAGAGTACCTTGGGGAACTTGAGAGGAAGGAGAACACAAATGACAGGTATGTTGCCGCTTTAAAAGGAGAGACGTTGACCAGGAATCCATACGTGAGAATTCAAGCAGTGCCGAAGCAAAGTAACATGGAAGTTAATAAGAAGCAGTAGTCAACAATCGGAGTTGAATTCTCTTGACACTAGTGGTTCTCAGAGATTGAAATGGGTTTGCCATCTGATTCTATTAACTGGTATAATATAGTTTGGGTACAATTTGTAATCTCTATGTTGTTATCTTTGGTTTTGCCCTTCTCTTATTTTATCTTTAGTTGCAAGTTTAATATTATATACTTTAGTAATTAGTAACTACCGTTTGGTGGTTTAAAATACTCCCTCTGCTTCGGACAAAGAGTCTACTATTTTATTTTGGAATATTTCACTTAAAAAGTTCAATTTCAAAAATTAAGGCATAAAAATATCATTTTATTACTAATGAGTTATTAAAAGTGTCATTTTCTTTAAAAGTTTGACTTTTAAATTGGGATTCTTTGTTCGGAACAAAGTGAGTAGAGTAGGTCTTCTTTAAGACCGTCTTACAGATCTTAATTTGTAAGACGGAGCCACACTGTCTTATAGTTCAACCCATCAATACACGGTGGGTCGGGTGAAGAGGATTTGTTTTACAAAAAATATTTGTAAAACGGTCTTATATAAGTTTTTGCCTAATTTCATTTCCTGCATACCAAACTTGCTTTTACTCCTAGTTATGGATTGACTTTGGTGCACTTATTTTAAGCATAGCTTCAGTTGCAAAACATTTTGTGTCAATACTACCCATTTTTTTTTACCACATACAATAATGCTTCCACTCCAACCACTGTTTCATTTCCTTCTCAAATTCATAGCCAATTACTTATACAGTTATCATTCTAATTAGTTGTAGACCTGTGCGTTGAATTCACGGATATATATCTTTTTTTTAAAATTAAATTATACTCAATAAAATGAAAACAAAAAATAAAATTAAACAAATAAGGAAATAATGATATAAGAGGAAACCACTTAAATATAAATTTATTATTGTATTGGTAATATTATAGATTCTGAAAATTTTCATAATACAAAACATTAACAAATTCGTGTTCTTTCTTCAAGATTTGTGAGATCTATAAAAAAATCTTTAACACATTTTACAATATTAAGAAAAAAATTGACTTAGTCACAGATAAATTGAGGTAAAAAAAATAAAGAATTCGTCTTTTCCAGCAAAATCAAAATCCAATGCCCATGTAGGTTGATCTTCAATTGGTTCATTCGGAATTTGAGATATTATCCGTGACCACATATGATGCATATGATCTATAAAAAAGAAAAGAAAGTGACATCAATATATTAAATTTAAAAATAATCAAAATGTAAAGACAAAAAAAAAGTGAACTTAATAATAGGGTGTAACATTAATACAAAATATTTGTAACCTAATATATTAAATATGTAGAATAAAAAATTGAGAAATAGAAACTTGTAAATTGTTTCCAATGCACAACCATGGATGTGAGTTTCCTTTTTTGGTAATAGCTTTTAGTTTAGAAATTGCTTTATTTAGAAGTGTTATGCGCATCTGTCATTATCGTCCTAGTTGATTTGGCGCACGTATTAAGAAAAAACAATTCACTTGATTATTTATATTTATGTAATGTGTAGTTTCATTTAAAACTCATGTGTATGTAGCCCATAATTAAAGTAGATTGAAAAAGTAAGGATAAAGTGGTAAAAGTGATTTTCTAAAAAGGTAAGTTTCAAACTGAACAATTATTTTGGAACAGACGAAAAAAGAAAGAAGGACGATAATTTAATGACAGAGGGAGTAATATCAAATATGGAGAGTAACTTTAAAATTTTATAGAGATTGCAGACATAATTTTTTAAGTGAAGGTATGTACAATAATAATTTGATCTCTTAACTTTACTCCATTCATTATTTCAGATACCTTGATCTCTCTCTCTCTCTCTCTCTCTCTCTCTCTCTCTCTCTCTCTCTCTCTCCCACTCTCCTTGGCCCCAGCAGCATCAGCCACCATGAATGATGAACTCTCAAACTAGGGCACAAACTCTATTACAGCCCACAACCAGAAGAGAAAAATTAGAATCAATGCCAGACACAAAATCTAGAGATTGCTGAAATGGCTCCTCAGATTGCAACCGAACACCTTTCGCTTCGACTATGACCCCATCTTGGATTGGATTCCCACTGACGACGCCGAGAGTAATTCTTTGTGGTGGGTATTGGGATTTTTTTTGTTTTAATTTAATTTAATTTCTTTAAAAGAAAAAGAAATAGAATTTGAGATTTTAATTACTTTTGTGGGACTGTGCAACAGTGGTTACAATAATTGAAGTATTAGCTTTATTTCCAATTTTGGTATGGGTTTTATAAAAATAATTTAATTAAGTGTATGTCGCATGTAACACGGATCTATCCATGTTAAACGAACCAAGATTCAGAAATCGCAACGTAACCCCTTGATTTTTAGAAATTGCAACATCATCTCTCATGTTTTTTAATGAAGAATGTCACTTTTTAAGATTAGAAGTCAATTTTTAACATAAAATATGTCACTTTTGGCTCTAAAACTAGAAATATCACTTTACATCTTTAATGAGAATTATATTTTTTTTCTTTTAAAGTGTCACTTTTTAACCTTTAATGTGTTACTTTTGGACTTAAATGTATCATTTTTGCTTTGAAAAGCTACTTTACATTATAAATCAAAACCGTCACTTTGTAGCATTAAAAGTATCAATTTTTAGTATAAAATGTGTAACTTTTGATTTTAAAAGTGTCACTTTGCATTATAAATAAATACTTTCACCATTGACCTTAAAAGTGTTATTTAGTAGCATTAAAAGTGTCACTTTTGACCCTAGAAGTGTCACTTTACATTTTAATGAAAATGATCACATTTACCCTTAAAAGTATCATTTTTACCCTTAAATGTGTCACTTTCAATTGACATTTTGCATTAAAAAAATGAAATTAATGAAAGTTTTGAGTTAATAAAGTTAATGTATTTCGCCAATAAAGTTTGAAAAGGAGGGCATCAACGCACAATTTAAAACAAGGAAGGCACCAGCAGAGCGACACATGGCCCACACCAAGGCTTCGACCCACTTGTTTCTTCGTCGGGTTCAGGTCGACCCACATGGTTTAGCTCCCACTATCCTATTTTGACCCGTGTTTCTCTCAATTTGACCCATTTTCTTGTAACCCACGGTTTTTTATGGGTCGCCTACTTCAGAAACCTCATTTTTATCATTTTTGGGGTCCCATCTTACGAGTTTAAAATCCATAAGACCGTTCTACACAAGTTTTTGTCTTTAATTATATAATCAAACATTCAAACTAAATTAAACAAACTATTTATATATACTTTTATTTTATATAACTATAACAAAATACAAAATGATTTTCAAATGGGGACCCTTTGGCCGAAATGGAAGGGAGTATTTAGTAAATTAACCACTTATGTTGGTAGAATATACCAATCCTCATGCTATGGGTAAAATGGTCATTATGAATTTTAAGGAAGTAATTACTTGCTAAATGTTGAATTTAAGGAAGTGAACAAAATATGATTACTGAAATAAGAGGTAAAGAAAAGTTTAGGGAGCTAACTGTTATTCAATCTTACTAATTGTTAATTTTTAAATTAAATGCGGAAAAGTAGGTGTTATATTTTGTAAAACGGAAGAGAAAAAAACAAATCAACTAACAAACAAAAAGACAAAATAGTTAAAAGGATGATAGATTGGTAGCCATCAATGACTTGGAACTCACTCTTGAATAGTTGAATTCAGGCTTCAGCTCGAGCTCGAGCTCATCATGTTCCCCATACACACATACTTCATCTGCAAACCAAAATTCAGCAATTAACCTCTTTTCTGCAATTCACAAAACATGAAGGATGCCATTGAAAATCTTACTTCTAGATATTCATCCATCCCATATTTGGAACCTTCCCTTCCTAAACCAGATTGTTTGACACCTCCAAATGGAGCCACCTGCACGGATTGTTAAAGACAATCAAACAAAACTTGTCTTCTCTTGTGTCCACGGCTGGAACATGAACATGGATATGACCTATGACTATACCTCTGTAGAAACTGATCCTTCATTAACCCCAACAATACCATATTCAAGGGCTTCAGACACACGCCAAGAACGCTGAACATTGGTCGTGAATATGTAAGCAGCTAACCCTGCACATGTAGGTAAAACAATAATACTAGTTAAATAAATACACGTGAAGCCATTATCCTTCAATATCTTTCATGCATGATAGATATTTTGTGAAATAAAAATCATCTTAAGCTTCGTATTTGGAGTACCATCCTTGCTATGATTCCAGGTTATGTTTACATCAAACATCAAGGAAATGCTCTCATTAAAGAAGCAACTTGTTTGAATTTCGGATACGAACGGCGACAAACCTGCATTAGTGTCATTAGCAATGTCGATAGCTTCTTCCTCGGTTCTAAAACGCAGAAGAGGTGCAACAGGTCCAAATACTTCTTGCCTAGTTCAGAAACACCATTGAGTGCCATTAGAAAGAAGATAACCCACCAGAAGTAGCACAAATTACATGGAAAAATAATAATAATTTTCAAGCAACCAGGTGATGGCATAATACCAACGAGCTCCAGCTCAACTGGTACTGCTCACTTCTCCTAACGAAGAGGTTGGGTGTTCAAGTCTCACTAGAGACACCCGACACCCTGGACTTTACAACTCTCAGTAGGGAGGTCGGGTGTTCAAGTCTCTTCAGAGGCATCGTTGTTGTTAAAACCTTATCCAAAGGCCTCATTTAGCTACTCACTTAACTACCAGAGGCACCCTGGTACTTAACTACTCTCAACCGAGAGGTCAGGTGTTCAAAGCCTTGCCAAAGACATCATTTGTTCGAACCACACCAAAGGTATCATATATATATAATTGTAGCCTTTCAAGGCATGCAAGTGACAGTAGTTATGACGATCATAACCGGAAAGTAATACACAACAATTTAAGATGCAAGATAACTAAACCTGTAAAAGCAACTCACTAAGAAAGAATGGTGATAGTGAAATTGCTGATGCAGGATTGCAGAGCATGTAGTATAAAGTATGAAACATGTGAGAAATATTTTACATATACAAGGATGAAATTGAAGTTTTACCCAACAACTTTCTAAGAACTTCTTTGCGAAAATAGAAAAACAAAACAAGGAAATAAGGCACCGCAGTTCATAAACCTTTCAAAAAACCCATTATGAGAACACAGAACAAGCAGACATAAAAACTCTCATCAGTTATCTCATCAAGTATGTTATGTAACCAACTCATCTAATAGCTTAAGCTGCTAGATAATGGCTCAACAATGTATATCAAGCTTAACACTCTCCCTCACGTGGAGAGATACACAAACATGCCTCACCAGGGTATCACAGAGCAAACAGAGTGACAACATGCACTCACAATATTCCGGGTAACAAATGTAAGGGGATGACTCGAACCTATGACCTTGCCAAACCAGAGCTCTGATACCATTTACAATTAGAGGAAGAAACACATACAGTATATACCTGGACAAAAGTGACAAAAGTAACAGTGCAAGAAGAAGACGAAGAAACCTGGTACTGAGTATATTGTGCAAACTCACCATCAGTCATTCGTATGATCTTACTCTCACTAGGTTGTGACGGTTTGGGTGGGGGGGGGGGGCAGGCTTAGTGTTAGAGGCAACATGGACATATCGATCACCAGACGGTTTACCATGCAACTTCCAACAATTACGAATCACATGATTCGTATCCCCACAGTGATAACAACTACGAACCTCTTTACTCTCCCTACCTCCACCACGGCCACCACGACCACCATCACGACCTCCTCTACCAGTAGACTGACCACCACGACCACCAGTATCATGACCTCGGTGGTGGTGAGATATTTGACTCAAGTGCAGAAGAATCGCCAATAGTGCAACTAAAGAGGACTCTAGTGAGGCCCGAAGCACACGAGAGAACACATCCTGAGCCAACACTTATGCCCGATAAGATCTGTGAGCGAGTAGTACTAAACTCGATCTCAAACCAGCTAAAAATCCAAAAATAATTAGGTGCTCTCGTTGTGTCTGCATAGTACTAACATCGGTACTCAAAGGAATCAAAGAATTCCACTTGGTCGCCAATTTCTTGTAGTCCGCAAAATACTGGATAACACTATGACCTTATTGATCCTGGCGAAACATAGCACACGACAAGTCATACATCCGGTTCATGTTGTCCTTGCCTCCATACAACACAACTAAATATTGCCACAAATCACGAACAGTAGAAGTATGAACCACCAATTCAGCCGTCTCATCATCCATATAATTCATGAGCTTCCAATACAAACCCAAGCAACATCAGTAGAGTTAACTCTGGTGAGATGATCTTCCTTATTTTTCCCTTTTAAATTTGTTAAAAGTATTGAGGGTTTATTTGGTATAAGGTATATGTTTGGGGGTCTTGGTGTAACATGTTTTATCACAAACATATATATACTTCTCTGTCTAACCGTAATTAGGTTACGGCTTCTCCAATTCTTTCTACTATTCTCATCTTCTTCTTCTATACAATCAACATGGTATCAGAGCAGGAATCCATCTAATCTCCTGTGCTGATTGTTCTTCATAAATCCTTCCCTTCCCTTTTCTTTTTTTTTTTTCTTTCGTTTTTTTTTTGTACGACGTGGGTATGCGCAGTCAGGCTTGCGCATGTGTTTGAGTCGCCGGAGGAGATGCGACGTCATTTGAAGGATCGCACATAAGAGGTTTGTGTCGCCCGCTAGGCGAACGTTCGCCGTCACCGTTGCCCAAAAAAGTTTGCCGGAATTTTTTCGAACCAGTACAGATCTGGTCGCCTGAGCCTGTAGGTCTCTGGTTCAAGGTTGGTTTTTTGATTCAACAAGTTTTTTGGGGTTTTTCAGGCTAGATCAGTCACCTAGTCTTGTTTCTGTGGTTCTGTTTGTTTGCTTGTTGGTTTTTCGATGTCGACACCAGGGAATACGAGGACTACGGAGTCTAAAACCATGGTTTCTGAGGTTTTCTCCACTAGTACAAAAATTACGGACAAGAAATTAACAGGTAAGAATTATTTAATGTGGCGGCGGGTTGTTGAAATGAATTTTAAAGGGAAAAATAAGGAAGATCATCTCACTACAGTTAACTCTACTGATGCTGCTTGGGTCCGTGCCGATGCTGATTTGTATTGGAAGCTCATGAATTACATGGATGATGAGACGGCTGAATTGGTAGCTCATACTTCCACTGTTCGTGATTTGTGGGAGTATTTAGCTGTGTTGTATGGCGGCAAGGATAACATGAACCGGATGTATGAATTGTCGTGTGCTATGTTTCGCCAGGATCAACAAGGTCGTAGTGTTACCCAGTATTTTGCGGACTACAAGAAATTGGCGACTGAATGGAGTTCTTTGCTTCCTTTGAGTACGGATGTTAGTACTATGCAGACACAACGAGAACATCTGATTATTTTTGGATTTTTAGCTGGTTTAAGATCTGAGTTCAGTACTGCTCGCTCTCAAATCTTATCGGGCACAAATGTTGGGTCTCTTTAGGATGTGTTCTCTCGTGTGCTTCGGGCCTCTCTCGAGTCCTCTTCAATTGGCCCCACTAGCAGTATTGGTGATTCCTCTGCACTTGTGAGTCAAACATCTCACCCTAATCGGGGTCTGGAGACTAGTGGTCGTGGTGGTCGATCTTCTGGTAGAGGAGGTCGTGATGGTGGTCGTGGTGGCCGTGGTGGAGGTAGAGTAGAGAGGTTCGTACTTGTTATCATGGGATACGAATCATGTGGTTCGTAATTGTTGGAAGTTGCATGATAAACCGTCGGTGATCGAGCATGCGCATGTTGCCTCTCACACCGAAGTCCGCCCCCCCCCAACCGCCTCAACCTAGCGAGGGTAAGGTAATACGGATGACCGATGATGAGTTTGCGAGATATACCCAAGACGCTTCTTCGCCTCCGCTTCTTCCACTGCTACTTTTGTCCAGACAGGTATGCCCACTGCGTGTGTTTCTTCCTCTGCTTGCAAATGGGTTATTGATTCCGGTTCTTATGACCATATGAGTGGCAATAGAGGTATTTTTTTTCATTCCTCCCATCTTCGACATTACCGAGTGTTACTGTAGCCAATGGGTCTACTGCTTCTGTTACGGGGCAAGGTGATATTTGTCTCACATCCTCTCTTTCATTATCCTCTGTTTTATACATTCCTGGTTTTCCATTCAATTTACTGTCTATTAGTAAGTTTACCCGTGATCATAACTGTGATGTCTCATTTTTTCCCACTCATTGCATCTTTCAGGATCGTGTGACGAAAAAGATTATTGGTAGAGGGCAGGAGTCTGGAGGACTTAATTTCTTTGAGGTTTCATCTACTCCAGTTGCGTGTTCGAGTGCCTCTTTGTCTCCGTTTCAAATCCATTGTCGTTTGGGTCATCCGTCTATGTCGAGTCTCAAGAAATTATGTCCGATTTTTCATCTTTACCGCTTTTGGATGTGATGCTTGTCGGGCGAAGCATCATCGCATTTCTTATATTTCTAGGGTTAATAAACCAAGCGTGCCCCTTTGATGTAGTTCATTCGGATATTTGGGGACCTAGTCCTATTGTCTCGAAGTTAGGTTATAGGTATTTTGTTACTTTTGTAGATGATTATTCTCGTGTTACTTGGATTTATTTAATGAGACATTGTTCTGAGTTATTTGATATTTTTTTCTGCATTCTGTGCTGAAATTAAAACTCAATTTGGTGTGCCTGTCAAACATCTTCGCAGTGATAATGCTCAAGAATATTTCTCCACTGTTTACTCCAAATTTACACCAATCCTCTTGTTCTGATACTCAGCAAAATGGTGTTGCTCAGAGAAAAAATCGTCACCTCCTCGAGGTTGCTCGTGCGCTTTCGTTTCAGATGCATGTTCCTAAACCTTTTTGGGCAGATGTTGTGTTAGCGCTTGTCATCTTATCAACCGTATGTCATCTTCGTTCTTTACGGAGCGATCCCTCATCAAGTCTTGTTTCCTTCTGAGTCTCTATTCGGTGTCTCTAGATATTCGGTGCGTCGCCTTTGTTCGTGATCATCGTCCTAATGTCACCAAGTTAGATCCTAAGGCACTCAAATGTATCTTTTTGGGTTATTCTCGTACTAAAAAAGGATATCGATACTTCTCTCCTGACTTGAATTGATATTTGGTTTGTGCTGATGTTTCTTTTCATGAGTCGGTGTCCTTCTACCCTACATCGGATATTCCACCTGTTGAGTTTGTTCCCGATGATGATTTTCTACTCTATCGGGTTGTGGAGTCCACTTCTTTCCCTACCCGTGATCTACCTCGTCCTCCTATTCAACAGGTTTACACCCGATGCACGTGCTCTCAAGGGAATATGCCTCCTACTCCTGCTCCTGCTGAGTCCGTCCTACCATCGTCGCCCGATCCAGCTTCCGTAGAGGTACCTTCTGATCTTGATATTCCTGTTGCCCTTAGAAAAGGTAAATGTAGTTGTACGTTACATCCTATTTCTAACTTTGTTAGTTATGATGGTTTGTCTCCTGATCTTTGTGCCTTTGTTAGTGTCCTTGAGTATCATTCTCTTCCTAAGTCTGTGTCTGAAGTAGTGAGTCATCCTGGGCAGAAGGCAGCTATGGACGAGGAAATGACTGCCCTTACGCACAATCAAACTTGGGATTTGGTTTCATTGCCATCAGGTAAACATACTATTGGGTGCAAATGGGTCTATGCTGTTAAGGTCAACCCGGATGGTTCTTTGGCTCGCCTTGTTGCAAAGGGGTATGCTCAGACATATGGGGTTGATTATACGGACACTTTTTCTCCAGTTGCTAAGCTTGCCTCTGTTTGTTTACTTATCTCTCTTGCTGCCTCTTCTCATTGGCCTCTTTATCAACTGGATGTCAAAAATGCATTCCTTCATGGTGATTTACACGAAGAGGTTTACATGGAGCAACCTCCGAGGTTTGTTGCTCAGGGGGAGTCTGGGTTGGTTTGCAGACTGAAGCGGTCATTATACGGGTTAAAACAATCTCCACGTGCGTGGTTTGGGAGATTTAGTGAGGTAGTGCTCGAGTTCGGGCTTATGAGATGTCAGAGTGATCACTCAGTATTCTATCAGCGCAGGGGTGAAGGAATCATTTTACTGGTTGTTTATGTGGATGATATTGTCATCACGGGAAGTGATAGTGCAGGTATTAGTGCACTAAAACGGTTCCTTCAGGAAAAGTTTCAAACGAAGGATCTCGGTAATTTGAGATACTTTCTAGGGATTGAGGTTGCTCGGTGCAAGCAAGGCATCTTCTTGTCCCAGAGAAAGTATGTGTGTGACTTGTTGAGTGAGGCAGGCATGTTGGGAGCGAAGCCTTCGAGACTCCTATGGATCCGAATCTGAAACTTACAGTGAAGGGGGTGAAAGCTTTCTTGATCCGAGAGATATCGACGGCTTGTTGGAAAATTGAACTATCTTCTTTGTGACGAGACCGGATATTGCATTTGCGATTAGTGTAGTAAGTCGGTTTATGTCCTCTCCGCGGACTACACATTGGGAGGCTTGTTAAGATTCTTCGGTATCTTAAGAGGGCTCCAGGCTAGGCATACTATATCGAGATCATGGACATATGAGAGTAGAAGGGTTTCTTGATGCGGATTGGGCGGGATCCCGGATAAAAGATCTACTGGATATTGCGTGTTTGTTGGGGGTAACTTGGTTTCTTGGAAGAGTAAGAAACAATCGGTAGTGTCAAGATCAAGTCTTGAATCGAGAATCTGGGCTATGGCTCATGCTACATGCGAGTTAGTGTGGATTCGTCAGTTACTTGGGGAGATCGGTATCGGGAATCCAATGCCTATGCAGTTGTGGTGTGACAACGAAACAACTATTCATATTGCATCTAATCCTGTGTTTCATGAACGAACAAAGCATATTGAGCTTGATTGTCACTTTGTTCGTGAGAAACTTCAGGAGAAAATAATTTCCACGAGTTTTGTTTCGACTGGCGATCAACTAGCAGATATTTTCACGAAGTCTTTAAATGGCACAAGAATAAGATATATTTGTAACAAGCTAGGCATGCATAACATTTATGCTCCAGCTTGAGGGGGAGTGTTAGAAGTATTGAGGGTTTATTTGGTATAAGGTATATGTTTGGGGGTCTTGGTGTAACATGTTTTATCACAAACATATATATACTTCTCTGCCTAACCGTAATTAGGTTACGGCTTCTCCAATTCTTTCTACTGTTCTCATCTTCTTCTTCTATACAATCAACAAAATTCATTTCAACCTTTCGCTGCCACATCAAATAATTCTTTCCCGTTAATTTCTTGTCCATAATCTTTGTACTAGTGGAGAAAACCCCAGAAACCATGGTTTTGGACTCCGTATTCTCCGTATTCCCCGATGTCGACATTGGAAAAACAACCAACAATAAAACTGAGCCAAACAGACTAGTACAGTAGACTAACCAAGCCAAAAAAACCACAAAAAACGTGTTTAATCTAGAAACCAACCTCGGACTAGTGATCTACTAAGGCAGGCGAACTGATCTGTGATAGTCCGACGGCGAAATTCCGGCCATGCCGACGCGTGTGGCGTCGTTCGGCGGCCTCCGGTGATAGCGACTGGAGAGACGAACTCGCCTATCTTGGGCGACACCACCCCCCAATGCTGTGACCTTCAAAACAAGTCACACCCTCTTCGGCGACTCAAGCGCGCTGACGACGCAACCTTGAAAAACCATCGACAGTCATTCTGGGGTTGAAAAAAAAAAGAAAAAAAAAAGGAAGAAGATTCTTGGAGAACAATAAGGATTCCCGCTTGGATACCATGTTAAGTAACCAACTCATCTAAAAGCTTACCCTGTTAAACAGAGGCTCAACAATGTATATCAAGCTTAACAAAGTACTTCAATCTAAGAAAATCAGAAAATAAAGTCCATTAAAAAATCCATCTCACATATTCCTATTAAAATAATACTTTTTATTGCCATTAGCCATGCTTAAATACAAATGCTTCAACTCTTGCAAGTTTTTATTACCATTCCTACATCTTTCCCCTCTCCAAACTATCTTCACTACCTCGCTCACCTATCTTTTTACAGTGATCCATTGAGATAAGCCTTCAAAATCTTTCTAGGAGTGGGTACACCATGTCTAGTCTAGTTCTGTGAATCAGGCTCCGTTTGTCTGAAGGAACTCGTTCTCCACATTTTAGAATGTTTGGTGCTGACAAGGGATTAAACTCCAGTATCAGGAAAATGACTAGCTAAGTAGGAACTCGGTAAGTCGTTTTCAGGAAACTGCACAAATATTGGGTCTCATTAGCAGTAACCTTCTCCATCTTCTCTCTGGTCCTTATCTTCTCTGTGGATCGAATGCAAAGCTATTAGGAAGAGAGAGAGAGAGAGAGAGAGTACTAAGCAAGAAAAGAAAAGGTAATACAGTACTCTTTGTACTTTTCTATCAGTATGTCAAAAGAATATGGTAATGTCACACATACTCCTTTGTAACCCAAACACTAACACCACTGAGCTAAATCACCCAAACCAAGCACAAAGAAGACTGCTTCAACCAAGTTCAACCAAGCATTCAGTGACTTCGTCATGTGCAAACTTTAACCCTATACTCCAGTTGAGCAATAAACCCACGAGGTTGCTCCATATAAACCTCTTGCTGTAAATCACCATATCATCGTGAAGAAAAGTATTCATCAAAACTAACTCATACAAGGGCCAGTTATAACAAGGTAGGAAGAGAAATCAATAGATGAACAAAGACCTTAGGAAAAAGTACCAGCACAAGCATAATCCTTGGCAACCAATCTAGCTTTTAACTAGGAAACAGTTCCGTCAGGATTCAACCAATCTAGCTTTTAACCGAGTAACAATTCCATCACAATTGAGTTTAACTACATATAACTACCTAAACCCAATAGCCTCCTTAACTTTTGGAAGTGAAATAGCGGACTTCCAACCACTATGGGATAAAAGTATAATAAACATTTTTGAGAGCAATCACAAAATCATGACAGTCCATGAAGGAAGAAGAGCAAGTAGACAAATGATCTTTAGAGGTATAGGAGAGAATAGGACATTTACCTTTCTTTTGGGCTATAGGGAAATCGAAGTCTGATGATGTGGGATTAGAATAAGGAGTAAATGTGTTGGGGACTATTACTGTTGCTCCTGTGATGGCAAGAGCGCACCGAGTATATACGTGTTGATAAATGAGAAAATCATTACAAACTCGGGAACAAAGTATGGTGACTACCAGTAATACGAACTAAACCCAAAGAAAGTAACATGAAAGTAGCGATAGCAAATATCGACCTAGATGACCCTCAAGATAACCAAAAGCTCACATTTCAATGACTGTGGGTCCGATTTACTAGATTGATGCCAAACAACCTGAACTAAAAAAGTACAACCAAACACTTTAGGAGGAATACAGGAATTGAAATAGACAAAGATGAACAAAAAATATAATAAGGAATCTTTCCTTGAAGAACCAAACAAGGGGAGACGATTTATGAGGGATTTACAAATGTGAACACATCTCTCTCCCCCCCCCCCCCAGAAAAAAAAGAAAAAAAAACCTGCCAACAAATGGTGATTTACTGATTTTTATGTTCAGCAACACCATTCTGCTGTGATGTACAACACATGGGGATTGATGAATACTCCCATTTTGTGACTCATATGAAAAGAAAAGTCGAGAAAAATATTCCTCAACGTTGTCATTTCGAAGAGTATGAATAGTATTATTGAAATGGGTTTTTATTTCAGTACAAAAAGAATCATCTCTCTATTTCATTAAATATAGGGTAAAATATGCATTATCCCTAGCGCGGGCAGTAGAGTGTGGGTACTTCAATTCATATCAAAGTCCATGTTTCTTAGGGTGAAACAAAGGGAGAAAACTACAAATTGCTTGCTTTTAGCAAATCTGAATGTGTTAGTTTACCAACTTATCTAAAAGCTTAAATTGTTAGAGAGGGGCTCAACAATATATATATGGTGTCGGACAAGATTGGAGCAATTTATTCTTAAGTTTGATTATTTTTTCTATTGTTATAAATTTTGAATTTGTAATTAATAGGGTAGTATTTTTTATTTTTTCTTAATTTAGAAGTAGATTTAGATCCTTAATTGATGAATTTAAAGTCCTAGTTGGTTACTAGATAAGTTAGAGCAGTTTTTTTTGGAAGTTATAAGTTAGGGTAGTTTTTTTGGAAGTTATAACTTCCTTTCCAACCGATATGAACCTTACAAATACAGGTTTGTTGTCATTTCTGAATGGTGCAGAAAATGGAATAAAGTTAAGGTTTAATCATTTTTTTTTCTGGTGGATTCCAGTTTTTCGTTCCTAGTGGATTATAGGATTAATAAGGTTTGACGTGTTCAACCTTAATTTAAAGGGTTTTCTTGTAGTAAGAGCCCTTGATTAATCCTTCGGGTTTAATCTAAAACCTTTCCCCGTATCAATATATCAAGCATAACACTCCCCCTCACGTGGAGATAAACAAACATGTCACACTAGTTAATAGGGGCATCAGAAACCAAATGGGGTGCCAACATGTGCATTACAATACTACGGATAACAAAATGCAAGCAAAATGACTCGAACCCAGACCTTGCCAAACCAGGATATCCCTAGACTAGGTGCAAGTCATTACAAACTGGATCTATAAATATTACATTATTTCACCACATTTTTTCGTGTGGCTACCAACACCCGAAAATAGTTTCAGGCACATATTCAGTTTGTCCAAAATATGTCTGAAAATGAAATAGCTTTCCTGAAAATTAATTTCATGAAAGTTGTTAGAACGGACCAGTCTTGATGTCTTAGATCAATTAGTTACCATGTATGGGTATCTTAAAGGAAAGAAGACTCAATTAGTGGACCTGACCTTGAAACAAAAACCAACGACAATCATCTCATCCTCTATGAACAGACTCCAATGTATAGTAACAAGTAATAGCTACTTATAACAGGAATTCAACTCAACTCAGCCTTTGCCCTAATTACTTGGGGTTGGCCACATGACTCCTTTTTCAACATTCAGTTCCATCTAATGCAACGTCATCACACAAGCCACACTCATTCACGTCCTCTTTTATTACAGATTTCCATGTGAGTTTTGGTCTTCCCCTACCTCTAGCGTTGTTGATGTTGATACTATCACTCTTTCGAACAAGTGCTTTGAGCAATCTACCTTCTCGTTGTATGTGTCCAAACCATCTTAAGCTATTTTCACTCATTTTATCGGCTATTGGGGCGACTTGTACTTTCTTACGAAGGTCTTCATAAAAAATTGTTCTTTCCTAGGTATACCCTCATATCCCTCTCAACATTCTCACTTCAGCACATTAATAAATACATACATCAGTCTATCCAGGAAAAGAAATTATAAAACTGAATTGCTGATATAAGCTATTGTTTGCATTTCAGAATGTACCTTGCTATCAGCATGTCATTCTTTACATCACTTATAACTGTAGGCTCATAAAATGTCATTCCAAGGCTATGCCTCTTACCGCCAAGAAGAATGCTTGCTCCCTTCAATGAAGAGTCATTGATTCATTAGACAGATTGTTGAGATGCAAATAGACTGTAAAGAGATGAGGAAGTAATTAGAAATCCCTGTAATTAAGGGATTTGATTAGATAGAGCTTAAAATTAGATAGAGATTAAATCCCTTAATTACAGGGATTTGGTTAGATAGAATAGTTTCCTTTTTTTAGAGTAATTTAGTTACTGATTTCCTCTTGTAATCTTCTATATAAACCCTGTGCATCATCAACCTAGAAAATATAACAGAAGCTTATTCCTCCTGTATTTCTTTCATGGTATCAGAGCTCTAGGGCTTTCCTAGGGATTCCACTGACGAAGCCTTCATTGCTGTATTTTTTTTTCCTCCTACTTTCTGAGCAGCCTTAATTGCTGCAAATTTCCTTCCTTCATCATGTCAATCTCCAAATCCAAGGAATCCAATTCTGGTAAAAAAAATTGGAGCGTTCCAGAGTATTCGGGCCTCCTATAGGCTCAATGAGAAGAACTATCTCAAGTTGTCTGCAAATACCTCAAGGGCAAAGGACAACTGAGCCCTCTTCTTGGAAAAAGACCAAGAAAAGATGATCCAAAATTTGAAGCATGGGATAACGAGGATTCCATGATAATGTCCTGGCTATGGGATTTGATGGAACCAGCAATCAGTGATACATGCATGTTCATGTCTACATCAAAGGAAATTTGGGACTTTAGTCATCGTACATATTCAAAGGCCCGAGATGCCGCTCAAATGTACGAGATCAAGACCAAAACTGCAGCTACTAAGCAAGGAAACAAATCTGTCACAGATTATGCGAACCTGTTTCAAAACCTGTGGCAAGAACTCGATCATTATTGAGTTTTTGAGATGAAATGCCCTGAAGATGCTGCCATTTTAAAGACCTTCATAGAAAGAGATCGTGTCTATGGTTTTTTGGCTGCACTGAACCCTGAATTTGATCAGGTTAGGATCCAAGTTCTTGACAAGTGAAGGAAGACACCGTCTCTAGAAGAGACAATTTCACTGATTCGGGGAGAAGAAAGCCGAAGGAACGTCATGCTTGAACCACAAACTGTGGATAGATCAGCCCTAGCAACAAAAACAGCACATCAAGGGAAAGGAAAAGGGGATCTGTCCAAAGACTCGTGGAAGGAGAGCAAAGATAATCTCTGGTGCACCTATTGCAAGAAACCAAGACACAATAGAGAAGTGCTGGAAGCTGAATGGTAAGTCACCAAGTCAAGAGTGGGGAAACCATGAGAGACAGCACAGACCACAGGCACATATGGCAGAGCAGTCCAAAACTGAGGGAAACCCTATCACAGGAGGGTTCAATAGTGAAGAAGTTGAGCAGCTAAGAAGCTTGTTAGGGTCTCATGAAAAACAATCTGGAGCTTGTTGATGTGATCTCAAGTCCTCTACTGAAGGTTGTACGAGTTTGGGGGAGTCAGATGTCAAGATTTGAAGACGGGGAGGATGTTTTGAAGACTTCAGGGGGGCTAAGTGTCAATTCTGCAACGTTTGGTGAGCGAGCGTCAAAGTGAGCGCCATTGGCCCATTTCCAGTATGTGAACAAAAAGCAACGCGCTCACGTCGGAATAAGTGGCGCGCCCGCGCCTCGCCGTAAACTCAATTTTACTGTTTTACTTTTGGTAACTTTTATAATTTAGGGTTTTTGTTTTCTTATTTAATTAGGGTTTCTTTTGCACGTCTTTAATAATTCGTTTAGGGTTTGTAAGCCTATTTAAAGGCCTCATAACATTGTTTTATTTTAACGTTGAGTTTGATAATGAATTAAAGTGTGTTTTTCTCTCAATGTTCGTGTGTCATTCTTGAGTGATTTTTGATTCAATCATTCGTGACCCCAATTGTGGTGTCAATCATAGTACCGAGGTTCACGTCTAATCAAGGGCGTTGTGTCGCGGTGTCATTCACCCCGTAACCTATCTAGGGAGATCTTGGGTTCTCGTCACTTGTCCATTGGATCATTCAGTAAATATTTCATTCCTTTTTGCTTGAATGCCTAAGAAAAAAATTCTGACAATTTTTGGATAATAGATTCGGGTGCCACAGACCATATGACTCCCTCATCTCAACTTTTTCATACCTATACTCCATGCCCATATGGCAAAAAATTGTGGTAGCCAATGGCTCTTTAGCTACTGTTGCAGGGTTTGGACTTCGGAGATATAAATATTACATCTACCCTTACCCTACAAAATGTTCTCCATGTACCTAAACTATCGACCAACCTTGATTCCATTCAAAAACCTACCCATGATCTTAAATGTTATGCTATTTTCTTCCCTTCTTATTGTGTTTTTCAGGAAAAGGTGTCGGGAGGAGGATTGGACCTGCTAAGGAAAGGAACGGTCTTTATCATCTTGAACCATTTCAGAAAACTAAATGCCATTTGCCTTTATCCTTTTTTTTTGATAAGTAAATAATAGATTAAATAAACATACCATTTGGTTGTATCATCTTCGCCTAGGTCATCCATCCTTTTGAGTTTTAAAAGTCATGTACCCTAAGTTGTTTCAAGGAGTAGATATTTCTAAGTTTCATTGTGATATTTGTGAATTAGCAAAACATACACGTGTATCTTTTCCTATCAGAAATAAAAGAAATTCCCTTCCTTTCCATCTAATGCATAGTGACATATGGGGTCCTTCTACGGTGCCCAACATTTCTGGGGCTCATTGGTTTGTATCACTTATTGATGATTGTACTCGGGTTACATGGAACTTCCTTCTTAAACAAAAATCAGAAGTAGCACTGTTATACCTAATTTCCACTCAATGATTCGAAACCAATTTGGGGTCAAAATAAAGAGGTTTTGGACAGACAATGCTACAGACTACTTCAACCAGACCTTGTCACCATACTTTCTATCACAGGGCATTATCCATGAGTCACCATGTGTTTCCACACCTCAACAAAATGCGGTAGCCGAAAGAAAAAATGGACATTAACTCAACACCACCCGAGCCTTACTTTTCCAAGGAAATGGACCTAAATCCTATTGGGGAGAGGCTGTTCTTACTGCTGCATATATCAACAGACTTCCCTCACAAGTTTTAGACAATAAAAGTCCCATAGAGATCCTTAACAGTTTCTATCCTCACTTCAGAACATCTAATGGACTCACACCCAAAGTATTTGGATGTACTGCTTCAAGATAGAGGTAAACTAAACCCACGAGTCATTGCATGTGTCTTCCTTGGCTACTCTTCTACTCAAAAGGGCTTCAAGTGTTACATTTCTTCATCCAGCAAATTCTATATCTCCGCAGATGTTACATTTGCTGAAAATGCTAAGTTCTTCTCCAAATCATCTCCTAAGGGGGAGATTTCAATGCTAGAAATTTGTGATGCCTTTGAACCTCTTAAAACCCTTGACCTACCTCCTATTCTAGCAAGTGAGGCTGAACCTGAGCCACCCATATCTGAGTCTCCTAGTTCTAGTACTGAGCCATCTGAGTCTCCTAAGTGACTCCTGCCACTCCAGAGAGACGGACGCCAAAGTGATAGTTAGAGCAAGTTCACCCAACAAGTGAAATACTTAGAGATAAAGTTAAAGTGAACAAGATGGGAACATGGCCACATGGGTTACTTGTTTATTCCCTGCTGTTTGGAGGCCATCTTCGTTGGGTTAACTATCAAGCTAAGTTTTCGGTTTATCTTAAATCTCAAAACCAAAATGCACCACTGAGTGACTGAACCAGCATTTTAATTGGAATGCACGGTTTTCTTGGGGTTTAATTTAGTTTTCCGGTTAACATTTGCACACCCTAATGTTCTGCCTTTTTGTGAGACTGAAATGGGGCAAGGGTTTGAGGGAAGATCTCTGTGTGTGTGTGTGTATCCCAAAACAAGAGTCAGAATCAATAGTCTGGTGCTGCTTTTTTGTAGTTTTTGTTTTCCCTCACTTCATATAAGTATATATGTGAGAACCCCGTTTTGTGGGGTGTCTACAGTATCCAAGCAGAGTTTTTGCCTTTTCTTAAACTTGAAATCTAACCACACCCTTAAACTGGAAGTTCAATTGGATCTCTTCAGTTTTCTCGAATTTTCCCAAATTTTTCCTTCAAACCAGCACCTCCCCCAACCACACACACGCATACAGACAACAATCAAGTGTGACCACTGTTTAACTGCACACGCTTTATAAGAGAACAACACAATCTTTGATCTAGCTTCAGCCAAATCAATGATCAGGGGATACACAAACCTTAGAGACAGCATCTTGCACCAATGATTCAACCTGCCAGACAACAACAAAAATTTATGATCAAGTAAGAATTTTTTTTCAAAACATATGTGAGAGATTTGCAGTATCACAAAAACACTGTTATGGCTGTCAATCCGGCATAAAGAGCTGGCCTTAGCTTTGTCCAAGCCCGGCCTAAATTAAATAATGTACACTCAAGCCCCAGCACGTCCAAACTAATTTGAGCTTTTTTTTTTGCTCAAACTCGACCCTAACTTTAAATCGGGCTTCACGCCTAATTCGGGCTAGCCCAGAAAACTTGAATACCACTATTAAGAGGTAAATTTTAACACGATTTGCTTACATAAGTGCACTACTTTTTACAATTTTTATTTCGTACTCCTTCCACCTACAAAAATAGTTCTATTTGACAAGTCAAGCTTTTTAGGATTATAGCTCTATTTCTTTTTGTACCTCTAGATTGCATTAAACTTATACTCCCACTGTCTTCCTTTCTATTTTTATAGGTCCCAAATACTTGTCTACTTTCTAAAAGTAGAGCATTTAATTATCTTTGTTTCCTACCATGCCCTACATAATTTTTATAACTTTGTTACTCATTAATGTAGTAACTACCATATTTTGCCATGATTGATAGGTCTAACATAGGAGAAACAGACACTAATTAATGATCTTTCTTAATCTTTGTGAAAAGTCAAATGAGATGATCTTTTAGCGACGGAGGGAGTATATTTTTAGAAATAGGACTACTTTTTTGGGAAAAATCAAGTAAGGTTAATTTTCCGGGACAGAGGGAGTATTAGTCTACAACAATAACATGATTAACAAATGTATATAGTACTGCATGCACCAAGCTCATTCCATTTAGCTTTTGGGCCACAATTTTTGTTCAAACTCGGCCTATATCATTCTAGCTTAAACTAGGCCCTAATTTTTAAGGGCAGAACGAGCGGACTTTGGGCTTGCAGAGCCTTATTGACAATCTTAAACACTGCTCAATCAAAACTGGGAAAGTGAAGAAATATGAACCTTCTGTACAGCAGCTTCATTGATAAGTGGGCCCTGCAAAAGATAAAAGCTTAACTCCAATTAAACTTCAAAAGTCACTACCTCCCATTATCAAAAAGAAGAAACTGCCCTAATTTAGTGAAAACAATATTGTTTGGAGGGGTACATGGAATGCCATGTGCAACACCTCAGATTTTGCAGAAAATAAGGAACTTTTGAGTTTTAACCAAAAATATTGCATCAGCCATTGAAATATTGTGTATATATGTGTGTGTGTGTGTGTTTGTGTATACATATATATATATACGTGAGAATATAAGTCTATCTAGAGGTCCTTTCAGAAATTAAGTATATAATATCAAGTATGCAAGACTACCTGGACCACACCTTCACCAAAACCATCCCCAACTTTTAGGTTCTGGACAGCATTTGTAAGAGCTTTTGCAAATTTCTCATAGATACCTACATCGAGGGTAGTAATTGCTCACCAGATACAATGAAAAACAATGAAGGAAGAAATACATTCAGAAATCTTAATTAAGCCAACTAATAACTAATCAGTGAGCACTGAGTGTCGTAATCAAGAGCCTGCCTAAAAAGATTCCACTTCAATTATTGCAAAACTGTACGGGAGCTAATCATGCTTGTCACACTTCCACGTATGGAAATCTTTTGTTAACCATGCAATTTAAACAATACAGCTTTACATATTCTTCTAATAATTTGCAGCAGCATTTCATAAACTAAATGTGGACGAATAGATTGAGAGAATAAAACTGGTTGAACGAGAGTGTATAGGTGCGGTCGCCATTACACAACCACACATACTTGTAGAGCTATACACCTATACGGCTATACCCACATGCTCTGCAGTTCCTTTACTGAGACATCTATGACATGGTAACCAATATTAATGTTTATTTTTTTTTGACAAGTAAAGATAGTATTAATAGCGCCTAATCAGGAGACGCGCCTATGTACACAGGAAGTATACATGCCATTTACTTTACAGAAGAGATATTATCCACAAACTCTACAAAAAAGGATTGCCACCCTGCTCTAACAGCTCATGACACCAAAAGAACATTGACTGCATAATCTGCTTCTGGATCTCTTCTACCTTCCTCTCTTCATTCTCGAAGCATCTTCTGTTTCTTTCCTTCCAGATGGACCAGCACACTGCTGTAGGAGCCACTTCCCAAATAACATTTTTCTTTTTCCTCTTATACAACGCCCAGCTTTCCATCAAGTGTCTCACAGATCTAGGCATAACCCAGCTAACCTGGAACAGATTGAAGACAAAATCCCAAATCTTCCTGGCAACTGGAACTGGACAATGTAACAGGAGATGGTTTACGTTTTCCTCATCTGCCTTGCATAAAAAACACCAATTAACATATATTTTTTTCCTGGTCCGCGGATTGTCACCTGTTAGAAGTGCTTCATTGACAGCTTCCCACATAAAGAAATTCACTACTCCATGGAAAAAAAATCCTTCGGTGCCCCTTAACTTCTGATAAAAAGATCTGACTGAGAAAGTCTTGTTATTCGCCCCCTCCCACACTGCTATATCCTCCCCATCGCCACTAACCTTCTGATTGTACAGAAACTCGAAGAGCTGTCCCAAAGAATCCATCGCCCAGTCATGGGGATTTCTCCTAAAGGATGGATTCCAAGTGATTACGCCATCTACAACCTGCACTACCGAATTAACAGTCTCATCTTTATCCCTTGTTATGTTGTACAGCATGGGGAAGACTCTTCGCAGCTCCATATCGTCACACCACTTATCCTTCCAAAAACATATCGTCTCCCAATTGCCAATTTCGAAAGAAATCCACCTCTTCAACAAGTCCCATTGTTTTCCTAATGCCCTTCCACACACTCACCCTGTACGACAATTTAACCTCGTTGGGAGTCCACCTATTCACCCCCTCCCCATATTTTCCCAGCACCACCTTCTTCCACAGAGTATTATCCTCACTTATATATTTCCACAGCCATTTACCCATAAGAGCAGCATTAAAAAACTTAAGATTCTTGATACCTAAGCCTCCATTACTCATATTTAAACACACCTTCACCCATTTAACCAAATGATATTTCCTCTCCACCGAATGTCCCTCCCAAAGAAAATCTCTCTCCATTTTCTCCAGCCTATTTTCCACAGATGCAGGCATACCGAACACCGTCATCACTGGCGGATCCACATAGGAACTAGGGGTGTCCATGGACACCGCCCAATAAAAAAAAATTGGGAGTAGGTTTGTGATATTTGACAATTGGACCCCTTCAAAAAATTTCATTGGACCCCTCCCAAATTCTCTGTAAAAAAATATTGTTAAGACGGATTTACGAAATCGAATGTCCAATCAATTTTTAAATGATTCTCTTGTATGTTATATCGAAAAAGACATGTTAATGAATGTTGGTGATGATGATGTAATTACGTGTTTTCAACGTATGAAAACGCGTAAAGGACAAATTGTAATTTCTAATTTTTTTTATGTAATACTCACTCCGTCCCAAAATATATGATGTTTTGGGAGAATTTTTTTGTTCCAAAACAGATGACACTTTGTAATTTTCAAAGAAATTTTTCCCTTTTTTTCTCCAATTCTACCCATATTTATTGACTTCGTAACCCGTGTTTGGCTCTTTAGGCAAAAATATCAAGACACCTCGTTAATGTTTGGATAGGGGCAGTTTAGTCTTTATAATATGTTTCCTTGGTCTGTGTGAAAAGCCCTAAAACGTCATATATTTTGGGACGGAGGGAGTAGTTAAAATTTTGGAACCGGTCAATATTATTCCTGGATCTGCCACTGAGTCCGTCATATAATACGTAGGCAAGTTAGAAAGAGTACTCTTGATGAGAGTCAATCTACCACCTTTCGAAAAGTATTGCTTCTTCCATCCAGCAAGTCTTCGCTCGAATCTTTCAATAATCGGATTCCAAATGTTCTTGCTATTTGATCAAGCCCCGAGAGGAAGACCTAAATAAGAGGTCAGCAGCTTTCCCACTTTGCACCCAAAGAAACCCGCCAGATATTCTATATTGTTCACTTCCCCCACCGGATACTCCTCGCTCTTGCAAATATTTATCTTTAGACCCGATGCCGCTTGGAAAAAGAGTAAGACTAAACGAAGATAGCCCAACTGAGAGTGATCCGCCTCGCTAAACACTAGAGGATCATCCGCAAAAAGCAAGTGTGAGGTTTTCAACTCCTGATCTTCGATTCTTCCCACATCAAAACCTTGAATCAGGTTCTTAGCTACCGAGATATCCATCATTGTACTCAACGCCTCCATAACTATGATGAAGAGGAAGGGAGATAGAGGGTCTCCTTGTCGTAACCCTCTCGAGCTAGAGAAGAACCCTACAGGTTCACCATTAACCAACACCGAGAATTTTACTGTAGAAATAATGAAGAAAACCCACTCTCTGCAATGGCTTCCGAAACCCATCCTGGACAACAGATAATCCAGAAACCCCTAGTTTACGTTGTCAGATGCCTTCTCTATAACCAATTTACAAATCAGACCTGGCTTCCCGCTTCTTAATCTCGAATCTACAACCTCATTTGCAATCAGCACTGCCTCTGTAATCTGTCGATCACTCACGAAAGCGTGCTGAGACTCAGAAATGATCTTCCCTAGAACCGATTTCATACGCACTGATAGAACCTTAGCGATAATTTTGTACACTCCTCCAACATAGGCCGAAAGTCTTTAATATCTTCAGCTCCGCTACATTTTGGGATCAGCGCTATAAATGTGGCATTGAGAATTTTCTCGAATCGCCTTTGAGCATAAAAAGAAGAGAAAATCTCCATAACTTCAGACTTAATCACCTCTCAGCAGTGTTGGAAAAAAATGATTGGGAAACCATCTGGACCCGGAGCTTTATCCCCTTTCAAAACTCGGACTGCTGCACTGACCTCCTCTTCAGAGAATGGAGCTTCCAGCAGATCCTTATCTTCTGAACTGAGAGACCCGAACGGTAATCCATCCGGCTTTAAATCACAAGCGCTGCTTTCTGTGTACAGCCTTTGATAAAAGCCTGCTATGCCTTCTCTAATCCTTGAATCATCCTCTAGCATCTCCTCATTAATTGACACCTTCCGAATCTGATTAAAATTTTTGTCAGCGATCGCCATCCTATGAAAAAATCTCGTGTTATTATCACCCTCCCTCAGCCATTGTATCCGAGATTTTGGCGCCAACTGATCTCCTCGCTACGCAACAATCAATATTAATGTTTATAAAACATAAACTCTAGTTAAATACTACTCCCTCCGTTTTCAAAATATTGTCTACTTTGACTCGGCACACCGTTTAAGAAAAAGTAATTGACTGTATTATAAATATTTGTGAAATGTGTGGTTTCCTTTAATGCCCTCGAGTATGTGGCCATAATTAAAGGAGGTCGAAAAAGTAAGGGTAAAGTGGAAACAGTGTTTTCTTAGAAGGGAAAGTTTTGAAAGAGGACAATTATTTAAGAACGGACGAAAAAGGAAATGTGGACGATAATTTGAAAACGGAGGGAGTACTAATTACGAAGCCACATCACATTCAATTTCATATTTTTTACAAACTGAAATTTATGGCCAACAATTGTCTAGCAAGTAGATCCACCATGACTTGTACAGTTATAGTCAATTGTTGAGCAATATTGGACATTTTCTCATTTTCTAAATGGAGTTCAATGATTTTTCCAGATAAAAAGGCAAAAGGAAAAAAGCATCTTTCAGCTAATCTCCTGCATTCCATCAGGTGTACGGGTATATAAAGTGAAATTGTACTTAATTCAGGATCCTTCTTCAATTTTCTATACCCAGATTTCGGGATCTTCAAGTTCTTTGAGACATCAATGTCAATACAAACTCATTCATTTTCACGCGTAAATATCATTAATTCATTCAATAAGGTGGACCTTGCATTTATGCCCTGGCGGGGAGGATAAAGAAGGTGACGGCTGACTTTTTCTTTTGTTTCCATAAGGGTTTTTTAGGGTTTCACTTTGGAGCATCTTTGGGCTTTTTTTTATTTGGGTTTTGTCTGTGGCCTTTTTGGGAGTATATGGTATTTAGCTAGGGTGTATTGACTCGTATTTGGAATCTTTGGAGTTTGTTATTGGGTGTATTAGATGTATTCTGGAGTTTGTAATTTGGTGTTATAAATGCATTTTAGGGTGTTTTAAGTATTGTGTGTAAAAAAACGAAAATAATAAAATACATATAGTTGCAGCATAACTGGGCCTCACCAACAGCCAATGCTAAGAAAGAAAGAAAGATATCCCAATAATTTTAGACCTTACTTCTTGTTAAGTGACCAACTCGTCTAAAAGTTTAAGTTGTTAGATAGGGGCTAAACAATGTATATCATGCTTAACACTCCCCCTCACGTGTGACCCGTCCACGCATGGAAAGATATACAAACATGTCTCGCCAGGGCATCACAAACCAAACAGAGTAACAACATGCACTCACAATATTACGGGTAACAAATGCAAGCAGGATGACTCGAACCCACGACCTTGCCAAGCCAGAACTCTAGAACTTTGATACCATGTTAAGTTACCAACTCATTTAAAAGCTTAGGCCGTTAAATAGGGACTCAACAATGTATATCAAGCTTAACACTTCCATTTCTCCCGCAAAATCTCATCTACTCCATAGATAGTGGCGGATCCAGAAATAAGGTTAAGGGGTGTCCAAAATTTTAACTATTACATAGAGAATTTAAAAATTATAATTGTCCTTTACGCATTTTCATATGTTGAAAACACGTAATTGCATCATCATTACTAACATTCATTAACAAGTCTTTTTCAATATAAAATACTAGAGAATCATTTAAAAATTGATAGGATATTCGATTTCGTAAATCCATCTTGACACAAGTCACAAGTAAATTTCCTAAATCAATAAATCACAAGTAAATGAGATGAGTAACAAAAGGTTAAACTAAAATTTTTAAAACACAATACCCCCTAATTTCAAATACTCCCTCGTCCCTAAATTATCGTCTTGGTGGACTTGGCGCACGGTTTAAGAAAACATATTTAACTGGATTATTAATATTAGTTGGATGTGTAGTTTACTTTAAAGCCCATGTGTATGTGGTACATAATTAAAGTATGATGAAAAAGTAAGGGTAAAGTTGGAAAAATGTTGTCCTAAAAAGGAAAGTTTCAAACAAGACAATTATTTTGAGACAAACGAAAAAGGAAAGCAGGACAATAATTTAGGGATGGAGGGAGTATAAGCTAAAACAATTCTCAAGAAACCCAACAAAACAATAAATATTTTCAACAATCAAATTTTTAATTTTACCTTCAAATTGCTCCAATTTTTCCAATATAAGCTCAACCAAAGTTCCAAAGGCAAATCTTGTTTTCTTATTCAAAATTATCAATCAATTAATCAAATCAACAATTTTACATTTTAACCCAAAAACCTCAAATTCAAAAACCCTAATTTCGGATAAATAGAGTGTGATTTGTGAATTGAGAAAAATTGGGAGGGATCCAATAGAAAAATTTGAAGGGGTCCAGTTGTCAAAAATAAAAAAATTACTATGTTTTTTTTTTTTGTTGACGGGTGTCCATGGACACCTCAATGGTTGGCTTCCATCCGCCACTACGTAGATATTTCAATTCAACCTTAGTCCCTATCAGTTGGGGTCCACTACATGAATCCAATGCTAAGTTTATAGCTAAAATTGCAGAGCAAAGCAATGACTTAAAAGTCACTTTCTATGATTCAAGTCCTCTGGGGACTTCTTTTTAAAAAAGAAAACTAACTTTAGGTTCTCCTTTAATGGTCTTTCCAGTTTAATAAAGGATGCCTTATCTTAGCATACCAGTACCAAGTTTCTCATCATCTCGATGAAAGTTTTTATTCCAATAGTATCTTTAAATAAAATATAATCAACTGAATCCAGTTAGAAACAAATAATTTAATAAGAAATAGTTATCCCGCATCTATATCCAAGAAAGAGGACTGAAATAGTGCATATGTGATACATGAGCTTCCTGTTTATACCTTCTTGCACAAGGATCCTGTTTGCACATACACATGTTTGTCCACTGTTACGGAACTTCGTAGCCAACTGAAATTACAAATTGCATGTAAAATCAGTATTAAACTCCCAGGACTAAAACGTGAACTAAAATACTAATACAGCAGAGTGGAATATTACTTTTTGATGATTCTATAATGATTTGTGAACATGGTGGTGATACGTTAATAGGTTATCTCCTCAAGTAGAAGTAATAGTCACGA
The DNA here is from genome assembly GCA_013146195.2 of Codonopsis lanceolata. NCBI lineage: Eukaryota > Viridiplantae > Streptophyta > Magnoliopsida > Asterales > Campanulaceae > Codonopsis > Codonopsis lanceolata. Next base: position 139,094,888 of record CM028380.1, read on the forward strand.
AACAGATGGTTTCATCACAGATTCTGCTGGTGCAAAAATGGTTGCGGATGCAGGAGTTCGAAGTATTACGATGATGTAAGCAAAAGAAAATCTACGGATTATAAGCAGAAGATGAAAAAAGATCCAGAAAGAAGAAGAAGAAAGCACAATTGGCTGAATGCTAACTAATCAAACTCTGAATAACTCGAGGATCACGTCTTAGTATATTGGAAAAGACTACTACGTTACAAGGACTTGGGTTAGGGTTAATCCTTTTCAGCCTATCTTTTGTTTATTACTAATGCCATGTTAGTTTTGGTCTTCCCCTACTTCTAGCCTAATTCATCACACATCCTAACTAGTGCACTATGCGGTTTATGTTGTATGTATCTGAACCATCTTAAGTAATTCTCATTCATTTTTCTCCTATTGGAGTGACTGTTATTGTCTCACAAATTTATTCTTTACAAGTTTTGTCTTTTCTAGTTTTACCACATATTTATCTTAACATTTGTATTTTAGCTAAACTCATCTTCTTAATATGTTATTTCTTAGTTGCCCAACATTCAGTTCCATTAATGAGAGAGGGTCTAATAGTTGTACCATAAACTTTCCTTTCAACTTACCGGATATACGACAATCACACAACAATCTAGATGCAATTATCCATTTAAACCACTCTAATTTTATTCTATGACTAACATCATCTTTTACCTTTCCATCTTGATTAATAATTGATCCTAAATATCGAATATCTTTGACATAGCCCCCGACCACCGATAGGGACCCCGTGACCATCTCCAAATGTAATATCCGAGATTTTGGATTCATGTTATTTGTATACATAACATGCTAGTGTTAATTTCGCACTTTATGTATGGCCATTATGATGTTTTGATCATGCTTAAGCAAAAGTCATCTGAAGTGCCCAGTACTGTTGTCACAACATTAGGCATGATCATGCCTAATCAGAAAGAGACTTCTGGAAATTCAGAGTATCACACGACTTTTGCTGAGGCATGATCACGCCTAACCAGCAAGAGTCTTCCGAACTTCACACAAGATTCCAAGCCAGACTTTACCGAAAATTGCACTTTGACCCCCTAAAGTTTGGACAATCGAATTTTATTAATTTTAAAAATGTTTTATTATAATTAATTATAATTGAGGTAAAACTAGTTTAATAATGCTTAGTTGAGCTTGATAGTGTTTAATTAGTGTTGGATATGCTTAATTAGATTAAAACAAGATTAAACAACTAACCAATCATAAGTCGACTCCAAGCAAATGAGTGTCTCATGGTGTGACACCTCATGGCTGACCTTGTTGACCATTTTTAGTGGGATTTGCTGTCAACAAAAATAGTCTCATACTCTCTCCATTTCTCTTCTTCCTCACATTTCTTCAAGTCATAGAGAGAGTGCTTCATTTCCATGGAGTTTTAGAGAGAGCAATCTTAGTTTTTTAGAGAGAGTGTGTTTGCATGTAAGATTATATTGAAGAATACTTGTCTAAAAGTGTTGGGGAGCCTAAACAAGGGAAGAAATTAGAAGTTTAATTGGTGGATTCTTCTATTCCATGCAAGTGACTATAATGTTTTATGAATTATTTGATGTTAAATGCAATAGACGACAACAATACATGTTAAATTACAAGCCTTTAACTAGAAATCTTTGTGTTAAATAATTAACATTATTTGGTGGTAATTACTATGGTAGTACCTTGTTAGCGAATAAGGGGTATTATGAAGGGTGTTATGTGTAACATTATTGTCTAATATGCACGTATATATAAATACCCTAGCCTAACCTTTTTAGGGTTAAGGCTTCCAAAACATATATTCTGCTTCTTCTCTTCTCCGTTAACTTACATGGTATCAGGTTTCTCCATAACAAACTTGGTTTGATCAACTTTAATTTTTTATTTTTATTTTTATTTTTTTTATTTTTTCCTTTCCCTACATGCAAAGGTAAGGACGTCTCGTTCCTTTCTTGTGGTCGCCAAGCTGTGCGATGCTTTGAGTTGCCGGAGTGTGCGACCTAGATTGATAGGGCAGCGCCCAGGTTGTGGTGTGGCAGTTGTGTTTGTGCGCCGAAGGTTTCTGTTGTGCGCAGGGGTTTCGCAGGTTCAGAGCCGTCGACCAGTTTCCTTGTTCTACAACGATTGAGTGCGCCGAGCTTTTGGCCATCACCTTGCTCCTTTTGCGACCCATGCGCCACCTAGACGCCGTCTCCAGGCAATGCCGGAGGAGCTGTTTTTGTCGCCGGAAAACTTCACCGTTGCCGGAGTTTAGGCCACGCGGCAGCGCGTCAGCCGGAATTTCGCCGGAACTTTCACCTCGTCAGGTTCGCCCAAGTCCAGGTAGTCTACCTGTGTGGTTAGTTTTCTAAGTTGGACGTGTGTTGCAACTCTGCAGCTTGTTTGGTTTCTTGGTACCTATTTTTTTTGTTGGGACTCTTCTGTTCTGTGTGTTATGTCGACTTCTGAGACTGTTTCGGCAGTGATCACCACTCATAATAAGCTTACAGATAAAAAGCTTGATGGTACAAACTATATGATGTGGCGTAAGGTGGTAAGTAAGAGTCTTATTGGCATGGAAAAGGGCGATCATCTCACGGATATTAAAACTGGTGAAGGTGCGAAGGTTTGGATTCAAGATGATGCATTACTTTTTGGCCAGATAATGAATTCCAAGACTGATAATGTCACAGAGTTAGTTTGACATACCGAAACAGTCAAAGATCTTTGAGAGTATTTGGAGGTGTTGTATTCGGGCCGTAATAATCTGAATCGCTTGTATGATTTGTTCACTGATGTGTTTCGATAGAATCAAAAAGATCGCACCGTGACTCAGTACTTTGCAGATTTTAAGAAAATGTCTCGGGAATGGTGCACTTTGCTTCAAATTACGGCAAATGTTAAGGAGATGCAGGCACAACGTGAGCAGCTCCTTATCATGGGTTTTTTAGCTAGCTTGCGACCTGAGTTTGCTACTGCTCGATCGCAGATTTTGTTGGGTACTGACATTTGCTCTTTGTCTGAGGCATTCTAGCGGGTTTTACGCACATCTCCCGAGCCTCCTCCAGTCAAGGGAGATGCGGGTGAGTCTTTTGCTCTTGCCGCACAATTATTTCATGGGCATAAAGGTTCTGATCATGGTGGTTGTGGTGGTGGCGGACGCAGAGGTGGTAGAGGAGGTCAGGGTGGTCGTGGTGGTGATGATGCACATGCACATGGACGTGGAGGGAATCAGGATGTCAAGGTATGTTACCATTGCGGGGACACAGGGCATCTGCAACGCAATTGTTGGAAGTTACATGGGAAACCTATTGGTAACCAATTTGCTAATGTCCCTACTCATCCCGACCCTGTTAGTCAGTTCTCTCCTTTGACTGAACGGAAGATGGTTACGATGTCAGATGAAGAGTACGCTAGGTATACCCAGTTTCAGGTCTCTCAACCGTCTTCACCTTCCTCTTCTGCAGCCACTCTTATCCATTCAGGAAAACCCACTGCGTGTCTTTCCTCCTCGAGTCGCAAATGGGTCATTGATTCTGGTGCTACCGATCATATGACCGGTGATGCAGGTATTTTATCTTCCTTTACCTCTTCTATATTGCCTAGTGTCACTTTAGCCAATGGGTCTGTTGTTTGTGTTAAGGGGAGCGGAATCGCTAGAATCACTCCATCTCTATCTTTGTCTTCTGTCCTTTAGCTTCCTAGTTTTCCGTTCAATTTACTATCCATCACTAAATTAACTCGTTATTACAACTGTAGTGCCTCATTCTTTTCTGATTCTTGTGTCTTTCAGGATCTTACGACGAAGAGGATTATTGGTAGAGGTTACGAATCAGGAGGGCTTTACTTGCTGGATGATGTTGTCTCACCCGTTGCATGTTCAAGTGTCACTTGCCTTACACCGCATCAGCTTCATTGTCGTTTAGGTCATCCTTGTCTCTCGAACTTGAAGAAATTGTATCCTAGTTTAGTTTTTGTCTACATTAAATTGTGAAGTTTGTCAGTATGCTAAACACCATCGTGTTTCATACTTTCCTAGAGTCAATTCATTCTGATGTTTGGGGTCCATCTCCGGTAGTGTCAAAACTTGGTTATCGTTAGTTTGTTACATTTGTGGATGATTTTTCACGTGTAACTTGGATTTACTTAAATGAGAAATCGTTCTGAGTTATTCTCCATTTTTTGTGGTTTTTGTGCTGAAATAAATACCCCGTTTGGTGTGCCTATTAAAATTCTTCGTAGTGACAATGCAAAGGAATATTTCTCCACCCCTTTCTCTACTTTTATGCATGACCATGGCATGACCCATGAATCCTCTTGCACTGATACACCTCAACAAAACGGGGTGGCGGAGAGTAAGATTCGCCATCTAATGGAAAGTGCTAAGGCTCTTAGCTTTCAAATGCATGCGCCTAAGCCATTTTGGTCTGATGCAATTTTGACTGCCTGTCATCTTATTAATAGGATGCCATCCTCGGTTCTTGGGGGGAGATTCCATATCGTGTCTTAAATCCTTCCTGTTTGTTGTTTTCCGTGTCACCGCATACCTTTGGTTGTGTTTGCTTTGTTTGAGATCATCAAAATCATATAACCAAGTTGGATCCTAAGTCCCTCAAATGTATCTTCCTTGGCTAGTCTCGGTCTCAAAAGGGGTATCGTTGTTTTTTTCCCGAGTTGAATCGTTATCTCGTTTCTCTTGATGTCACATTTTTTGAATCACAATCATTCTATCCTCTGCCTTCTGTTGACCCATCCTCTTCGGACTCAAATGATGATTTCCTTGTCTATCACTTTGTACGGTTCGAAGCAGCCCCTGTACCACCTCCTGTCCTCCCTATTGTCCCCCAATTCAGCAAGTTTACTCTCGCCGTCAACGAGAGGGACCTCCTTCTGCACCTCCTGATGTGGTCACTACTGAGCCAGTCCTTTCTGCAGATCCTAGCACTCCTATGCCACCACTATCTGATATAGAAGTTCCGATTGCTCTTCGAAAAGGTAAGCGTAGTTGTGCACAATATTCCATTGCTGACTACATTAGCTACTCTGGTTTGTCTTCTTTTACTTCTTCCTTAATTAGTTCACTTGAGTCTTATCTTATTCCTAAGTCTGTGTCGGAGGCAGTGGCTCACCCTGGTTGGAGAACTGCTATGGAAAAGAAGATGAAGGCTCTTGAGGAGAATCAGACTCGGGATTTGATACCTTTGCCGCATAATAAGAAGACAATTGGTTGTAAGTGGGTTTTCATAGTGAATATGAATCCTGATGGTTCCCTTGCTCGATTGAAGACTCGTCTGGTTGCAAAGGGTTATGCCCAGACTTATGGTGTGGGTTATTCAGAAACCTTCTCTCCAGTTACGAAGTTGGCTTCTGTTAGGTTGCTTGTTTCTCTTGCTGCATCATACCACTGGCCGCTTCACCAACTAGATGTCAAAAATGCTTTTCTTCATGGTGACTTGCACGAAGAGGTTTATCTTGAACAACCTCCTGGTTTTGTTGTTCAGGGGGAGTCAGGGATGGTGTGCAAGTTAAAAAAGTCATTGTATGGTCTGAAACAGTCTCCTCGAGCTTGGTTTGGTTGATTTAGTGAAGTTGTGTTAGAGTTTGGCCTTATGCGGTGCAGCAGTGATCATTCAGTCTTTTATCGTCAGTGTGAAGCAGGGTGCATTCTCTTGGTTGGGTATGTTGATGATATCGTCATTACTGGCGGAGATAGTGTGAGAATTTATGCTCTAAAGTCTTTCCTTCAAGAAAGATTTCAAACAAAAGATCTTGGGAACCTCAAGTATTTTTTGGGAATTGAAGTTGCCCGTTCGAAACAAGCCATCTTTCTTTCTCAACGGAAGTGTGTACTAGACTTACTTACTAACACTGGGATGTTAGGGGCAAAACGAGCTGAGACTTCTATGGATTCTAATGTAAAGCTTAGAGATGATGATGGTTAAGAATTGAATCATCCGGAGAGGTATCGTACGCTTGTAGGGAAGTTGACTATTTAGCTGTGACTAGACCAGACATTGCCTTTGCAGTAAGTAAAGACAGTCAGTTTATGTCGTCTCCACGATCTACTCACTGGGAGGCTATCGTACAAATCCTCCGATATCTCAAAGGAGCTCCAGGCCGTGGGTTACTTTATCGAGATCATGGGCACATAAGAGTTGAGGGTTTTTGTGATGCTGATTAGGTTGGATGTCCTATTAGTAAGAAGTGATATTGCATATTTGTTGGAGGCATCTTAGTGTCTTGGAAAAGCAAGAAGCAGCAGGTTGTGTCGAGATCCAGTGCGGAGGCGGAATATAGAGCCATGGCTTAGTCGACTTGTGAGTTGATGTGGATTCGCCAAATACTTGAGATGGGGTTTGGTAGTTCAACACCTATGCACCTATGGTGTGACAATCAAGCAGCCATCCATATTGCATCAAATCCTGTGTTTCATGAACGCACAAAACATATTGAGGTTGACTGTCATTTCATTTGCGAGAAGCTACAACAAAAGATTATTGTCACAAGTTATGTCAAGTCCGGTGATATGTTCTGACGAAGTCGGTGGTTGGAAATAGGTTGCGTTATATGAGTAACAAGCTGGGCATGCATGATATTTATGCTCCAGCTTGAGGGAGAGTGTTAGCGAATAAGGGGTATTAAGAAGGGTGTTATGTGTAACATTATTGTCTAATATGCACGTATATATAAATTCCCTAGCCTAACCTTTTTAAGGTTAAGGCTTCCAAAACATATATTCTTCTTCTTCTCTTCTCCGTTAATTTACATACCTCATACTGCTTTACCAAAAAGCATGAAAATTTGCATTGTTGGGCATGTTACAACCATATGCTACATTGGATAGAGATTTTGGGAAAGTTAATAAATTGATTTTGGTGATGAGTATATATGTTTAGACTTCCCTATGTTGTTCTAGCAATTGGTATGAGACTATGTGAATATATCCCACCATATTATTTACGTTGTTATGGAGTGCATCTCCTAGTTATTGTGAAGTTGAAATGTGGAATATGTGGAAAATGTTGTATGTGTAATTATGTGCTTGGTGGAATGTGTTGTACGGGAGGTAATGGCACCGCCAGCTATGTCGTGGGCGAAGAGCAGCGGTAGATGGAGTGGTTGTCCATATGCCCGCCCGAGCCCCGTTATCGGCCATAATGGCTAATTTTCGGCACTATTCTTGCTAGTAGAATAATGGTTACCGTGTCTCCAAGGTTCTTGGAGGAGTAGACTAGTGTCATGTGAGCTTGATATTGAGCCGGCTAATGTTCGTAGTGATCGAAATTGGTTCGAGCTTCATCAAGAAGTTGGGAAATTAGGCGTGATAGGAGGTGCCTCCGTCTCATGTCCTTTGAAATGTTTTTACATAAGTGGTGGAATTTACACTGATGTGATTGTTATAACTAGCTTGTAAAAGTGATTCATTATGTGGCTGCATAATTACATTAAAACATACCGTTGCATTCAATAATCAATATTCAAAGTTCATAATAATATAGTTACTTGATGAGTCTTGTCGACTCATCCAATTGTGGTTGTCATTTTAGATCTTGAGCGAGCAAGGAGCCCTTGTTCCGCCAAGTGAGGTAGTAAACATTCGTGAGCCTTGTAGTCCTCTTTTGGGTAGGATGATGTAAATTGTGTGGGTTGTTGGTTGGGGAATGTATGCTAAAGTGTGAGGTTGTTGTAAAGAGTTATGACTGAACAGCTTTCAGAACTAGTTCTCGGATGAGTGTAAACTCTTCTTTTGAGATTGTTGTATATATTCATTTGGAAATGTTAGTCGGCCTTAGCCGCGATGTATTATTTATGTTGTCATTAGCTTCCGCTTTGTTATTAATATCTTGATTGGTGGTTTAGTTGTTGTTAGCTAGCGAACCGACTCGGAGGGCTCGGGTAAGGGTGTGACACCAAGCCTCCATCCAGAATTACATGCTTGAAAATACGCAAACTCACAGCCGAACAATTAAATAAATACTCCCCCCATCTCGTTTATAACTTTATATAGGCTACCGGATAAAAGCTCGCCGTTTTAGAATTCCTAATTAAAATGTTTCGACAGCCACAATCTAATTAAAATGGATTTACTTCTGCATCTCTACGGTGAGATTCTCGGTCTTGGTCAATGGAGAGGCAGCAGGTTTTTCTCTAGCTCGAGAGGCCTGCGTCAAGGGGATCCTCTGTCTCCTTTTCTCTCCATAGTTGTTATGGAGGCTTTGAGCAGGCTTCTTGATAAGGCAGTGTCAGGGGGCTACATTCAGGGCTTCAAGGTAGACGGAGAGGGTAATGCAGACTTTTCTGTCTCGCATTTGATGTTTGCTCATGACACTCTTGTGTTCTGCGAGGCGGATAAATCTCAGCTAGGGTACCCTAAGACCGGTTCTTCTATTTTTTCAAGCAGCGTCGGGGTTGAAGATTATCATCTCAAAGTGTGAAATCATTCCGGTGCGTGAAGTCTTCAATTTGGGGACTCTGACAGTTTTTTGGGTGCACAGCAGGTAGTCTTCCAACGAAGTATCTGGGTCTTCCTTAGGGGGCAGCTTTTAAGAGTGTAGCAATGTGGGATTCGGTGCTTGAAAGATTTGAAAGAAGGTTGGCGAGTTGGAAGAGACGATACTTGTCAAAAGGAGGTCGTTTAACTCTGATTAAGAGCACGTTATCGAATTTGCCAACCTATATGCTTTCTCTGTTTCAGATTCCGACGTCAGTGTTGAAGAGAATTGAGAAATTGGAGAGAGACTTTCTGTGGGAAGGAGGTGCAGTGATTTCCCAAGGAAGTCTAGTGTTCCTATGGGGTAAATGTCTGGAAGGGAATTATGAAAGTTTGGGATATTTTTGAAAGTTAGATTTCCTTCAACATTGGAAATGGGGAGAAGGTGAGATTTTGGAAGGATAAGTGGTGTGGAGAAAGCCCCTCTTCAAAGGGTTTTTCCTAATCTATTTGAGATGGCCGTTAATAAGGATGAGTAGGTTAGTGCTGTGGTGGAAGTCCTAATGTGATTGATTCTTGGAATCTTTCGTTCTGTAGAAATTTGCATGATTGGGAGATCGACATCATTTCAAGATTCTTCGGTATTCTGTATGAGGTTCGGAGGGGTTTGGGGGAGGATTGAGTAGTTTGGGATGGTTCGAAAAGGAACACTTTCTCGGTGAAATGTTTTTACTCTTTCTTAAAAAATGAGGACAAGGAACATTTTTCGTGGAAAGTAATCTGAAAGTCGAGGGCTCCTAGTAGAGTGATGTTTTTTGCTTGGGAAGCGTCGAGGGAGGCTATTTTGACCGGGGACAATTTGAGAGCCCGAGGGAGGTTTTATGTGAATCGGTGCTTCATGTGTAAAAAGGAGGAGACAGTTAATCACTGTCCATTGTTAGGGGCTTGTTAAGTAACCAACTCATCTAAAAGTGATAGGGGCTCAACAATGTATATCAAGCTTACCACTCCCCGTCACGTGTGACCTATCCACACGTGGAGAGATACACAAACATGCCTCACCAGGGGCATCATAAAGCAAACAGAGTGACAACATGCATTCACAATATTCCGGGTAACAAATGCAAGCGGGATGACTCGAAACCACGACCTTCCAAAAGGTCTGATATCATGTAATAAGAAATAAAACAAGAAGAAGGGGAAGAAGAGAAGAAGATCGAAGGAAGCAGTGCAACAACAATCTCTGCGTCGTTTTCTCTATTAAAACAGAGAACGTATATATATAACATATACCCTACTAACACAATTACCAAACTACTCTTATTATCTAATACTCCCCTTCAAGCTGGAGCATAGATATTTATCATGTCCAGCTTGTTACAAATATAATTCACCCTTATCTTTGTCAAGCCTTTAGTAAGCATATCAGCTCGTTGTTCTCTCGTACGCACATGAGGTGGAAACAAGATTTTGTTGGATCTTTTCTCAAATGAAATGACAATCAACCTCTATATGCTTAGTCTTTTCGTGGAAAACTTGATTCGTAGAGATATGCATGGCTGCCTGATTATCACACCACAATCTCATAGGTAGAGCAACCTTAAAACCAATCTCTTCCATCAATTGTTGTATCCACATAAGTTCACAGGTTGAGCCATAGCACGATACTCTACACTTGATCTCGCCACCACACTTTGCTTCTTACTTTTCCAAGATACAAGATTTCCGCCCACAAACACACAATATCCATCATCTAGGAATCCTACCCAATCAACATCAGAGAATGCCTTTACCCGCATATGCCCATGATTCACATACAATATACCTCTACCAGGTGCTCCTTTCAAATATTTCACAATTCGGATCAATGCATTAAAGTGTGTAATAGTAGGAGCTGCCATGAACCGACTCACAACACTCACCAGAAAAGCAATATCTAGACGAGTTACTACAAGATAATTCAACTTACCAACCAATATCCGGTATCGTTCGATCCTCAAGCATCTCCCCTTCTCCGGCTACAAGTTTTACATTAGGATCCATTGGAGTGTCACACGGTTTCACTCCAAGCATCCCAACTTCCTCGAGTACATCAAGGACATATTTCCTCTAACACAAAAGATCTCTTTCTTGGACCGTATCACTTCGATCCCAAGAAAGTACTTTAGAGTACCCAAGTCCTTTGTTTGAAATTTTGTTTGAAGATACGATTTGAGTGCTTCAATGCCATGTGTATCACTACCTATAATCACAATATCATCTACATAAACAAACAAAAGAATACAACCACTGCTAGTCTGCCCAAAGAACACAGTGTTATCACACGTACTCCTCTATAACCCAAACTCTATCACAACAACACTGAACCTGCTAAACCAAGCCCGCGAAGACTATTTCAACTCATACAACGACTTTCGCAACCAACATACCTTATTCACATACTCCCCTTGAGCAACAAACCCCAGAGGTTGCTCCATGTAAACCTCTTCCAGCAAATCACCATGAAGGAATGCATTCTTGACATCCAACTAATACAAGGCCCAGTTATTGGAAGCAGCTAACGATATCAGAAAACGAACATAAGTGAGCTTAGCAACAGGAGAAAAAGTATCAGTATAATCAACACCAAACACTTGTGCATACCCTTTTGCAACCAATCGAGCTTTTAACCGAGGAACAGTAGGATTTATTTTAACCACGTACACCCATTTACACCCAATAGCCTTCTTGCCTTCAGAAAGTGTTACCAAGTCCCAGGTCTCATTAGCCTCAAGAGCCTGTATTTCCTCTTCCATAGCGGACTTCCAACCACTATGAGATAAAGCTTCAGACATATTTTTAGGGGTGACAACGGAATCAAGAGAAACAACAAATGAACGAGAGGAATTTGACAGGTGAGCATAAGAGACTCAAGAGGTGATAGGATGAACACAAATACGTGTACCTTTTCGGAGCGCTATAGGGAGATCAAGAAGAGTCTGGTCTGATGACGTGGGAACCGGTATCGGGAGTGAATCTGTTGGAGAATCTGTGACGACTGGTTCTTGGATTGAAACAGGTATGCGTCGAGTATACACTTGAGTTATAGGTGGGCGAGACTCGGCCTCAGGATCAATACCAACCTTAGGATTATGAGAACGAACCAATGTATAAGTGAGGAAATCATCAGGAGAGACAAACCCAGACACAGAAGATGATGACTGACCAAAATACGAGCTAGACTCAAAGAAAGTGACATTAGCAGACATTAAGTAACGACCCAAATCCGGAGAATAACAACGAAATCCTTTTTGAGTTCGAGAGTATCCAATAAAGACACTTGAGTGCTCTTCGGTCTAACTTACCAACCTGATGCTAAACTTCCTGAACAAAATAAGTATAACCAAACACTCTAGGGGAAACTAGAAACAACGTCTGCGATGGACGAAGACCAGAATATGGAATTTCTCGTTTAAGAACAGAAGATGGAAGACGATTTATAAGAAAAGCAGCAGTGTGAACAGTGTCAGCCCAAAAAGACTTAGAAACATTCATCTCGAACATCAATGCCCTGGCAACTTCTAACAGATGGTGATTCTTGCGTTCAACAACACCATTATGTTATGGGGGTGACAATACATGAAATTTGATGAATGATTCCATTCTGAGACATATAAGAGGAGAAAAGTATTCCTTAGCATTATCACTACGAAGATTCTGAACCAAACAATTGAAATGAGTTTTAATCTAAGCACAAAAAGAGCAAAATAACTGAAACAATTCATCGCTAGATTTCATTACATAAAGCCAAGTACTTCTGGAATAATCATTGACAAAAGTAAGAAAATATCTGAACCCTGATTTGGAAGGTACAGGTATGAACCAACTCAAATAGGGACGCAACCCGTTTATTAACTCTAGGAAGATACGACACACGATGGTGTTTAGCAAACTCACAAGACTCACATGGTAAACTAGAAATAGACCCTACTTCAGACATAATTTTTTCAGGACAGGTAACGACGGATGACCATAACGACAATGTAGCTGGAAAGGGGACAAAGTACTTTGACAAGCAACTGATGCAACAGTAGAATGAGCAGCAACAACTTCATCGGGCAGGTACAATCCATCAAATTCACTTCCTTTACCAATAATCTCCCTAGTCCTCAGATCCTGTAAAAGACAATAACCAGGAAACTTGGGCATGTATAACATGGATGTCAATGATAAAGAAGCGGCAATAGTACTACCACTACCCAAGACTTTGGAAGAAGATCCATTAGCAAGAGTAACAGTAGTAAACTTATTCGACGACCCATAAGCGGATAACAAACTCGAATCTCTAGCCATATGATCAGTAGCCCAATCAATTACCCCGTGCCTAGCCGAAGACAAAAGACATGTTATGGTTTACCAGACTTGGCTAGAGTTGCTTTGGAAGAGGAGGAAGAAGGCTGCTGAGACATCACAGCCGAAGACAAAAGACATGTTATGGGTTTACCTGACTTGGCTAGAGTTGCTTTGGAAGAGGAGGAAGAAGGCTACTGAGACATCTGGTACTGTGTAAACTTAGCAAACTCCTCATCATTCATAACAACATTATGGGTCTCTGGTTGACAGATATGCTCGGATTTCTGGGAAACTGTATGAGCGAACCTGGACTGTTGCTTTTGCTGATACTCCAACTGCTGCCGAGTGAGAGGCTTAGGACACCTGGCTTTTGAAATGACCCTGTTCTCCACAATTGTAACACACTTTAGGTCCTCCACGACCTCCGGACACTACCACCACGAGTTCCACCTCGAAAACCACCACAACCTCCATCTCTACCTCCACGATAACCATTCCCTTGTAAAACTAATGCTCAAATACCTCCACATATGACGACTCACCATTCCTCGTAGCAGTCAAAAGCCTATCAAAGGCATCAGACAAAGTACCCAAATCTTTATTTGACAATAACTAAGATCGAACCACATCATACTCTTTCTCCGAGCCTGATAGCTAGTTAAACATCAATAGCTTCTCACGTTGAGCTTTCATCTCCTCAACATCATCGGTAATAGGCATAGCGGCAATGAAATCCTCGCTCATACGCATGAAGTCATAATAATAATCCATAATACTCCGCCTTTTTTGACTAGGACGATGAACTTCTACAACCTATTCAAGTTACTCGCTCTAGAGAACCACTTATGCAAGAGTGTCCACAGCTCTTTAACTGTTTTGCAGTGTTGCATAGACAGTTTAATTTTCCTACTAATACAATTCACAATCTTCGGAAACAACACCTTATCATCATCCAACCACACCTTAGCCACCTTTGTATCAGTAGGACAATCTTCAACAAGATGTCCTTTCCGTAAACCACCCATGTTCACCCTGTACTAAATATCGTCATTCTGCAAAGTTAGACCCATCTGCCTCCAATATAATGTCAATCAATCTATTTTGGTTAGAAACAATTGTCATGATTGGCCCCGTAGGCCCCGTAGACCCCATAGACAACGAGTCTTCAGCCATCGAAATAGATAGAAAGAGAAATCAGACTGTCAATCAAGTCTAAACAACAACAAAAAAAAAATGCCACTTCGAAAGCTATGGTTTCAGTCAACAGTCGGAATCACACCAATCAGTCACCCAAATCATCAACCAACACTTCCAAACACAGTAACACACAAATCTGACACATGTGCACTAACTTCCAAAAGCTAGGGTTCCAGTTTTGATCCCACGCGCCATCACTCACCGACGCGTGACGTTGGAAAGTCAACAATTTCGGCTGGCCTCCTACACAAACACAATCGCCCAACTATTATATGTAGCATATACCCTACTAACACAATTACCAAACTACCCTTATTATCTAACAAGGCTTATGGGATTCCTTTTTGAGTGTAGCGGGTATTTCTTGGGCCATGCCAAGGAATTCTCTTCATCTACTTCGTGGTTGGGCTTCGTTAAGCGGAATTAGTAACAACAGTAGATGAAAGTTTATTCCTTTGGCGATTTGGTGGAGCATCTGGAAAGAGAGGAATCATAGGGTGTTTGATAATGTGGAGATAGACGCCGACCGGATTAAGATGGAAGTGCATCAGCTTCTCGAGTTTTGGCACTCGGAAGCAACATAAAGCTCAGGGGCTCCTCTTGTTAATATATTAGATAGTTTGTAGATTATATTCTTTTGATCTTGTATGCTTCTTGTGTACAAGGACGCGTCACCTAATTTGGCGCTGTTAATGTTACTTTATTTATCAAAAAAAAATTGCGAACCCATCATTTTTTTTATAAGTAAAGTTAGAATAATACATATAATTAAGAGTCAAAAAGGTGACACATCCTATGTACATAGGGAGTATACCAAAGGTGACCCACCATGTTATTAATTGATGTGCATGTTTTATTTCACCAAGTAAATGCTTTAACATAATAAGAGCTAGATAATTAACGTGCATCCGATTCCTAAGTGGCCAAAAACTTTAAGATGGCTCAAAAAGGAAATTAGGCCAATAAAAATGAGACGAAGGGAGTAATGTGTTCTCAAAATCACCAATTTTCATTAAAAAACGTAAATTCCTTACAATTTTAATGAAACCCAAAAATACATAAAAACCATTTCTATCAAAACTGTGCACTCTGATCGTTACACCAAACCACAGCTTGTTATCTCAAACTTTGTTTGGTTCTTAACTGCAAAACATGCACTGTTGGGGTATGGGGGGTGAGCTTGTGAGCCCAGTAAGAAAGGGTGCATACACATTACGACACAATAGAACAAGACAAATGATGCAAATAGTTGCCCAAGGAGATAAAAGATGGACAATAGATTCACGAGTCAAAGAACGGAACGGATCAAATATCAAATACTATTCGATCATATGTCACAGTATGTACTAACCAGTTTCAGGCTAATCACATTTCAATACTAACCAAATCAATTGTTGGCACCCAATCATTTGAGCCCACCATTCCATAACACATCATAGTAACCAGTCCAAAGCGACCAGTACATAGTAACAAAAAACCATTCCATACAACCCAATAGCCCGATCAAATAACAACACACATCGAGTCCAATAAAATATATTGATCACATGATGAAACGATTTCAATACCAAAGCAATTGCAAGGACATAACTATAACAACAAAACACGTTCCAATATTAAGAATACAAATCAAGCACCGACATTTTAGGAACACTCACGTGATCAAGCCAACACTGAATCAATACTATATAGTTAAAAATGTCCCCTTGTGGTATTTCTTAACCATCTAACGTAACCTTGTCTCCACCAATACTCCTACCGCTAAAATTACATTCCATGTATTTAGCTTTACTCCAACTTATTAAAACCCTTGGACTTCTAAAGCTTCTCTCCACTTTTCTAGCTTACCATTGACTACATTATTTGTCTCACCGATCTGAACCATGTCATTAGCAAACAATATATACCATGATATATCATCTTGTATTTGTTCGGTTAAACCATCCATCATCCATCACAACACAAAAGGACAAGGCAATCAAACCTTGGTGTAATCCCATAGTGATTGGGTACTCACAAGTGTCTCCTGCTCTACTTCTAACTAATATCGCGGCTCCATCATACAAATCTTTGAACACATCGATATATCTCACTTTAACCCCTTTCTTCTCTACCACTCACCAAATTATCTCTTTAGGAACTAAGTTGATAAAAACCACAAAAAGGGCTTGTGATATGGTAATCTTATCTAAAAAAAATGAATGAACTCTAATATCCCAAGGCTACTTTCCACTAGCAGAAAGACTCATTTTATGGAACATGACCCTTGGGATTTGGCATCAGCCTCCAAAGACTCGAAAGTCGATACAGCTAACATGTTCTCCATCTGTCAGTCCCAATGCTTCACAAGAGAAAGTGAGAGGTGATGGTAGAAGAGAGGAGGTGGCGCTGGAGGAGAGTTTTGTTGAAGAAAAGTTGGATTTATGGAGAGAGAAAGTAGATGGGTGGATGATGGTATTAACAGTTTGCACACACAACCCTTGTAACACATAAATCAGAGATGAGTGTTGAAAGAGAGACAACATTGTCAAACCGATGTTGACCATCCAGATCCAGCAGGAAAGTAAATTTGACCCAAAGTGTATGTAATGCAGACTAATTCAGTGACCCTACCATCCCAATTTTGTCCTTATGAACTAATACTACTTGGATACAAGCAATTACATAACAATCCAGTTAAAATTCTAGATGCTTCTGAGATGCTCTAAAATATACAATGCACACCTGCTAAAATTGAGGCTTTTTCCTGAAGTAAATGTCCTTCGCATGAACAGTCCTCCAGCTATTTGGGGGAAGTGATATCCAAAAATAGTAATGCTAGGGATCCCAATTTTCCAACCTAATCTACCTAGCAAGCATGTGATTGGTTAGACATCACAACACTTCAGTAGACATGTCGGTCCAGACTAACAAATCACATGCTAGCCTCATAAAGGGGTGGAAAAAAATTGGGATCTCTAGCATTTCCCATTCAGAAAACCTTGAACCAATTACTTACTTACAGTTAAAGTACGTAACACTTATTTTTTTGGATAGGTAAGTTGTGGCCCCATATTGGTATGGGGATTGGAACCAAGGATCTCAAGGACATTGAGGACAATGTCAAGGCAGATAAAAAAATTAGTTGCCTACTGAATCAGATTGTATTAATCAGTTGATGAAGATAGTTAATATTACTTACAGTTCCCTTTATTGCCACTTCAATGTCTGCATCATCAAATACTATGCATGGTGCATTGCCACCAAGTTCAAGTGATACCTAGAAAAGATGACACATTGAAGGAAATTGGCATCAAGAAATATCTAAAGGATATTTTTGCATTCATTACTCAGTATTGAAACTGAGTACAGATACCTTTTTAACAGTTTCGGCTGCACCCGTCATTAATTTCTTTCCAACAGCTGTTGAGCCTGTGAATGTAATCGCCCTTACCTGAACAAGTTCTGAAAAGATAAATGGCCTGCATTCTTTATCCGTACATCCAACTATCCAAACAAGAAATCAATGTCATCTGAAATGTGTGTTTTCATATGTAGAAAGTGGAGAACCTGTGGACTTGCAAGTAACGCGTTTCCAATATCAGAAGCATTTCCCATAACCACATTCACAGCGCCCTAATGATATTTTGTTAAAACAAAAAATTAAAACAAGCAAGCAAGCAATAAAATTAGTTGAAATGTCACGAGAAACAAGTAAAAACGCAGGTGAATTATGCACAAACAACATTTCTCTTGAGCGTCAGTTTCTCCTCCCAAAATGTAAAAGGTTAAAATTCCACTTCAACAAGGGCATACATCGGTTATACTTTATCAATTTAACATACAAGCTTGGCACATCCTAGAGTGCATAGGCGCTAGAGTTAAGTGAAGAGAACAAACAAGTTGAGGTCAGATATAAAATCACAATTTATTGCTGTTCGAGTAACATGGCCAAACCGACTTAGTGACCCAAAGCCCAACCCAAAAGTACACTTAAGAAGAGGGAGACCCTAATGTATGAAGGGTGGTTGATTCATAATCATAGTCAACCAGGGGTTCCTTGACACCTGACATCACGTGGAACTTACCAAATTCCAAGAAGACTCGACAGGGTGTGGCAAAAATACCAAAAACAGGCTCAAGGGATAGAGTCCCTTAAATAAAAGAACACTGTTAGTTCTCAATCCTAGCTAATGGAAATTCTTAACACTAAGAGCCACTGTAAAGAAAAATATTGTCATGTTACCAGCGATTACACGTATTCATTTTTACAAGTCATGCAAATACACATTTGTTTTTTGACAAGTACAAATACACATTAATATTGGAGAGGTATTACAGGTGGAAGCCCAGCTTGTAGAGATAGCTCAGCAGCAGCTAGCGCAGTCAATGGTGTAAGTTCAGAGGGTTTTATGACCACAGTGCATCCACAAGCAAGGGCAGGACCAACCTGGTACAAGGGCAAATTAGGCAAGTTTACCCATGCTCTAAACAGGCTATCATCTCCCAAATGGTTCATGCAAGCACCACGCCATTATAAAGGAAGTGAACGAAACCATAAGTAAGCTACCTTCCGAGTGATCATAGCCAAAGGGAAATTCCAGGGTGTAATTGCACCAACAACACCAACAGGCTGCAAAATGAAAATAAGAAACTCTTTCAAAAATTATTACTTCTCATAAAGTTGGATCTGAAACTACCCACCAAAGGTGTATTCCCTGCAAATCAAAAGTGTGAACATTTACAAAAGTAAGAGATTAATAAAAGTAAATTACTTCAGGAAAGGAAATTGAAAAAAAAAACTTCAGGAATAGAAATAGAAAAAACAATGAAAAACTATATACAGCCACTGAGAGGTCTTGCATAACTTTTTTTTTTTGATAAGTATACATAGATCAATGCATCAAATAGGTGATGCGTCCTTGTACACCGGGGGTATACAAGTCAAAAGAATTTAAAAAATGAAAAAGTATCCAATAAATTAACAAAAGAGTCCCCTATACTAGGAACCATCTCCGGGCACCAAAAGCGAAGAGTTTGAAACACATTCTCCCTGATACGATCTAAGTCTGACTCTTCATTATCAAAGGCCCTCCGGTTCCTCTCCGTCCAAATAACCCACCAAATCGCCAAAGAGGATGAATCCCAGCAAGCGATTTTCCTCCTTTGCTTGTAAAGAGCCCAACCACACAACTGTAAGACAGACCTTTGGCATAACCCAAGAGATACCTACATAGCTAAGGAAGGAGTTCCAAAGCTCCCTGGCTACTGTGCAATGGATCAAAAGATGATTCACAGTTTCTACATCCTTTCGAAAAAGCTTTGCCTAACTTGCCTACTAACTAGTTTTCCTCGTAGCTTTATTAAGGGGACAATGAAATTGTAATTCATGAAGCTACCAGCTTTCAAGAAAGTAATAAGAGAGTTCGAACAACCAATAATGACTCTTTTGTTGTGACCTTCAATAACTGATTGTTGTCATTAGCTTCATCTTCATTTTCGGCTTCACCTTCATTGGCAAGAGCAAGCAAACTTTTCATCTATAAAATCTAGTAAGCAATATCTTCTTCTTTGAGTGAACTAGCATTTCAACACTTAGATATAGGAGTGTACTAAACAAAGTTTATTCCATGTAGTACTAACTAGGATAAGGAATCACGCTTAGTTGGTTGAAGATGAGGCCATATCCTTAAATGTTACATATAACATGTTAGAAAATTTTCAAATATCTATTTAATATTTTCACTCTAATAATAATACTCACCAAAAAATTTCAAAAAAATATTAAATATTAAGTAATAGAATTATTGATTATCCCACTTGGAATGAGTTGGTTCCTAAGAAATTTATTAATTAATAAAGTATAGTAATTATTAGAGTACCGATTGTGAAAGTTCATTCACCTGCTTTAATACAAACAAACGGCGGTCAGCTAATGTTGCTGGAATCACGTCACCATATACACGTTTAGCCTCTTCCGCAAAGAACTCGATGAAACTAGCCCCGTAGCTAACCTACAAACCACATGAAAGAGTCAATCCAAAAACCACGTAACAGACTTAATGAACTGAATATTTGATTTCCATACCTCTGCAATAGCTTCTTTAAGAGGCTTCCCTTGCTCCAAAGTTATAAGTTGTCCAAGCTCTTCCTTGTGTTCAATTATTAAATCATACCTTGAATAAGTAATGAAAAAAAAAATCACAAAAAAGCGGACATTTACAGATAGCCTTTGACACCGACAACGGATGGGAGATTACTAAGAAGATATTTACTTGTATGAAGGAAATTCGTTTATGAAAGAACTATCGCCATAAAACCATTTTTGCTAGCTGTACACAATCTCCGAAAAAGAATTTTCACATTTGGTATAGGATAAGTGACTAGTTGCCACATCAGCAACCCCTATATACATGAATCACCAACTATGATGTCAAAGGCCACAGACCACCATACGGCCAACACGGGCAGTAATTGAGTGAGGGAGGCTGCTACCTAGCAGACAGAGAGTAACGTGGCAAGGGGGCAACTTGGCTGAGTGGTTCAAAAAGTAGCACAGCCAAACAATAAAGGTTCACAACTGAGCGATCTGCTAAAAAATACCTATATTTTCCCCATACTTGATATCCTATTTCCAGGTGATTTATGTGTACTTTGTATAAGAAACTGTGTTTCTTATCTTATTCTTCCTTGGTTTAGGTTCTGGGATGAGATTGTGCTTAAAATGGATCAATACATGGCAATAGGAGAGTTTTAGAGTCAAATCTGAAGAATTGAACAATTCCATTAGCTTCCTTTATAACTGTCAAGTATAAGTACTAAATGGAATGAAAAGGAGGCTTGGATGGCATGCTTTTCAAGATATGTTCGTTCCTAAAGAATATTATTTAAAGTCCTTAAGTCAATTCAAGCCAAGTCATGGAGAAGAGAAAGAAGAAAATACAAAGATAGTCACTTTATGGTGTAACGTGCAAGAAATCAAAGTTATTGGAAGAAGTCCAAATAAGTAACTAGTAGTAAAGCGCAGGGGATTGATCGGAAGATTGCTTAAACCTTGGTTGACCTAACTCATCATTGGTTCAATCACTGACAATGATTTCCCCCCAACTTAGTTGGAGAGGTGGCAGCCTAGGTTGCACAAACACTCCTTCAACCTAACGTATCCGGCCATATCCGTGACACAGATACTTTCCAATACTCTAGGTTGAAGGCGTGTCGGTGAGCTTGCATTCCAATTGCCAAGTGGCGCATGGTTTGGGCCAACGAGGCAAGGAGTGCATTAAATATTATTTTTATTTTCTTTTTATTTCCAAGTAACACAAGGAAACCCTGATGTTCCTACATCTATTTAAGGGCTCTTCCTTGGCACTATTGAACACACTCGTTCTTACACTCTACGTCTCCCCACTACTATTCTCCCTTTCTCGATGCGGATACAACACAAGGATAGAAGGTTTGGATTTCAATTCTCAATTGACAAAGGATTCATCTTTTCCAAGTACTGTAATTTCTTATTTTAATACAATGGAGGATATTTATTCAATGACAATTTGTGTTTTAATTTTCCTTGCTATGAGTTAACTTCAATATCTAGGATTGCAATGAATCTCTAATTTAAAGACATGCTTTAGTTTATTTCTTCCACTCAACTAAACAGTAATCCCTATGCTTTAGTCATTATCTTGTGAATTTCATGTTTTTTATTGCTTGATCACCAATTGAATGAATATTTTAGAATTGTAGGGTAAGATGCCGGAGCATATCCTATAAAGTCAGAAAATCAAGACAGTAGTATATGTTTCATGAGATCAAGAGAATATAGAGCATAGATAGCCTTTTAAAAGAGCTTGTTCCTCATGCACTTGTTTAACTGATCTATAAATTAGCGAGATCCCATAGATTGATCTTATTAGGTTAGATTTGCTATGAATTAGCGAGAACCTCTAGTAAACCATCTAGTGTTCTTGGTTACAAAAGTGGATAATGATTGATTGAGGAAAGATGAATTATGCATGATGATAATTAGAGTTGTTAGAGTATAAGGTTGTGTTAGTATATCATTATATGTCTAAGGGGTCTTAGTGTAACTTGTACATATACGTATACCCTAGTGTGTGTTTCTTCAATCTCCTCTCTACATGGTATCAAAGTCGAGGATTCAGGTCACCGTGATCGTGCGATTCTGTCCTTAGACTAGTATGGGATTCGGGTACAGGGTAGTCATCCGAGGTAATTTCTTAAAGGAAATCAAGTTTTGGAATTGATTTGGAGCAAGTGACTTGATCAATGTTGTCACCAAGAGTACGCGACCTAGTCGGTGTGATTTCCACTACCAGCTGGAATATTGCCCAATGTGCCGGCGTGTTTGCCTGAGTTTTCTTGCCAGACCACCACAGATCTGGTCGCTGGTGTCTTCCCATCTAGCTCTTGTGTTTTGTTTTTCAGTTTGGTGAATTTTTGGTAAACTGTTGGTTGATTTTGTTGTTGGTATACTAAGTTGTTGGCTTCTCGGTATATTGTTGTTTGACAAATACTGGTTTTTGGGTATAATGTTTGTTGGTTCCAACACCTATTTGTATTCCGATGTCTACTCCGGGGACTTTCGATGCTAAGGTTGTGGTTTCAGAGGTTATATTATATCCGCTCGTTCGAGGATTACAGATAAGCAACTGACTGGGAAGAACTACTTAATGTGGCGATGCGTAGTTGAAACGAATTTAAAAGGGCAAAAAAAAGATCACCTTACTATTGTTCAGGAGAAAGACACCGCGTGGATGCGAGACAATTTGTATGGAAAGCTCATGAACTCTGTGGATGATGAGGTTGCAGAGATGGGCGACCATACTACAAATGTTTGGAATATGTGGGATTACTTGGTTGTCATATACGGAGGCAAGGATAGTTTAAACTCGATTAATGACTAATTTTGTGTGATGTTTCGCCAAGAACAACGAGATTGCACCGTGACCCAATACTTTGCTGATTACAAGAAATTGGCTACTAAGTGGAGTTCCTTAATACCCCTGAGTACGGTTGTCAGTACCATGCAGGCACAACAGGAGTAGTTGATTGTTCTTGAGGTTCTTGCTGGTTTGCGCTCTGAGTTTAGCACCGATCACAGATTTTATCCGGCACGAATATCGGTTCATTTCAGGATGTTTTCTCTCTTGTTCTTCATTCCTCCTTAGAGTCTGGAGCGAGTAGTAGTGCCACTCGGAGTGTTGGACAACGAGGACTCAACAATGGTGGTCGAGGTGGTAGAGGCCTTGGTAAAGGAGGTTGTGTTGGTGGTCAGGGTGGAAGTAGGGAGAGTATGGAGGTCCGTACGTGTTATCATTGTGAGGACGCAAGTCATATGATTCAAAATTGTTGGAAGCTGCATGGGAAACCATCTACTGATCGCTTCGCTCATGTTGTCTCAAACCTGAGGATACCCCTGCACCACCTTAGCCGAATGAGGGTAAGATGGTGATAATGTGATGAGTTTGCCCACTATACAAAGTTTCAGGTATCTTCTTCGTTTAGTGTTATTTTTGTCCAGGCACGTAAAGACACCTTGTGTCTCTTCATCAAAATGTAAATAGTTAATTCATTCCGGTGCCTCCGATCATACGACTAGCAACCGAGGTCTCTTTTCATGGTTTACTCCTACGTCGGGTACGAGTGTCACACTAGCAGATGGTTCGGTCACTCCTATTCAGGGGAGTGGTAATATACGTCTTTTATCGTCTCTCTCCTTGTCTTCAGTTTCAATATTTCGGGTTTTTCCTTTAATCTCTTGTCTATTAGTAAATTTACTGGTGGACTTTACTTCTTTGAGGCTTCGTCATCGACTGTGTGTTCTGGTTCTTCGGTTCCAGATTCATAACATATTGGGCCATCCTTTGATGTCAAGTCTTAAGAAGATTTGCGCAGATCTCTCATGTTTCTTGTGTGGCGTGTGTCGATTTGCGAAGCACCATCATATTTCTCATTTTCCTAGAGTCAATAAAAGGGTGAATGCCCCATTTGATGTCGTACATTCTGATGTTTGGGGTCTGTAATTGATAAACAACCAAGTATAAGTGAGAAAGAGAGGAAGAAAAAGGGAAAAAGAGAGAGACAGCAGTCGCAGTCGTGAAATCCTTGCATCTTATATTACTGTGTAAGAAATATATATATACTCTACTAACACAATTACCAAACCACCCTTATCGTCTAACACTCCCCTTCAAGCTTGAGCATAGATATTTATCATGGCCAGCTTATTACAAATATAATCTGTAAATTAACGGAGAAGAGAAGAAGAAGAATATATGATTTGGAAGCCTTAACCCTAAAAGGGTTAGGCTAGGGTATTTATATATACGTGCATATTAGACAATAATGTTACACATAACACCCTTCATAATACCCTTTATTCGCTAACACTCCCCCTCAAGCTGGAGCATAAATGTCATGCATGCCCAGCTTGTTACTCATATAACGCAACCTATTTCCAACCACCGACTTCGTCAAAACATCAGCCAGCTGATCACCGGACTTGACATAACTTGTGACAATAATCTTTTGTTGTAGCTTCTCGCGAATATTTAATGACAGTCAACCTCAATGTGTTTTGTGCGTTCATAAAACACAGGATTCGATGCAATATGGATGGCTGCTTGATTGTCACACCATAGCTGCATAGGTGTTGAACTACCAAACCCCATCTCCTCAAGTATTTGGCGAATCCACATCAACTCACAAGTCGACTGAGCCATAGCTCTATATTCCGCCTCCGCACTGGATCTCGACACAACTTGCTGCTTCTTGCTTTTCCAAGACACTAAGTTGCCTCCAACAAATATACAATATCCTGTGGTTGACTTCTTACTAATAGGACATCCAGCCCAATCAGCATCACAAAAACCTTCAACTCTCATGTGCCCATGATCTCGATAGAGTAACCCACGGCCTGGAGCTCCTTTGAGATATCGGAGGATTTGTACAACAGCCTCCCAGTGAGTAGATCGTGGAGACGACATAAACTGACTCACTTTGCTTACTGCAAATGCAATGTCCGGTCTAGTCACAACTAAATAGTTCAACTTCCCTACAAGCGTACAATACCTCTCTGGATGATTCAATTCTTCACCATCATCACCTCTAAGCTTCACATTAGCATCCATAGGAGTCTCAGCTGGTTTTGCCCCTAACATCCCAGTGTTAGTAAGTAAGTCTAGTACATACTTCCGTTGAGAAAGAAAGATGCCTTGTTTCGAACGGGCAACTTCAATTCCCAAAAAATACTTGAGGTTTCCGAGATCTTTTGTTTGAAATCTTTCTTGAAGGAAAGACTTGAGAGCATAAATTCCCACACTATCTCCGCCAGTAATAACAATATCATCAACATACACAATCAAGAGAATACACCCTGCTTCAGATTGACGATAAAAGACTGAATGATCACTGCTGCACCGCAATAGGCCAAACTCTAACACAACTTCACTAAATCGACCAAACCAAGCTCGAGGAGACTGTTTCAGACCATACAACGACTTTTTTAACTTGCACACTGTAACCCGAAATAAAGAAAAAGAAGGAGAAGAAGAGAGAAGACGGCAGAGTTCGTGGGCAGCCAAATCTGTGCGCTCAATCTCATATTCACAATAACGACACATATATATACAAAATACCCTACCATCTAAATTACTAAACTACCCTTAATGTCTAACACTCCCCTTCAAGCTGGAGCATATATATTTATCATGCCCAGCTTGTTACAAATATAATCCACCCTTAACTTTGTCAAGCCTTTAGTCAACATATCAGCCGGTTGTTCTCCCTGCGCTTGCGTATGAGGTGGAGACAAGATTCTGTTGGATCTTTTCTCGAATGAAATGACAATCGACCTCTATATGCTTAGTCCTTTCATGGAAAACTGGATTTGTAGAAATATGCATGGCTGCCTGATTATCACACCACAATCTCATAGGCAGAGGAACCTTAAACCCAATCTCTTCAATCAATTGTTGTATCCACATAAGTTCACAAGTCGTCTGAGCCATAGCACGATACTCAGACTCTGCACTTGATCTCGCCACCACACTTTGTTTCTTACTTTTCCATGATACAAGATTGCCGCCCACAAACACACAATATCCGGTAGTTGACTTACTATCATCCGGTGATCCTGCCCAATCAGCATCAGAGAATGCTTCTACCCTCATATGCCCATGGTTCGCATACAATATACCTCTACCTGGTGCTCCTTTCAAATATTTCACAATACGAATCAATGCATTCCAGTGTGTAGTAGTAGGGGCTGCCATGAACCGACTCACTACACACACCATCCCTGACTCCCCCTGAACAACAAAACCAGGAGGTTGTTTAAGATAAACATCTTCGTGCAGGTCACCATGAAGAAAAGCATTTTTGACATCTAGTTGGTGAAACGGCCAGTGGTATGATGCAGCAAGAGAAACAAGCAACCGAAAAGCTGACCGCATCGGAGAGAAAGTTTCGAATAATCCACACCATAAGTTTGGGCATAACCCTTCGCCATGACAGGGCGTGCCTTCAACCGAGCAAGGGAACCATCAGGATTCACTTTCACTGTGAAAACCCACTTACAACCAATTGCCTTCTTATTATTCGGCAAAGGTATCAAATCCCAAGTCTGATTCTCCTTAAGAGCCTTCATCTCCTCTTCCATAGCGGTTCTCCAACCAGGGTGAGCCACTGCCTCAGACACAGACTTAGGAATAGGGTAAGACTCGAGAGAATTAATTAAGGAAGAAGTAGAAGAAGACAAACCAAAGCAACTAACATAGTCAGCAATGGAATATTGTGCACAACTACGCTTACCTTTTCGAAGTGCAATCGGAACATCTAGATCAGATAATGGTGGCACCGGAGTGCTAGGATCTGCAGAAAAGAGGACTGGCTCGGTAGGGACCACAGCAGGAGGTGCAGAAGGAGGTCCCTCTCGTGGACGGCGAGAGTAAACTTGCTGAATGGGGGGACGATAGGGAGGTACAGGAGGTGGTACAGCAGGGTACAACGTGATAGACAAGGAAATCATCATTTGAGTCCGAAGAAGATGGGTCAGACGATAGAGGATAGAATGATTGTGATTCAAAAAATGTGACATCAAGAGAAACGAGATAACGATTCAACTCGGGAGAAAAACAACGATACCCCTTTTGAGACCGAGAGTAGCCAAGGAAGATACATTTGAGGGACTTAGGATCCAACTTGGTTATATGAGGTCGATGATCGTGAACAAAGTAAACACGCCCAGTGCGGTGACACGGGAAAACAACGAGCGGGAAGGATATAAGACACGATATGGAATCTCCCCCCCAAGAACCGAGGATGGCATCCTATTAATAAGATGACAGGCAGTCAAAACTGCATCACACCAAAATTGCTTAGGCACATGCATTTGAAAGCTAAGAGCCCTAGCACTTTCCATTAGATGGCGATTCGTTCTCTCCGCCACCACGTTTTGTTGAGGTGTATCAGTGTAAGAGGATTCATGAGTCATGCCATGGTCATGCATAAAAGTAGAGAAAGGGGTGGAGAAATATTCTTTTGCATTGTCACTACGAAGAATTTTAATAGGCACACCAAACTGAGTATTAATTTCAGCACAAAAACCACAAAAAATGCAGAATAACTCAGAACGATTTCTCATTAAGTAAATCCAAGTTACACGTGAAAAATCATCAACAAATGTAACAAAATAACGATAACCAAGTTTCGACACTACCGGAGACGGACCCCAAACATCATAATGAACCAACTCAAACGGGACACGAGCCCTTTTATTGACTCTAGGAAAGTATGAAACACGATGGTGTTTAGCATACTGACAAGCTTCACAATTTAATGTAGACAAAGACTCTAAACTAGGACACAATTTCTTCAAATTCGAGAGACAAGGATGACCCAAAATTCTGTTGAATCTTAAATCGAACAAACTGACAATCAACCTTTATATGATTAGTCCGTTCGTGGAAAACTAGATTCGTAGATATATGCATGGCTGCCTGATTATCACACCACAATCTAATAGGTAGAGCAACCTTAAAACCCATCTCTTCCATCAATTGTTGTATCCACATAAGTTGGTAGGTTGTCTATGCCATAGCGCGATACTTTGCACTTGATCTAGCCACCACACTCTGTTTCCTACTCTTCCAAGATACTAGATTTCCGCCCACAAACACACAATATCCTGTAGTTGATTTGCTATCATCTGGTGATCATGCCCCCTCAGCATCAGAGAATGCCTCTACCCCCATATGCCCATGATTTGCATACGATATACCTCTAACGGGTGCTCCTTTCAAATATTTCACAATTCCGATCAATGCATTCCGGTGTGTAATAGTAGGAGCTGCCATGAACTGACTCACCACACTTACCGGAAAAGCAATATCTGGACGAGTTACTACAAGATAAATGACATTTAGATCCTACAATTACTACTAAAGCTTAATTATCAAAGTCATAATTGGACAACTTAGCAAAGATTCCAAAAAGATTCCAAGTGTTTCATAATCCGGAGATGTACTTATGTATGTACGTAACAAATAAATAGAGTTTAACCAATCAGCATATCTCAATTGCCTCGTACCATTTCCGAAGGCGATTGCACCGTTCAGCGGCAGTTAGTTTGCTCCAATCTACACAGATAAGAGGCCATCAAGACATTATCAATATTATGGCCTCCCATATCTAATTTATGCTACATCACAGCATATTCATTAAAGATACTATTATAACATCACAACTTTGGAATGGTGGCATTTATATGCAAAACTAGTAAATGTAAACAGTTTAACGTGAAACTGTAAAAATTTAAACATTTGCAACAAAAAAGAAAATGAGAAAGAATAATATAATTACTACAATCTCAATGAAAGATGTCTCAATTCAAAAGTTATAAACCATTTTTAAAGTACAATTTTTAAAAGTACAATACTAACATTAAATCGGCTCTGGCCCACATAAGGCCCTCTTTTTTGCTCTACAAATGTGTCCTATGTATACTGGGACTATACGAACTACGACAAACCTAAATAACAGATAAGCTGTCCAAGAAATCTACAAAAGAGTTGTCAATAGATGGAACCAACTTGGAACACCAAAAAACAGGTCTGGAGTACCCACTCCTATCTGTCCATACTGATCTCCGTGTTTTCAAAAGCTCTGCTAATCCTCTCATTCCACATAATCCAACACACAGCCAAAGGAACTGCATCCCAAAAACTATTCTTCCTCCTCTTATACGGGACCAGAAAAGGAGGAGATCCTTGACCGATCCACGCATAACACATGAAATGTGAAAGAGATTAAGAATATAGTCCCAGATTTCCTTTGCCTGAAAGTGCATGAGTATATGATTAACAGTCTCCCCATCTCCTTTGCACATGCATCACCAGTACATGTAAGCCTTTTTTCAGGGCCGTAGGTAATCCCCTGTAAGAATACCTACTTTTTCCCACATAAGAAAATGCTACTCTAGATGGCGCCTTTTTTCTATCGCACCGACTTCCATGGAAACGAATAATTACTGACCATGTGCTTCTCATAAAAAGACTTAACTGTGAACAAGCCATTCTTGACCCCTTCCCAACGAACTCCGTCTTCCCTACTACCGAGACCCTTCTGTGCATATAAATGTAATCTAGATGACGCCTTTTGTCTTCCGCATCGACTTCCATGGACACGAATAATTACTGACCATGAGCTTCTCATAAAAAAATTTAACTGTGAACACGCCATTCTTGACCCCTTCGCAATGAACTTCGTCTTTCCCTATTACCAAGACCCTTCTGTGCATATAAATGTTCTAGAATCAACCCATAGCATTTAATTCCCAACCTTGGAGATTTCCACGGAAAACTGGACTCCACGTCACTGTGCCATTTGTATTGAGGAGGACCAAGCTAACAAATTCTCCTTTGTTGACGGCAATGTTAAAAAGGGAAGGGAATTATCTCCATAACTCCCTATGCCCACTCCACCTGCCGCTCCAAAACTTAACAGTCACCATTGTCTACGTCAAAAATAATTAAACGCTTGAACGGCTCCCACTTCATCCTAATTCTTTTCCACACTTCAACTACATATGTTACAGAACCACACATGGTCACTTCCCATACTTTCCCACCACCACTCCTCCACAAAGCCTCCTTATCAACCAAAAATCTCCAGAGCCACTTGCCCAACTAAGGAGTATTGAAGATCCTCAAGTTTTTAATCTCTAACCCTCCTCCCTTCAAGTTTGAGCACACGGAATTCCGGTTGATCAAATGACACTTCTGCTCATCCGCTGGCCCATCCCACACAAAAATCCCAATCTAATTTTCTGAGCCTCTTTTTTTTTTACAAGTAGAGAGTATATATAAAGAACGGGCACCAAAAGAGGTGACGCGTCCTATTTACAGAAGTAAGAAAAAGAACTCCTACAACCCTACACAACTATTATCCACAAGCTCTACAAAGGGACTTAGCCCCTGTGAGACCAAACCGTGGCACCAAAAATACACAAGCTGGATGATTTGTTCTTTAAGATTCTCGCAGCTCCTCTCTATATTATCAAACGCCCTGGAAATACGTTCTCTCCAAATAGTCCAGCAAATTGCTGCCGGCGCAGCCATCCAAAAACAGCAAGGTTTCTTCTTACGTTTGAAGAAAGCCCAGCTCATCAACGTCTCTTTGCCAGAAAGAGGATTCACCCAGGCCAACTGGACTAAACAGAGAACAAAATTCCAAATTTCCTTTGCCATTGGGCAGTGCAGCAGAAGGTGATTCACAGTTTCTTCCTCCCTTTTGCACATGAAACACATATTTACATATATTATCCTTCTCCTCAAATTGTCTCCCATAAGGATGGCTTCATTCGCGGCTTCCCACAGAAAAAAACCCACCCTAGAAGGAGCTTTATTCTTCCAAACACTACCCCAAGGAAAGTAGTCCTGCCCCGTCAACAAACTGTGATAGAAGGACTTGACAGAGAAATTTCTACACTTATCTCCTGCTCAGACCACAGAATCTTCAGCATTCTTGTTCACCTTTTGTTTACACAGCAGCTCAAAAAATTGCCCCAGTGTCAATTTCCCAGTCTTGCGCATTTCGAGTTCATACCACAGTGTCCCCAGTGAAGGGCAAAACAGAGTTGGCGGTCTCTTCTTTGTCGACTGCTATGTTATACAGAGCAGGGAAAGCTCTCTGCAACTCTCTCTCTTGCCACACCACTTATAATTCCAAAAGCTGACCGAGTCCCCTTACCAATGTCAAAGGAAATAAATCTCTTCAGCACTTCCCACAGTTTCCTAATACCTTTCCAAACTCCCACACCATAAGAGGAGTGAATCCCATTTGGGAACCACCTATGGCTGTCGTCCCCAAATTTTCTTACCACTACCTTCCTCCAAAGGGATTCTTTCTCACCAAAATATCGCCAAAGCCATTTCCCCATAAGAGATGTATTAAAAACCCTAAGATTTTTGACCCCAATCCCTCCACCCCTCAAACTCGAACATACTGCCTCCCACTTGATCCGATGGAATTTTCTCTCTTCTGATTGACCCTCCCACAAAAAGTGATGTGAATTTTCCTAGCCAAACAATCAAGTTGGCTGAAAACTCTTGCAACCACAACAAGCTGTCCCGAAGAAGTAAACAGCCCAAGGGCTGTCCGAAATTCTTAGCAAAACAGCCCCAAGAACTCTACAAACCCTACTCGATTAAGAAGACTTGTTTTGTTAACTTTTACCCCAAACCCTAGCCAATTAATTCAACACTCAAGACAGCTTCAAGCTGTTCATATCTCTCATATTGAACAATCCCTAATCTGCCCGAAATACTACCTTGGCCGAGATTTCAAAGGAAGATCAACAGCTCAAAACTTTCACAAAAAATAACAAAAAGAATAAGAAAAGGATAGATCGGCTTCACCGGACAAGCTTCACTCACTTGTCGTAAAGAATACCGTTTGATTCAACAACCAAGGTTTCACTCGCCTTGAACGAAGAATCGAAAGAAAAGAACGAACTCGTTCTATACTCAGTTTCAATACTCTAAAAATCTGCCTTGTTGATCAAAAATAAATACCTTATAAAGGCAACAAGAAATTAACCCTAGTTTTAACTTACCAAAATAAAAGACAACCTAACTTGCTAGGAAAGTAACAAGTCCTAAACCTAATTACAGCAGATTTTAATTAAAAAGACCTAACTAATAAAATCCTTGAATTACAAGGATTGCCGCTGCCGTCCACCCTTGCACCCGGGTGGTCTCCCTTGAACCCGTGTCATGCAAAACCTTTGAGCCTCCAAGTTGGTTCCTCCCTTCCATGAGCCCAACCAGACCACCTCTCTATGCCTTTGAGTATTGTGGTCCATGTACTTATCCTTTTTCATAAACCCGACCAGTCCCATGCCTTTGCAAAGCCCAAACCATTTCGTTGTGACCCATGTATCCATTCCTTCCTTGATCAGCCCTAGGCCGTCTTGCATCCCCAACTTACCAACCCCAACCATGTCTTGAGCCCACTTGGATTTGTGATACC
This sequence comes from Codonopsis lanceolata, assembly GCA_013146195.2. NCBI lineage: Eukaryota > Viridiplantae > Streptophyta > Magnoliopsida > Asterales > Campanulaceae > Codonopsis > Codonopsis lanceolata. The sequence goes on from CM028380.1 coordinate 139,127,373, forward strand.
TGTTCGTGCCCCCCTTTATCCTCTTTTCCAGCCCGGTTTTAATCTCCCAACTTGCTTCCCTCTTGCTAAGAGCATAACCTCCATAGACTATCCTTGGACCTACCTCCCTTGTTGAGTTGTTGACCTCCCCACACGTATCAAAAAGTCTCTTTCCAGTTTTTCTAGTCTTTTTACCACTGCAACCGGTAAACCAAAGATAGACAAAATATGTAGGCAAGCTGGACAGAGTACTTTTAATGGGAGTCAACCTACCCACCTTTGACAAGTACTGTTTCTTCCACCCTGCCAACCTACGTTCAAAGGTTCCAAATTTCCTTGTTGTTAGATGGATCCCCTAATGGAAGGCCCAAATAGGAGTTTGGAAAAGTGCACACCTTGCACCCAAGAAAGTTAGCAAGCTCATCAATATCATCCACGCCACCCACAGCATACAACTCACTTTTATTAATGTTACCTTTCAGCCCTGATGCCCCTTGGAAGAATAACAGCGCTAAGCGAAGATATCATAATTGATCACAATCAGCCTCGCAAAACACCAAAGTATCATCCGAAAAAAGATGGGATATCGAAATCTCCACGCCTCCTGCTCTCCCCACATTAAAACCACGGATCAGGCCTCTAGTGACCGAAACATCTAAGATTCTGCTCAGGGATTCATAACAATAATAAACAGAAAAGGCGACAGCGAATCTCCCTGCCGTAGGCCACGAGAACTACCAAAAAACCCAGCCAGCTCCCCATTGACCATCACCGAGAATTTGACCGAGGAAATGCAAAAGAGGATCCATTCCCTCCAATGATCACCAAACCCCATACTGAGCAACAAAAAATTCAAGGACCCCCAATTAACATGATCGTAGGCCTTCTCAAGGCCCAGCTTGCAAACCAACCCAGGGTCCCCACTCCGAGATCTCGAGTCGACAACCTCATTAGCAATGAGCACTGCATCAATAATCTGACGGCCCCCCACAAAGGCACGTTGGGAGTCGGAAATAACCTTACCAATCCCTTTTTTAAGCCGAATGGAAAGGACCTTAGCAATGATCTTGTAGACACCCCCAATCAAACTAATAGGTCTAAATTCTTTAATGTACACCGCTCCTTTTCTTTTTGGAATCAGCGCTATAAAAGTTGCATTCAGACTTTTTTCAAACCTTTGAGCCTCTTTACCACTCAAGAAAGAAGATTAAAGATCGACATAAAGTACGTACGCATATTAGCGAAGGAACTCTTTATAAGAGAAACCTCCCCCCCCCCGGGACAAAAGTTGTCTCTTCCCCCGGCTAACCGACGTTCAAACTTTCTGATCACCCAATTCCAAATGGCTTTGCTATTAGAAGATGGACCTAAAACGAGGCCAAGGTACGACATTAGAAGAGAAGCCATCTTGCAACCGATAAATTCGCTAGAAAATCAACGTTCTCCACTTCCCAACTGAAAAACTCTTGCTCTTTGCAATGTTAATCCTCAACCCTGATGAAGCTTGGAATAATAACAACATGAGCCGTAAATGCCCTAACTAAGCAGCTTCCACCCGACCGACAGAATAAAAAGAGTATCATCAGCAAAAAGAAGATGAGTCACTGACGCCTCTGAGACCTCCTCCCATTGAACCCTTTTAGAAACCCAACGGCAACTAACACCTTCAAAAGTCGACATAGAGCTTCCATGACCATGATAAAGAGAGAAAGGAGATAAAGGGTGTCATTCACAAAGACCTCTCGAACTAGAAAAGAAACCAGTAGGACACCAGCACCGAGAATTTCACCGTAGAGATGCAAAAGAAGATCAAGTCTCTCCCGTTGTCCCCAAATCTCATTCTAGACATCAAATAACACAAGAAATCCCAAGTAACATGTATCATATGCTTTCTCAATATCAAGCTTACAAATCAATCTGGAGCTCCACTTCTAATTCTCGCAGCCAGCGTTTCAGTAGCTATCAAAACCGCGTCAAGAATCTAACGCCCACCCACAAAAGCATGTAGGGAATTTGAAATAACTTTACCTAAAACTTTGTAACAAATGCTATATGTGTAAAGCCAACGAAGAAAGTGTTAATCCTTTGTTGATTCACTACCAGTGGCTAGGTAAGTTTAGGATTTGTTTTGGGGAATGTTAAACATTGAGTGGGTGATGCCAAGCTCATTCAAAGATGTGTTGCTGAGTTGGTCTTTTTTTTTTGATAAGTAAAAGTATTATATACGAAGAAGAAATAGTGCACAGCCAAGAACCTTTAAGCTTCTCTAAAGTCCCTTCCTCGTTATCAAAAACCCTCCTGTTCCTTTCCTTCCAAATGATCCAACAAACCACCAACTGGGCAACCTCCCATAAGGAATTTCTCCTTCTCCTTTTATACAAGACTAGCTCAAGAATAAATCCAAAACTGATCCGGGCATAACCCAGGCAACTCCAGACAGACCAAAAATCCAATTCCATAATTCCGTTGCCATGGGGCAATGGATAAGCAAATGGTCCACACTTTCATCGCTCCTTTTGCACATATAACACCAATTAACGTAAATCTTGCGACGAGCCCTCAAGTTGTCACCAGTTAAGATGGCTCCATGACAAGCCTCCCAAGCAAAGAAACCTACACGACTGGGAGCTTTGGTCTTCCACAACAACTTCCAAGGGAATCTGCTATATCTTACATTCAGCAGAAGGGAATAGAAGGAATTAACGAAGAATACTTTGCCTCTGTTTCCCCCCCCCCCCCCACCTAACTCAGTCCTCTCCATTTCTGCCCACCTACTGCTTATATAACATTTCAAAGAATTCCACACAAGGGTTCATTTCCCAGTCCGGTAAGTAGCTTCGGAACGTAGGGTTCCAGACCACGGTATTCCCCTGAACTTGAAGAACCGAACTTACCAAACAATCCTTATCGGAAGCCAAATTGAACAGATCGGGAAACAATCTCCATAATTCAAACTCCCCACACCATCTATCTAACCAAAAACGGATAGAAGACCACTCCCTATTTCAAAAGAGGTATGCCTCACAAAAGCTTCCCAACCTTTACGAATCCCTTTCCAAACCCCCACCCCATATGCTGTGTAAAGAAAAGGAGAAGAGAAGAAGAATATGATTTGGAAGCCTTAACCCTAAAAAGGTTAGGCTAGGGTATTTATACATACGTGCATATATTAATAAGTTACACATAACACCCTTTTATAATACCCATTATTCGCTAACACTCCCCCTCAAGCTGGAGCATAAATATCATGCATGCCCAGCTTGTTACTCATATAACGCAACCTATTTCCAACCACCGACTTTGTCGGAACATCAGCTGATCACCGGACTTGACATAGCCTGTGACAATAATCTTTTGTTGTAGCTTCTCGCGAATGAAATGACTATCAACCTCAATATGTTTTGTGCGTTCATGAAACACAGGATTCGATGCAATATGGATGGCTGCTTGATTGTCACACCATAGCTACATAGGTGTTGAACTACCAAACCCCATCTCCTCAAGTATTTGGCGAATCCACATCAATTCACAAGTCGACTGAGCCATGGCCCTAAATTCCGCCTCCGCACTGGATCTCGACACAACCTGCTGCTTCTTGCTTTTCCAAGACACTAAGTTGCCTTCAACAAATATACAATATCCTGTCGTTGACTTCTTACTAATAGGACATCCAGCCCAATCAGCATCACAAAAACCCTCAACTCTTATGTGCCCATGATCTCGATAAAGTAACCCACGGCCTGGAGCTCCTTTGAGATATCGGAGGATTTGTACAATAGCCTCCCAGTGAGTAGATCGTGGAGTCGACATAAACTGACTGACTTTACTTACTGCAAACGCAATGTTCGGTCTAGTCATAGCTAAATAGTTCAACTTCCCTACAAGGGTACGATACCTCTCCGGATGATTCAATTCTTCACCATCATCATCTCTAAGCTTCACATTAGCATCCATAGGAGTCTCAGCTGGTTTTGCCCCTAACATCCCAGTGTTAGTAAGTAAGTCCAGTACATACTTCCGTTGAGAAAGAAAGATGCCTTATTTCGAACGTGCAACTTCAATTCCCAAAAAATACTTGAGGTTCCCAAGATCTTTTGTTTGAAATCTCTCTTGAAGGAAAGACTTTAGAGCATAAATTCCCACACTATCTCCGCCAGTAATGACGATATCATCAACATACACAACCAAAAGGTTGTTCAAGATAAACCTCTTCGTGCAGGTCACCATGAAGAAAAGCATTTTTGACATCTAGTTGGTGAAGCAGCCAGTGGTATGATGCAGTAAGAGAAACAAGCAACCGAACAGAAGCCAACTTCGCAACTGGAGAGAAAGTTTCTGAATAATCCACACCATAAGTTTGGGCATAACCCTTCGCAACCAGACGAGCAAAACCCACTTACAATCAATTGTCTTCTTATTATTTGGCAAAGGTATCAAATCCCAAGTCTGATTCTCCTCAAGAGCCTTCATCTCCTCTTCCATAGCGATTCTCCAACCAGGTTGAGCCACTGCCTCAAACACAGACTTAGGAATATGATAAGACTCAAAGGAATTAATTAAGGAAGAAGTAGAAGAAGACAAACCAGAATAACTAACGTAGTCAGCAATGGAATATTGTGCACAACTACGCTTACCTTTGCGAAGAGCAATCGGAACATCTACATCGCTGGTGGCACAGAGTGGCACAGAGATCTCAGACGAGAGGACTGGCTCGGTAGTGACCACATCAGGAGGTGCGGAAGGAGGTCCCTCTTGTTGACGGTGAGAGTAAACTTGCTGAATGGGGGGACGATTGGGAGGTACAGGAGGTGGTACAGGGGCTGTTTCAGACTGTACACAGTGATAGACAAAGAAATCATCATTTGAGTCCGAAGAGGATGGGTCAACAGAAGGCAGAGGATAGAATGATTGAGATTCAAAAAAGGTGACATCAAGAGAAACGAGATAACAATTCAACTCGGGAGAAAAACAACAATACCCTTTTTGAGACCAAGAGTAGCCAAGGAAGATACATTTGAGAGACTTAGGATCCAACTTGGTTATATGAGGTCGATGATCGCGAACAAAGCAAACACAGCCAAAGGTCTGCGGTGACACGGAAAACAACGAACGGGAAGGATATAAGACACGATATGGAATCTCCCCCCCAAGAACCGAGGATGGCATCCTATTAATAAGATGACAAGCAGTCAAAACTGCATCAGACCATAATGACTTAGGCACATGCATTTGAAAGCTAAGAGCCCTAGCACTTTCCATTAGATGACGATTTTTTCTTTCCGCCACCCCGTTTTGTTGAGGTGTATCAGTGCAAGAGGATTCATGAGTCATGCCATGGTCATGCATAAAGTAGAGAAAGGGGTGGAGAAATATTCTTTTGCATTGTCACTACGAAGAATTTTAATATGCACACCAAACTGGGTATTAATTTCAGCACAAAAACCACAAAAAATGGAGAATAACTCAGAACGATTTCTCATTAAGTAAATCCAAGTTACACGTGAAAAATCATCGACAAATGTAACAAAGTAACGATAACCAAGTTTCGACACTACCGGAGACGGACCCCAAACATCAGACTGAACCAACTCAAACGGGGCACAAGCCCTTTTATTGAATCTAGGAAAGTATGAAATACGATGGTGTTTAGCATACTGACAAGCTTCACAATTTAATGTAGACAAAGACTCTAAACTAGGACACAATTTCTTCAAATTCGAGAGACACGATGACCCAAACGACAATGAATCTGATGTGGTGCAAGGGAAGTGACACTGGAACATGCAACAGGAGAGACAACATCATCTAGCAAGTAAAGCCCTCCTGATTCGTAGCCTCTACAAATAATCCTCTTCGTCGTAAGATCCTGAAAGACACAAGAATCATAAAAGAATGAGACGCTACAGTTGTAATCACGAGTTAATTTAGTGATGGATGGTAAATTGAACGGAAAACCAAGGAGGTAAAGGACAGAAGACAAAGATAGAGATGGAGTGATACTAGCGATTCCGCCTCCCCGAACACATGCAATGTAATCTATCTAAAGTGACACTAGGCAATATAGAAGAGGTAAAGGAAGATAAAATACCTGCATCACCGGTCATATGATCGGTAGCACCAGAATCAATGACCCATTTGCGACTCGAGGAGGAAAGACACGTAGTGGGTTTACCTGAATGGACAAGAGTGGCTGCAGAAGAGGAAGATGAAGACGGTTGAGTGACCTGAAACTGGGTATACCTAGCATACTCTTCATCTGACATCATAACCATCTTCCGTTCAATCAAAGGAGAGGACTGACTAACAGGGTCGGGATGAGTAGCGACATTAGCAAATCGGTTACCAGTAGGTTTCCCATGTAACTTCCAACAATTGCGTTGCAGATGCCCCGTGTCCCCACAATGGTAACATACCTTGACATCCTGATGCCCCCCACGTCCATAGGCATCATCACCACCACGACCACCCCGACCTCCTCTACCACCTTTGCGTCCACCACCACCACGACCATCATGATCAGAACCTCTATGCCCATGAAATGCTTGTGCGGCAAGAGCAGAAGACTCACCCGCATCCCCTTCGACTGGAGGAGGCTTGGAAGATGTGCGTAAAACCCGCGAGAAAGCCTTAGACAAAGAGCAAATGTCAATACCTAACAAAATCTGCGAGCGAGCAGTAGCAAACTCAGGGCGCAAGCCAGCTAAAAAACCCATGACAAGGAGTTGTTCACGCCAGGCTCGCATCACCTTAACATCGGCCGTAATTGGAAGCAAAGTGCACCATTCCTGAGACATTTTCTTAAAATCTGCAAAGTACTGAGTCACGGTGCGATCTCTTTGATTCTGTCGAAACACATCAGTCGACAAGTCATACAAGCGATTTAGATTATCACGACCCGAATACAACACCTCCAAATACTCTCAAAGATCTTTGACTGTTTCGGTATGTGAAACTAACTCAGCAACATTATCAGTCATGGAATTCATCATTTGGCCAAAGAGTAAGGCATCATCTCAAATCCAAGCCTTCGCACCTTCACCAGTTTTAATATCCGTGAGATGATCGCCCTTTTCCATACCAATAAGACTCTTACTAACCACCTTACGCCACATCATATAGTTTGTACCATCAAGCTTTTTATCTGTAAGCTTATTAGGAATGATGATCACTACTGAAACAGTCTCAGAAGTCGACATACCACGTAGAACTGAAGAGTCCCAACAAAAATAGGTACCAAGAAACCAAACAAGTAGCAGCAGAGGCACAACACACGTCAAATCCAGAAAACTAACCACACAGGTAGACAACCTGGACTTGGGCGAACCAGACAAGATGAACTTTTCGGCAAAATTCCGACAGACGCGCCGGCGCATGGCCTGAACTCCGGCAACAGTAATGTTTTCCGGCGACGAAAACTGCTCCTCCGACATCGCCTAGAGGCGGCGAACTGTTTCAGGTGATGCGTGGGTCGCAAAAGGAACCAGGAAATGGCCAAACTACTCGGCGCACTCAAGCGTGCTGTAGACCAAAGAAAATGGCGACAAACCTACGAACCCTTGCGCACAACAGAAACCCTCGGGCACAAACACAACTGGCAAACCACAACCTGCGCTGGCGATCAATCAAGGTTGCACACTCCGACAACTCAGAGCATCGCACAGCCTGGCGACGCACGAAAGGAACGCGACGTCCTTACCTTTGCATGTAGAGAAAGGAAAAAATAAAAATAAATAAAAATAAAAATAAATAAAAATAAAAAATAGAAGTGGACCAAACCAAGTTTGTTATTGAGAAACCTGCTCTGATACCATGTAAAGAAACGGAGAAGAGAAGAAGAATATGATTTGGAAGCCTTAACCCTAAAAAGGTTAGGCTAGGGTATTTATACATACGTGCATATATTAATAAGTTACACATAACACCCCTTTATAATACCTCTTATTCGCTAACATGCTGGAACACTGTTCGGAGTACATATATTAAAACCTTCCCCATATTTGCAGCCTACCACTTTCCTCCACAGCCCATCACGATTAATCATTTACCTCCATAACCACTTGCCAAGCAAGGAAATATTGAAAACTATCGAATTCTTAATCCCTAATCCACCACCTCTCCAATTAGCACGTACCTTGTCCCATTTAACAAGATGATACTTACGAGCCTTACCCAAACCTTCCCACAAAAAGTCTCTTTCCAACCTTTCAAGATTGTCACAAACCGAAGAAGGCATCACTAAGAGAGACATGAAATATGTTGGAAAGCTGGACAAAGTACTTTTGACAAGGGTAAGCCGCCCCGCTTTCGATAGCAACTGCTTTTTCCAACCTGCCAAACATCTTTCAAATCATTCTAGGACTGAATTCCAGGTGGTTTTATTCTTAAATGGAACTCTAAGGGGCAAGCCTAAATAAGAAGGAAACTGAGCAATCTTGCACCCAAAACATGAGGCTAAAAGATCTGCATTCTCCACCACCCCAACCGGAATAATCTCACTCTTTCCTATATTAACCCGAAGACCTGACACCATTTGGAAGAATGCCAAAATGAGGCGAAGGTATCCTAACTGAGTAGCCTTGGCGTCACATAAAACCAAAGTATCGTTTGCAAAGAGGACATGAGATACCGAAACCACCTCATCTCTGCTCCTCCCCCACCTCATCTCTGCTCCTCCCCACCTCAAACCCTCGAATGTAACCCCCTAAAGCTGTCTTATCCATAAGTCTACTCAAAGCATCCATAACAATAATGAACAAGAATGGAGATAGAGGATCTCCTTGGCGTAATCCCCTCGAACTAGCAAAGAATCCAACGGGTTCTCCATTTATCATCACTAAGAATCGAACCATAGAGATACAAAAATATATCCATTTTCTCCACTTCTCCCCAAAGCCCATTCTACCCATTAAGTGCACAAGGAAATCCTAATTAACGTGATCGTAAGCCTCTCGATGTCCAGCTTACACAAAAGCCCCGTGCACTTTTGAGCCTGGCATCAAGAGATTCATTGGCAATGAAAGAAGCATCAACAATCTGTCTCCCTCCAATAAAAGCATGTTGGGACTCCGATATAACTTTAAACAACACCTTTCTCAACCGGGGAGCAAGAACTTTGGCCAGCAGTTTGTAAATGCTCCCAACTAAGCTGATTAGCCAGATCAGTCCACCTTTTTTCTTCGGAATCAGGGCAATGAATGAAGCATTGAAGCTTTTCTTGAATCCCTTATTGACATAGAAATGCTAAAAAACCTCCATTACCTTTGATTTGATTACCTCCCAACAGCTAGAGATAAACTCTATTGTGAAGCCGTCCGGGCCGGGGCTTTGTCCCCGCTCAAACTGCTAGGGCTGCCACCACTTCCTCTTCAGAAAAACCAACCTCCAAAAGATCACTATCCTCCTGCTCTAAAGCTTTAAAAGAGACACCATCAAGTTTTGGCCGCCACTCTCCTTGATCCTCAAAAAGTCCAGTATAGAAATCCACTATGCCTTTCTTAATGTCATTTTTGTCTACTAGCAACAACCCTTCAACCTTGATATTTTTTATATGGTTTGCAGACTTATGCATGCTTGCCATCCTATGAAAAAACTTAGTATTCCGATCACCTTCTTTAAGCCACTGCACTCGAGATTTTTGTTTCCAGCAGATTTCACCCCAAACTCTACCGCCAACTTTCTCACCACCCCCTCCTATCCCACATAATCAGAATGCCTCCTGCCGACCCATTCGCCCCTAGGAAATTCCAGTCAAACCATCTGTCACCTCCAATGCTATTTACTACTCTTCTGTCAATACTTCCCATTTTCATTTCTTGCAAACACACCACATGAGGCTTCTATCTCCTTAAAGCTGCCTTAACTACCATCCTCTTGTCTCGATTAATAAGACCCCACACATTCCATAAAACAATGCGTGACTCCATGAGAATCTTATGCAAATAAGTTCCTGTTCCTTCTCTCCTTTCCCTCAAGTCTCCCTGGTAAATCAAAATTCAGACTACAACATAACTGCTTCAGCTCACGTTTTCCCCTTTCTCTTGCCTTATTGGAATTCTTGTTGTTGTTGTCCTTAGTCGATATCCAATTCTTCTCTATATCCAAAAGAAGCTCCATGATTTTATCTTCAAATGCCGAACAGGACACCCCCAGGTACTTCCCTAACCCCTTAGCTCTCCTACTAGCCCACAAAGAGATGTCCTCTGTTGACTCCAAATGAGAAATGAGTTCAAATTCTTCCAACTCCTCCGGATGAACCACAGCGAGAGGAGTGCAATCAATCGGTTTAGGCAGCGACTCTTCCTGGCTTTCCGCATGTTCACTGAGACGAGGACCCACTTCCGGAGAGCAGTCCCTGTCAGAAGCCCCTTTCTGCATGGAACTTGGTGACTCAACCTCTTCACAGTACATGCTGGAAGAAACTACCCTCGGGGCAGATTGCGAAGAAGAGGCTATGCACCAATCTGACCTGTCATCCTTAGCTCTCCCCACAAAATCTGGATGGTAATTAATCGGCTCCTCCTCTTCTACCTCCTGCATTGAATCAATATGCTGCAGCTTTGCCCCACTAACCGACTCTGGAAGAATAGTTGTAAGAGGGGTACAGTAGATAGGTTCCTTCATCAAGTCTTCCCTTAACTCCTCAGCCCTATCTCGCACAGACGTAGGCTGCGACTCTGCGAAGCAGCAATCCTTGGTCCCACAATCTGAATTAGCTTGATTCGGACTATCCTCCCATGTGGCTTCGTGCCCCTCTTGCTCTTCCCTACTGTGCTCCGACTCTGTCTGTGTTTGCGAAGCCGGCGACCACTCGTCATCAAAGCACACGAACTTGTCCGATTCTCGCCAGCTAAAGCTCGACAAAACACAGGATGCATTGACTCCGAGCACTCTGTCCTCGATGACAATTGGGTCATCCTTCGCACCCGACCCCCTCCGTTGCCCATATTGTGTAATGATACTTCGGTAAGTTTGGACTTAAAAGGCCCAGAGATTGGTCTATTTATAAGAGGAAACAGAGAAAAAAAAATTGGGAGCTGTAGTGTGGACTAGTTGGGGTGAGAGAAATAAAAGGGCGTTTGAGAACGAGGAAGGATCTATGCTTCAGCTGAAAGACACCATGTTTCGCACTATTTTTTTGGTGTTCCGAGTCGTTGGAGACTTTTGTCAATAGCTTTTCTTATGATTAGTTTGTATACTTCTAGTGTACAAAGGACGCGTCACCTGATTTGACGCTTTTGGTATATATTATATTTACTTATCAAAAAAAAAACTTTTGCAACCGTTGCTAACACCTACGCGATGATCTTATACACCCCTTTAATAAGACTAATAGGCTTGAATCCTTGACATCTTCTGCTCCAGCCTTCTTTGCAATCAGTGTGATAAACGAGGCGTTAAGGCACTTCTCAAACCTCTTATGTTCTAAAAAAAACCAAAGGAAAAACCATCCAGCCCCGGCGCTTTACCACCCCTCATCCTACGAATCGCTGAATGACCTCTTTTGTGAAAGGAAGTTTTAAAGAAACCAATTCCAGATTCAAGTGTACATCCTTATTGTCCGTACACAGCTGTTGGTAGAACCCAGTTATGCCTTTCTTAATGTCTTATCTGTCTTCCAGAAAAAAGCCGTCAACCTTAATAGAGCATATCAGATGCAGCACAACAGGATTAAGACTCTACTTATTTGCTTTTATCTTTTATTTAATTGCTTTTCCTTATTCTAGTATATTTATTTTAAAGTTTCCTAGTCCTATTATTGTAAGGTTTCCTAAATCCTAGTTAGTTTCCGGTTAGGAGAAATTAGTCTATTTAAGCCTTGATTTTGGGCTTGTAAACACAATTCAATTACAATTTTATTATTCTTGAATTTATTAAATCTCAGTTCGTTTCCTCCCTAAAATTAGGGTGTGTTCTTGCTTCATTTGAACAAGACTTCCACTGCCCCAAAAGTGGTATCAGAGCAAGGATTCTAACCTGATTTGATGGCCAACGACGGTACAAGTGAAAACAAGTCACCGGCACGACCACTTGAGTGAGTCGAGCAACGACTCGACGAAGTTGAAGAATCACTTCAGAACATCACGCAGATGCTCGCTGCTTTGACAACCGAGGTGAAGACTGGACAGCAAATGGGTGGAGGACGAGGGCCGACGACGCGAGGAAGGGGAACTCGGCGAGCAGCAAAACTCTAGGGCGAATGATAGTGTAAATTTAGACGTTGCAAACAGGGCTGCGAATCAACCACCACAGAACCTTGAACGAAGAAATCAGGGCCTGGGTATGGGCGAACTGCTAGTGGAACTCCAACCTAGGGCTCTGGTTAACGTTGATGATGGTTTCCCACGTGCTCGCCAACAACAGTGTGGAAATAATCCTCCTCTGTATTTCTAGCGTGAGTTGGACTCCTCGTCTCATGAAGAAGACATACATGTTAACCATCGAGGTAACAACAGGGGGTTTAATAACCATGACTATAGGGGACCCAATAACTGTGGTTTCCACCATGATTTCAAAATTAAGATGGACCTATTGAGAAAAATATTACACAATGTTTTCTCGCTCCAGATTACAAACAATTCCTAAATCAAAAGTACCACAATTGCAGAAAGTCAAATCGTACAGTGAGTAACTACACAGAAGAATTTTACCGACTAAACTCTGGAGTTAATTTGCCAGAATCGGAGAACCAATTAATTGCTCGGTATATTGGGGATTTAAATGTATCTATTCAAGACCGAGTAGCTCTTCAAAGGGTATGGACTATGATGGAGGCAGTCAACTTGGCGATGAAAGTAAAAAATCAAATCAATCGGTCCACTCCTCGACCTAATTTTCAGCGACCAGGACATTTCCTCAACTCCAAAAGGGTATACGGCTTCGATTGGTCACAATACTAGAAACAAAGGTATCCAAAGCACTCCCAACTCAACGCAGGGCCGAGGTGTAGTAGCAGCTCCAACCAACCCGAATACTTTGGGACAAAATCACCGGGCGCAACAATCTACTAACCCTTACGCCCGACCAAACATTGGAAAGTGTTTTCGATGCGGCCAACCTGAGAACCTCTCCAGCACCTGCACCAAACCGAGACACACAATCAACCTCGCGGAGGACGCTGGCAAAGAAGATCAGTCTCTCGAAGAAGATGATGTGTATGACGATGCCGAGTTTGAAGAGGGGGATCAAGGAGAACCAGTAGCATGTATAGTCCAGTGTCTCTTGCTAGCTCCAAAAAACCAAGAGGAACCTCAGCGACACTAAGATATTTTGGACTCGATGCACTATTCGAAAAAAAGTGTGCAATGTGATTATTGATAGTGGAAGTAGTGAAAACACAGGTTCTTCGAGCCAAATATTTTCAAATCTTAAAGCCGATTTCTACAAGACATCCCCCCACTATTCAGCAAAAGCGGAACATGGTTGGACAAAATTCTTGGTAAACAACTCTGGGAAACGTTAGGGAACTCCCCCATTCTAGGGATACAAGAAATCTATTGATTCTCGAGCAAGCTGGATTTACTCCATACGTGAACCAGGTAAATTGCTCTTCTAGTGGAATGTCCAATAGTTCCATATCTGAAATAAACTCTGAAAAGTCCAGCAATAATTTGTTTATCTTTCGCCAGTTGCTTCTTTCAATGGGATATCTAACGACATTAAAATCACCACCGATACACCAAGGAAGATTCCAAATCCCTTGGACGCTTGCTAACTCCTCCCACAAGTCTTTTCTACATTCATTTAACACTGACCCGTACACCCCAGAGAAGCACCAAACAAAATCATTTTCTACATTTTTTAACTTCACGAAGAAGACTCCACATAAAGTCTCAACCTCCTCAAAAACTATACTACACCATATAATAATTATACCTCCCGCTGATCTGATGCCATCAAGAACAAGCCATTTCACCCACATGCTATCGCTTCATTCATATTCTTGATTTTAGTTTCCTGCAAACATACTAAATCCACTTTCCAATGTTTTATAAATACCTTCATCAAAAGTCGTTTATCTGGGTTATTTAAACCCCTAATATTCATTGGCATAATGTGAGTCCTCAATGAGAAACAACCAACTTATTTTTACCCATGTACCCTCCTTGGACAAAGCTCTAAAATCGGAGAGTCATCATAATTAACATCCCATTGAAGTTTCTCTAATCCTCTCTCCATCTTGCTAGCCGTCCCACTATTATTCTTTTGTTGGTGACCTTCACGAACATCCCTCCATCTTTTCGTGATCCTGCTAAATAGCTCAAGCCCCTCCTCTTCATGAACCTCATATGATAGCCCCAAATATTTGCTAAAAACCCCGATTATTTCCATAACCCACTCTTCTATGCTATTCGGCTGCTCCTCGCCAGTTACCACCACTTCTACTAGCTCGTTCAGAACCAGATCATTATTATCGAAGTTAGAGCAAGAGAACCAGTTATTCCGCTCTCGGACTTCAACTTCTTCCGCAAAAGAATCAAATATTGCATTCGGCAAACAAGAAATTGTGCTCTCACGCTCATTTTCAGGCAATAATAATATCATCAGTTTCAATCCTCTCCGGGTTCACCAGACTCTGAAAGGCTTCGCATCAACTCTGATGATGAAGACACTTTCCTCGTCAAATCAGCTACCAGAATTCTGAAGATTTGGAAGATCTGTTAAGAAATTATGTGCTTCCCAAATCGTCTGCCTATTTTATCTGTTGTACACCTTGAACGTTTTTTGGAACTGCAACTTCGATGGTTTCCTTACTGGATTCGTCACCACCAAAGAATTACTTACCTTCACTGAACTTTCGAGCACGAATGCCCCATCAAGATTGGCCCTTCCTCGTTTACTCGACAGTAAAAAGGCCCCAACCCTGCAACTAAAGGATCTGGACTGCCTCACTGATCTTGGCCCATTGGGTAGAGTATTGAGCCTAGAATTTTGCTGACCCCATGTAAAGCTGAACCGGCTTTGAATGACGACGTTCTGATTCTTATCTCATACCTATCTAAACACATGTACTCCCTTCGTTATCTCTTCCATCATCCATATCCAGGTTCTCCTTCACTCATGCTCTTCCAAGTGTCCCTTCTTTCTCTCTTCCATCATCTTTTCAAACACAGTTTCTGCCACTTCAAATTCACGCGCCTCCATCCTCTCTGATGTGATTTCATTGTTAAACGTGTCCGGATCCCTAAGACAACACCATGTTGTCCCTTCAACCCAAATCGGCGTTACATACTTCAATTCACCGACTCTATTCTGATAATTGATGTAGCGAGCTCAACATTTTCTTCACACCTTCTTTTCTGACATTGATTAGCGAGGTCAACATTTTCTTCACACCTTCCCAAGAATCATCATTTGCATTTAACACAATTGAGGCATTTTGACTCCAACAAATTTTGTTCCCAATTTTGCCCCCAATGTATAGCTTCAAGAAAAGAAATGACTAGAGTTTGATACTATTTACTCTTTTTTGTATATGTTTAAGTTAAATGAGTCACAAACGTAATGATCCATCCAATTCAAATCGCTGATCCATCCAATTCATCCATAAAAATTTAAATGGATCACTATTCCACAGGTCAATGAATTACATTTTTAATGATCCAAGTCATATTAAACGGAGCAAACCAATGATCCAATATATCATTGATCTGACCATTGCCAGGCCTATCGACGCGTGCCCAGTGCCCCCACGTTATTATGAACCCCGCATGTGACTTCCACTTAAGGGCCACACACGAGCATGGCCATGGAGCTGTGTTGCATGCATAGGCAGCACTCGTTCACTTCAACATGGGAAGATTCCGTGCGTGCCTCATTGTAGCCTCAAAGGGATAGCCAAGGCACTGCACATTTACGCAGAAGGCCGGTTATGCATTCTGACAAAGCAGCACCGTCCGCATTCAGGATCAATGAGGGAGTTGTGGATCAGAGGCTAAAGTGAGGAATTGCCATGTTGTCCAACACAAGAGACGCATGTGACCAGACTAGGCCTATAGGGAGAATTGTGGATGGTCCCCCCTATAGGGACTAACGATGGCAACTTCAAACCGAATCGTGGAAACCCGAATTGGACAGAACCAAAGTTGACGATTATTAACTGGTTTGACTGGATATAGAGCGGCTAACGGAGATAACCGAAATAAAGCACTAGGAAACGGTTCAGTTTTGGTATTAGAAGTACCCGCACCCGCCCCATTACCCGAATTGCTTCTATAATGATATGATTTTACCCTATTCATACAAGTATTTATCATATAACCTAGGTAGATATATGTTAATGTAAGACACTAAAACCCTACAATCGATCAACCAAGTAACTGATCACGTGTTTCCACTTTAGACTATTTCACACGTTAGATTGTTATTTATATTTTTATAATTGTAGCTTAATGAAGCTTTTTCAATATTTGGTGAATTTGTGGCGTGTAGAACTACTTAGTTAGACTTTTTAGCTTTTTTGAACATGATTATGATAAGTTTTAAGTAGAAGTATTATCTTTTATCAAGTATTATGAACTTCATTAACTATTATGTTCTTTGAAAGTTTGTTTTTGAGTGGTTTTTAATTATTAAAGTGTTTTAACCTAAATTGTTAGCTTGATCGATCCCCTGTCGATGTTCCCAGATCAACCATTAGGAGTGGAAATGGATATGGAAGGACAAATTGGTTTCCCGGTGGGGAATGGGGAGGTTATGGGGTATAAAACTGAATTGGGGAATGGGGTGGTATTACGTATAACCGCCCCAAACCACCCTGTTGACATTCCTAGTAGGGACACACGACTTTGTATTCAATGAGAGGGTGTCACCGCAATGTGCGGACCGCATATCATCAAGTGAGGCCTCCTCGTACACCTATTAGATACATTGTTCATCTTATTTATGGGACACTGGATATAGAGCTAGTCCATAGCGTAATTATCACCGCAATGTGCAGACCGCATATCATCAAGTGAGGCCTCCTTGTGTGCCTATTAGATACATTGTTCATCTTATTTATGGGACACAGGATCAAGAGCTAGTCCGTACCGTAATTATCTGGCCTCTCCTTGGTTTAGCTTGTCTTCACTCTCCTTCCTGTGCTTCCCCTTTGGTGGTCTTTGGTGTGTAATGTCAAAATATGTCCAATAATATTCCTACTTTACCCCTACTAGAAGACTAGATGTGTGTTTTTCATCTTCATCTATCTCAACTAAATCATCATGTAATATATACCATGTCGTCATTCGAGAATGTGAGTCGGCACCAAGTTACAAATTGTTGGGAGATGTGGCATTACCACAAGACTAGCAAGTATACTTGTGTGTCCATCAACAATCATGAGTCTCCATTAATGTAAGAAATCACATAATTAAAAAGAAATCATCACATTTATTATTGCATGCTTTCCATGTAAAAATGGTAAGGACCAACAGAACAACACATTAGGCAATATGGTAATTGTATCAACATATCTCTACAGAAAACGCATTAAATGTGAATATTAGTCTGAAGACACAAACATTTAAATGCATCATAAGCTGAAGTAATAGCATCATTTGTTTCCTCCCCTCCCATTAAGGACACATTTGCTATAAGGTTGCCAGTAGCGGGGTTGTGTACCTGCCTCAGTAAGAAAGACATAAAAGCAAAGTCTTGTTATATAGATAATCAATAACTGATAATCAGCAGTCCAGCTGTAGGATGTGCAGCACAAACTGAAAACTCGAACTAGATATTTTTAACAAAATGGACTATTGAGATATAATCTTAACTTCAAAATGGCTTGACGTCCTAGAAAAGAAAGTGATGCAGGAGCATCCCAGCAACAATTTTGATCCCCATCAGGCCTTTAAGTTACAGCATTACTGTTTTAATTTAGTTGTTATTGAACTGTTAGAGCTTTAGTTTCTTTTAAATTAGGGTTTCAGGGTTAACTTAAGTGAGGGGTATTTGTGTCTGTTCTGCATTTAGGGCAACAGTAACTTATAGCCAGCCATCTTATAAATACTGCTGTAATTATTCATAGTAGCAGCAGTTTACTATTATTCATCAGAATTACTGAAAATTAAGACCTCTTGGGATTGCTAATAACCCTACGTCATAAGAAATTGTTTCCCCATTGATTATCTACGTCTTTTAGCCTTTTGTTATTGTTTCTTTCAGGTTTCTTCTGTTCTCCTGCATCAGCTTTGGTATCAGAGCCGTCAGGTTTTTTTTTTTTTGATAAGTAAGAGTAATAGTAATACGCGCCAAAACAGGTGACGCAGCCTATGAATGCCGGAAGTATACAACCAAAAACCTAGCTAATCAAAAATCTGTCCCAAAAATTTACAAAAGAGCAGTCGGAACCCGGATCCGACTCATTGCACCAAAGGAACAATGTCTGGATGATCTGCCCCTTAAGCTTATCCACGCTAAGCTCCTCATTCTCGAAGACTCTGCAGTTCCTCTCCCCCACAAAATCCAGCAAACTGCCAAAGGAGTAGAGTCCCACATGCTGCTCCTCCTCCTTCTCTTGTACAGAGCGGTCGTTGATCCATATTCATGGCTGCCCGTTGTCGAGGAGGACGTGGAGGACGTGGACAGCAGTCCCATATTGCAGAGATGAGGCAGACAATCGAGGAGTTGACACGAGCTGTGCAAGCTCTCCAACAACGGGAACGAGAGGCTGCTTGAACAGAAATACCTGAGGGCAATCGCGATCCTTTGGGCATACCAGAAGGTGGCCTAGATAATGATGAGGAGATTGACCTTAAGGAAGACTACAACCCTTTCCATGGACAAGCACCTAGGGAGCATCTTGAACGTGGTGGTGGTTTGGAGGAGAGATTAGTATGAACCCTTGATATGAATGGAGGAATCAAAGTTGAAGTTGCTGATTTCTTCGATAAGATGCATGCAGAAGACTACTTGGATTGCAAAGCATGTTTGGAGAATTGTTTTGAGTGGAAACCCATGGCTGAGGATAGGAAGGTATTGTTTGTAAAGCTGTGAAGTTAAAAGGGACTGCACTTCAGTGGTGGAAAAGACTTCAAGAGCAGCGTATTTGGCAAGGTAAGCCAAAGATTTCTACATGGGAGCAAATGAAAACGAAGCTGCCAAAAACAATTTTTACCCGCTGATTATACGATATTGATGGAGATGTACGAGAGGTTTCATATGTTGAGACAAAATAACAAGTCGGTGGAAGATAACACTTCCCTTCAACAATCTGCTGATACGAGTGGATTCAAACGAGAGTAATGAGCAGGTGACATCTCATTATCATTCAGGTCTGAATCAATCTGTTAAGTATGAAATCGGAGTGGTGCGACTTTACAACCTGGAAGATGCTCAACAATATGCCTTGATGGCAGAAAAGAAGGTGAATCGTTATGGTGGAAGAAAGTTTAATGCGAGGAGCAACGAATACTCAAGTCAGAAAAATATAGGTGCTGCTCATGGGTATTGAAGTCAACAACCGGGTCAAAGGAATGCTCCAGGGATTAGTGCCGTAGGACAAGCTAGTGGTCGGGGCAGCACTGGTGTTGAAAAGGGTGAAAAAAGCAAGGAAATCATAAAATTTGGTGGCCAGAACAGTACGATTGGAGGTTTCAAAAGAGCAGACAACAGCTTCACAGGTCGATGTTTTACTTGTGGAGAAAGAGGGCACTCATCCTATGTATGCCCACAACGAAGAGTAAACTTTGCTGAGTTTGAGGTTGAGGATGCAGTGGGAGAACATAGGGGACCAATTTTTCATCAAACAGACAGCGAAGAACAAAACGAGGATGTGCTATTAGAGGATTCCTTGGTTGTTCGGCGAATCATGACAACTCCAATGGCCAAAGAAGAGGAATGGAGGCGCCATGACATATTCCAAACGTAAGTACTTTGTGGAGGGAAGGCGTGTGTGTGATGTGATTTTTGATGGCAGTAGTAGTGAAAGCATCATCTCAAAGGAAGACGTGGAAAAATTGAAGTTGCCGACGCAAAAACATCCGAAGCCATATAAAGTTGCTTGGTTTCGTAAAGGTAATGAAGTCCCTGTAACTAGTCGTTGTCATGTACATTTTGCATTGGGTGGGAAATACAATGATGAAGTATGGTGTGATGTCGTTCCAATGGCCGCTTGCCATATACTTCTTGAAAGGCATTGGTTGTATGATCATAATATGGTGCACCATACAGTCCATACCAAGGACAACACATACACTTACAGAATAGGGAAGAAGAGTTTGACACTACATCCTTTAAGGGCCGAAGCATCGTCTGTTCCTAGAGAAAACAAAATAAGTGGCCTAGTTACAGCACAACACATTAAAGAGGAATGCAAGGAAACTGGTCTGGTGTATATACTGGCTGTAAGGGGTGTTGGAAGCGAGTTCACACAAAAGTTAGATTTCCCTCCACAGATTGAGCAATTACTTTTTAAAGAGTTAATTTCTGATGACTTGCCTAGTGGGCTGCCTCCTTTAAGAAACATCCAACATGCGATCAATTTGGTCCAAGGAGCAGATTTACCAAATCTGGCAGACTATCGCATGCCCCCAATACAGCATGTTAAGATGAAAAGACAAGTGGAAGACAGATAATTGACGCCTCCTTTATAGCAAACGAAGTGGTGGATTACAGATTGCAGAGTGGTAATCCGGGGCTGTTGTGTAAACTGGATATTGAGAAAGCGTACGACAATGTCAATTGGAATTTTTTGCTTTATATGCTTCAAAGGATGGGTTTTGGCAATAAGTGGTTAAGATGGATTCGGTTTTGCATCTCTACAGTTCACTTTTCGGTATTGGTGAATGGGGAACCTGCGGGTTTTTTTGCAAGTTCGAGGGGTTTGCAGCAAGGAGATCCCCTTTCTCCTTTTCTCTTTATAACTGTTTTTTTTATATAAGAGTAATTATAAAATAAATACGCGCCAAAACAGGTGGCGCAGCCTATATATACAATCAAAGAGCTCCCACACAAAAGCTATACAATAGTGAATCTATCTAAGAACTCAACAAAAGAACTGTCAACTCTTTGAGCTCCGTCTGTACACCAGAACCTGATTGTTTCTACCATGCTTTCCTTCCATCTGTCTACATTCGATTCTCTGTTTTCAAAAGCTCTGCAATTGCGTTCAGTCCATATGCCCCAGCAAACCGCTAAAGGAGCAACTTCCCAAACAACTTTCTTCCTTTTCTTTTTCTTATAAAAGGACCATTCGCAGAACATTTCTTTCACTGTCCTGGGCATTACCCAGGCTATGTTGCACAGTCCAAAGATGTAAGACTACAAGACCCTAGCGACAGAGCAGTGTAACAGCAAATGATTCAATGTTTCTTCATCTTTCTTGCACATATAGCACCAATTTACATAAACCTTCTTTCTTTTTCTCAAATTATCTCCTGTCAAAAGAACTTCTAACGCTGCCTCCCATGCAAAAAACGCCACCCTCCTAGGCGCCTTTGACTTCCAAATGATCTCCCACGGAAAATCACGGATATCTCTCTTCGATAAGGCTTCATAGTAGGATTTGACAGTGAATTTTCTGCATACTGTTCTCTCCCACAAGACCCTATCCTCCCTGTCAAGATCAACATACAGAATTTCGAAAAGCTGCTCTATTTCTCCAAGCTCCCAGTCATGCACATGCCTCCTAAATAAAGGATTCCAGCTGATTTTATCTCCTGAAACTTGGACCATCAAACTAACCAGCCCGTCCACATCCTCAGCAAAGGAAAACGGGTTTGGCAATTTTCGACTCAATTCCCTACCCTCACACCACTTATCTTTCTAGAACCTAATCAAATTTCCTTTACCAACCTCAAAAGAAATGAATTTTCGTAAGTTCCTCCACCCTTTGCTAATCCCCTTCCACGCACTAGTCCCGTATGGGCTCCAACAATCCTATGAAACCAATGATGCTCTACTTCGCCATACTTATCATCACAATTCTTCTCCATAAAGCTTCGGGCTCTACCATCAATTTCCATAACCATTTCCCCATCAGCGCCTCATTGAAAATTTTTAATCTCTTGATCCCCAATCCCCCCTCTTTTACACAAGAACAAACCATGTCCCAATTCACTAAGTGATAGTTCCTGTCCTCCCCATTCCCTTCCCACAAAAAATTTCGTTCCAGCTTTTCTAGCCTTTTAGCAACTGAGGAAGGAATCGTAAAAATAGACATGAAGTATGTAGGAAGACTGGACAAAGTGCTCCTGATCAGAGTAAGTCTACCACCTTTAGAAAAAAGTTGTCTCCTCCATCCCGCCAAACGTCTTTCAAATCTTTCGATGATTGAATTCCAAACTGCTGCATTTTTAAACTGCGCACCAAGAGTTAATCCCAAATACTTCGGAAGACTCCCAGATTTACAGCCAAAGAAGGAAGCTAGCAGCTCTATGTCGTCCACCTTACCCACCAGGATGATTTCACATTTCAATATGTTGATCCTCAAACCTGAAACTGCCTGAAAGAACAGGAGAGTCAGACGAAGATACCCAAGCTGTTCCTTATTCGCCTCGCAAAACACCAGAGTATCATCAGCAAACAGCATATGAGACACCTCCATAGCTGAAACACTGTCTGATCTCGCCTTGAAACCTCGAATAAACCCCCCTGCAACTGCCTTCTCTAGAAGTCGACGCATCGCCTCCATAACCACTATAAACAGCAAAGGAGAAAGAGGGTCCCCCTGCCTCAAACCTCTCGAACTGGCGAAGAAACCAGTAGGCTCCCCGTTGACCTAAACTGAAAATCTAACCGTGGAAATGCAGAATCCAATCCAACACCTCCACTTTTCCCCAAAACCCATCCTCTCTAATAGATAGATCAAGAACTCCCTGTTTACATGATCATAGGCCTTCTCAATATCTAATTTGCAGAGTATACCTTTGATCCCGCTTCCTTCCCTCTCATCAACTATCTCATTGGCTATCAATGCCGCATCCAAGATTTGCAGACCTGCCACAAATGCGTGCTGGGACTCTGACACCACTTTACCCACTACCTTCCTCAACCGAATGGCTAAGACTTTCGAGACACTTATACATGCCTCCAATCAAACTAATAGGTCTGAAATCTTTTAACTCGTCCACTCCTGCCCTTTTCAGAATAAGAGAGATAAAGGTTGCATTTAAACTTTTCTCAAATCTTTATAATTGTTATGGAGGCTTTGAGCAGACTTTTAGATAATGCGGTGGCAGGGGTTCATCATCAGTGGGTTCACGATTGGTAGGAATAGGGAGACGGAGATTATTATTTCCTATCTTCTATTTGCAGATGATACATTAATTTTCTGTGATGCCGAGGTCTCACAGCTGGGGTATGTCCGACTTGTGCTTTTATTTTTCCAGTTGGTGTCGGGCCTAAGAATTAATATTGCTGAAAGTCTCCAGTCGGGGCAGTGGCGAATGTTGAGTTATTAGATCCGGTTTATGGATGCAAAACTTCGAGACTCCTTCGTTGTATTGAGGTTTGCCGATTGGAGGGGGTATAAGAATAGAGCCTTATGGAATCCAGTTTTAGAGAGGTTTGACCGACGTTTAGCAGGTTGGAGGAAATAGTTGCTGTCAAAAGCTGGAAGATTAACTCTCATCAAGCATACTTTATCCAGCATTCCCACCTATTCTCTGTCTTTATTTGTGATGCCTGTTTCGGTTCATAGGAGATTAGAGAAGATGGAAAGAGACTTTTGGTGGGAAGGGTAAGGGGAGGATCAGAAATATCATTTGGTTAATTGGGATAAAGTTTGCACTGGTTTAAAGGTAGGAGGATTAGGGTTAAAGAAGTTAAGCCTTTTCAATTCAGCTTTACTCGGTAAGTGGTTGTGGCTCTACTCGATGGAGGTACATGGGTTGTGGAGGAAGGTAGTGATAGGCAGATATGGTGAGGGCGATCATAAGTGGTTTCCAGGTGACATTACCAACTCTTATGGTTCAGGTGTTTGGAGAGGGATTTTGCAATGTGAAGGCGCTGTTTGCAAGGCACATTTCATTCTGTTAGAATATGTGTCATAATATGTGTTGTGTATGACCGTACTATTATTATATGTATCTGGCTATTATTATAAAGACTCTTTTAGATTATCTGCCGTTATTAATGTATCTTAAAAGGATCCTTTGTCTTGGGGAGTCATAGGCTATGCCTTAGGGATCTTGACAGCCTCTCAAACCCCTTGGGTTCTCCTGGCTCTCTCTCCCTCTCTCCTATTTATACCTCACCTCCTCCATTGTAATTCATACGCTTCCTCAATATAATTCAATATATTAATTTCTCTCTTAAACTCTTGCATGGTATCAGAGCTTTAGGCTCAATTCCTGAGAGAATAGACTAAAAGATGGCTGAAGAAAACAGTGCTATTTCTGATTTCTCTGCTTCAGAGAGTCAAGTAGTGGCAAGAGATCTTCAGAACATCCATTCTGCCCAACGTCTAAACGGAACAAACTACCTAAAATGGTCACAGGTGGTGAAGACTTTCCTAAAGGGCAAGGGAAAGCTAAGCCACCTCACAAGCTCTGGGCCTTGTGAAGATGAACCAGGGTTTGTTGCATGGGATGAAGAGGATTCCATGATTGTATCCTGGCTATGGAACTCTATGGAACCTGAAATCTGTGATACCTACATGTTTCTTGGTACTGCCAAGGAAATATGGGAGTCAGCCATGCAGAGCTACTCAAAGCTCAATGATGCTGCTCAAATCTATGAGATTAAAACAAAAATAGCCACTGCCAAACATGGTAACAAGTCTATCAATGAATATGCCGGAATGCTTCAAGGGCTATGGCAGCAACTTGATCACTTCCAATGTATTCAAATGACCAACAGTGAGGACTCTGCCATTCTGAAAAGGATCTTTGAGAAGGACAGGATCTTTGCATTCCTGGCTGGGCTGAATGCAGAGTATGACAATGTGAGGGTTCAAATCCTAGGGAAAGATGAACTCCCATCCCTAAATGAGGTTACCTCTATCATTAGGGCTGAAGAAGGACGTAGGGGTGTCAGGTTGGACACCACTACTAATGAGAGCTCAGCCCTAATGACCAAAACCACCAAATCCTGGAACTCAAGTGACAAGGGTGGGAAGAAAAATGGTCCTCTTAAATCCAGGACTCTCTTCTGCACCTTTTGCAAGAAGAAGAGGCACACTAAAGAGACTTGCTGGAAGTTGAATGGAAGGAAGAACGCCACTGATGAGAAGAGCACTGCAAACCTGATTTCCACCAAGGAAGATCCATCTTCTGGATTGGACAAATCTGAAATTGAAAAGCTCAAGAAGTTCCTTCAGTCCCTAGAAGAACCCAAATGCTCTTTAGCATTTTCAGGTACTTCCTCTTCTTATTTCAACAGCAATAATCCATATAAACCTGACTGGATCATTGATTCAGGGGCCTCTGATCATATGACCAATAGGTCTAACATGTTCATTTGCTACAAACCATGCCCTAGTAATAAAAAAGTTACCATAGCTGATGGGACTAGTGTCACTGAGGCTGAGCTAGGTGATATTAAGCTTAGCAATGATATAATTCTTAAAGATGTGTTGCATGTACCTAAACTATCATCCAACTTGATTTCTGTAAGGAAATTAACTAATGATAATAATTGCTATGCATCCTTTTCTTCTGCTTTGTGCATGATTCAGGAACAAACATTGAAGAAGATTGGACTTGCTAAAATAAAGAATGGACTTTATTATTTGGAGAATGAAAGCGGTAGGAATAAGATTGAATGTCCTGTCACTTATTTAACTACTTCTAGTGATAAAATATGGTTGTATCACAGGAGACTAGGTCATCCATCTTTCCATATTTTAAAGCATATGTTTCCTGAAACTTATAAAAGGAATAAATATTGAATCTTTACATTGTTATGAATGTGAACTTGCCAAACATAAGAGGATTCCTTTTCCCCCTCATCAAAACAGAAACAATGTTCCATTCTCTTTAATACATAGTGATATATGGGGACCATCTACTGTCCAAAACATTTCGGGGGCCAAGTGGCTTATTTCCTTTATTGATGATTGTACCAAGGCAACTTGGATTTACTTGCTTAAACATAAATCTGATGTCTCTCATGTATTTCCTAGATTTTTTAATATGATCAAAACTCAGTTCCATATTAAACTAAAGAGATTTAGATCTGATTTCTTTAATAAAACCTTAACTCCATTCTTCCAAGAAGAAGGAATCATTCATGAATCCTCTTGTGTCTACACTCCACAGCAAATGGAGTGGCTGAGAGGAAAAATGGGCACCGAATGAATGTTACTAGGGCTCTACTCTTTCAAAATAAAGTCCCTAAATGTTACTGGGGGAAGCTGTGCTAACTGCTGCCTATCTAATCAACAGACTTCCTTCAAAAGGACTGGACATGAAGTGTCCCATTGATATATTAAACAAACATTATTCTGCTTTCCATGCCTCTGGAGGTCTTACCCCAAGAATCTTTGGATGTACTACATTTGTCTACATCCACTCACAAAAAAGGGGGAAACTAGATCTTAGGGCTCTCAAATGTGTCTTCATAGGATATTCTGGGACTCAAAAGGGGTACAAATGCTATCATCCACCTACCAAAAAGAACTTTGTTTCCAGGGATGTCACCTTTGATGAAAATTCTCCTTACTTCACAGAAGCCTACTCCATAATTCAGGGGGAGACCTTCTCTAGTGATACCTTTCTACTTGACCTCTCCCTGCCCACTAGGAACATCCAAGTCAGTGATATACCTAAAAAACCAGAGATGCCTATACAAGTTTATACGAGAAGGAAAACCAGGGTACCTCCTACGTCTGAAGTGACACCTGAACCTGTTGTACCCCTCTCTGAAAAGGCTACCCTGGACCATGACTCATATTCTAACCCAGAATCTGATCAAGATCTGGCTTTGCAAGAATCTAGTCAGGATGAAATAGCAACTGATCTAAATGATGATTACTACCTTCCTATAGGTTTAAGAAAGGGTAAAAGGACTTGCACTACTAAACATCCCATACAGAACTACCTTACTTACCAACACTTCTCCAAAGGCCATCAGGCTTTTCTCAGCCACTTACATTCCTCCTCCATTCCCACTAATCTTTCAGAAGCTGTTCAAAACGAAAACTAGAAAGGTGCTATGGTAGAAGAAATGCAGGCATTGTTGCCAAGGGTTTCACCGAAACCTATGGCATTGACTACTTTGACACCTTTGCTTGAGTAGCCAAAATGAACACTGAAAGGGTTCTCCTATCCTTGGCTGTCAACCTTAACTGGACACTTCAACAATTTGATGTCAAGAATGCCTTCCTTCAAGGAAAACTTGAGGAAAATGTGTACATGCACATACCCCCCTGGCTTTGAAGGAGAGAAAGGGAAATTCTGTAAACTGAGGAAAGTCCTTTATGGCTTGAAACAGAGTCCTAGAGCATGGTTTGGCAGATTCTCCAAAGCCATGTCTGCCCTCCACCACCAACAAAGTCAAGGTGATCACACCTTGTTTTTTAAACACTCTAGCACAGGGGAAATTGCCATCCTCTTGGTTTATGTGGATGATATCATAGTAACAGGTGATGATACAGGAGAAATACAAGCCCTTAAACAGTATCTCTTTAAAGAATTTGACATAAAAGACTTAGGTAGGTTAAAATACTTCCTAGGGATTGAAGTCATTCATTAAAGGGATATTCATTTCCCAACAAAAATATATTCTGGATCTTTTAAAAGAAACTAGAAAATTGGGGTGCAAACCCATTGACACACCTATTGAAAATTCTCATGGTATTGATGATTGATCCACAAGGCAAGGCTGTGGATAAAGGGCACTACCATGGTTGGAAAACTAATTTATTTGGCACATACAAGGCCAGATATTGCTTTCTCTGTTAATGTTAATGTTAATGTTGTCAGCAGGTACATGCAAAACCCTAAGGAGTCTCATTTAAAGGCTGTGGACAGAATCCTGAGATACCTAAAGGGCAGTCCAGGGATTGGCATTTTCTTCAAAAAAGGGGAATGCATGGATCTAGAGGCATACAATGATGCAGACTATGCTGGCTCAAGTGATGGCAGAAGATCCACCTCTTGGTACTGTGTCTACTTAGGAGGCAACCTGGTCATTTGGAGGAGCAAGAAACAACCGGTCGTGGCAAGATGAATCTGAGTTCAGATCCATGGCCATTGGCATATGTGAACTCCTCTGGCTCAAAATCATCCTCAATGACTTGAAGATTACTTGGACCAACCCTATGAGACTCTACTGTGACAACAAGTCTGCTGTGAGCATTGCTCATAATCGTGTCCAGTAGGACTAAACACATTGAAGTTGATAGGCACTTTATAAAAGAAAAGATTGGAAGTGGCCTGATGTGTACTCCTTTCATTCCTACTCAAGACCAACTGGCTGATGTTTTCACTAAGGGGCTCCCACACAAAGCTTTCCACAACATCAGGAGCAAGCTGGGAATGGTGGATCCACATTCTCCACCTTGAGGTGGAGTGTTAGAATATGTCATAATATGTGTTGTGTATGACCGTACTATTATTATATGTATCCGGATATTATTATAAAGCCTCTTTTAGATTATCTGCAGTTATTAAAGTATCTTAAAAGGCTCCTTTGTCTTGGAGAGTCATAGGGTCTGCCTTAGGGATCTTGACAGCCTCTCAAATCCCTTGGGTCCTCCGGGGTCTCTCTCCCTCTCTCCTATTTATACCTCACCTCCTCCATTGTAATTCACACGCTTCCAATATAATTCAATATAATTTCTCTCTTAAACTCTTACATGGTATCAGGGCTTTAGGCTCAATTCCTGAGAGAATAGACTAAAAGATGGCTGAAGAAAACAGTGCTACTCACATAGCGCAATTGTTTTTTAGAGAGGTTGTACAACTACATGGAATCCCTACCTCAATTGTTTCTGATCATGATGTCAAATTCATGAGTCATTTTTGGAGGACTTATGGCTGAAGTTTGGGACCGAGCTTAAATACTCTAGAACTTGTCACCCCAAACAGATGGGCAAACTGAGGGAGTAAATCGCAGCTTAGGCAACTTGCTCAGATGCCTTGTTGGAACACATGTGAAAACTTGGGATTCAATTATACCACTGGCTGAATTTGCCTACAATAGTTACATGAACAGAACGATTAAGAAGACTCCATTTGAGGCAGCATATGGTCTTAAACTGCAGAATGTTTTGGACTTCCAGTGCCACAAGGGCTGCAAGCTAGTGAAGAAGCTGAGTCTTTTGCTGAGCATGTTCGCAGACTACACGAGGAAGTGAAGGCAGCTATCAAGGAAAGTAATGAATCTTATGCGGCTTCAGTAAACCAGCATCGTCGAGCCAAGGATTTCGAAGAAGGTGGCATGGTGGTTGTACATTTAAGGCGAGATAGATTTCCGAAGGGTACTTATCACAAGCTTAAGTCTAAGAAGTTTGGTCTGTGAAGGTGCTCAAGAAGATGAGCTCCAATGCTTATTTAATAGAGCTGCCTCCAGAGCTACAGATTAGTCCAATTTCAATGTATCAGACTTGTATCCCTATGGGGGGTTTGATAAAGAAGCTGAAGCAGTTGAAGTTCAAGCTCAACAACTTCCCAAGCAGGTTCCAGATGTTATTGAAGAAATATTGGATGTCAAAGAAGTGAAGTCAACGTGTATAACAGCTTCTTGGTCAAATGGTTAGGCAAAGCTGCAAGTAATAGTACATGGATTGCTAAAGAGGAGCTGAAGAAGTTAGAGCCAGAGATGTATGCCGAGTTCATAAAGATCTTTTTCCCAGAGTCGAATTCTTTCTGACCCGAGGAGATTGATGCAGGAGCATCCCAGCAACAATTTTAATCCTCAACAGGCCTTTAAGTTACAGCGTTACTGTTTTAATTTAGTTGTTATTGAACTGTAAGAGTTTTAGTTTCTTTTAAATTAGTGTTTTGGGGGTAACTTAAGTGAGGGGTATTTGTGTCTTTTCTGCATTTAGGGCAACAGTAACTTATAGTTGTCTTACAAAATACTGCAGTAATTATTCACCGCAGCAGCCGTTCACTATTATTCATCAGAATTACTAAAAATTAAGACCTCTTGGCATTGCTAATAACCCTACGTCTTACGAAATTGTTTCCCCCTAGATTATCTACGTCTTTTAGCCTTTTTTTATTGTTTCTGTCAGATAGGCAAAATAAACAATAAAATGATAATGGAAACAACAGACCTTAACCAAGTCCCAGATGTTACTCCACTGGTACATGTATACAATGTAAAAATGGACCGATCAGATGAAGTTTCTCCTTGCTTGACTCAAAATGACAAAAGGACTCTATGGCGCATAATAGGCAACCAACTAAACCACCGGATGCCCCCATCAACCTTCATTTCCACACAAGATGCAGGAAATAAAAGGCATCGTATACATCAATCTGCAAGCCTAGCTACAGAAAAAAAATGTCCCTCTCCTCTGCAAAGACGGGCCAACTTTGACTCGCTATCATCAGAGAGCCAAAGAGCTTACCCTCATGTTCACAATTTAAAACCTACTGGTTGATACAAATAACATCAATGTCTGAAACAGTCATGTCATCATCTAAAGATACCTACTCACATAAGATGGGCCAAACTATTCTTGCACCTGTGCTTGCATGGAGGGGGAGAGAGAGAGAGAGAGAGAGAGTTTATGTAAGACCTCAAAATTCTTCCCATCATATGCATCAGTCCATTTTCCTCCAATCAGACCCCTCGTTCGCAATAATCCAGAGGTGTTCAGTCGAGCAGCAATAATTTCTGCCTCCATGCTCATCTGATCATCCAGATCCCTTATTTCAGATACATATGCACAAAATAACAGAGGAAAAGAAAAAAAAGTCCAGAACAGATATCATTGAATTTTATCTCTGGCCAATACCAAAAGTAAGAATTAGCAGCCGGGCCACCTTTTAGAGCCAAAGAAACAATGATAACTTTTAAGAGTTTGCTAGATTAAGAAACATGTCGATCACTATCTGATACGTTTGCAGTCCCACAACAAAGCATCAAAGAGAAAACCATTAAGCTGAATCAATTCAAGATGATTTATTTGTTTTATGAAAACCAAATTATTGGGCTTTCCTAAGAAGCTGAAAGCAAGAGAAACTATAGCATCAGCTTATCTTGATTCAAATGGTAAGTGACAACACGTTGACAAAAATGTATGAAAGCGCACACACGCACACAAAGATATATAAATATATAATTTATGTGTGTAGGAGAATTTTATGTCAATGTACAAATAGGTACTAATATATAAGTTAACAATACAGCTGTTACAAATGTTGATTACTATTTTTAGAGAGGACCTTGCCATGTATCAAGCATGTGTACCATGCGCGACCCACGTGTTATGGAAACCGGGTCACATGCACTTCCCATGTGCCTTGCACATGCTTGTACCCATGTGTCATGTGCACTCGGCCTCATGCAGGGTGGCCCGAGTGCTAAGTGTTGCTTGCGAGGTGGTTGGCAACACCCTAGCCAACTTGATATATGCGAGCTCATCTTGTGGAAGAGACTCGCAAAAACGGGTAGCCCTCATGCGGGGTGATGCAAGAGCTAAGTGTCCCCGTGCCAAAGGCTTTGTTAGGAGGGTGCAAACCACTTAGTAAATTTATATAAGCATGTGCGCACCACCCTGCATGAGGGCCGCCTGCTTTCCCATGAAGGGAGCCTATTTACGTCAAGTTGGCTAGGGCATTACAGCAATACAAGCAAGACACTTGCAGGGTGCTTACCTGGCAAGCACTTTTGGACCTTCAAGGGATTTTGGATTCACGTCTGGAGTGCAATGTTTATCACGTGCACCTGTTGAGGGGCATGTGACCTAGCTAGTATGGCAGAATACACAACGTAAGCATAGTGCAAACCAAATCCACAACCAATGCGCAAGTGACACTTAAGTATATGAACCCCCTCACGTGAGGGCCAGCTACAATTCACTATAAATACCCCTCCTATATGATGAGATGGGGTGAACCTCAAGATTAGTATCTCAAGTTGTCTAGAAGTCAGAGTTGGAGAAATGCTTGAATTTGAGGATACGAGGACTCGGCTTAAAAAGGATCCAAAAAAAGGGTGGGGGTACTTTTTTTCTGATAAGTATGATATAAACCAAAAGCGTCAAATCAGGTGACGCATCCTTTGTACACTAGAAGTATACATACTAATCAAAAGAAAAACTATTAACAAATTCTACAAAAGAATAATTAGTCATAATAGTCTCCGACGACTCAGAACACCAAAAAAAAAAAAAAAGAGTGTGAAACATGGTGTCTTCCAGCTGAAGCATGGAATTTTCGTCGTTCTCAAACGCCCTTTTTTTATAGGTAAAATATGTATAAATATGAGCGTCAAAGCAGGTGACGCGTCCTTTGTACACTAGTAGTATCCAGACTACTCAATACTAAAGCTATTCACAAAATCCACAAAAGAATGACCGAGAGATTGATCTATCACCGAACACCACATAAACAAAGTACGCAGAACCCATCCACATCCTCGGCAAAGGAAAACAGGTTCAGAAATTTTCGACTCAATTCCCTACCCTCACACCACTTATCTTTCCAGAACCTAATCGAATTTCCTTTACAAACCTCAAAAGAAATGAATTTTCGTAAGTTCCTCCACCCTTTGCTAATCCCCTTCCACGCACTAGTCCCGTAGAGGCTCCAAACTATCCTATGAAACCAATGATGCTCTCCTTCGCCATACTTATCCATCACAATTCTTCTCCATAAAGATTCGGGCTCTACCATGAATTTCCATAACCATTTCCCCATCAGCGACTCATTGAAAATTTTTAATCTCTTGATCCCCAATCACCCTTCTTTTACACAAGAACAGACCACGGAAATATACATAAGTCAATTCCTACATCATGCTTTACACCAAACATTTTTTTCTGATCCAGGAAATATACATAAGTCAATTTCCAATTTCTACAGACAATCACTTCAAAAACAAGAAGAAAAGAAAACGAATATGAAGAATTTTAATGCTTCCAATTTGTGCACATAAAGTTTCAACCGACACAAGTCTTTTTCATTTCAACTGAACTGAAGCTGCATTAGGTGTCGACACAATACAGAAAACATACGCATTATGAAGATATTACTGGAAATTCAGCATTTTGATGTACAGTTTGGAGGGTAGTAAATGTGAAGGAAATTAGGGAAAGCGATAACTGTGATCTGTCATTGTTTTTTTTGTTTTTTTATAAGTAGGAAGTAGTATTAAATACAGCACCAAAACATGTGACGCATCCTTGTACACTAGATGTATAGACAGCAAAAATTAGTTAGCTGTTAGATTATCCACCATATCAACAAAAGGGTTTCCTACACTTGAGTCCGTCTCCGAACACCAAAAGCGGCTGAAAAACACTCTTCTTGATCAGATCTAAATCAGTTTCCACATTATCAAAGATCATTTGATTCCTTTCCTTCCAGATGCCCCACTAAATCACCAATGGAGCAGATTCCCAAAAATTGATTCTTCTTCTACATTTATACAAAGACCACCCTCGGAGCAGCTCTTCAACAAACCTTGGCAAAACCCATGATATCCCTGCGAACAGAATGAAAGAACTCCAAAGTTCCCTTGTTACAGAGCAGTGCAACAAGAGATGATTGGGAGTCTCCTCATCGTTTTTACAAATGTAGCACCAGTTGCCGTATATCCTCTTTCAAACTCTCAGATATCTCTTGTCAAGATTGCCTCACTCGCAGCCTCCCACACAAAAAGGCTACGCTGTTGGGAGCCCTAGTCTTCCACATTGCATTCCATGGAAAACAGTTCCTGTTCATAGCAGTTAAAATATAGAAGAAAGAGTTTACCAAAATTTTCCTACTCTTAGAACCGTTCCATACTACACTGCTTTCGCCCGACTCTTGTCTGTTGAAAGCGTAGAGCTTTTCAAAAAATTGATTCACCCATCTCCCAATCTTGTAAACCTCTACGAAACGTAGGGTTCCACGTTTCCTTTCCATCGGAGGTAACTAACGACGAGCTCACCATTTGATCACCATTAACCGCAATACTATAAAGCCTTGGAAACACTTGCAGGAGAGCTACATCCCCACACCATTTGTCCTTCTAAAGCCTGACACGCTCCCCATTACCAATTGAAAAAGAAATACGACTGAACGTGATACGGATATGAGGAGCGGTAGTCCTAAACAAGGAGCTAATCAAAAGGGGGACGTTGAGTTGAGCACCAAATGGTTCCTAAGGGATGTTTCAAGGATAGAGAATGGGAGTGGTAATACGGGTTCTTGGATAAACTATCATAAGTGGAAGGATAAACAAATAGAGGTTGTTCGGTTGAACATGAAGTGGAGCGTAAGGGCTGGATTGAAGGCTATGATGGAGTGCTTAACATGCAGTAGCAAGGCAGCCCAAATGAACTATCAACGGGCAAGTTTAAAACTTGGAAAGGGCATGGGCCTTTGGGGTTTTACAAGGGAGACTATCGGGCTCGGGGCAGGTTGGGGCTCTCATGTAACACGGCTCAAGAAGGAGGTCCAAGGCAGATTGGGACTTGCTAGGAGATTGGGTTCAAGGCAGACCAAGGGAATGTAACAAGTGGACGGGTACATGGCTCATCCCAAAAGGGGATTGTCTAAGGTTTGGGCAAGCTTGGGCTGTTTGGGGTGTTTACAAGGCACCGGCTGACATGAGCAACAAGAGGGCCACGGCTTGGGAAAGGTTTGCATGGGAAGCAACTACTTGGGGCAGCCCGTGGGTGGAATGGAAGATCGTGTGGAAGTTACTTAGGGCTCAAGAAACGACGTACAAAGAATGAGAGAAGAGGGCAGCAGCGTTGGGTTTCATGAGGGACGGCCAAAGCAATCCTTAGGCTAGAAGGATTCGCTTAAAATAAGTAATTTAGGTTTTCCCGTTTTTGTAATAAGTCCCTTAAAGGACTAGGAGTTTGTTAGGTAGTTTCCTTCTTTAATTGCAAATTAGAGTCCCTTAAGGACTTAGGAGTTGTTTTTATTTTCCTAGTAAGATTAGAAGCTTCCTTTTAGTTTCCTAAAAGGAAAGGACTTGTTTTAGTATAAATTTACATCTTGTATTTTAGTTTTTATGTTTTGAGTGCAGAAAAAGTAATAGAAAACGAACAGATTTTTGTTCATTCTTTGTGTTCTTCTTTCTTAAAGGTTAGGAAGAAAATCACGTAGGTTTCTTTATGTTAGATGAGTAAAGTCTAACCGGTGAGCCTACCATTGTTGCCCATTCCGCAAACCTATCTTTTAATTTTGTTATTTTTGTTTTTGTTGCTGTTTTAGAGAGAACTCGGACAGCTTGTTATTGCCTTCAAGTTGTTTCCGCCAACTTGAATCTTTGGGAGTCTATATGCATCAAGTGGTATCAGAGCAAGGCTTACACGAATTCTTATTCGTGAAACGATCATGGAGGACGAGAACGCACGGATCAGATTGCTACAACGCAAACGTACAAGTCCAATGCTTCAACAACATTGCGATCGTGTTTTACAACATTTGGAGACGATACGAAATCGTGCAAGTCATAAAAACGTGGGGAAGAAGGCTGCCACTCCAAAGGAGTTTTGTGGGAGTGCAACACGTTCAAAAGCTGGAAACTCAAAGGAGTTTCATGTCTACAAACCGGGTTCGAACACCATCTTCTCTTCACATACTTTTGATTGCTCTAAATGTCAAGGGTATGGTCACCTTCCAGCCCCAGTCCCTTTGGAAGAATTTTGACTTTGGAGGAAATTCGTGAGTTGGAGTTGAAGTTGGCAAAGGAGAAGTGTGAGCAAGAAAAACGTGAGAAGGAAAGACTTGCAAAGGAGAAGATAGAAGAAGAAGAGAACCTTGAACAAAAACGACTTGAGAAAGAAGAAGAAGCTAAAAGAGAAGAAGAGAAATTGAAGGCGATTCGAGAGGAAGGGAAGCTAGCACACATATACAAAGATCCGTTTGACTTTGAAGTTCCAAAACCTTTTGCATCAAGGATTCAAATTTCAGATTTAAAGGGGATTTCATTGGAAGAAAAGGCGGGTGATTTGTCGCAAAGAAAACAGCCTTGGGTCGAAATTGAAATCAAAAATGGGGAGTTACAACTTCACAAATCAAATTATGCCAAGGTATGTTACGTTACCATTCAATCTTGGGTACATGGACAGATTTTGGTGATAGTTTGCATGAGACAGAAGGAAAAATGAGTTGTCACATCAACTTGGGTTTCTTGCGGTTTTAAACCACCTTGGAAGGCTGATTGGAAGTTGAATATAGTGAACATAAGGGCTGTGTTCGATTTCATCTATGCTAAACACTGCTACACCATGGCACGATTCTGTTGTAAAAGTTATTGTTTGGGGCTGAATCCTTGGGTCCTTCATGGATCACATGCTATGGCACAAAGGGTAGTGAAGTGGGCAGAATTATTGGGATGTTTTGCTTTAAGCAACTTGCGGTATTGTTGGACTGTTTTGGCATCAAAGGAGAAACGAGTGCGGTTCAATGAGAACAAGGTGGGAACATTTGATGTTAGTACAACGATTACTACTTCACCAACTCAGAAATTGCCGTATGAAGACTTGGGGCCAAGTCCTAATGAACTTGTGGCTTTATCAAACAAGGAAGCAAGGGGATGGGCTGCATTCTTTCGGGCAGTCGCATGGTTGATAAAAGGCTACAAAGAAACAAATAGGGTTGTGTGTGGAGAGACAATTTGATGGGGGTGTTTCACTATTTTCATGAGAACTTGTGCTTTGAGAGAAGTCTGAATGCTTCCTTCATAACTTTAATTCCAAAAAAGAAAGGTGCAAAGGATTTGAGCAACTTTAGACCTATCAGTTTAGTGGGTGGAGTTTACAAATTAATTGCTAAGGTGTTATCTTAGCGATTAAGGAAGGTAATGAGCAAAATTATTTCAATGAACCAACATGCTTTTGTGGGGGATCGTCAAATTGTGGATGCTTCTTTTATAGCCAATGAGGTTGTGGAGGCTAAACATAAAAGTGGAGATCCAGGTTTGATCAGTAAGTTAGACATTGTGAAGGCTTATGATCATGTCAACGGGGATTTTCTTTTATATTTGCTGGAGAGGATGGAGTTCGGTCTTAAGTGGCGGAAGTGGATTCTTTTTTGTATCTCGACAGTTTGATTTTCGGTGTTGGTGAATGGTAAGCCAGCCGAATTTTTTGCTAGTTCGAGGGGGTTGAGGCAAGGAGATCCTCTTTCTCCTTTCTTATTCATCATTGTGATGGAGGCCTTGAGCAAGATGTTGGATAGAGCTATGTGGGGTGGTTTTTTGAAGGGGTTTAGTGCGGGTAGAGGTAGTGGAGAGGAAGTGATAGTGTCCCATCTTTTATCTTGTTTTTTGTGGGGCTAACACTGATCAGTTAGGTTATCTGTGGCTCGTGCTCCTTTTCTTTCAAGCTGTTTCAGGATTGAGAATTAATATCGCTAAGAGCGAGATTATTCCGGTTGGCGTGGTGGCTAATTTGATTTCCTGGGCCAATTTTTTTGGTTGCAAGGTTGGGAGCCTCCCGATGGTGTATCTTGGGTTACCTTTAGGAGCCAAGCACAAAAGTAAAGAGATGTGGATCTCGGTCATCGAGAGGTTCGAGCAGAGATTGGCGGGCTGGAAAAAACAGTATCTTTCAAAGGGGGGAAGGCTAACTCTAGTGAAAAATAATCTCTCTAGCCTTCCCACTTATTTTGTCTCTTTTTGTGCTTCCAGTTTCGGTTCGCAGCAGACTTGAAAAATTGGAGAAAGATTTTCTGTGGGATGGGTCTATGGAAGTGCGAAAGTTTCATTTGGTTAGATGGGAGAAAGTTTGTGATAGTGTGAGAAATGGAGGCTTGGGGATCAAAAATCTGAAGTTTTTTAATTTGGCTCTTTTGGGGAAGTGGCTTTGGAGATTTGTGGTGGATAGGAATGCTTGGTGGAGGAGAGTGGTGGTAAGCTTGTATGGTGAGGGTGAGCATTTGTGGTTTCCGAAAGATGTTTCTATCTGCTATGGGGTGGGGGTTTGGAAAGGAGTCGGGACGGGTTGGGCTCAGTTTGAGAGACACATCTCTTTTGAGGTTGGCAATGGGTCCAAAGTTAGTTTCTAGAAGGATAAATGGTGTGATGACCGGGAGCTTTGGAGATCTTTCCCATATTTGTTTAATTTAGCAAGTGAGAAAGATTGCTTAGTTAATTCGATTTTGAATATAGAGGAAAGGAAAGTCTCTTGGAGTCCCATTTTTCGGAGAGATCTTCAAGATTGGGAGATTGGACTCTTGTGTTCAATTTCTTGCTAAGTTATACTCTCACTCGATGGGGCAGCGGGAGGATAAGGTGGTGTGGGTGGGCTCGAAGAGGAGGATTTTTTTCTGTTAGATCCTAGTATCATATTCTTTCAAACAGAGAAAAGATTGTGTTCCCTTGGTGGAGTATTTGGAGAGTGAAAGCTTCGAGTAGAGTTTTGTTTTTTGCATGGGAAGCTGCTAGTGAAGCCATCCTGGCAGGGGATAATTTGCAGAGACGTCAAGTGATCTATGTGAATTGGTGTTTCATGTGCAAAGGATGTGAAGAAAGTGTGAATCACTTGTTGCTGCACTGACGTATTGTGTCTATGCTTTGGAATTTAATGCTTGGTCTGTTCTCTGTTGCTTGGGTGATGCCGAGATCTGTTAAAAATCTCCTTTTGAGTTGGTCTTTATACAAGCGGAGATGAAGAAGGAATAGCTTTTGGCACGCAGTTCCTGTGGCTATTTGGTGGATCATTTTGGAGAGGGTGTTTGAGGATAAGGAGAGGACAGTGGACAAATTAAAGGATGAGTTACTTCGTACGTTGTTTTTTTGGGGGGTTGAGGACACTAATTCTTCCAACATTCACAACATTTCTTGTATCGATTTTGATAATAGTCTTTCTATAGATTAGTCGGTTTGTGTATGCTTATAATTTGTAAAAAAGACGCATCTCCTGTTTAGACGCTTTGTTATATAATACTTATCACAAAAAAAAAGTGTGGAACGGGAGATCTGGCCAAAAGGTTGCTTGAAATAGCAAAGACGAAAGCGAACAGGGTTCGAATTAAATTGGGGAGATTGTAAAGAAGAGTCGAAGATAGAAAAAAAATTGGGGACAAAATCGGGAAACATACTCAAGCAGTACAATCGACTCCAAGAGCCTGTTAGGTGTCATACGAGGAAGTTGTGGGTGCTCTAAAGGGGATAATCAACTTGTTGAGTTTAGATACGTCCAAGAATTGAGGACAATCGTTTTCTACGAAGGGGAGTCTGATACGGATATGAAGAGGGGTAGTCCTAAACAAAGTGCTAATCAAAAGGGGGACGTTGAGTTGAGCACCAAATGGTTCCTAAGGGATGTTTCAAGGATAGAAAATGGGAGTGGTAATACGGGTTCTTGGACAAACTATCATAAGTGGAAGGATAAAAAAATAGAGGTTGTCCAGTTGAACATGAAGTGGAGCATAAGGGCTGGATTGAGGGCTATTATGGAGTGCTTTAACATGCAGTGGCAATGCAGCCCAAATGTACTATCAACGGGCAAGTTTAAAACTAGGAAAGGGCATGGGCCTTCGGGGTTTTACAAGGGAGACTATCGGGCTCGGGGATGGCTGGGGCTCTCATGTAACACGGTTCAAGAAGGAGGTCCAAGGCAGATTGGGATTTGCTAGGAGATTGGGTCCAAGGCAGACTAAGGGAATGCAACAAGGGGACAGGTACATGGCTCATCCCAAAAAGGGTCGTCTAAGGTTTGGGCAAGCTCGGGCTGTTTGGGGTGTTTACAAGGCACCGGGTGACATGAGCAACAAGAGGGCCACGGCTTGGGAATGGTTTGCATGGGATGCAACTACTTGGGCAGCCCGTGGGTGGAATGGAAGATCGCGTGGAAGTTACTTAGGGCTCAAGAAACGACATACAAAAAAAGAGAGAAGAGGGCAGCAGCGTTGGGTTTCATGAGGGACGTCCAAAGCAATCCTTAGGCTAGAAGGATTTCGCTTAAAATAAGTAATTTAGGTTTTCCTGTTTTTGTAATAAGTCCCTTAAAGGACTAGGAGTTTGTTAGGTAATATCCTTATTTAATTGCAAATTAGAGTCCCTTAAGGACTTAGGAGTTGTTTTTATTTTCCTAGTAAGATTAGAAGCTTCCTTTTAGTTTCCTAAAATGATAGGACTTAGTTTTAATATAAATTAGGATTTACATCTTGTATTTTCGTTTTTATGTTTTGAGTGCAAAAAAAGTAATAGAAAACGAACAGATTTTTGTGTTCTTCTTTCTTAAAGGTTAGGAAGAAAATCACGAAGGTTTCTTTATGTTAGATGAGTGAAGTCTAGCCAGTGAGCCTACCATTGTTACCCATTCCGCAAACCTATCTTTTAATTTTGTTATTTTCGTTTTTGTTGCTGTTTTAGAGAGAACTCGGACAGCTTCTTATTGCCTTCAAGTTGTTTCCGCCAACTTGAATCTTTGGGCAGTCTATACGCATCGGAACGGAACCCATCCTTTCATGATTCCTTTCCATATGGTCGATCCATAGGAACTAAGAACATCCTTGGGAAACCAAATATGATTCCCTTCACCGAATTTCCCCTCCACTATTTTCCTCCACAACGCCTTTCTGTCCACTAGGTATTTCCACAACCATTTGCCCAACAAAGCACTGTTGACCATCCTTAGATTTTTGATACCGATCCCCATATCTCACATTAGAACACACTGAATCCCAATCCACTAAGTGATATTGTTGTTCCTCCAAGCATCACTCCCAAAGGAAATCCCTCTCCAATTTTTCAATTCTCTTAAGCATTAATACAGGAATCGTAAATAGAGACAGGAAATAAGTGGGAAGATTATAAATTGCACTCTTGATCAAAGTCAACCAATGCACTCTCGATCAAAGTCAACTGACCTCCCTTTGAAAGATATTGTCTCTTCCCACCCCCACCAACCTCCTCTCGAACCGCTCAATAACCGGATTCTACGTATCTGTCATTGTTTTGTTTCTGGATAAAATAAATGTAAAACTACTGAAAAAACAAGTAAGCGCAGAGCACTTAATTTGAGGAAACGATGGGTTTTTCAATTGGAGCTTCAGCTTTTATTTTTCATTTATTATTAAATCTGAATGTTAAGGATTTAATGAAGATAAAATTGGTTGTTTTATGAAATATATTTAGTTTATTATTGTAAATTTTAACTTGGATTAGACAATTTTTTGTAGATTTTCAAGGATGATCAATTTTTAAATGACTACCTTATCTGTTTTATTGAAAAAGATTTGCTAAGGAGTATTACAAATGATGATGTAATGTAATTATGAAAACACGTAGAGAATAATTATGATTCCTAAGAGCATCCTCAGTGTGTATACTCTTAATACAACTTCTTAACTGGGTCCCACTGCCACCTACACACTTTTCTCTTCTTACACACTTAAGAATAAATCTTCTCATTGTATACTATTCTTACACAACTTCTTACACAAAAAATATTAAATTTAACACCATCCCAAATAAAATAAAAAACCCTTCCCTTCCCCCCACACAACCCCCCGACCGCCCACCGCCCACCTCCCCTCCTTTTTCTGCCAAATAGTAACTTCCTAATTAGGAAGTTATATCTCCCTCTCCCATTTGTACAATGTCCTATCCTATGTGGCAATTATACACAATTTTCAATGCATTAAGAAGTGATGATATTGAACAATGGAGATGCTCTAAGCTTTGTATCGTTATAAAATATTGTTATTTGTGCCCCATCAGTATTCATTTTTGCCAAAAAGTGATGGCTGCAAGCTTGCAAGAGTCAAAATAGATAAAGATTGTGATTGATACCACTGAGCAAATAAATTCAGCCACTGAACACGAATGTACCCAATTGAAATTCATCACACGTAATTCTCAGCAATACCAGCAACCAATCAGAATAAGAAAGTGTGACATAGAACAAGTAGGCTCACATGATCATGAACAGGATGTCAATTTATTTAATTTCAAGTAGGGACAGTATCAGAAATAAATATTTCATTGAATAATCAAACAAGAATCGAACAAGGGAATCAGTGATTGGAGATAAAAATAAGTCATGAGCAACTGCAGGACTGCTGTGGTGAGGAGGAATCAACCAGACAGAGGGAATACAAATTCAGAAACGAAGATCTTATAATATAATCGAACAATAAACGAACAACGGAATCAGTGATTGCTGATATTAATAAGTTATGCGCGAGCAGTAAGACTGCTGTGGTGGGAAGGAATCAACGAGAGAGATGGAGAGAGGAGGATATCAATCATCATACCCGGCGAGCGAGGAGAACAGTGGGCGTGCAAGCTAATGGTGAATTGACAGGAGGAGGACGAAGTCTGCCGATCCGTAGGGCCAGTCGTGACATCGTCATCATCGTCGCCACCGTCTACAATAAGTTCTGCGCTTTCGCTTGTGGTGTTCCAATTTCCCAAAAGCCCGCTGCTAGAATGCGTGCTCGTTTGCCGTGGCTATGGCTTACGACTTGGCCGATAGTTAAGATGACGTAGGATGATTGGACGATGGACCGTTTGTTACAGACGGGGAAAAGTTGTTTACGAATTGTTATATTTTTTTATTAAAAAAGAAACTTCAAAATTAGTATTCATATTTTTATATATTTTTTATAAAATGATGAAATAGGAATAATCAAATATTTATTAATAAATAGTTATTTTCATCTTTTTTAAAAAAACAAAAAAGTTTAAAATTTTGGTTTTTTGGCTTTGGCTTTTCTATATATAAAGGGTGTTGTACCTCACTTATTGACTTTTGGTTTATAAACTGAAACAAACACTCTAAATATGACTTTTTAAAAGTCAAAAACCAAAAGTCACTCTAAATAAATTGTAACAAACGAGCACTTACAGACTTACAGTTACAGTTGCCTTTTTGTTTTATCTTAAAATAAGTCAAACCTGATTATTTTGGTAATAATATTACTATAATTTTTAAACGTGACAATATATTTTTTTCTTTTAGTAATAGTAGTAATATATATATATATATATATATATATATATATATATATATATATATATATATATCATAATTTAACTCATTAGTTAATTATTGGTCAGAATTTATTTTTAATAAACATAACTACTGGTCGGGATTAAATCTTCTGAAAAGTTAACTATTGGTCGTCACGATTCATTAAACATGTGTACAACAGTTAATTATAGCAACAATTAATTACTGAGATTTTACAACCATAATTATCCAAGCATGTGTCATAACTAAGATTTACTATTTTACGGTTTTACTAGATATTTATTGTTTTACTGAGATCCTATTTTACGTTTTGATTGATCATCTCCATAAATATGGTGTCATAGGCACCGGCACGAAATCTAATATTCTAGTATCTATATGGCAAAACACACAAATGGGTCACCCAACTTTACTTTTTTTTGCAATTCGGCCACCGAAAATTTGAAATATCTAAATCATCCAACTTTTGTTATGATGCAAGCGAGCCGATTTTTTTGATGGACATTAGATTTAACCGTTAAGTTATGTCAAATATCTATTT
Source organism: Codonopsis lanceolata (assembly GCA_013146195.2). Lineage (NCBI taxonomy): Eukaryota > Viridiplantae > Streptophyta > Magnoliopsida > Asterales > Campanulaceae > Codonopsis > Codonopsis lanceolata. Next base: position 139,170,857 of record CM028380.1, read on the forward strand.
TACCCTTCTAAATACATTTTTTTTTGTGATTTTAGAAACCCAACGGGGTCTAACTGAAAAAAAAATCACATATGTCATTTGTACAAAGAGTAGGGGTCAAAGTGTAATACAAAATAAAACTAAAAAGGCCGCTTCCCCGGCTCCCTACTCGTCTTCTTCCTCACCTCACATTCAAGCTCCCTCCTAGCTCTACGAACTCCAACCGCCATCTTCCATCATCGCCGGTCCACCTCCCTCATCGCCTTTCCCCGCTCCACAAATCTCAAATCTTCCATGAGAACAAACTCCCTCTCATGAATCCCTCTTCCACACGCCATCTTCCATTATCGCCATCCGCCATCCAGCCAGCTCCCCTCCACCTCTTCCATCCATCTTCCAAATCTTCCATGAGAACAAACTCCTCCATGAGAACAAACTCCCTCCGAATTACCCACGCAATCTTCCATTATCGCCAGCTGCCACCTCTGCTCCTATATCGTCCTCTCTCTCTCTCTCCCCACTCAACAACTCCAATCTAGATATGTCGTGCGTTCTCATTAGAACTTGCTCGACCACGTCAACATCAACACACACCCCACATTCTTTGCATTTATATCAATTTTTGATGTGGATCTGGGTTTGATAAACCCAAACAAAATTAACAGAGCACTCAGGATCCCCCATTAACAAATCCTCTTCTCTCCCCATATTTCAGATCTCAGTTGGATTGAAGCATTTGAGGAATCGAAATTTGAATTTGATTGAAGCAGGAAGAGATTATGGACACTTTAACAACACGGTAGCCAAACCCAAATCTGAAAATGGTGGTGCTTGCCGGAATCGAGGTGTTGGTCTGGATCGGCATGTTGGAAGAGAGAGCACGACCCTGTCTCCGCCTTTTGTAGAACAACATAACCCAACCCAACTGGGAAACCAGATCTAGGTTACTTGGAAATGGATATGTTGTTCTCCTAGACCCATAGGGTTTTTTGTATTTATCGGTGGGATGGGATCTGAGCAATGAGTACGGGAATGGGACGAGGATGAATCCATAGGAGTAAGTGTACGCTTGTCGTCTCCGGCTCCTTCCATCCAACCGACTGAGACCTCTCTTTTCACATCTTGCAGACACCAAATATAGTTGATTTGTATGAACAAATCTGTAACCCAGAAGATGAAGATGAACATTGTTTATCCAATTTTGTAATTTTATTATTTACAGTTGGACCCCTTTATAAACTTACTTTTGTTTTTCTTTGAGATTTGACTTTGACTTTGATAATTCAATGTTATAATTGTCCAAATATAAAGGCAAAAAAGGATTTCACTCAAATTTAACGTTCTGGGCTAACGCCCGTTAAGAAATGGGCTCGCTTGTATCATAACAAAAGTTTGATGGCCAAAATAGATATTTCAAACTTTCAGTGGCCGAATTGCAAAAAGGGGTAAAGTTGGGTGGCCCATTTGTGTGTTTTGCCTATCTATATTATAAAAGAGCTCAGAATCTAACTGGTGGCCTTGATCAAATTGTACTAAACACAACTGATGGTCCAGATTGATTCGTAAGTATGTAAGTTACAAATAAACCCCTCAGTTATGAGTTATGCTTGAATTAGTCATCTACAATTGTATATAAAACCTTCAGTTGTGGATTTTGTTCGAATTACCTCGTCAGTTACGGGTTTTCTTTGAATTATCCCGTCGGTTATGAGTTTTGTTTATCCCAACCATTCATTGAACTGATCTCATACTGACACCGTGCCTATGGCACGAGCACGTATAATAGTGTGTGTGTGTGTATATATATATTCTATTGGTAATAATAGTGGAAGTCTTCTAACCAATGTGAGATACATCTATTCTATTAATAATAATAGTAAAAAAGTTTTTTATTTTAACATTTTTGAAAGATACATCTATTATATTAATAATAATAGTAGAAGTCTTTTATCTTCAAACTTTTGAAAGCAACATCATTTTATAACGAATGTGCGATACATTTATTATATTAATAATAATAGTATAATTCTTTTATTTTAAGACTTTTGAAACCAACCAATGTGAGACACGTCTATTCTATTAATAATAATAGTAAAAAAAATTATTTTAACATTTTTGAAAAATACATCTATTATATTAATAATAATAGTAAAATGATTTTATTTTAAAACTTTTGAAAGCAACATCATTTTCAAACGAATGTGCGATACATCTATTCTATTAATAATAATAGTAGAAATCTTTTATCTTAAAACTTTTAAAACCAACATTATTTTCTATCTAATGTAGGATGCATCTCTTCTATTGCTAGTAAAAGAATTTTATCTAAAAACTTTTAAACTAAAATAATTATTTGTAATCAATGAAGAATAAATCATTTTTATTCGTAAGATTTTGCCTAAGGACTTTTAAAGGCAACATAAACTTTTAACAATTGTGAACATATATCTTCTTTTATTAGTTTAGTAAAAGTCATTTATCTAAATATTTTGTAAACCAACATCAATTTTTAACTAATGTTTGTTACATCACTTTTATTGGTAATTATAGTAGATATGCATCTTACATTGGTTATAAATTAATGTTGATTTTAGGAATTATTAAAGTATTCATCTACTATTTATTGAAAAATTATTGTTTTTAGTGAAAAAAAATTGTGGAACTAAAGGCATGATTTTTTTATGTGTTATTTGTTTGTTGGTAAAGGTAATTGTACAAATGTGTTTTACTTGGTAAGAGCATCAAAATGATATATTTATTTGTTCAAATCGAGTTTTGGATGAATAAGATATCAAAGCTTAAAGTATAGTGTTAGAAGTGAGTCATTAGAGTAAAGTACTCACACAATACCAGTATAATAATATTATCCCACATTGGTTAAGAAATGGTGTTGGTAGTAAAAGTCTTTCTATATAAGATTTCCATTATTATTAACAATAGACGATATTAATCGTAAATGATTAATATCACAATATCATATTAATTATTATTTTTAGCTAATGGCTAGAAAATGAAAAAATTTCAAGTTAAGTGGTGTGGAGGCTTGAGGATTCAACAATATCAAACGTTGGATGAGGTGACACAACCGTAGTGCTCCTTACTAACTTTATATATATATATATATATATATATATATATATATATATATATATATATATATATATATATAAGTTACAATACCATTTCTATATTTAAAGTGCTTGTTTTTCTCACTAAAATTAGTAGTTAACTTAAAAATTTAGGGTATTATGGTCAATTTATATTAAATAAAGTATTTTCAATTTATTTAATAAATAATCATAACAATTCATAAGAAGTTGTTTTTTTAGGATATAGGGATGATACGCTGCACAAATTTATTAATTATTGGAAAAATGCACTCCAAACCTCCAGACGAACAATACTTACACCGACACATTTTACCCACAAACTCTTACCTTGTAATAGACTCCAAGCCATCTTCGCATGCAAAGAATCCATGATGTAGGATAGTGACCAAAGCCCTAAACCTCCTTCTTTGAGTGGGTGACACACAGCAGCCCAAGACACCCAATATGTACAATGTTGATCTATAGTATTCCACACAAAAAATTCGCAAAGGTTGCTTCTATACAATTGAGAACCACTGTAGGGACTTTGATGGCCGCAAGTGCATAAACCTTGACTCTACTAAGTACTACCAGCAAAAGAGTAATATTGCCTCCAAAAGAAAGTAAATGAGCCTTCCACCCATCAACCTTTTTAACAACCCTAGCCTCAAGGTCTCCAAAATACCTTCTCTCCACCCGACCTTTGAACAAAGGTAAGCCTATGTATTTCATAGGAAGGGACCGATGCATACAACCTAACCATTGCACTATATTTTGAGCTTTCCGATAAGAGCACTTGGTAAAGACATATAAACTACTTTTATCCAAATTGATGAGCTAACCCAAGGAGGCTTCGTAAGTTGTTATTATTTTCATCAAATTCGTTACTACCTTTTTGCTAGCATTATTGAAAATAAGCACATCGTCTGCATACAAGAAATGAGATATCGCGAAACCACCCTGTCCATAATTATATGAAGTTATATGCCCGTCCGCAACAGTGTGCTTTAAATTGAAAGAGAGAATTTATTGGGCTAAAATGAGACGACCCGACCCTCAATCTATATATGAGCCTCGAGTCGAGCGCGAATAAACAAACAAAACGCGTGCAAAGCCCCCACTAATAACGGGTTAAATAAAACCCGATAAAACAATGTCAATCCCTGTCATGATAATATAAACACCACGACCTCCAAAAAGCCAAAAAAAAAAAAAAAAAAAAAGTCAAAGTCAACGAGGTATTGCCCAGAACAAAACACCAAGTCTTTAAAGCCAACAAACTAAAGTAATATAACATACACAAGCACGACGCTAAACGTCGGTATCAAAAGGATAATACAAAATTGTATCTCAAACCCCCAAGGTAGAGTTTACATAACCCCCTATAAGCAACCATGTCCTCATAAGATAAAAATACAGACTCCTATAAAGCTGCATACCAAAAGACAGCTAACAGTCTAAGCATGTCTCGCCATCCTCATCGCAAACTTCCCGTCTGACTAGGATCTAAGGAAAACAAATAAAGGGAACAGGGTGAGATAAACTCAAGTTACTATGGGTAACTATATAGTATGTTGTTATGCACATATAAGCAATACACAATACACCAAGTATATCAATTGATATACTTGCACACATTCACGTTGATCATGTTATAATGCACATTGTCTCAACGTAAATAAACACATAACCATGATATCTAAACTGAAACTACAGGAGAACTTTCCGACTTGTCCTGCAACAAACCTAGTAGTTATGTCGCTGCAGCAGTACACAGAGTAAACTGTATTCGAACCTAATAGTATTCATAACCAACGACCTTGGGGCTTAACTAGGTCAATACTACCCGGCGTTTACCCAAGAGTCTAGCCTCTAATTGGTTATGTGAATTGCTCTAACACAGGCTACCTCCTCGTTATGACTCATAACGAGGGATACGTCAATTACGACCCGAAGCTTTTACGAGATTTGACTCTCGTAACTACTTTTGTCGCCCAAATGCCACGAAACCCACATATGTCAGCTAGACTTAATGCAATGCACAAGTAGTTGTTTACTTGTAATAAAACACAACCACCGAGTCCTAAGTATGGGGGCTCGACGCACATACAAGTATGCTCATTTACTTGAAAATAAACATATAAGCATTTAATTACTTTCAAACACTGACACACACATATATGATATTTCATATCAAATGTCTAACCCAAAATATTCCACGATATTGTATGAACCCAATATAAGACTCATTATATTTTATTGTCCCTAAATTAACTCCGTTGAGTCATTTGTTTAATATTTATAAATTTTGAGCATCAATTCGATTAGCAGGATTTATCTCAACACAATCTCACCGATGTTTAATTCAGCCCAATAATAATCCTAAGCATTTAAATACACATATCAGTTCAAATAATCAATAATTCATAACTAGAGTTTTTGTACTCCTAAATCAAAACAAATCACGTGGGAGTAGCCCACAGTACATGTATGTCAATTCTACATACAAAGGGAAGGGGATAGTAACTTACCTCATCCGAAAAATATCGGTGGAAATATAAAATATTCTGGTATAAATGTAGCCCTCAACACATAAAACACTCATGCAGAGTCGAAATTAAAAACGGGTAACTTTTCGTTAATAATTCAAGCTTGGAAGCTAACCCTCGTTAAAAAAAACTCATAGAGAACTCGATTGAATAGAAGAGAGAAAAATAAAGTCTCTCAACCTCAATAACTGTTAAGAAGGCGAAGAGAGGTCCACCACCGACTAAGGTTTAAAACAAAGGAAAACAAAAAGAATCTCCACACACGCACACACGCACACATATATATTAAAACAGTTAGGTAATTGACTAGAACTATTCAGAGGTTTAGATTAAATTCTCTTACAATATTTAACGGTTGAGATTCACCCTCACTTTCACATGTGTGAGTAGTTATCCATTTTTAACTCCCTATTTTTTTCTCTTCTTATTGCAAGTCACCCTCTATAATTAATATTATGAGCAGTCACCCATTTTTCTTATCACTGTGTTTTATCTTCACATTACAAAGTCATACCCTGCGATTAATCTTTTGAACATTCACCCCTCATAAAACACTAATTCATTAACTATCACTGGAAGCAATGTACCCCTAAAATGTACATTTTTTTAAAATCGCACATTCTATTTAAGCACTGTCATTTTAATTGACGAAATAAGATATACTAGCACCTGGCACCATGTCATAGGCACGAGCATGAAAATCTATCTATATTATTAAACAGCTAGGTAATTGAATAGAGCTATTCAAAGGTTGAGATTAAATTATCTTTAAAAATTTAACGGTTGAGATTCACCCTCACATTCACATGTGTGAGTAGTTATCCATTTTTAACTTCCTATTTTTTATTTTCTTATTACAAGTCACCCCCGACAATTAATATTATGAGCAGTCACACTTTTTTCTTCTTCCTATATTTTATCTTCATATTATAAAGTCACACCCTGCGATTAATCTTCTGAACAGTCACCCCTTATAAAACAGCAATTCATCAACTATCACTTGAAGCAATGTACCCTTAAACTGTAACATTTTTAAAAAAATCACACCTTCTATTTAAACACTATCATTTCAATTGACGAAATCCGATATACTAGCTTCGTGCCATAGGCACGGGCATGAAAATCTATATATATTGTAAAACAACTAGGTAATTGATTAAGACTATTCAGAGGTTGAGATTCACCACCATTGTCACATGTGTGGATAGTTATCTATTTTAACTCCCTATTTTTTATTTCCTTATTACAAGTCACCCCCGACAATTAATATTATGAGCAGACACTTTTTTTTTTCTAGCTTTTTAAAAAAAAATTCATAAAGAACTCGACTGAAGAGAAGAGAGAAAAATAAAGTCTCTCACCCTCAATAACTGTTAAGAAGGCGAAGGGAGGTCCACCACCGACTAAGGTTTAAAACAAAGGAAAACAAAAAGAATCTCCACACACACACACACACACACACATATATATATATATATATATAATAAAACAGTTAGGTAATTGACTAGGGCTATTCAGATGTTGAGATTAAATTATCTTTAAAAAATTAACAGTTGAGATTCACCCTCACATTCACATGTGTGAGTAGTTATCCCTTTTTAACTCCCTATTTTTTTCTTTCTCTATTACAAGTCACCCCTACAATTAATATTATGAGCAGTCACCAATTTTTCTTCTCTATATATTTTATCTTCATGTTACAAAGTCACACCATGTGATTAATCTTCTAAACAATCACCCCTTATAAAACATCAATCCCTCAACTATCACTTGAAGCAATGCACCCCTCAACTATAACATTTTTTTAAAATCACACTTTCTATTTAGGCACTGTCATTTCAATTGACGAAATCAATATACTGGCACCGTGTCATAGGCACGGGCATGAAGATCTAGTATATATATATAAGGGCAGAAGCAATTAGTACATCCAAATATAGAAATATCCCGCCTAAATGCACTTACCAAAAATAGATCATATTCTGAAAATCGTGCCTCCTCACATCATATTTAACTTGGCACAAATGTCTAGATTGTCTTGAAATATGAAGAGACTTGGTATTGACTGCACATGTTACTAGATACATTAAACTTTAAGAATGGAAGCTGAATCATTTATTGGGCAGACTAAAATCACTTCAATTTATATATCTATATATGTCTTTAGTGTTAGAATGTATTTTTTTTTCGTAGGTTCCAAAAAAATTGCGTTATTTGTAAGTTTTTAATTTTAATAGGAAAATTATTTTATTATTTTAACGTTATATTTTCTTTAATTACCGCACTCAGCTTCTATAATCACCGCACTCAGCTTCTATAATCTATATAAATGCAGGAGCTATATAACCTCACATGATGATAAATGAAAGCCTAGGTACATCTCTATCCACCAAAAAGATACTTACAAGAAAAAAAAATACATTTTGTCACTCTACAAGGTAGGGACTAAAATCAGTATCCCAGAAAACCCACACACCTCGCCAGTTGAGTTGGACATCAAGATGCACATGAGTTTTAAAATAAACTACATATTATAACAATATTAATAATCAAATCATTTGTTTTTTAGCTTCAGATCCGTGGGTTCCTGAAGGCGTGCTCCGCGCCGCCCTTGGATAGGGTGCGCCGTGCGGATGCGGTGACATCCATCGCTCCTGCCCAGCCTCCCTTGTTTAGGGGAGGATGAAATCAAAAGTGCGGGAGGAGTGCTGTCGAAATAGCGCGTTGGAATGCGCCTCGGTTGCCTTTAGTGGATTTTTGATCCAATATGGGAGCTATGGGTTTCCCGCATCAAGTTATCCCTTTTTTAGGGGATATCAGGATATGGGAAGGCATCACCCTTCTATTCCCATTTTTCCTTTTTTAGGGGAAAACGTGAAAGTGCAAGGAAGGAATGTTGCAGCGCCCCCACTATGGATTTTATGAAAATAGCCTTATGACCTATTTCGGATCACTATGAGTGCTTTGGGTTTTCTACGTCAAGTTATCCCTTGTTTAGGGGATACCAGGACATAGGAATACATCACCTTTCCATTCTCATTCTCCCTTTTTTAGGGGAGAACGTGAAAGTGCAAAGAAAGATGTTGCGAGGCCCCACTGGATCCAAAATGTTTTAGAGTCGCCATCTTTATTTTAAGGCAAAAATAAAGCAAAACCAGAAAAAGAAAACCAGAGATGAAGAAAACGGGTTCAGAGGCTAAGTTACGAGTTGGGAAGGTGCTAGGCACCCAACTCGCCCTTTCGGTCTCAAAACAGTTTTTGGCTAAATTATGTTTTTTGTTATATTTATTAAACAGATAAATAAAGCATTAACTTCCTACAAATACATCCGTTACATCTATATTATTTACGGACTTGCAACAATCTCTTTTACAAACAATTACAAATATACTTGGAAATATTTCGCCATTATAACGGCTACATTTAGTATTATTTCCTAACAAAATCCGGGCAGCATAACTGCTTATATATTTACATTGGGCCGGATTGGAAATAATACTATTACAAATAAAGACTTTATTGAATAAATGAAGTAAATAATTACAAATCTATCTAAAAACATTTTGCCATAATAACGGCTACATTTAATACTATTTCATAATTAAATCCGGGCAGCACAACTGCTTACATGACTACATTGGGCCGGACTGGAAATAATACTATTACATGGAAATGAAAAACTTAACAATAAAAACTTACAGACAGCGTAGGGGTGTGCTCGCTCTGTCCCTCGGGGAGAGAAAGTCTTTTTTTGTTGTTTGAAGTTGTGTGTTTGTGTGTTGTGTGAATTTGGGCAGCGTGACTGCTCTGAAAGTTACTTTTCGGCCTCGGGATCGGGGCAGGGTAACTGTTTGTTTCTGGTTGTTTGTTTGACTAGAAGTAGGCTGAAATCGGGCAGAGTAACGGCTTACTACTGGCTGATTTGGCCTTTTAAATCGGGCAGAGCAACTGCTCTTTCCACGATTTTTGGACCGAGGAAATAGGGTGGATACCTAGCTGGGGGGCTAAGGTATACTTCTATCGGTTGGATTTGTGTTTGGAGGAAGTTTGGCAGGGTTTCGAGGCTTTGGAGGTGATCTCTCACTATCTCACACCGCTCTCTAATTCTTCAGCGTAACGTTAACGCGGAGAAGCTTTGCGAAGGAATTCTGTGTGAAATGAAGAGCCGAGCACTGCTATTTATAGGAGGAAAACAGGGACATCGCGGGAATTAAAATTCCTTCATCGCGCTCCTTTTGATTGTACACCGCGCTGGATGGATTGTGCTTTGCAATCGGCGGCGAAGCGCTTTGCGCCATGCCATGCCCAAATTGGATGGGAGCCACGCCCATTTCTTATTTTGTGCTTCGAATGATTGTACCCTGCGTTGGAAAGATTGCATTTTACGGCAGAACGTTGCATGAACAGTGGCCGAGGAGCAATTTGGGCGCCACCCCTTATGAGTTTGGGCGCCATGCCCAAACTTGATGGTAGTCATGCCCAAATTTCAAAGTTGGTCCATTTTGAACATCCAGGTCCCTGCAATTTGTCCTTTTGCGCATCCTGCTTTGTCCTTTTGCACTTTTGACCCTGTAACTTGACATTTGTTAATGATTTAACAGGTCTTGATATTTTTTGTCATGTCACATACCAGGGGTACGAAATTGGGGTGTCTACAGAGCCCCTCAACGATGGAGTCTACGGGTAACCCGCAGCTTACTGAGTAGATGAACATCGTTGATTAGAATAGACTCTCCAATTTCGTTTCATTTCAAAACGAGGGAGAAAGATGCAGCTGGTAGCAGTTATAATGCAGCAATTTATCAAACCTTCATATCCTAGACATTTTTAGTCAGTTATAGCAGGTTATCGCAGTTTTTAAGCAGATATGCAAATTGAATGCTCTGATGGTCGGACCTACTAATGTAGGTTGCCTACGTATCCCTTAATAAAAGGAATCAGACCAAACGTAGTTTGGCCTAAGCCGAAACAAACAACCAATTGAAGAAAAGATTTTCATGTTTTTCGAAAAGTCGTATTCTTCCGGTCTGAAACCGTTGTCAAATACGGTATGAAGATTTTTGTGTATTTCGAAAACCATATTTCAACCGGTCAATACCTGTCGCTGAAATATGTTAAAAGATCAATCTCAAAATTGCGCATGGCTGGTCAATACCTTTCTTCCAAACACAATAAGAGGACCTTCAGATTTTCGAAAACTGTACTCGACCGATCAATACCTGACATCGAATACGATAAAGAACATTCTTCAAATTTTCCGAAAACTGTATCCAACTGATTAAAAATCAGCTGGACACGATAAAGACTTTTCTTTTCTTCTCCTTTTTTTTTTTTTTTTTTTTTTTTTGAAATATTCCTCTCTTTTTTTTCTGGAAATCAAAACTTATTTTGAAAAAGAGTTTTTCTTTTATTTAAAAGCAGACTTTCCCTAAAAGGAAATTATTCTAATTGTCAAGGTAAGAATACTGTACCTGACTTACCTTTTGCACCGGGGTGGCTACCGCGGATTCGGCTGATCATGGTATTTTGTCACTCTTGCTGGGGAATTTATTCTCTCTTTCTTCCCCCCCCCCCTTTTTTTGTTTTTTTTTTGTGTTGGTCGTGCCTACCGAAATAGGCTGCCTACGTATCCTTATTCAAGGAATCAGACCAACGTAGTTCACCTCTGCTGGGGATTTTGTTCTTGTTCTTGCATTTTTTTTCTTTTTTTTTGCACTTTTTTTTTTTTGGTGATTTTTTTTTCTTTTCTTTGATTGATTTCTCTTCATGACTTTATTTATTTTTCTTTTCCCTTTTTTTTGTTTGATTTGATGATTTTTTTTATTTCAAAAGGAAAAGAGACTTACCTTTGCCGCTGAATTTCTGATTTTTCTTCTTGTCTGGCGGCTGACTTGCTGGAGATATGAACTTTCCTTGCTTCTTGGGTGAAAGGCCGTCGAATGTGGTTAACAAAATTGCTTTTGTTAACTTTCTGTTAAGTCTTAGGGACCACTTTGCAGCTTTGAAATTTTGAGGACTTAAGTGCTGATGCTGAATTGCTTGGAGGGGGAAAAGTGAAAAATGTCACTTTTCCTCCTTTTGTTCTTTCATTCACGGGAATGAAGGCAGAAGCCTTCATTTCTGTTTCTCTTCTGCTCCTGCTTCAGCTTCCATTGCCGACGAGGTAAGTTTTTTTTCTTCTTTTTTTTTTGCCAAAATTTTTGTTTTTCTGCGCAGATGGCTTCTTCCTCTAGATCTAGGAAAGGAAAAGCACCAATGGACCCGGAATCTGGCGAGGAAAAGAAAGAACTTCCTCCTTTGGTTCGGAACCATGTCGGCTATTATTATTCGAAACATGACTGGGCAATCTGGTGCGAGATTGGTACAAACATATCTCGAATCTTCCTGATCCCAATGTAAGTATAACTTTCTTCCACCCATTTGGTTAATTTTTCAGATCTGCTCATTTTCTGTGTTGTTCTGGACTTTTGGAGTATATGTATGCAGCTTATGATATTTATACATGCGATTTATGGACTAAAATGATGCAATTTTAGTAATAATGCATGAAATTTTGACAATTTATTTTTGCGATGCCCATATTGAACTAGCAGTTACTATTTGACCCTACTATGCATGATTTATAATGTTAATGCAATTAAGGCTATATGATGCATGTTTTAGCTCTAAAAATATTTTTACATGGCATATATTCACAAGATGGAATTTTCGGAATGAAATGCAAATTTTTCCGGACACATTTTTCGGTTACATTTTCGGATATATACAAGACAAAACAGATATATTTTATGTACTAGAACGGATATTTTATGCATGCTGATGGTATAGGGATATAAGAAATGCCCAGAAGATATTTTTTTTTCATGGCATATGGCATTTTAAATTTCTTTTTCGCGCATTCCTAATACAGCTTATTAAATGATAAATGCAAATTATGGATGCATGGACTACTTTATTTGATGCCAATATGATATTGAATATACATGAGATGCTCTCTTTTTTTTATTGCATGGTTAATTAATTTTTTTTTAAACACGAATGTGAAGATAAAGGAAATGTGGCATGCATATTTAAATGCAAAGTATATATTTTATCTCTCTTTTTTTCTAACATGTTGACATGTACATTTATGCAAAGTATATTTGTATATATTATTATGACACTTAAAAATGATAATGTGTATTTTTATGTGTAAAGACAAATTTTTAGTGTACAAAATATATATATGTATTATTTTTTGTTTTTTTTTTTTTTTTGAAAAATCTAATGTATTAAATGTGCAAGAAGAAAAGGGTTTGTGGGATACTTACCTTTATTTTCCTCCCCCCTTTTTTTTTCAGGAGCGCGGGGTTTTGGACAAGGCCAGGGCCACTTGTGCCAGAGTTTCTGATATATTCCATTCGATGCCTCTGACAGCTCAGACTTTGGTAGATGATACGGGCTTGGGAGTCTTCCTGCGGGCCTTTACTCCCTTCCGCAGTTACAGAGTCATCTTCGACGTGCTGCGGAATTTCTGGTGGGATACCACCCACACTTTCCACCTTAGCTGGGGAGAGATCACCATGACTCCCTGCGACTTTGCAGCTATTACTGGCATTTCTACCAGCATTGGGCAGAATCTGGACCCAGATTATACTCTCCGCGAGCGTCATGACGAGGTGGAGGACCTTTTGGGGTTCGTGCCCGAGTACAAGACGGCTGATAAGGTGACCATTCCTAGTGTGAAGACATGGCTTCTGGAGAATGCCGGGCAGGTTGATGCCGCAGATAGCGTTGCTGTGACTCGTCTTGCCCGGACATTTTTATTCTTTTTCTTGGGCACGTCTCTTTTTGCCAATGCTTCTACTTCTTTGAGGGTCTCTTTGCTGGGCTGCCTTCGAGATCTGGAGCATGTGATTGACTATGACTGGGGGCAGGCGGGTTTGGCTGAGCTTTACTTTTGCATGGATAAATTGAGTCGGAAAGACTCAAAGGTGATGACTGGTTTTGCTCCTGCCTGGGAGGTACTCTTTTTTGTCTTTCTTTTGTCAGTATATATATTTTATTATTATTTTGCTGACTTTACCTCCTCTCTTTTTTTTCAGGTGTGGGCTTACTCTGTCTTTGACTTTGTACTGCCCACTCGCTGATGTCCTTGGCCCACCGTATCTGGTCAAATTTGTAAACGCGTATCGGAAAGAAACGGACGCCAGATGCCATTATGTTGAGTCACTGGGGCTGCAGAACAGGGTGGCAAGCTCGACTTCTGGTTCGGTGACTTTGTTCCCTTGGCGGAATTTGGTAAGGCCGATCGAGGTTACTCTGATATTTAATCGTTGCCGAATCTTGATGGTGTCTATCATGTGCGATTCATTGTATATGGGTAAGCGGGTCAACCGCCAGCATGTCCCGTTTTCGATAGCCCCGGTGGCACCTCCTCCACCTCCTCCGCATGTGATTGAGCCACACTTCATACCAAACCGGCTCCAGTATTTGTCTAAGTATGAGATGCCTGTCAGTGACTTTTCAGTCATAGCCTATGAAGACTTTTTGAGGACAATGCTCCATCCTCCTCCTCCTCCTCCTCCTCCTCCTTGTGATCGGGAGACGTGCATCTGTTGATGGTGCTTGGGCTGAGTCTTCTCATTCTGTTCTGGATGCACGGCTCGAATTTTCCATGCCTGACGATGCTTTTTCGTCCTTCCCATACCGGCGAGATGGTAGGCTCATAAGAGAGGTTATTCCGGATGTGGAGATTCCTGAGGAATACCGCGTCCCTGATCAGGCCCGCACGGTATATTCATCACTTCCCTTTTTTTCTGGTTGACTGATGCTCACTCTTTTTTTTTCGACTGATGCTCTCTATCTTTTTTTTTATTTGACTGATGCTCTCTATCTCTTTTTTTTTAGGTCAAAGTGTCCACATACAAGAGACTCTTGCGGGGCTTCGTCGGCATCAGCAAACTCTACCAGCGTCTGATGGATGACTTTTCTTGTAGGAGCAATGACGCTATGCGGCAGACCAGGCGTCGCAGTGACGATGATGATGATGATGCGGACATAGGATCTAGTCGTGCCCAGGGCAGGGGACGGGTACGCAGACCAGATGGCACGTTGGGCCCCCGAGTCAAGGGAGGTGGCTTGAACAGAGGCAGAGCATCCTTTGATTATTAGCTTCTTTTCCCTGCACATATCAGCTTTCTCTCTCTCTTTTTTTCTTTCTTTTAATTTGTAATTAGTATCTGTACAAACATGAATGATAAAATGCGATATAATTTTAAATGACATGATAAAATAAAATGCACACTCAAAATACATGCAAAAATTAAAACTATATCGACTCCTAATGGTAATGGCACGCTGCATTTTAGAAATAAATTTGAAAAGAATACACCTTCAGTTTAAGGGGGCTTTTCTGGCGATTTGCGGGTAGAGGAAGAGGCAGCCGCCTCCTCCTGTGCGGGAGAACATTATTGTGGCCATCTACTCATGCATAGGCTTTGCTTTTGGTAGACTGCCAGGACTCCGTGATCAGACGAGGGATTAATTGGTGATTTGGACAGAAACCAGAAATTCAGATGCAGTAAAGGAGCAATTTGGGCATGGCATATAAGGGATTTGGGCGCCATGCCCAAACTTCATGAGGGTGGCGCCCAAATTGGCTTTTCCTGGGAGATTTCTTGGCCACTGTTCACCACTGTTTGTCCTGCTTGTCGATTTTCTTTATTTCTGCTATAAAAGGAGACCCGGCGAGCCTGAATTCTTTACGTCTGATTTTCTTTCAGCCTGCTTCGTTTCTTCTCAGCTTTTCCTTCTCAGTTGCTTCTTCTTTTGACAGAGAAAGTTTTATATTTCTGCTCTAATGGCTGCCCCGTACCATACACCTCTAGAATTAGAAATTTATGAAAATGCCCTCGACTTATGGATTCTTGCCCTCCGAGCCAATGAGCGTGACTGGTTCGATCACATTTTTGGCTTCAGGTGCCTTCTTTCCTGGAGAAATATCGTGATCAACTGGGACATGCTGAGAGGAGCGTCCAGGTTCTGGTCTCGTCAAGATCATCTCTTTAATTTTGGGATGAATGAAATGTGCCCAGCCTTTGAAGAATTTTGTGCAATGTTGGGAGTTGCTGCCACTCGTGATATTGCCGTGCCCTCGCCTCGGAGGCGTCCCTACATGGCAATTAGGGAGCTATTCCGCTCTACTCGCCAAGCCACCCCGGGTTTCTATAACGGGGTGAACTTTGATTTGACCGTTCTTCCGCGATCATTTACAGAATTCATAGAGGACGACGTGGACTATTTGAGGCGCCGGCTGACGGCTCTTTTCCTATGTCTGGTGGGGAGATACCTGTTGGTGGGCCATCAGGGATTTATTGATGTGCGGGTCGTGGATCTTGCCCTACAGGCACGTGATCGCCGGGCGAATATCGTTCCAGTAATCTTAGCAGAGACTCTGGCTGGTCTTGATGCCTTTTCTGGTGGCGACGAACTTTTCCCTACTGGCAGTCCCATTCTGATCCATATGTGGCTGGAGGAGCATTTTCAGTGCGTGATGGCTCCTGCACCTTTCGGGGGGAGATATGATCCGGGGCTTTATGGCTTCCGCGCCCGCTTTCCTCAAACAAATTAATTACCAACTAGACCCAATTAAACACCAATTAATCATTATTAATTAGTCAAGTTTAAAATAAAATATATTTTTTAACAATATAAAAAGAAACACGTAGTGTATGATACACTTCGGGTTAACCTTGCCGAAATTAAATATTTTCTAGCTTTAACGGATAATTTTTATTCCAATGTCCTAAATCATAACTAGTATATCCAAAGTGCAATATGAACTTTAAATACGGCACACATCAAGCCCAACATATCTTGAGCTCTAATGGACTCTTCTGATGTCCAAACAAATTATAAACACATAAACACATTAAACATAACATGTAGCACGTAATTAATCATGCTAATACACCCTAATATACAATTAATCAAATATGCAATTCCCGGGTGTTATATAAAATGAATAGAAGAAGGGAAAGAGGGTCCCCCTGCCTTACACCCCGATTAGAGCGAAAGAACCCATGATTTTGCCCATTAATCTGTAATGTGTACCAGATATTACTAAGTAACCAAAAAATCAAGTCACAAAATCGGCCATGAAATCTGAAATCCTGCAAAGCTCGAAGCAAAAAATCCCACTCCAGCATGTCATAAGCATTTGACATGTCGAGTTTAAACACTACATTCCAACCTCGCACTTTCACTGTCAATCTTGTGAACCAACTCATGAGCTAATGCAACATTTTCTTGATTTACCCAACCTTGGACAAAGCCATGCTACTCCAATTAAATAAATAAGCTTAGGGAGGATGAGAGCAAGCCGAGAAGCAAAAATCATTGAAATTTTATTACAAAAGAAGCTACATAGGCTAATCAGTCGAAGGTCAACAAGGCTACTTGGTGTGGAAACATTTGGGATTAAGACAATAACCGTAGAAGAAATACCTTTGGGTAGAAACTTTCCTTGAAAAAACTCTTGAACCGCATCAACAACATCCTCTATAATAATCGACTGTAGACACCCCAAATTCGTACTCCTATTTTATACTGTCCAATAAATATTGCAAAATGAATTACTAATTATCTCTTGTATGTTTCAGGAATAAAGATACGAAGAAAAGATAAATAAAACAAAAAGAAATGAAAAAGAAAAAAAAAAGAGAAAAGAGAAAAGATAAATAAAATAAAAAACAAAACAAAAGAAAAAAGAAAAACAAAAGAAACAGCAAAAGCAAAAAAAGAAACAAAACAAAAAAAAGCAAAAGAAAAAAAACAAAAGAAAAAAAAGAAAAAGAAAAAGCAAATTGAGCCGCCGGTTGCCCCCCCCCCCTTTCTTAGCCCCTAATTCATCCCACCTATATATATACTCCCTCAATACCCAGCGATCTCTCTCCCTCACAATCACTCCAGCCGGCCCACTTTCTCCCTCAAATCCCTCACTCTCACAATCCCTCTCTCTCAACCTTCACTCCAGCGGCCCACCCTCACAATTAATCCCACACACATATATATATACTCTCTCAGCCGGCCCCTCTCTCCCCAATTAATCCCCACTTTCTACCTCACTCACTCACACCTCACACGCACATATACTCCCTCCAGGCCCACTCACCCACACATATACTCCCTCCATTTCCAGCCGTCCCCCTCATGCCCACACACACAACCCGCACACACACACACAAATACATAAACACACACACACACACAAATACACACAAACACACACCCTGCCGTTACGCTGCCCGATTTTAGACAACAAAATCAACAGATACAAGCAGTCACGCTGCCCAAATTCACATAACACACAACACACAACACAACAACACAACAACACAACAACAACAACAATAACAACAATAACAACAACAACAACAAAAAAGACTCCCTCTCCCGAGGAGGACAGAGCGAGCACACCACCGCTCTAAAAGGTAAAACCTTTAAGAGCGTTGTTATTTTTATTTATTTAACATTTTCTGTCTTTTTATTTTATTTACTTTCAAAAGTTGTATTTTTAAATCCGGCGCAATGTAACCAATATAAGCCGTTGTGCTGCCCGGATTAGATTAAGAAATATTATGTAAAAGAGCCGTTATAATGGCCAAATATTCTTAAATATGTTTGTAATTATTGGAAGGAGGCGGCTGCGAGTCCGTAAATAATGTAGCCACGAATGTATCTGTTTAAATTTCCCTTGTCAAAATAAGACCTTATTTATTTGCTAGATAAATATAACAATGAGCATACTTCACCAAAAACGTTTGAGACCGAAAGGCGAGTTGGGTGCCTAGCACCTTCCCAACTCGTAACTTAGCCCCGAACCCGCTTTCTAAAATATCGGTTTTCTTTTCTGGTTTTCCTTTATTTTTGCCTTAAAATAAAGGTGGCGACTCTAAAACTTTCAGATCCAGTGGGGCCTCGCAACATTCCCTCTTTGCACTTTCTGTTCTCCCTAAAAAAGGGAGATACGGGAATAGAGGGTGATGTATTCCCATATCTGGTATCCCCTAAACAAGGGATAACTTGATGCGGGAAACCCATAGCTCCCATAGCGATCTGATTGGGCCATAAGGCTATTTTAATAAATCCATAAGTGGGGGCGTCGCAATATCTTTTCTTGCACTTCTCTATTTTCCCTCGAAAGATAAAGGGGAGAATGAGAATGGAAAGGTAATGCATTCCATATCCTGTTATCCCCGAAATAAGGGATAACGACATGAGGAAACCTTTAGTTCCCATTTTGGATACAAAATCCACTCAAGGCAACCGAGGCACATTCCAACGTGCTAACATAGACAAAGACTCCTCTCGCACTTTTGATTTCGTCTTCCCCTAAACAAGGGAGGGTGGAGCGAGAAGCGTGGTGTCCCGCATCCGCACGCACGCACCCCTATCCAAGGGCGCGCGGGAGCACATCCCGAACCTCACAAGGGCGACTCATTGGGAGTTGTTTTATTTTAAATAAAATGGAGGGCTAGACTCATAAAATAAAACTTTTTGTTTTTTCTTTGTTTCGGCCGCATATGCTCGTTATATTAATTTACGCATTTCAATAAAGTGTTCCCATTACGGCCGTGGCTATATTTGTGGATATGATCCTCCATCTGGCAGCAGTCTTGTTCCGATATCTGTTACGGATATGTTTAAGAGTATAAAAAAAATCAAAAAAAATATATATATATATATATATGCAAAAAAAAAAATCGAAAATATATATATATATATATATATATATATATATATATATATATATATATATCTATTATAATTTACAATAAATTCGGCAAAACAAAAGAGCTGGGGCTTTACTTTCGGCTCTATATTATTATTTATTTCAGTTTATTTTCTTTTTCATTTTATTCTGTACATTTGTACATATTTACATTCATCATGTCATTTTATTTTGGGGGCATAGGACCAAAATTTGTAATTAATAGGGATAGATAGTTTCCCCACTTTTCTTTCTATTTCTTAATGTGGTGTGCTTACTTGCTTGCGCTCAAACTAAAAAAGCCGAGAAAATCCACACAAACAAAGAAGACAGCCATATATGTTTTATTTTTCTGCTTTATATATCGTAGAATAAATAAAGATTTTATCTTGCTTTCTAGATACCACACACGCACATGCATATAGCTATATTCGAATCGTTACCCTACACCATGGCCCTACCCCTGCGCATAAGCCAACGTTAGAATGCATATAGACTCTCAGGACACTTCATTGACCGACCGGTTTTTGCATCTCTGAATCGTGAATCAGCCCCTGTCAAAAATATATATATATATATATATATAAATAATACAAAAAATATGTATATACAAAAAAAAATGCGCAAGTAAAAAAAATGAATGAAAAATAAAAAGAAAAATAAATTGCGCAACAAAAAAATAATAATAATAACAAAAACAAATAATAAACAGGGGCTGATTTATTATTCTCTGATGCTCGACCTAGACCATTTTGAATGATGGATCCTGGAAAGAGTATAGGCCCTTCGCCTCGGGACCGCCCATCTGGGAGTCGAAAGGCGTGGAATACGTTGGTCCTATACTGGAGAAAGAATCCATCTGCTCCAGAAAGTCCTCGAGACTGTCAAAATAAAGCAGGTGCTTATCCGGTCAACTGTAGGGAACAAACAAATAATAATAAAATATACTAATAAAGGCACGCTGTACTCCAAACCCAAAAAGCCTTCAGCCAGCCTCCTGATACCTCCATAACCCATTTTCCTCAGAAACCTGGCTCGAACTTGGAAAGGCAGAGATAGTAATGGCCGATTGATACGGGAAAGTAGTGCAGAAATCAAAACAGAGTGTATCAATATCAGATCAGATAAGGGCAGTATCCGTACAGACAGTACAAATCTGAGGAGTATGACAACAGAAAGTGAGCAATCCCCCAAGAAGCATCAACCTTTCATGTTCCTCCAAATCCAATTTCCCAGCCAAACACCAACCCACCAAATACCTATTATTACCAAAATTTTAACCCTTTTTCATCACACCCTCCTTATCCTTCCCAAAGTCCTTACCCAATCCAATATCCCTATCCTACCCAGAATCCTTATCCAACCCAATATCCTTATCCTACCCAAAGTCCTTACCCAATCCAATATCCCTATCCTACCCAGAATCCTTATCCAACCCAAAATCCATATCCAGCCCAATATCCTTATCCTACCCAATATCCATATCCAGTCCAAAATCCATCTGCCCAATATCCATATCCAGCCCAGAATCCACCAGCCCCATATCCATATCCAGCCCAAAATCCTTACTGTACCACCAAATTAACCCACTTCCCTAACCACAAGATCTACCAAAACCCAACTCTCCCGCCCGTCAAAATGGAGGTTGACATCGAAAATTTGAAAACCATGATGCTTAGAATCCTTAACCAAGAAGTTCCTAATGAAAATTTGGGGGACAGCTTCCTGGGTATGATGGATAAAGGCACTTCTCCAAAAAAAAAAAAAAAAGAATTAAAAAAAGGAATAAAATAAAAAAAGCTCCCTGCTGAGTTTGAGTCCAGTTCTAATAAGCCTCTGCAGAACCAGTATATTAAGACCAGCCCACTTTTGACGCCCGCAGATCTGGTGGACTACTTTGGATATATTACCCTATTCCTTTCCCTAGCCTTACGGATTTGGTCATCTACCAATCCGCTCCCTAAAATTGAGTACCCCTATTCCTTTCCCTAGCTTTACGGATTTGGTCATCTACCAATCCGCTCCATAAAATTGAGGATCTCAAACCCCAGGTCCTCAATAATGTAATAAACCCTGTACGTTGTGCTTTTAATAATAATCTAAACGTCTTTGCTTATTTCTTAGTTGCACCTACATTAAAAGACACATTAAATAATTATAATAATGAGTCATTTAATAGGACCCAAAAGAAAAGAAAATTCTTGAGCTTGTAAAGTCAGTAGAGCCAGAGACATCATCAACAGCAACTGAAGACTGATCCACCATCAATCTGGGGGCTGGACAATGAAATCAAAAGAAGTCAGAATCGACAACTACCTGCAAGGATAACACTCATGGATCTCATCGAAGAGTTCGTGGACATGCTTACCTGGTCCTATAAAGAGGTGTCAAGGGTAGACCCAGCCATAGCCAAACACCGGATCCACATATATCCGGATGCTCAGCCAATCAGACAAAAGCTCCACCGCACCAAGCCAGAATGGTCACTACAAGTTGAAAAAAGAAAGATAGCATGAAACAGCCACACGTCAACTTCATTCGGGTAAAAAAAAACAAAACAAAACACAAAAAGAAAAAAAAAGAGTAAGAGAAAAAAATGGAAAATACCCAATCTGGCTGTCCAATGTAGTAACCATTCCCAAATCCAACAACAGCATGCTGGGCTATAGTCAAATCAAAAGCAGCAGGAAACCAAGAAAAGACCTCATCCCTTGGGGGACCTACTGCTATCATGTCATGCCGTCTGGGCTAAAAAAAAAAAACGCTGGGGGCTACTTATCAAAGGCTGCTACCCCTCTCTTCCACGATGTGCTATATATTGTCAATGGGATCCGGTCAGGAGATGTCGTACTCTTCACAAGCCAGGGAAAAGAGACCTTGTTCAGCCTCCAATCTCAACGAGCTCAAAAGGTATTATGCTCGATCCATTCTATCCAACAAGTGCTTCCCTCTCCAGCCCGCTAGGTTGAAAACCCGAAAGGGCGGCCTAGGCAAAAGTTAGGGCATTCAAAAAAAAAAATTAAAAAAAAAATGATGAAAAAACATGTAATTGATGATGTCCACTTTTTTACTTTTGATTAAACCCTAGTCTATTTTAGCACTTTTTTATTATTATTTACAACTTCTAATATCCTTTAAAAATCTATGTTGATTTCTTTAAATAGAATGACCTTAACTAACCAAAATACTAACTACAAAAAAATGTAAATATAAAAGAAGATTTTACATATTGCTACACGATTTTACATATTTAAAGAGTCTCCTTGAGTTTGTGGGTCTATAGAGGAGTGTAAAAAGTGTCACCCTCCAAAAAAAATTCTTAATTTTTGTAATTTAATTGCTTTTGTATTTATTAGTATTGTTTACTCGTGGACTAGCAAAG
The DNA here is from genome assembly GCA_013146195.2 of Codonopsis lanceolata. NCBI lineage: Eukaryota > Viridiplantae > Streptophyta > Magnoliopsida > Asterales > Campanulaceae > Codonopsis > Codonopsis lanceolata. Next base: position 139,193,609 of record CM028380.1, read on the forward strand.
TCTAAGTTTGAGGGTATTTGATAGATGTGTTTTATACGCATCTATTGGGTACTTTTATAGCTTAGAAATAGCAATTCCACGAGGCTTTTAGCTACTAATATGTGTTTTTGAGCTATATTGTGAGTTTCAGGGTTTTAGGTGAAATTATGGGATTTAAAATGCTTTTAGTGAAGATTTGAAGGAAGGATGCAAAGTGCAATTTGTGAAAAGCTGATTGAATTGAAGAAGGAAACTCCTTGCGGACGCAAGGGTAGGAGGCCTTGCCCCCGCAAGGTCTCCAGTGTGTCAGCATATCCAGAGCAAATGCCTTGCGGCCGCATGCTACCAGGACCTTTCCCCCACAAGCCCTTTCGGATCAACCGTTTGGAGTTTAACCCTAATTGTATCTCCTTCCCCTGAACACCTTAGTATAAATACAAGTCATATAGCCAAAAGTTAAAGGACGTTTTTCTCTACCAATTTTAGTATGTAATACATAGTTTTTAGTATTTGTAATTATAGTTCGAAGATCGTTCAAGTATTTTTTCATTCCCATGATCTGTTCATCTTGAAGGATGAACTAACTGCTCATTAATCTAGGAATTGGGAGGTAACTTGTATCGAATCTATTGCTAAATATATATTTTTATTCAATCAAATCTTGTTGATCATGATGTCTATCAATCTCTTTACTGTCTAGCTTTGACCAAATGAATGGAATCGCAAGTAGTAAAGACCTAGAGGTGCGGATAACTGCACGACCATATGCATATGTCGTACACTGGCTCACCATTGTGATAAATTGACCTTATTGATGCACAAGAGTGATAAGTTATGGTCAGGTTCATATATATGATCCTAAGTGACATATAGGAATTTCATATGTTCTTGTGCTTAAGGGTATGTGTTGGATGAATTATTTAGGATGGAGACTGAATTATAATTTGACAATCTATACCAATCGTTAGTGAACGAACCCAAGATTAAATTGATTAATACTTTAATTAAAAGAGCAATGGAGAAGATACAAGTGAATCCATGTTCCTAGATTCCCTCCACCATTAGATCTTTGTAACTGTGATTACTGCTTTAGACTGTTAATTAGATTTCCTGCCTTCTTTAAAATAAATTAGATTAAATAAATAAAAAAAACCCCTTAGTTTAATTTTTACCAATTTACTTCCTATCTGATTACTTCTTGTCTTTGTGGTTCGACCCTTGCTACCATAATCTATTCTACAATAGTATTGTGCACTTGAAATGTATAAATTTAAGACACATCAAGTTTTTGGCGCCGTTGCCGGGGATAAGTTAGTTTTCTAGCTAGTTTATTGGTAACGTTTGTTTTTAAATTCAGTTTTTATAAAAAGAAAATTACAAAAAAGATTTTTCATTTATTTTTAGTTTAATTATTTATTTGCTTTTAATTTTTGTATTTTATGCACAGTCGTAGATCTCTAAATCCCAAGCTGGCAGATTTAAATCAAAATATAAATAATCTTGGTAAAAATCAGGAAAACCCTGATAATTTGGAAAACCCACCAGTTAATCAAGAACAAATAAATAGAGAGGATCCTCTGGCTGATCCTCCAATGGATAATAACAATCAAAATCCTGAAAATCCGGTTCCTCCGGTAAATCAAAGAAGGGAGGAACCAGTTGATCGAAATATGGAAGTAGTAGTAAATCAAAGAACTATAAATGATTATGGTCGTCCCATGCTGAATGCAATACCATCTGTGGGTTCCCGGGAAACGTGCGCCCGCGCCCCGCGTGCCCTTGGGTAGGGTTGTGCGTACGTGCGGATGCGGTGACATTTATTGCTCTCGTTCCACCCTCCCTTTTTTAGGGGAAGACGAAATCAAAAGTACGAGAGGAGTGCTGTCGGAATAGCGCGTTGGAATGCGCCTCGGTTGCCTTTAGTGGATTTTGATCCAATATGGGAGCTTTGGGTTTTCTATGTCAAGTTATCCCTTTTTTTAGGGGATACCAGGGATATAGGAATGCATCACCCTTCCATTCTCATTCTCCCTTTTTTAGGGGAGAGCGGGAAAGTGCAAGGAATGAATGTTGCGGCGCCCCCACTATGGATTTTATGAAAATAGCCTTATGGCCTATTTCAGATCACTATGAGTGCTTTGAGTTTTCTATATCAAGTTATCCCTTTTTTAGGGGATACCAGGACATAGGAATACATCACTTTTCCATTCTCATTCTCCCTTTTTTAGGGAAAAGCGGAAAAGTGCAAGGAAAGATGTTGCGAGGCCCCACTGGATCCAAAATGTTTTAGAGTTGCCATCTTTATTTTGAGGAATAAATAAAGCAAAACCAAAAAGAAAACCAGCGATAATAGAAAGCGGGTCCGAAGGCTAAGTTACGAGTTGGGAAGGTGCTAGGCACCCAACTCGCCCTTTCGGTCTCAAAACAGTTTTTGGCTAAAGTATGTTTTTTGTTATATTTATTTAACAGATAAATAAAGCATTAACTGCCTATAAATACATCTATTTGTCTATATTATTTACAGGCTTGCAACTGTCTCTTTACAAATAATTACAAATATACTTGAAAATATTTGGCCATAATAATGACTATTTTTAATACTATTTCCTAACTAAATCCGGGCAGCACAACTGCTTATATATCTACATTGGGCCGGATTGGAAATAATACTTTTACAAATAAAAACTTTAAAATAAAACTTACTGATAGCCTAGGGTGTGCTCGCTCTGTCCTTCAGGGAGAGGGAGTTTTTATTTTTGTCATTGTTGTTGTTGTGTATTGTGTGGATTCGGGCAGAGTAACTTCTTCTGAAAGTTACTTTCGGCCTCGGGATTTGGGCAGAGTAACTGTTTATTTTGGTTGTTGTGTTTGCTTGAGGTAGGCTGAAATCGGGCAGAATAACGGCTTATTTCTGGCTGATTTGGCCTTTTAAATCGGGCAGAGCAACTGCTCTTTTCACGATTTTTGGACCGGGGAAATAGGGTGGATACCTAGCTGGGGGGGCTAAGGCTCACTTCTACCGGTTGGTTTTGTGTTTGGAGGAAGTTTGGCAGAGTTTCGATGCTTTTGAGGTGATCGCTCACTATCTCACTTCGCTCTCTATTTCTTCAGCGTAACGAGAACGCGGAGAATTTTTATCGATGAAAATGGCATCCCGAAGGCGGACCCCAAAGCCTCTATATATAGGTTGGATAAGGGACACAAAAGGAATTAGATTTTACTCTTAGTGCATCAGTCGCTTGTACCAGTCGCAGACAGATTTGAGCTTTACGGCAACTGTAGCAAAGTCTGGGAGCCGGGAAGGCCATTTTGGGCGCTAGGAAGGCCAATCTTGGCGCCATGCCAAGATTCCATGTAGGTGGCGCCATTACTTTTTCATAGTTTCCAAATTTTGCACTTTGAACCCTGCATTTCATTCTTTTGCGCATCCTGCTTTGTCCTTTCGCACTTTTGACCCTGTAACTTGACATTTGTTAATGTTTTAACAGGTCTTGATATTTTATGTCATGTCACATACCAGGGGTACGAAATTAGGGTGTCTACACCATCATGCCTAGTATTACCGGATGCGGTAAGAAATTTCGAACTTAAAGACCATTTTTAAAATATGTTGCCTTCATTCCATGGATTGCCATCTGAAGACCCAGTAACTTTTGTTAAAGAGTATATTTTTATGGCTGATAATTTTCCGTTAGGAGGTTTAACGGAAGACCAATTAAAAATGAGATATTTTCAATATGCATTAAAAGATTCAACAAAAAGATGGTTTCTGAACTTAGCACCTAGACGTGTTTACACTTGGACCCAATTACATGATTTGTTTATGGAAAAATTCTATCAACATGCATCTCTTTCGGACTATAGAAAGCAAATTATAGCTTTTCAAACAGAACCAGGAGAAACATTCCATGAAGCATGAGATAGATTTAAAAATTTACTTATCATGTGTCCCCATTATAATTTATCTCAAGATGTGTTAGCAACTCAATTTTATCATGCTTTTTCATCTGCTTTGCAAACTATGGTTGATAGTGCAGCCGGTGGTTTTGTTAGTAGAATGACACCAGCTGAGTTGGAAAATTTCTTTGAGATGTGAAGTGCAAATTCCCAACAGAAAAGTTCAAGAGGTAAAAGTAGAAGTTTGTTCCTAGTTCAAGATAATTCAGATACTCAAGCACAAATAGAACAGTTGAAGGCACAAATGGAGGCCATATTACAAAATAGATCCCAAATTAAAGAAGTATGTGCTATTTGTTGATTAAATTCTCATGCTACTAATTTTTGTCCATCTAGTGCTTTGTATCTTGAACAAGCAAATGCTATGAATACGTACCCTCCAAGACAAAGGAATGATCCATATTCCAACACATATAATCCAGGTTGTAGGAATCATCCCAACTTTTCATGGGGAGGAAATAAGCCCTTGCAGCCTCAACAATTTCCTAAGCAAGGACAGTTGCAAATTGAAGAAGCAAAATCTAATGGATTTGAAGGTACACAGACTGCTTTCAACAGACATTTAATGGAAACCATTGACGACTTGAAGAAAGACATTGCTCAAGCTTTACAAGGAAGAGAAGAAGGAAAGCTCCCTAGTCAAACGGAACAAGCAAAATCTATCACTGCTCTGCATAGTGGTAAAGTCATTGTAGATAATTCTGGTGAAGAAACTCAAGCAAAAGAAAAAGAAAAAGAGGTAGAAAAAGAAATTCAAGATAAAGAAACACAAGAAAAAGAAAAAGAGGCAGAACCTCTTGAGGAACCATATGTTGCTCCTCCACCATATGTTCCATCAATACGATTCCCTGGTAGGTTGATGAAAAACAAGATTGATAAACAATTTATGGAAATTTATAATATGTTGTCTAAAGTATATATTAATTCTTCCTTTGCTCAGTGTTATTAAAAATATTCTGTCATATGCCAAGTTTTTCAAAGATCTCCACTCTAGGAAGCACAAATTTGAAAAGACTGAGAAAATAATTGTTTCTGAAAACGTAAGTGCAGTATTGCAACCTGAACTCCCCCTAAATTAAAAGATCCAAGTAGTTTCAATATCCAAGTTTCTTTGGGTAGTTCGAAAAAGATGAAAGCTATGCTTGATTTAGGTGCGAGTATTAATCTAATGTCTTTCGCTGTTTATAAACAATTAGGATTGGAAGAATTAAAACCCACTACTATGTACTTACAGTTAGTCGACCGTTCGGTCAAACATCCCTTAGGAATAGTAGAGGATATTTTAGTCCAAGTAGATAAGTTGATCATACCAGTTGATTTTGTGGTTCTAGAGATGGAAAGAAAATATACACTAATAATGAAGTCCTTATCTTGTTAGGAAGACCTTTATGGCCATGCTCAATACCATGATTAATGTAAAAAATGGTAAGCTATCGATGTCAGTTATGGGAGACACTGTAGAGATTTCAGTTTTTGATGCATTAGACAGACCGAGTGACATGAATGCCTGTTTTTCAATTGATGAAATAGAGAATCTTACAGCCCAAAACTTTGAAGCAAATTTAAATGATGACGAGTTAGAAAAAGAGATGTTCGGAGAAGATTATATTCATAGAGACTTCCCCGATTTAGTATTTGATATGGAAGAATTAGAAAGAGAAATCCATGAGGAGGATGCCAAAAAGGAAAAAGAGAGACTAGAAACTCCTAAAGATGATAGTGAAAGTAAAGAAGAAATAGAAATTTCTGAAATAGAAATTGATAAAGATTTAGAAAAAGAAGAATTGAAAATTCCTAAGGAGGATCAAAAAGAAAAGGTTAAACTTGAAGTTCATAAGTTTATCCCATCTATTAAATCTCCTCCTTAATTAGACTTAAAGACATTACCATCCCACTTGAAATATGTGTTTCTTGGGGAAAGTAAAACTTTACCCGTTATAATTGCTGCAGATTTAACGGAAGAACAAGAAGCAAGTTTGTTAAAAGTATTATGGACACATAGAGAAGCTATAGGTTGGTCCTTAGCAGATTTGAAAGGTATTAGCCCTTATATGTGTATGCATAGAATTCATTTGGAAGAAGGTACCTGATCGCGTCTTATTTTAATACCGTACAAGTGCACAAGACTATTGTAGAATAGTTTAGGAAGCAAGGGTCGAACCACAGAGACAAGAAGAATACAAATAGCAGGTATATCGGTAGCAATTAAACTAAGGGGGGTTTTTATTTTGTTTTATTTAATCTAATTTTACTCTACTAAATCAGGAAATCTAATTAACAAACTAAATAGCAATAACAGTTTATAGAGATTTTATGGAGGAGGGAAATCTAGGATTGGGGATTCACGTGTATCTACTCTATTGCTTTTTTAAGTATAATATCAATCAATAACTTGAGTTCATTCACAAAAGATAGATATAGATTGTCAAATTATAATTCAGTCTTCATCCTAAATAATTCATCCAATCTATATCTTAAGAACAAGAACATATGAATCCTATCTGTCACTTAGGTCATATATATGAACCTGACCCTAACTTATCACTCTCGTGCATCGATAAGGTCATTTTTTCACGATGGTGACCCAGTGTATGACATATGCATTTGGCTGTGCAGCTATCCGCACTTCTAGGTCTTTACTACTTGCAATTCCATTCATTTGGTCAAAGCTAGACAGTAAAGAGGTTGATAAACACCATGATCAACAAGAATTGAATGAATAAAAATATATTAAGCAATAGATTCGATACAAATAACCTCTCAATTCCTAGATTAATGGATGGTTAGGTCATCCTTGAAGATGAACCAAACAGCGGGATGAAGGAATATATGAATCGATCTTCAAAACTATAATTACAACGACTAAACTATGTATTACAAAGTAAAATCGGTGTTAGAACCGTCTACTAATTATTTCTGGACGTTTTTTTGATTTGGCTACCGTCTTCTATATATATTAAAGTGTTTTAGGGGAAGGAGGAGGTTCGATCCAAGTGAAACACCCGTAAAGGCGGTTTCTGGGTACCTTGCGGTCGCAAGGGTCTTGATCAGGCTGGGCTGCACGCTGGATACCTTGCGGGGGCAAGGTCTTGCACCCCTTGCGTCAGCAAGGTGTCCAGAATTCTTTTCTGACTTCTTTTCAATTATTGCACTTTACACCCTTCCTCGAAATCTTCAATAAAAGCTTTGTAAATCCTGTATTTTCACTTAAAACCCTGAAAACTCACAATATAGCTCAAAAACACATCTTAGTAGCCAAAAGCCTCGTGGAATTGCTATTTCTAAGTCATAAAAGTACCCAATAAAGATGTATAAAATACGTCTATCAAATACCCCCAAACTTAGACTTTGCTCGTCCACGAGTAAACAATACTTATAAATACAAAAACTAAATAAATAAATAAAATCTTTTTGGAGGGTGACACTATTTACACTCCTCTAGAAACCCACAAACTCAAGGAGACTCTAACGAGTGACTCGAATATGCAGATAATTCAAAAACTAATAAATACAAAAGCAAGAAAAAAAAAATACTAAAAGCAATAAATACAAAACAAATAAAACAAAAAACTTTTTGGTTTCAATCTCAAGTCACAAAGGCATGGCCGAATAAAGTTGTCTCAAAAAGATGCTCACCACATATGTGCAGACTAATTCACAAAACAAACTGATTTATACTCAAACTGCTACCGGTCTTAATTTTTCCGTGTGTGTGCGATAACCAATCATAGAGAATATCTTAACTTAAACAGTTTTACTTAGCAAAGCACAAATTCATTATAAACATCAGGATTTTTAATAAAACTCATACAACACAGAGTATGAGATCTACCATCCGAACCCGGTCTATCACAGAAAGAGGGAACACCAAGGATTTCAAATACTTATACATCCATCACATGCACTTCATATATATGACATACAATACTTTCATACCCCAGTTTCTTGCAATAGCTAAGATTATGCTAACACAGTGAGCTTACGAATAGTATGAATATATGAAGTGGGGATGAATTTACATGTATTGCAATCAAATCAACAAACACAAGCATTGGCAAGAAGATCAATAGGTCTTTAATAGCTTGTAATGTAAGGCTTTGGTGTTGGGGGATATGATGGAAAGGGAATAGAATACAAAGTGAGAGAGCAAGATTACCCTTTATCCCAAATACTTCTAAGCAAAATGAAGTTTTTTCCAATTAGGCTAGGACCTGCAAAGACCACAAGTGGGGACTTTTCCCCCAAACTTGTTTTGTACAATATATCAAGCTAAAAATAACTAGTGTTCCATTTTCAGAAGAACTTTTCTATCATATTTTTCTAATGAAAGCTATGCTTTCATTTGAATCTTCTTGCACTCTTTTTCTTCAGTTACATTTTTTGTTGAATCATTCCTTTTTTCTTCTTTTTTTTTTTTTTTGAATTACGACGGGGAAGAAGAAGTCTTCGGAAAACTTTTCTTACTGAAAATTGGTCCCTTAAAATTAATTCCCCACCCACATTCTACTCTCTCAAAGGGAAGGCTAAAGTGTATAAGCTTTAGGGTTAAGTTAATGTGGGTTAAAGAAACAAAGTAGAATGGGGGTTCAATGTGTGCTTAGCACACTCCATTCTTTTTAATAAAGCTCAAAGGGGACACTAAGGGTATTTTTAGTATGATCGGGAAATATTTAGGCTCAAACGATCCAAAGATGACCTATATCATATCTTAATGCCAAAATACTCATGCAGTTTTTAAGAAAGTAAAACACATAAAATATCATATCCATCATGAAGGTTGTGGAATTGAAGATTTAACATCACTGGATTTCACATAAGCATTCGCTAGAAAAGATGTAGGGGCAATCAAGACTAACATGCAGACATGGTTCAAAAGTGTGCTTGAGATATATTAGCAAGAAAAATCCAAGGGATCTAACGATCATGCAATTGACCTAGCTAGGTTACAATTTAATGCAACAATCATGTCAGGTCGACTATTCATCATATTCTTGTGCATATCTTGTTGCTAAAATGAAATGCGTGCTATAAACTTAGTAAAAATATTCAAATCAATCCATAATCATGACTGGTATAAGTGCACAAAGATTTGGAGAAAATCAAGAATTTTGCAGAATCAAGTAAATTCCAGAATGATCTATGGAAAAGTATGTGGTTCATTGCATTAACTCCTGGTCGACCGAAGTGACCACACCAGGACTAGAGAAAGAATTTTTTTAATTAAAACGTTTTTTATTTTTTTTTCATTTTTGAAAATGTTTATATAAAGAAAATGGAAATGGGCGATGACGATGACTCCTTTGATGGGTCCCCGAAGGAGCCAAATATTATAGTATTCTGGCCAGGGCAACATCTCCTAAAATAAGAAAATATAAAAAGCAAGAAAATAGAGTGAGGAAAAGAGACGATAGAGGGGCAAAAAATTTCCCTAACCCTTAAAAACGTGGCCCAACTCCACTCCTCCTTAGGCTGGGACCTGCAAAGGCCCTAGGCTTAGAATTCCCCCCCCCCCCAAACTTAAATTTTATTTTGTCCTCAAAATTGAGGAAAATCCTATGAGAGAGTTGATGGATGTGAAATATCAAAAGGAAATAAGCGGCCCGCCTAACAAAAGAGGAAGAAACATGGACTTCGACTCATGGTGAGTTGGGAGGAAATAACGAATGAAGACGAAACTCTTGGATCGTGTCAGGTGGCATCCCATAATATGTGAAGACATTGTGCCCCACCTGGTTAAACCTACCAAAGAAATCAATCTGTTCAACACGCATTTGCGCCACCTGCTGATGAATCATCTGGTTATCTAACAAGATTTCCTCCTGCCTATTGGAGATCGTCTCCAAGGGATCCTCTTCCTTAACATGAGCCTCCCCTTGAGACACATCACGTGGTCCTCTCTCACGTGGTTGGCGCGGGTGATCAAAAAGAAACGCCGCAGTAATGTCGAGGACTGCCCGAACTCTCTAAGAATCTGGAGTCCAAACGACTCTAGCCCCACTACACAGTCCGGTAATCAAACTCGAAAAAACGAATCCCGAGTTAGCCTTACCTCTAATGAGGGTCTGAATCTGGGTGTTGATCAGAAGCCCCACATCAACAGACCCACCAGTCAGGAGGGTGTAGATCAAAACGGCCTTATGCCAAGACACCGTGTGTTGGTGGCTGGAAGGCATAAGACGTGCACAGATAAATGTGAACACGGCCTTGGCTGTGTTCGTTAGATGGGACCCGTCCATGGTGCGGGGGCCAAACGATGGACCTTGATGAAAGGTCCAAACCGTGTTAGGTGTTGCGATAGCCGCATTTAACACCTCGAGAGGGACAGAATTGGCGATATGGATACTGTACTGATCAGTATTCCTCATAAAATTAGGGGTGTTGAAATAACGGTTAATATTATAGGGTGAAAAGTCGACATCCCTACCCCTAACAGAACTGGTGTCAAGCACCTCGCCAGAAATAGAAATACGCCTGTTGGCGTAGAATTCGCGGACTATGGCCACGATGGCCACACTCGGGGTTGCACAAAGAGGGCCCCATCTTCGTCGGGCGAAGTGGGCAGGGAGAGCAAAGTCTTTAGCCTTAAATCCCCTTTCAAGGAATATGTTTTTGGAGTGCTTCCTAATGTAGCTCTCCGATGCCTCAAAAGACACTAAACGAACCTAGTGGGGTCATACTCTTGCTCCTCCTCTTGGGAGCAGGACGAAGAAGGTCCGGTGTTTCTACGCTTGGGGGCCATTTTTAGGGACAAAAATAAATCAAATCTACTCTCTAAAAATTAAAATAAAACAACCTAACTAAAACAACTAAAGCATGCACGTAAACAATTAACACTATTTCTATCGCCTTAGCATGCAAAAGTTTGAAAGATCAAAAATTTAAATGGAGAAGGGATAGAAGATACGTGGACTGTAATGCTTTAACTGTAGTAGAGGGTTGGCCGGAATTCCGAAGCTTCAACGTCGGGAACAATGGTGGCTTTACTTCTTCGCGCTTGAATGAAGCGGAATGGAGGGTGGAGACGATAAGGAAGCTTGAAGAGGGGCAGCTTGAGCTTGAAACTTGGTCGGAATTGGTGAAGCTTCGCAGGAATTCTTGAGAAAGAGAGAGAGATTGCCGAAAATTTTGAAAAGGAAAGGTTTGAAAATCTGTGATCTGCTATGGCCGCCTCGTTTCTGCTTATAAAGAAGTCCTTGTGGCTGCAAGGTACCCAGTCAAAGGGCATTGAAGTTGATGCAAGGCTTACAGGGGCAAGGGTCCATGGGCTTGCAGCCGCAAGGGTCATGTGTTTTCTGCCATTAATAAGGCCTTGCGACCGTAAGGTGTTTAAGACCTTGCATCCGCAAGGGTCATAGAATGTGTGCCTTGGGAAGCTTTTTCTTGATTTTTGAACAGTCTTCATTTAAGTCCTTCCGTTACGTTCCGTTAAGGCCGTTTCTTTCCTGCACTCTGAAAATTCTACAAAACCTCTAAACTAAAATATTAGAAACATATAAATACAACACTAAGATGCTTTTCTCCCCCAAAATTGAATTATGCCAATATTGGAAAACATTTAATTTAAATGCCCATAATCAAATAAAATGGAGAACAACATATTTAAATTACACTACGAAAGCGAATAAAATTCCATCAAAGTGAGTTACCTCCCACCTAGCGCACTTGTTTGAAGTCTTTGGCTCAACCTAACTTCAAACCTATTCTCTTGGGGGCTCAGTGTAAGAGAGACGAATGCGTTCTATTGTTCTCTCTACTGACATGGGTTCAAAATAAGGTTTGAGTCGACGACCATTAACTTTAAATATCTCATCAGTCTTTGGATTTTTGATATCAACTGATCCATGCATGTAAATTCGTACTATAGTGAAAGGACCAGACCATTTTGATTTCAATTTTTCTGGGAATAGTCTAAGTCTATAATTAAAGAGAAGCACCTTTAAACCAGGACGTAATACTTTTTGAGATATTCTCATATCATGGCATCGTTTGGTCTTTTCTTTATAATTTTTTGTATTCTCATACGAATTTAATCTATGCTCTTCTAACTCATTTAACTGATAAAATCGTTCTTCAGTGGCTAAAGCTATATCAAAGTTAAGAGTTTTAATGGCCCAATAAGCCTTATGTTCAATTTTTACTGGCAAATGACATGCCTTGCCGTACACCATCCGATAAGGACTCATACCAATTGGGGTTTTATACGCAGTTCGATATGCCCAAAGAGCATCTTTAAGTTTTGGTTCCCAATCTTTAGGATTTGGTTTAACAGTTTTTTCAAGAACTGCCTTTATTTGTCTATTACTTACTTCTACTTGACCAGAAGTCTGAAGATGATATGGTGTAGCCAACTTGTGAGTTACACCATGTTTCCTAAGGCTCGTATTCAACAACCGATTGGTGAATGCATTCCTTTGTCACTAATTACTGCATTCGGTCCTCCATACCAAGAAAATATATCATCTAAAAACTTGACAACAGTTTGACCATCATTGTTTCGAGTAGCAATGGCTTCAATCCATTTTGACACATAATCAACAACAACTAAAATATATTCACAACCATTTGAAACTGGAAAAGGACCCATAAAGTAGACACCCCAAACATCGAAGATTTCAACAACTAAATTATTATGCAAGGGCATCTCATTCCTTTTACTAATTCCGCCAGTCCTTTGGCATTTATCACATGCTTTGCAAAATATTTCAGAATCTCTAAAAACAGTAAGCCAATATAAACTAAATTGCATGATTTTCCTAGTAGTTTTAGTGCCACTAAAATAACCACCGCAAGAGTATTCATGACAGAATGTCAAAATACTTTGATGTTCTTGTTCTGGAATACATCTTCTAACTATGGAGTCTGAACATATTTTGAATAAATAAGGTTCTTTCCAAAAATAATATTTAATATCTGTTAAAAATTTCTTTCTTTGATAAAAATCAAAATCAGGATTAATAATATCTGCAACATGGTAGTTAACAAAATCAGCGTACCAAGGTTCAAAATTTTTAACTGCTAACAATTGTTTATCGGGGAAATCTTCATTCATAGGAATTTTATTATCAAGAAATTGACGTTCAAGCAAAGGTAAAAAATCCAACCTAGACAAATGGTCGGCTACAACGTTTTTTGTTCCTTTTTTATCTTTGATAGTTATATCAAATTCTTGTAATAATAACATCCATCTAATGAGTCTAGGCTTGGCCTCTTTCTTACTCAAAAGATATTTTAGGGCTGCATGATCAGAGAATACTATAACTTTTGAACCTAGCAAGTAGGATCGAAAATTTTCTAGTGCAAACACAATTGCTAATAATTCTTTTTCAGTGGTTGTATAATTGAGTTGTGCCTCATTCAATGTCCTACTCGCATAATGAATCACATGGGGTTTCTTGTCTACCCTTTGTCCTAACACAACTCCAATTACAAAATCCAATGCATCGCATATGATTTCGAAAGGGAGAGACCAATTGGGGCTGGTTAAAATTGGGGTTGTTGTTAATTGTTCTTTTAACAAGTTAAATGCATTCGAGCATTTTTGATAAAAATAAATAAATAAACTCGGTATCTTTCGCCAAAAGATTACATAAAGGTTTACAGATTTTTGAAAAATCTTTTATAAATCTTCTGTAAAAACATGCATGTCCTAGAAAACTTCTAACACCTTTGACTGTAGTTGGGGGAGGTAATTGTGATATAACTTCAATTTTTGCTTTATCTACCTCATTTCCTTTGTTAGACGCAACATGACCTAAAACTATCCCATGTTTAACCATGAAATGACTTTTCTCCCAACTTAGGGTCAAATTCGTTTCACAACATCTTTTTAGCACCGACGTTAGATTTTCTAGACAATTATCAAAAGAATTTCCGAACACTGAGAAATCATCCATAAACACTTCCACACATCTTTCAACTAAATCGGAAAATATAGAAATCATACATCTTTGAAAAGTAGCTGGGGCATTACATAATCTAAAGGGCATCCTTCTAAATGCAAAGGTACCAAAGGGACAAGTAAAAGTGGTTTTCTCTTGATCTTCCAGTACAAGTGGAATCTGATTATAATTGGAAAAACCATCAAGAAAACAATAATAGTCATGGCCAGCTAATCTTTCAAGGATTTGGTCAATAAAGTGCAAAGGGAAGTGATCTTTTTTTGTAGCCGTATTTAGTTTCCTCAAATCAATGCACATTCTATAACCAGTTATAGTTTTTGTGGGGATTAACTCATCTTTATCATTTTTAACAACAGTAGTTCCTGATTTCTTTAGAACTACTTGAACTGGACTAACCAATTTACTATCAGATATCAGGTAAATTATACTCGCATCAAGAAGCTTAAGCACTTCTTTTCTAACTGCTTCTTCCATATGGGGGTTAAGTCTTCTTTGACGTTCTCTAAAAGGTTTGCTACCTTCTTCCAAATGAATTCTATGCATACACATAGAAGGACTAATACCCTTCAAATCTGCTAAGGACCAACCTATAGCTTCTCTATGTGTCCATAATACTTTTAACAAGCTTGACTCTTGTTCTTCCGTTAAATCCGCAGCAATTATAACGGGCAAAGTTTTACCTTCCCCAAGAAATGCGTATTTCAAATGGGATGATAATGGTTTTAATTCAACTTCAGGAGGGGATTTAATAGATAGGATAAACTTAGGAATTTCCAGTTTAACTTGTTCTTCTTTTTCATCCTCTTTAGAAATTTCTTCTTTATCTTTATCAATTTCTATTTTATCAAAGTCAATTTCTGATTTAGGGCTTTCTAATTCTTTTTTATTCTCACTGTCATTTTAAGAGCTTCTAATCTCTCCTTCTCTTTTCTAGCATCCGACTCTTGAAGTTCTCTTTCTAATTCTTCTATGTTGATTCTTACATCGGACTAGATTTTATCATCTTCTCCAAACATATCTTTTTCTAACTCGTCATTATTTAAATTTGCTTCAAAGCTTTGGGCTGTAAGATTTTCAATTTCATTAATCGAGAAACATGAATTCATGTCACTTGGTCTATCTAACGCATCAAAAATTGAAATTTCTACATATTCTCCCATAACTGACATTGATAGTTTACCATTCTTCACATTAATCATGGTGTTGGCAGTGACCATAAATGGTCTTCCTAACAAAATAGGAACTTCATTGTTAGTGCATATCTTTCTTTCCATTTCTACAACTACAAAATCAACTGGGATGATTAACTTATCTACTTGTACTAGAATGTCCTCTACTATTCCCAAAGGATGTTTGACCGAATTGTCGGCTAACTGCAAGGACATAGTAGTGGGTTTTAATTCACTCAATCCTAATTCCTTATAGACAGCAAAAGACATTAAATTGATACTGGCTCCTAAATCTAGCATAGCTTTCATCTTTTTCGAACTGCCCAAGGAAATTTGGATATTGAAACTACCTGGATCTTTTAATTTAGGGGGGAGTTCAGGTTGTAATATTGCACTAACGTTTTCAGAAAGAATTATTTTCTCATTCCTTTCAAATTTGTGCTTCCTAGAGTGGAGATCTTTGAAAAACTTGGCAGAAGATGGGATATTTTTAATGACATCAAGCAAAGGAAGATTAATATTCACTTTGGACAACATATTATAAATTTCCATAAACTGCTTATCTATCTTGTTTTTCATTAATCTACCAGGGAATGGTATTGGTGGAACATATGGTGGAGGAGCAACATATGGTTCCTCAAGAGGTTTTGCCTCTTGCTCTTTTTCTTGTGTAACTTTATCTTTATCTTGATTTTCTTTTACTTGGAAATCTTCACCTTTATCTTTCTCTTTTTCATGAACTTCTTTACCAGAGTTTTCTATATTATGAGGAATATCTGTAGATTGAGTAGGATTACTTACCTCTTCTCCAATGACTCTACCACTTCGCAGAGTAGTGATAGATTTTGTTTGTTCTGTTTGACTAGAAAACTTTCCTTCTTCTCTTCCTTGAAATTTTGCAAGTTCTCTCTGCAAACTTTCCACCATTTCCAATAAATATTTATTAAGAGCAACTTGTCCACTATTTAATCCTTCTGATTTTGGAGCTTCTTCAATCTGTAACTGTCCTTGCTTAGGAAATTGTTGAGGCTGTAAGGGCTTATTTCCTCCCCATGAAAAGTTAGGATGATTCCTCCAACCTGGATTATATGTGTTGGAAAAAGGATCATTCCTTTGCCTTGGAGGGTACATATTCATCGCATTAGCCTGTTCAGGATACACAACACTAGATGGATATAAGTTAGTAGTATGAGAATTTAATCCACAAATAGTACATGCTTCTTGAATTTGTGCTCTATTTTGTAAAAATTCAATTTGAGCTTTCAGTTGATCTATTTGAGCTTGAGTATCTGAACTTTCTTGGACTTGAAACAAACTTCTACTTTTACCTCTTGTACTTTTCTGTTGAGAATTTGCACTTAGCATTTCAAACAAATTTTCTAACTCAGTTGGTGTCATTCTATTAATAGAACCACCGGCTGCACTATCAACCATAGTTTGCAAGACAGACGAAAGAACATGATAAAACTGAGTTACTAACACATCTTGAGATAAATTATGATGGAGACACATGATAAGTAAATTTTTAAATCTATCTCATGCTTCATGGAATGTCTCTCCTGGTTCTGTTTGAAAAGCCATAATCTGCTTCCTATATTCTGAAAGAGATGCATGTTGATAAAACTTACTCATAAACAAATCATATAATTGAGCCCATGTATAACCACTTCTAGGTGCTAGGTTTATAAACCATCTTCTCGCTACATCTTTTAATGCACATTGAAACTATCTCATTTTTATTTGATCTTCCGTCGGGCCTCCTAACGGAAAATTATCAGTCACAAAACCATATTCTTTAACAAACATTACTGGGTCTTCAGATGGCAATCCATGGAATGAAGGCAACATGTTATAAAAATGACCTTTAAGTTCAAAGTTTCTTACCGCTTCTGGTAAAACTAAACATGAATCGATCTTCAAAACTATAATTACAACTACTAAACTATGTATTACAAACTAAAATCGGTGTTAGAACCGTCTACTAATTATATATGGACGTTCTTTTGCTTTGGCTACCGTCTTCTATATATATTAAGGTGTTTTAGGGGAAGGAGGAGGTTCAATCCAAGTGAAACACCCGTAAAGGCGGTTTCTGGGTACCTTGCGTCCGCAAGGGTCTTGATCAGGCTGGGCTGCATGCTGGATACCTTAAGGGGGCAAGGTCTTGGACCCCTTGTGTCCGCAAGGTGTCCAGAATTCTCTTTTTTTTTTGACTTCTTTTCAATTATTGCACTTTGCACCCTTCCTCGAAATCTTCAATAAAAGCTTTGTAAATCCCGTATTTCAACCTAAAACCCTAAAATTCACAATATAGCTCAAAAACACATCTTAGTAGCCAAAAGCCTCGTGGAATTACTATTTCTAAGTCATAAAAGTACCAAATAAAGACGTATAAAATACGTCTATCAGTACCTAACCTTCTAGAGAACGCCAAAGATGACTTAGCCCCCATATGGAAGAAGCAGTTAGGAAAGAAGTACTTAAGCTTCTTGATGCGGGTATAATTTACCCGATATCTGATAGTAAATGGGTAAGTCCAGTCTAAGTGGTTCCTAAGAAATCAAGAATTACTGTTGTTAAGAATGATAAAGACGAGTTAGTTCCCACGAGAACTATTACTGGCTATAGAATATGCATTGATTTAAGGAAACTAAATGCGGCTACAAAGAAAGACCACTTTCATTTGCCCTTCATTGACCAAATCCTTGAAAGATTAGCTGGCTATTATTATTATTGTTTTCTTGATGGTTTCTCCGGTTATAATCAGATTCCACTTGCACCAGAAGATCAAGAGAAGACTACCTTTACATGTCCCTTTGGTGCCTTTGCATTTAGAAGGATGCCCTTTGGATCATGTAATGCCCCTGCCACTTTTCAAAGATGCATGATTTCTATATTTTCTGACTTAGTTGAAAGATGTGTAGAAGTGTTCATGGATGCTTTTTTAGTATTTGGAAAATCTTTTGATAATTGTTTAGAAAATCTAACATCAATTCTTAAAAGATGTTGCGAAACTAATTTGACCCTAAGTTGGGAGAAAAGTCATTTCATGGTTAAACATGGGATAGTTTTAGGTCATATTGTGCCTAACAAAGGAATTGAGGTCGATAAAGCCAAAATCGAAGTTATATCACAATTACCTCCCCCAACTACAGTTAAAGGTGTTAGAAGTTTTCTAGGTCATGCAGGTTTTTATAAAAGATTTATAAAAGACTTTTCAAAAATCTATAAACCTTTATGCAATCATTTGGCAAAAGATACTGAATTTATTTTTGATCAAGAATGCTTAAATGCATTTAATTTGTTAAAAGAACAATTAACAACTGCTCCTATTGTAACCAGCCCTGATTGGTCGCTCCCTTTCGAGATCATGTGTGATGCATCGGATTTTGCAGTTGGAGTTGTGTTAGGACAAAGGGTAGATAAGAAACCTCATGTAATTCATTATGCGAGTAGGACATTGAATGATGCACAACTTAATTATACAACCACTAAAAAAGAATTTTTAGCCGTTGTGTTTGCATTAGAAAATTTTAGATCCTACCTGTTAGGTTCAAAAGTTATTATATTTTCTGACTATGCAGCCCTAAAATATTTGCTAAACAAGAAAGAGGCCAAGCCTAGGTTAATTAGATGGATGCTATTATTACAAGAATTTGGCATTACTATTAAAGATAAAAAGGGAATAGAAAATGTTGTTGCCGACCATTTGTCTAGGTTGGAATTTTTACCTTTGCTTGAGCGTCAACTTCTTGATAATGAAATCCCCATGAAAGAAGACTTCTCCGATGAACAACTGTTAGCAATTAAAAATTTTGAACCATGGTATGCTGATTTTGTGAATTACCATGTAGCAAACATCATTAATCCCGATTTTGATTTTTATCAAAGGAAGAAATTTTTGGCGGATGCTAAAAAGTATTTTTGGGAAGAACCTCATTTATTCAAAATATGTTCAGACTCCTTAATTAGCAGATGTATTCCAGATCAAGAACAACAAAGTATTTTGACATTTTTTCATGAATACTCTTGTAGTGGTCATTTTAGTAGTGGTAAAACTGCTAGGAAAATCTTACAATCTGGTTTATACTGGCCTACCATTTTTAGAGATGCTGAAATATTTTGCAAAACATGTGATAAATGTCAAAGGACTGGCGGAATTAGTAAAAGGAATGAGATGCCCTTGCATTATAATCTAGTTATTGAAATTTTTAATGTATGGGGTATTGACTTTATGGGTCCTTTTTCCAGTTTCAAGTGGTTGTGAATATATTCTAGTTGCTGTAGACTACGTGTCAAATTGGATGGAAGCCATTGCTACCCGAAACAATGATGGTCAAACTGTTGTCAAGTTTTTGGATGATCATGATTCATATATTTACTCGGTATGGAGTACTGAAAGTAATAATTAGTGATTAAGGAACGCACTTCACCAACCGTTTGATGAACGCGTGCCTTAGGAAACATGGTGTGACTCACAAGTTGGCTACGCCATATCATCCTCAAACTTCTGGCCAAGTAGAAGTTAGTAATAAACAAATAAAGGCAGTCCTTGAAAAAACTGTTAGGCCAAATAGAAAAGATTGGGAACCAAAACTCAAAGATGTTCTTTGGGCCTACAGAACTGCTTATAAGACCCCAATATGTATAAGTCCTTATAGAATGCTGTATGGCAAAGCATGCCATCTTCCAGTAGAAATTGAACACAAGGCGTATTGGGCCATTAAAACCCTTAATTTTGACCTAGCTTTGGTTGGTGAAGAACGGATGTATCAGCTAAATGAGTTAGAAGAACACAGGCTAAAGTCGTACAAGAATGCGAAAATTTATAACGAAAAGACCAAAAGATACCATGATATGGGAATCTCCAAAAAAAAAATGTTACGTTCAGGTTTAAAAGTGCTTCTTTTCAATTCTAGACTCAGATTATTCCCAAGAAAATTAAAATCAAAATGGTCTGGCCCTTTCATAATAGTAGGAATTTGTCAATATGGAGGAGTTGATATTAAAAACCCAATGATTGATGAGATATTTAAAGTGAATGGTCACCGACTTAAACCTTATTTTGAACCCATGCCAGTAGAGAGAACAATTGAATCATTCGTCTCTCTGACACCGAGCCCCCAAGAGATTAGGTTTGCAGTTAGGTCAAGCCAAATACGTTAAACAAGTGCGCTAGGTGGGAGGCAACCCACTTTGACGAAAATTTTATTTGCTTTCATAGTGTAATTTAAATATGTTGTTCTCCATCTTATTTGACTATGAGCATTTAAATTAAATGTTTTCCAGTATTAGCATAATTCAAGTTTGGGGGAGAAAAGCATCATAGTATTGTATTTATATGTTATTTAATATTTTACTGTAGTAGTTTTGTAGAATTTTCAGAGTGCAAGAAATAAACGACCCTAACGAAAAGACTAAAACAAAGACAACACAAAACTGTGAAACAGTTTCCCAAAAGGCGAACAATCTGTGAACCTTGTGGACGCAAGGTCTTAACACCTTGCGGCCGCAAGGTCTCATTAAAAACAAAATACACGTGAACCTTGCGGCTGCAAGCCCACGAGCCCTTACCCCCGTAAGCCCTGCATCAGCTTCTGTGCACCATTATTGTGAACCTTGCGGGACGCAAGGTATACACACCTTGCGGCCGCAAGACCTTCTTTAAAAGCAGAATCACGGCAATCATGAGAAGTCACAGAATTTCAAGCCTTCCAAATCCTTAAACCACCGGCGATCTCTTCATCTCTCTCTCAATTCTGCTGCCAAGCTTCATCACTCAGGCTAAGATTCAATCGTTAGAAATCGTCTTCAAGCTTCCATCTCCATCTCCACCTCCATCTCACTTCATTAAAACTTTGAAGATGTGTTGCAGCCACCATTGCCGACGTCGAAACTGCAAAATCCGGCAAATCCTCCACTACAGTCAAAGCATAACTTTATCCACGTATCTTCTATCCCTTGTTTTTTAAAAGTGCAATATGCCTAGATTTTGCATGCTAGGGTGATATATACACAAATATAAATAGTCTACGTGCACGTTTTTACTGTTTTAGTTGGGTTATTTTATTTTTAATTTTTGTAGAGAGTAGATATTTTTGTGTCCCTAAATGGTGCCTAAGCGTAGAAACACCGGACCTTCTTCTTCCTACTCCCACGAAGAGGAGCAAGATTATGACCCGTTTAGGTTCATATCTTTTGAGGCATCGGAGAGCTACACTAGGAAGCTCTCTAAGGGTATAATCCCTGATAGAGGATTTAAGGTTAGAGACTTTGCCCTCCCTGCCCAATTCACCCAGCGAAGATGGGTAGCTCTTTGTGCTACTCCGGGCGTGGCCATCGTGGCCATTGTCCGTGAATTCTACGCCAACGGGCGTATCTCCATATCTGGTGAGGTAGTTGACACCAGTTCTGTTAGAGGTAGGGATGTCGATTTTTTGCCCTATAGCATTAACCGTTATTTTGGCACCCCTAGCTTCGAGGTGGGCACTGACCATTACAGTATCCACCTTCCCAATGTTGTCCCTCTCCAAGAGATCAATGCGACTATCGTAACTCCTGACACGGTTTGGACATATCATCAAGGTCCGCCGTTTGGCCCCCGCACCATGGACGAGTCCCATCTGACGAACACAGCCAAGGCAGTGTTCAAATTTATATGTGCAAGCCTTATGCCATCCAGCCACCAACACACGATGTCTGGGCGTAAGGTCGTTTTGATCTACACCCTCTTGACCGGTGGGTCTGTTGACGTTGGGTGCCTGATCAATGCCCAGATTCAGACCCTCATTAGAGGTAGGACAAACTCGGGATTTGTTTTCCCGAGTTTGATTATAGGATTGTGTGGTGGGGCTGGAGTCGTTTGGACTCCAGATTCGGAGAGAGTTCGGGCAGTACCCGACATAACTACGACGCTTCTTTTTGATCACCCGCGCCAGCCATGTGAGAGGGGACCACGTGAGGATCCTCAAGAGGAGGCTCATATTGAGGAGGAGGTGAATCCATTGGAGGCCATCTCCAATAAACAGGAGGAGATCTCGTTAGAAAACCAAATGATTAATCAGCAGTTGGCGCAAATGCGCGCCGACCAGAATAATTTTTACAGTTGGATTAACCGGGTGGGGGTAATGTCTCCACACATTTTGGACTGCCATCCAATACGATCCCCGAGTTCCTTCTTCCTTCGTTATTCCCTCCCGACTCACCATGAGTTGAAGCCCAAGTTTCTTCCTCTTTCGTTAGGCGGGCCATATATGTCCTTTTGATAATTCTCCTTCATGAACCCTCTTATAGGATAATCCTCAATTTTGAAGACAAAATAAAATTTAAGTTTGGGGGGGGGGGGCGAATGCTAAGCCCAGGGCCTTTGAAGGTCCCAGCCTAAGGAAGAGTGGAGTTGGGCTACGTTTTTTAGGGTGAGGGATATTTTTTCCCCTCTATCGTCTCTTCTCCTCACTCTATTTTCTTGCTTTTTATGTTTTCTTATTTTGGGAGATGTTGCCTTGACCATAATACACTAATATTTGGTTTTTTTGGGTACCCATCAAAAGAGTCATCGTCATCAACTATCTCCATTTTCTTTATAAAAAAATAAAAGTAATAAAATATTTTAATTCAAATTTTTAATTCTCGAGCCCTAGAGTGGTCACTTCAGTCGATGATGATTTAGTGCAATGAACCACATAGCTTATTTGTAGATCATTTTGGAATTTACTCGCTTATGCAAAAATTCTTGATTTTCTCTAAATCTCTGTGCACTTTTTCCAGTCATGATTATGGATTGATTTGAATATTTTTACTAAGCTTATAGCACACATTTCATTCTAAGCAAAAATTTAACTTAGTCATCCTAACATAAGTGTTGCATTGAATTGTAACTTAGGGTCTTTTGCATGATAGTTAGATCCTTTGGATTTTTCTTGCTAATATATCTCAAGCACACTTTTGAACCATGTCTGCATGTCAGTCTTGATTGCCACTGCCACTTTTCTAGCAAATGCTTATTTGAAATCCAGTGATATTAAATCTTCAATTCCATAACCTTCATGATGGATATGATATTTTATGTGTTTTACTTTCTTAAAAATTGGCATGAGTAATTTGGCATTAAGATATGATATAGGCCATCTTTGAATCGTTTGAGCCTAAATATTTCCCGACCTTACTAAAAATATACCTAGTGTCCCCTTTGAGCTTTATTACAAAGAATGGAGTGAACCCCCATTCGACTTCGTTTCTTTAACCCTCATTAACTTAACCCCTAAAGCTTATACATTTTAGCTTACTCTTTGAGAGAGTAGGATGTGGGTGGGAAATTGATTTTTAAGGGACCATTTTCAGTTAGAAAAGTTTTATGAAGACTTCTTCTTCCCCGTCGTAATAAAAAAAATAAAATTATATATATATATATATATATATATATATATATATATATATATATATATATATTAAAATAAATATTGGTTCGACATAAAAATAAATATGAAGAAGAAGAGTGTAAGAAGATTCAAAATAAAACATAGCTTTCAATAGATAAATTTGTTAGAAAAAGTTCTGCTGAAAATGAAACACTAGTTATTTTTAGCTTGATATATTGTACAAAACAAGTTTGAGGGAAAATCACCACTTGTGGTCTTTGCAGGTCCTAGCCTAATTGGGAAATACTTCTTTTTGTTTAGAAGTAATTGGGAAAAAGGGTAGTCTTGCTATCTCACTTTGTATTCTATTCCCTTTCCATCGTATCCCCCAACACCAAGGCCTTACATTACAAGCTTAATAAAGTCCTATTGATCTTCTTGCCAATGCTTGTGTTGGTTGATTTGATTGTAATACATGTAAATTGATCCCCACTTTATATATTCATATTATTCGCAAGCTCACTGTGTTAGCATAATCTTAGCTATTGCAAGTAATTGTGGTATGAAAGTATTGTATGTCATACATAGGAAGTGCATGGGATGGATGTATAATCATTTGAAATCCATGGTGTTCTCTCTTTTTGTGATAGACCGGGTTCGGATGGTAGATAGCATATTCTGTGTTGCATGTGTTTTTATTGAAAATCCTGATTTTTAGAATGAATGTGGTGCTTAACTAAATAAAATTGTTTAAGTTAAGGAATTTTCCATGACTGATCAACACACACACACGGAGATATTAGGACCAGTCGTAGTTTGAGTATAAGTCAGCTTGTTCTGTGAATAAGTCTGCATATATATGGTGAGCATCTTTCTGAAACAAATATGACATGCCATGCTATTGTGACTTGAGAATGAATCCAAAAATATTTTTGTTATTTATCCTGTTTATTGTTTTTAGTGTAATTCTTATCTGTTTTTGTATTTATTAGTTTTTGTATTTATCTGCATAGTCGATTCGCTCGTAAGAGTTTCCTTGAGTTTGTGGGTTTATAGAGGAGTGTAAAAAGTGTCACCCTCAAAAAAAATTTCTTTATTTTTTTAATTTAATTGCTTTTGTATTTATTAGTATTGTTTACTCGTGGACGAGCAAAGTCTAAGTTTGAGGGTATTTGATAGATGTGTTTTATACGCATCTATTGAGTACTTTTATAGCTTAGAAATAACAATTTCACGAGGCTTTTGGCTACTAATATGTGTTTTTGAGCTATATTGTGAGTTTCAGGGTTTTAGGTGAAATTATGGGATTTAAAATGCTTTTAGTGAAGATTTAAAGGAAGGGTGCAAAGTGCAATTCGTGAAAAGTTGATTGAATTGAAGAAGGAAACTCCTTGTGGATGCAAGGGTAGGAGGCCTTGCCCCCGCAAGGTCTCCAGTGTGTTAGCATATCCAGAGCAAAGGCCTTGCGGCCGCATGCTACCAGGACCTTGCCCCCGCAAGCCCTTTCGGATCAGCCGTTTGGAGTTTAACCCTAATTGTATCTCCTTCCCCCGAACACCTTAGTATAAATACAAGCCATATAGCCAAAAGCCAAAAGACCTTTTTCTACACCAATTTTAGTGTGTAATACATAGTTTTTAGTATTTGTAATTATAGTTCGAAGATCGTTCATGTTTTCTTTCATTCCCATGATCTGTTCATTTTCAAGGATGAACTAACCGCTCATTAATCTAGGAATTGGGAGGTAACTTGTATCGAATCTATTACTCAATATATATTTTTATTCAATCAAATCTTGCTGATCATGATGTTTATCAATCTCTTTACTGTCTAGCTTTGACCAAATGAATGGAATCGCAAGTAGTAAAGACCTAGAGGTTCGGATAACTGCACATCCATATGCATATGTCGTACACTGGCTCACTATTGTGATAAATTGACCTTATCGATGCACGAGAGTGATAAGTTAGAGTCAGGTTCATATATATGATCTTATGTGACAGATAGGAATTTCATATGTTCTTGTGCTTAAGGGTATGGGTTGGATGAATTATTTAGGATGAAGACTGAATTATAATTTGACAATCTATACCAATCGTTAGTGAACGAACCCAAGATTAAATTGATTGATACTTTAATTAAAAGAGCAATAGACAAGATACAAGTGAATCCATGTTCCTAGATTTCCCTCCACCATTAGATCTTTGTAACTGTGATTACTGCTTTAGACTGTTAATTAGATTTCCTGCCTTCTTTAAAATAAATTAGATTAAATAAATAAAAAACCCTCTTAGTTTAATTGTTACCAATTTACTTCCTATCTGATTACTTCTTGTCTCTGTGGTTCGACCCTTGCTACCATAATCTATTCTACAATAGTCTTGTGCATTTATAAGGTATAAATTTATGACACATCAATCACGATAGCACATTTCAGTGCATATCTTTCAAGTTATCTTTTCTATAGAAAATTCTGAGGAACGTGTGTCTATCTATAACTAATACCAAACAAAAGCAACTATTATCATGTGGTGGCTTGCTATTAAAAAAAATTCCGCCTAAACCTCTCTCTTTATAATTACTCAAAAATCTTATTTTCTTTTTCATCAATTCTCTTTATTCTAATTGATCCTTTCTCTCTCTCTCTCTCTCCCTCCCCTACATTAGCAAAAAACATTTTATTGATGATGATCACGTGGCAACCTCCTTTCTTTCTTTCTTTTTTTAACATTTGCTTAAAACTCATATTCTATTTTATTACCCTTTTATTTTTACTTATAATTACTACTATCCTTTAGAAATCAATTTTGATTACTTTAAATACAATGACTTTAACTAACCAAGATAGTAATTATAAAAAAATATAAATAAAAAAATATATTTTACAAATAAGGACACAGTTTTACATATTGGCAAAACACACCTCCGGGCCACTGTACTTTCTAAAAACTTGCAATTAGGCCACTGAGACTTCAAAATTTTCGGGATGGCCACTGTACCAGACTTATCTTGCACGTTAACCCTTTTTTTGGATGGACGTTAAGTTTGGACGTTAAATTATGTTAAATGTCTATTTTGCCCTCGTCTTCATCATCATCGTGACAAAGAAACCCAGATCTGAGTTTTAAAATTCAGATCTGGGTTTACAAACTGCACAATTAACCTAATTTACTTTCATCCGCCGCTTCCAGCTATCGAGTTCCAATCATATGTAACTCCACCACCGACGACGGCGTCACAGTGCAGCTATTTTCATGGGGCCAAGGTGCTTCAGGACAATTGGGCGGTGGTGTAGAAGAGACCCGATTGTATCCTGCTCCCATTGGTTCCCTCCTTCTCCCTTCCTCATTTCGTCTTTCTTCACCCATTCCCGGTCATCACCCTCTCTATCCCCGCGCCGCCATTGAACCGCCCGATAACCACGAGATTGCTCGGAAGGCGGAAGTGGAGGTGGGCATCTCTTGCTGCCTCTTCCATTCTGCGTTCTTTGGTGGATGGCAAGTTGTGGATTTGGGGTAAAAGGCGGTGGCCGCCTTGGCTTTACCACTCTATCTCTGATCACCCAGACACAAAATTCAAAATCTTAACCCCCTCTACCTCCCTCCCACCAATTGGATGCCATCACTGCTATTAAAGCCACTCATTACCACACCATCAAGATCTAAAATCTGGATTCTTCTTACTTCTCTATTTCTGAAGATTGCAGAATGATCTTCATCACAGATCTTAAATCATCTACCATTGCCATCTCAGTAGGAGTTGAATGCAAATACACCGACTCAAACTCCCCCTTTTCTCAAGTTCCACTGCTGTTTAATTTTCGATTGCAGGCGGAGAGTTTCGAAACTGAAATTTCCAAGTTCAGTAATGGCGGTTTCAGATGTTTTTGTTTCTTCAATGCAGTAGAGAAACTCCATCTAGTGAGGTTTGCGTAGATTCAGAAAGAATGGAGTCCAGCTAGATGCCAAATTGTGCAGTTTGTAAACCCAGTTTTAAAACCCACATCTGGGTTTCTTTGTCACGATGATGATGAAGACGAGGGCAAAATAGACATTTAACATAATTTAACGTCCAAACTTAACGTCCATCCAAAAAAGGGGTTAACGTGCAAGATAAGTCTGGTACAGTGGCCATCCCGAAAATTTTGAAGTCTCAGTGGCCTAATTGCAAGTTTTTAGAAAGTACAGTGGCCCGGAGGTGTGTTTTGCCTATTTTAATTAAGAGCCAAAATTTTAAATTAGAAGAAAGTTATAAATAACTAAACAAAAGGCATACAATTGATGTTGGAAAAAAAACTAGCGATAACATTAAAAAGCATATACTCCCCATGTCTCAAAATTATTGTCTTGTTTGACACAACACACGGATTAAGAAAAAAACAATTAACGTGATTATTAATATTAGGCAAAATACATATTTGGGCCACTGTACTTTTCCAAAAATTGCAATTAGGCCACTAAGACGTCAAAATTTTCGGTGCGGCCACTGTACCAAACTTATCTTGCATGTTAACCCAATTTTTGGATGGACGTTAAATTATGTTAAATACCTATTTTTCCCTCGTCTTCTTCGTCATCAACTTCCACGGTGGTAAGCTTCATCATCATGAGATCAAAAAATCAAAGAAGTGAAGATGACAATGACAACCCCGTATTAAACCAAGATCTAAAACGAAAATCAAAAAAACTTTATGCCAATCTGTTCGAAATTATATAAGCAATTGACTTAATTGACAATTATTTACAAGAAAATCAAAATTAACATATCTGGAGATGGATCTAACAGATCTGGTGAGGGAAGTGCTGAATGGGATCTGCCAATCTCTTTACCCGATTGATTCAGTGTCTACCTCATTGCAAGGAAAAAATCCTAGATTCCAAGTATGGGTAAGGTAGCAACAACAACATCAAAGAAGGTGCGTGATGTGTGTAACAACATCATATAAATATAAATTGTATCCAACACAACTCCATTTCACTCTCTTCTCATTCCACTCCCCCATCTCTATGGCCATGCGGAATCCCTACCCCTCTTCTCTGACCCCGCCCCTCTCTTACGCCTCTCCGATATCCTCGAATCCATCTTCGATTCCCCCTCCCCCTCCGACTTCTTCCCCGACGTGAAAATCTCTCTCCCCCTCCGGTCAACAAATCCCCCTCTACCGCTGCATCTCTGCTTCAGATCCAATGAAGATTGCAAAGCTCATCCCTCCGTTTCAAACCCGGGTGTTAATTGTAGATGGCGGAGGATGATGACACTAGAATTGGGTGGGCGTTGATCGAAGATAAAGAGATCAACCGGAGCTGTCTCCGACAGATCTGCATGAGGGAAGGGAGTGAATCCTTTGACCTTTTTTTTTTCCTGTCGAAGCAGCAACTTCCTACCTGGGCACCCAACAAGAATCCGAATTCGAGTTCCTTTTAGATAGAGTGTCTTGTTCTCGAAGAATTACTCATAGAACCAACGCATGGTAATTTCGATGTCTCGATACCTACGTTGAAACAAATGAAGTCAAAGATTCATGATGGAGACTTGGATTTTGCATTAGATCATCAATATCACGAGTTCATTATAGATGCCCCCAATCTTAAGGATCTTGAAATCATTGATGGTAATCTGACAAGATTTACGCCGTTGAATTTATCAAGCATTTATCTTTGTCATTGTATGGTTGTCTTGTTCAACTATGTCTGTAACTACATTCATGGAGTATGAGTATTTTTTTATTATTATTTGATGCAGCATACTAACAGATTAGATATTATTTGATTTTGAATCTGGAATTTTTGTTTATTTATATATTTACTTTTTGTTTAATTTTCACTTTAATTGGTGGGTTCAAAAGATTGAGATCTGGCTTTGATTTTCGTTTCATATTTGGGTTTGCCATAGATTTTTGTTTCATATCTAGGTTTGATTTGATTGCGGATAGTGATGAAGACGAGGGTAAAATATGTATTTAACATAACTTAACAACCGAACTTAACGTCAATCCAAAAAATGAGTTAACATGGTACAGTGGCCACTATGAAAATTTTGACGTCTCAATAGCCTAGTTGCAATTTTTGGAAAAATACAGTGCCCCAAATATGTGTTTTACCTTAATATTGATAAGTATATAGTTTCCTTTAAAAATCATGAACATGTGCCTTAAAATTAAAGTAAGAAAAATCGGTAAGGGTAAAGTGGTAAAAGTGATGTCCTAAAAATAAAACTTTCTAACAAGACAATTATTTTGAGATTGACGAAAAAATAAATTTGGTCAAGGCAGTGGCGAAGCCAAGATTTTGTGTTTGCGGGGACCATATATACTCAAATAATATTATTTTGAGTGCTTAACAATTCTTCCTCAGTAATTTATTTATTGTAATTCTTTATACGACTCTCTCCGTCCTAGAATAAATGATGTTTTTAACAAAAAAAATTTCCAAAAATAAATGATATTATAGGATATCAAGAAAAATTCATCCACATTTTGCCAAAATTTCTCTAATTAATTACTCTCTAATTAAATGATTTACTATGGACAAGTAGGATGATTTAAAGAACGATGTTATGAGGAAAGAGAAAAATAATCATACAATTTATCAACAATAATTGCACTTAAATAAAGGTATATCAATCTTTTTATAAGCTTTATTAATCTATGTGCAAATTTCTACAACATCATTTATTTTGGGACGAAGTGAGTAATAAACAATAAATAGCAAACCCATAATAATAAAAAAATTATTTCCTTTATTCATGGTTAGTTGCTATCGGCAATAAATTCATAATATTTAATTAACAACTTTAATTTCTTTAACCGAACATGGAAGGAAGAAACTATATACTACAACCCAAACTTCCCACAGACAGCCCAACCCAAATATAAAGCCCATTCCATAATTCCATTTGGACCATTTCCATCTAATTAGAGTTAGGGTTAGTATAAATATATTAGTATCTCACTCAAAAAATGAAAAAAAAAATACTCTTACTCTCTCTCTCTCGCTCACGTTGTCGCCTGTCACATAGTACGCACGGCGATTGCGCCGTCTCCTTGGCTCCGGCTCCGGCTCTCAACTCTCTCTCATCTCATGCTCTCTCTCTCATCTCACGCTCTCACTCACGCTGTTTTCGTCTTTGGCTCTTCGCCGTCTTCAACGCTTCGTCTTCGCCGTCTTCGAGCTTCCTCTCTCTCTCCTCCGTCTCTGCTCATTCTGATGACAACTTCACCCCCCGTCTCCACTCCTCCAGCTTCGCCAATTGCCACTGTCGTTCCTCTCTGGATCTCACGCTCTCTCTCATCCCTGCTTCTAGCTAGGGGTGAGCTTGGTCCGGTTTGGTCTATTTTTTTGGAAAAAATGAGAGAACCAGGACCAGACCAATAGTCTGGTTCTCAAAAAATATAGAACCAGGACCAACCCAATATGTCTGAGAACCAATACATTGGTCCGGTCCAGAACCAATTGAAGACGTATGAGAACCAGGACCGGACCAATACAATAGTTATTTATTTTTTACCTGTTTAATACAAATACATAATACTCCCTCCGTCCCTAAATTATCGTCCTCCTTTCCTTTTTCGTTCGTCCCAAAATAATTGTCCACTTTAAAACTTACCTTTTTAGAACATCATTTTTACCACTTTACCCTTACTTTTTTACTCTACTTTAATTATGGGCCACATACACATGGGCTTTAAAGGAAACTACACATTAAACCAATATAAATAATCAAGTCAATTGTTTTTTCTTAAACTGTGCGCCGGGTCAAACAGGACGATTATTAAGGGACGGAGGGAGTAATATCTAAAATATTTAAACTTCATAAATAGATTAAAAAACCTTCAATAAAATTACATTCAACAATTAAAAATGTCGAAATCATAGACTCATAAACATAACAAACCAGTCGAAACAAAATAACAAAATAGTACAAACGAAATAGAGAAAAAAATAACTAAAAAGTCTGAGCTTAATAAGTGTTTTGAGTGTTGATGCTAGAAATGTAAAATAACAAAAGTGTGCAAAACAATCCATTGAGAGCACCAAAGGAGTGTAAATCGAAATCTCCTTAGTCTCCAATTCTCCATCCCCAACCAAGCAATTTCTTGCCTGCAAAATAGATTAACAAAAGTAAGAAATAACAAAATAGATCGAAGAATTTGGATGGATCAAAATAGTTCATGGTTGTATTAGTTATATCAAAAGTATAATCATCTAACTTAGCAGATCCTAGCCTGGATTAAAGTTTAAACAAAGATTTAATATCTACTGCAGTGATGGAACTTGTGGAGGACAATCAAGTGCTAGCCAACATTGGAACATTTACAGGACAAGAAGCTGCCCTATTCTATGAGTTTGAGAAATTGACCAAGGAAACCCCCCTCATTTCCATAACTCCAAGGTGTTTTTGCTGTCTTAGTCACCAAACTTCACATTCTAAAATCAAAGTTAGATAGCTGAGAACATAATTTGCAAAAACAAGAGGTATCTGTGATTTGGCTATCAGGCAAGGTCTCTAAATGGGATCATAAAGGCATGTGTTCAAAATTTCCCAAATCCCTTCTTGTGCTTATTTTGTACAATTACACAATAGTATTATAGTGAGCTTTGACAACCACCACAAGACCATTTCACATTTTTAAGGGTCAAGTTGATCACATAATGTTGACTCATATGAGTCATGAGTGGCATCAGTCTTAAGCCATGCTACTATCCTTGCTTGGCTCAAGTTATTTAGCAGCAAGTTTACAGAACTCCAAGTTATGCCAACTTTGGCACAATCATGGGAAAATCATCCAACCTATCCCCTATTATCCAGTACAGAATTTAAAAGAAGAAAAAATTAATTTAAAAAATGAGAGAGAAATAAGAAGAAAAAATACGGCTTCTCAATTTTCACACTTCATATGAACAGTTTCCGCCTTATCTGTAATGAGAACAGGCAAAGGACGAAACATAACTCAACACATGAACTTCTCCAAATAACATTTCCTTACCAGATTAAACAGATGAAAAAGTGATACTTTTAAGGTAATTTATCCTAGACGAAGTCATTAGCTTCCCAACCTGCTTACTATGTTTAACTCATATAGCCTCAGCTCATTGACAAATGCAATTATTTTCAATCAAACTGTAAGAGTACTTCCTCTAATATAAAATATATCCTCTTTTTTTTTCATATTAAGGATGTTCAGCGAGACAGTTGATTTTGGAGAAAAACAAACTAAGAAACATGTTACCTCAATTCATTTCACCACAGAGTATCAGATAACAAATCTCATTCTCACTTTTTCTAATCCCCCCCCCTTTCAGATTAGACATTCAATTCGTTTGCATTGATGATCATATTGAACTTTGAAAAGATCCAAATTTAACAATCTTCAAATCAACGCTAATGAAAGAGGTGAGGGCAACCAAGCTAAACATTCTATAATCTATAAATACACTAAAAGGACATGCTCTGGTTACATTTTGACATGTATACATGTCATTAGCAAGTGATATAAATCCTCCCAGTAATTTCTTATATATTCTGAAAGAAATAAAGATGGACCTTTATTTTATCAAATGAGTGTCTTGCTGGTTTTAGCTCCATCAAAACCAAACAAAGACCTTGCTGCAAAATCAGTGTAGGCAGGTAACACCAAATTCTCTCTCGTAAAACTAAAGTGTAATTCCTCAATCCTTATTGTCTGATCGAAGCTCATAATCTACATCATCACATTCTGCTATAGTCTGAGTGGAATGTGGAAAACAAATGACTTTAGCCAAGTCTCATTATCCTGGATTTTGTAGCCACATGTCTAAAATTACACTGGCGTGATAACTTTTTTGTGTGTATGTGTGACATATAGTAGAAAAATCAGGTTTGTAAAAAGAAAGATAATAATTGAAAAATAATTCAAGTTTATACATTAAAACTTAGAAATAGGAATATTATTATTTTAGACAAACAAAAATAGAAACCAAGGAAGTTCCGGTTTTCAACTCTAACCAAGTATAAATTTCTTTGGGGCGATACTGTGTGAGTAAAGATGGGTCTCATTTGAAATTTGGAAATACATCATGGAAGAGGACGACCAAAACTATTGTAAATAATCGATAAAGGGCATGTTTATTGAAAATAATGACAAAATTTTGTCCAAAGGTTCCCTACCATTATAACCACCAATAATGTTAATGTTTCATGGCCGTTTTAAGTGTGTATGCCTGACTTAATTCTCAATTCTCAATTGGGTTGTAGGGCCACCTGAAAATTAGTGACTGCAACTGCTTTTGTTCAAGCATGAAATACGAAATACTTAGAAAAATGAAAAAGGGGAACCAGCACCGCCGCCGGCGCCCACAGGCCACAACCTAAGAAAAGAAGCTTGCATATTAGTCCCTCCCTAGTCCCTATACTGAAGATAAAAAGGTAGGGGATGGGTATTAGATAACTGATGTCTGTTTTTGATCCAGAGGCTACAGAGTAGATCAGCAAATGACAAAATGTATTACAAGTTAAGAAACAAGACCAAGTGACTGAAGGCCTGAAGCGAGTACAGGTTCAGTTTCAGACTTTCAGAGATCTAGGGTTTGAGAATTGAGAGAGATAAAGAAGAAAGGAGAGACATGTACACACGTCGGAGGCGTTAATGGCGGGCGGGCCGGACGGACGGAGAATCACGGAGGTCGGACTTCGGAGGTATCTGAAAGGAATAGCGAGAAGAGATTCGAGACTATCGAGAGGCCGAGGCGAGAGCCGAGGAGGGTGCATTTGTTTCACAAATAGATTTAGTTTTAGGGTTACTAATTTAGTATTTATATATATTTATATATATATATATATATATATATTAATAATAAATATACATTGGTCCGGTTCGGTCCGGTTCTGCGTTTTTGGTTTCTGGAACCGTGGACCGACCCAATTCTCCGGTTCTGTGAAAATTCAGATCCAGGACCAATCCAAAGTATTGGTCCGGTCCATTTTTGACTGGTCCGATCCGGTTCCGGAAAATTTCTGCACACCCCTACTTCTAGCCTTCCAGATCCTAGCGGTTCCTCCACATCCTCAGTCCTCAGATCTCACTCATCGATGAAGCAGAATTCTAGAATTTTCAGAGATCTGAAGCTTTTGTAGGATAGAGTAGCTTTATGACCTCTCTTTGGGCTGCAACTAGGGGTGCTTTCTGCGGCATTTCGCTTTCTGTTATGCAACGCGACTGGCAGGCGCTCATCTATTAGCTGCTCTTTTTTTTTCCAATCTGTTATGATGTAATTCTCGTGTCTTTTTGTTTTCACCCCCATTTAATTTAACATACTTCTTTTTCTATCAAAAAAAAATGAGAGTATTACTATTACCTATGTGGGACTTCAAGCATTTTGAATGCATATTGGTGCTACATGCTTGCTATGATACACTGTTATTTGGAATATTGAAATGTTATTGATGTCTTTCTTTCATAAGTTGCTTGAGTTTTTCCCTTTGTGATTTTATCATCAATGCTTTCATTTGGTATATTCGTATCATATTGGTATATAATTAATTGGTATGTTGGTATATAATTAATTGATTTATTTGTCAAAAATCCAAATCTATTCTGGGCGCGCCGTCCTTTCAAGGACTCAAACTAATCAACCGAGAAAATCCACAAAGAATAGAAAGACATGCCATTAATTGTTTATTTACTGCTTTATATTGGGAAAAAAAAGTACTTTACTGCTTTTTAGATACCTCACACAAATGCACGCACGTAGAAATATTCCGAACTGCTATCCTACACCATGGACAGCCTACCCCCTGCATCAGACAACGTTAAATGCATATAGATTCTCAGGACACTTCATGGTCCGATCGGTTTTTATATCTTTAAATAATTGACCAATCCCTATTGCAAAAAAAAAAAAAAAAAGAGAGAAGCAAAAAAAAAAATATATGAATAAAGATATGCACAGGGGCTGACCAATGATATTTATGATATTCGATCTAGACCATTTGAATGGTGGATCCCGGAAATAGTATAGGCCCTTCGCATGAGATCAGTCCAATCTTGGGAAGTCGAAAGGCAGGTGGAATACGAAGGTCCTATACTCTGAAGAAAGAATCAACTATTCCAAGAATAGTCCCAAAACTATCAAAACAAAGCGGATGCTTGTCCGATCAATCTTAGGAAAATTGATTAATAATAATAAAATAATAATAAAGGCACACTGTACTTGAACCCAAAAAGTCTGAGACCTACCCTCCTGATACCTTCAACCCCCTTTTCTTCTGACCCAAGTTTGGAAAGGAAGAGATAGTACCGGTCGGTTGATACGAGATACATGCACATGGGTCAGATCAGAAAATATTAGGGACAGATCAAAAAGTATCAGAATCAATTCAGAAAGTACAGATTTGGACAGAATGGCCTCCGAAAATGAGCAGTCTACAGTGGGTTCTGATACAGGGGCTCCAGGGTACGTTCCAACTCCGGCTATGCAGCAGTGGTTCGATCAAAATTTGGATGCACGAACTGATCGTATATTAAACCAGATAGCAAACCTCATGCAAGGTCCAAGGTCCAAGGCCCAGTGGTGAGGGAACCACTTTCCCTGTAACCTCTCAAGAGGCATCTACTTCTCATAATCCCCTAAACCCAAACCCTCAGCCAAACACTAACCTTCCACCAACCGCCAGCGCCCCAATCACCAATTTCTCACCAAATACTTATTACCAAACTTTCAACCCTTTCCTACCAAACCCACTATATCCTTTCCCAAACACATATATACCCCAAAATTCAAGTGGCCTCCCATTTCCCATCACCAATCCACTCCAAAATATCCTACATATGGACCCCAGAAGCTATACCTAGCCAGGACAAGTAACGACTTATTTATCTTTCAATAATCATGTTCATCAGGCAAAAACCACCAATAACCTATCTCCTCCAAATTCCTTCCAAAGACCCCAGCAAGGAATAAACCCAGTCACCCCCAATCCATCCCATATATATCAAAACCCAGCACCACCTCCCACAAAATTAGAGGCAGATATGAAGAACCTAAAAGGTATGAGGCTCAAGGTCTTGAACAAAGGGGAATTTTCTATACAGGCATTAACGTTACAACCCTCAGTTGTATTGCCCTCAAAATTTAAAATGCCCGACATAGAAAATCTTAAAATCTTACTCTACTGCTATGCAATCAAGGGGAGCGAGCTTCGAGGCTATAGCTTCCAACTTCCATCTGACCTTGGTAGGGGCTGCTAAGCAATGGCTCATGTTAGTAGATAACAGTACAATTGCTACTTGGGATCAAATGGCCGAAGAATTCCAAAAGAGATACAAAGACAACACTAGCTTTGAGAATATAAGAGAACTTGAGGCATGCACCCAAAAGGAAAATGAAACATTTGCAGACTTTGCAGCCAAGTGGAAGACGAAAGTTGCCCAGACCTTAGACAGACCTGATCCATTTGAATAAGCCCGGTTGTTTATTAAAAACCTCAATCTAATTTATCTTGAACGCATGAGGTATCTTCCCTACAGTGATTTCAATGCCATTGTTGAAATATGAAATCGTATTGATGAAGATATACGTAGAGGGTCCCTAGAAATTGATACACCTCCAAGTTCATTATGCTATTTTGAATCAGAAGAAGAATCTATGAAAGAAGTCAACGTTGTTGAAAGAATTCCAACTGATAAGTACATTAATGTGCCATGGTCATATGGGACAGATAAATCCACCAATTCTGTTGAGGGAAGTAGTGGTACTAACAAAAGATTCATAGGACCTTATAAAGGAAATAAAAGGCATTACGATGAATTGTATGCCCCAATGTCCCTAATATTACAAGGTTTAATGACACAAGGGGTCCCGAAGCCAATGGAAAATTACAAACCTCCAAAATAGCTATCAGACACATGGAACCACTCTCAATATTACGAGTATCATCGTAGCAGTAGCCACCCCACCGATAAATGTTATAAGCTCAAAAGTGTCATCCAAGATCTTATTGATGGCCAAGTCATTGAGAAGCCACATCCCTAAAATCAACATGATCAAATTCCATGAAGAGGTCAGCCAACCGAACTAGTTTAAGAAAAATGATTCTACTCTGTCCTATATGATCATCCCTCCACCTTCAGAAAAAGAAAAGTATTATGCCAAAAGTAGCATGCTAAACAGTGATCGAGCATCGCCTAAGAAAAACTTGAATAAGGGCAGAACGTCAGTACAAGAAGTAATTGACCATTCAGGGAAAGACAAAGGAAGACTTTTAGACTCATAAAACCCTGGAATACCCTTTTGCATACACCTCCAGAAACCCTTTTTCCTTTGAACCTTCTTTCGCCAAATAAAATCTTTAGGAAACAACTTTTTTCAAACTCAGCGTCAGTTTTCGTAGATTTTCCCTATATATCTTTTCTTTTTCAGGCCACCTATCTCCGAGTATCCCTGAAAATGTTTTCTTCTAAGAATGATAAATTGACTCACTTAAAAACACCTAAATCTACACGAGTTGATAATGAGTCATCTAGAAGATATGGACCCGCAAACTATTATGAACACGTGAAATCTCAAGCATTAATCAGAATCACCTTCGACCCATTGTGGTCGAGCTGTTAGTAGCAAACTGAGGCTACCTACCATAAAACACCCCAAACCCTCAAAAACCCGAAACCCTTTCTTCCACCATGTGCCGAAACCCCCTACTAAAATTAAGACCGTCCAAAATTCCCAACCAAACAACTATCCCTATGATCCAGCTTTCCAAAACCAGGGCTGTATCGCCTTTTTATATCCACCAAAATAATTATCCCTTTGTCCCAAAAAGAGGGAGGACATTCCTCAATGGCTATTATGATGCTCCGAAAAGAAAAGGAAAAAAAAGAAAAAAATAGAGAAAAAAAATAGAAGAAAAATCTTTCTGGAGCAAAGTCCATTATTTGTCCATCTCTCCCTTACAAAAATTACTATGGGGATTCTCGGGAAAAACAACACATACTTCTTCAGGTGTGGATCAAAAACAAAAAGTCATAGCCATACCCAAAGCCCAAGCTATACCCAAAGTCAAAACCAAAAAGCATTCCATACTCGAAACCAAAAGCCAATTATCCATCCAGAACCCATAGCCTAAAAAGCCTACCAACGATTAAACATTTGATCGTCTTTGTTAAATAGAAACCAATTCCACGAAGAGACCTTCTAACCATAGACCAATGCCTCAAAACCAATCCATCCCCAAACTTAAACAGTACACCTTGAACCAGTCGCGATCAACAGCTCAACTCCAATCGGTTATAACATGATCTGAGTCGAAGATGGAACTCCTTGCTAAAACACATAAGAATATCAAAAGATAATTACCAAGTAGGGTTCACAAACCACCAATCTAGTGATACTCTGCAATAAAGTGAACTCTGAATCCTGACTCTCTTTCTTGTTCATTAGACTTATCCTCATATATTGTGCCTCTGATTCTCTCTTCTGAAAAAAAAAAGAAAAAAAAAAAAAGAGAAGTCCACTGTGGGTTCCCGGGACTTGCGCCCGCGCCCGCGCCCCGCGCGCCCTTGGATAGGGGTGCGCGTACGTGCGGATGTGGGACACCACTGCTCTCATTCCACCCTCCCTTGTTTAGGGGAAGACGAAATTAAAAGTGCGAGAAGAGTGCTGTCTAAGATAGCGCATTTGAATACGCCTCGGTTGCCTTTAGTGGATTTTTGGTCCAATATGGGAGCTTTGGGTTTTCTACATCAAGTTATCCCTTGTTTAAGCGATACCAGGATATAGAAATACATCACCTTTTCATTCACATTCTCCCCTTTTTAAGGGAAAACGAGAAAATGCAAGAAAAGATGTTGCGATTCCCCACTGGATCCAAAATGTTTTATAGAATCGCCATCTTTATTTTAAGGAATAAATAAAGCAAAACCAAAAAAAAGAAAAACCAGAGATTGTAAAAACGGGTTCGGAGACTAAGTTACGAGTTGGGAAGGTGCTAGGCACCTAACTCGCCCTTTCGTCTCAAAAGCGGTTTTTGGCTAAAGCGAGCTCTACTAATCGATGCCTCGGAGGGACCACTTTTTCCTTTTTTTTTTTTTTTTTTGCTTATTTTACTTTGCTCTTTTTTTTATGCTCTAACTTTTGCCTAGGCTGCCCTTTCGGGTTTTCAACCTAGCGAGCTTTTACCTCATAGGGAGCCGGTCTTTCAATGCATGCGAAGATAGGCTGCTTATTCTTGAGGGATCACGGTTTTGTAGCTTCTTCGTTCCTTCAGGCAGAGATGGAAATGATAGCTGCTTCTGGAGATGATGAGTCTTTATGTATCCAATGAGTTCAGCGGGAGAAGCCCCAGGATGAATTTAATCAACCAAAATTTTTAAAATGGGATGGGCAAGTTTCTGAAGAGAATAACTGGAGGCATCCCCAGAAAGACTCGATTGAGAGAGACTTTTGTGGAAGACAGAAATGAGTATGTTCACAGAAAGTGGGACGACTCTAATGGACAAAAAGAAGAGTCATGATCCAGAGTTTATCGTCGGGTATCATAGGTTTTATGGACCCTACTTAATGTTTATATTTTGATGATTTTATGTGTTTTTAGCAAGGAGTTCATCTTTGACTTAGATCACGTTATAACGGATTGAAGCAGAGCTGTTGATTGCGACTGGTTCAGGGTGAATTGTTTTAACGGTCTAAGGTTTATTCATGGATGTGGTTTCTGTTTAAAACACAATCAATAATTTGATCGTTGGTTGGCTTTTCAGGCTTTGGATTCTAGATGGATAATTCGCTTTTGGTTTTGAGTACGGTAGGCCTTTTGGCTCTGACTCTGGGTATGACTTTGGCTTTGGGTATAGCTGCCCCCCCCTTTTTTCGATCCACATCTAAAAAGTGTATATGAGAGGGAGATGGACAAATGATGGACTAACTCCAGAGAGATTTTTTTCTTTTTCATTCTCTCTCTCTCTCTCTCTCTCTCTCTTTTTTCTTCTTTTTTTCCTTTTTTTTTCGTTTTTCTCTTCTTTTTTTTTCTTTTCAAAGCCTCATCGTAGCAGTCAAGAAATGTCATTTCTCCTTTTTGGGACAACAGGATAACCATTCTTGGTGGATAGAGAAGCTGACACAGCCCCAGTTTTGGGAAGCTAGATCATGGGGATAGTTTGGCTGGGGATGTTGGAAAGTCTTATTTTCAACAGGTTTTTTTTTTGCATATAGTGGACTTTTTATTAAAAAAAAAGGGTTTCAAGCTTTCGGAGGGATTTTGGTGTATGGTGGAAAGCCCCAGTGTGCTACTAACAGCTCGGCCACAATGAGACGAAGGTGATTCCAGTCAAGACGACTTGCCTGCTCTGGATTTCATGTGTTCTTAAAAGTTTTCGGGTCCATATCTTCTTGATGACTCATTATCAACTCATGTAAATTTATCATGTTTTTACGTGAGTTGATTCATCATTTTTTAACAGATATTGCGGCGATAGATGGTGCTCAGAGATCAAGAAGAAGACTCGATAAGCTCGTAAGAATTTATCAAATTTGAATATAGATAAAATACCTTCGGAAAGCTTGATTTAATGACTTGGTTGGACCTTTTGAAATAACGAGGACCAAATGGATTTGTGAGCATACTCCTGCAAGGATGGGCTGTAGGCATCATTATGGGCTAAGAAGATACCTTTGGGGTTTGAAAGCCCCTAGTCCTGAATTGTTGCGTATGATCCTTGAGTTGCTTGGCTTTTCTGAATTTCCCAGCTTTCCAGACTTCTCTGCTTTCTTGGTTGTCCCAGCTTTTCCAACTTTCTTTTCTTTTCTGGCTCCTTATTGGTCTTTTTTTTTTCTTGTCTTCATCATTTTTTTTTCCTTCTCTCTTTTTTTTTTTTTTGAAGTGGTAGACCTTGACATCTCCAAGTAGGACTTGCTAGATTTTTTTTTTAATCAAGAATGAATGATGCACTTATCAACTGGTGATGGCAATTGAAAATAATTGTGAGGGGGGAATTTCCCGTCTTTACATGTTTTGGGAAACAAAAGATAACATATAGAAAAACCTCTTCTTCTTTTTTTGAAGACTCTTTTTCTTTTCTTTGTTTTTTTTTAGAGAAAACGAAATCTTTTTTTTTTTTTTGTTTTCTTTGTTTTTAAAATAATCATTTTTGTTTTTTGTTTTTAAAACAGATATGGTCTGCCTTGCTGTTATTTGTGGATTTTCTCGGCTTTATTAGTTTGAGCGCAAGCAAGCAGGCAATCACATCAAGAAATAGAAGGAAAAGCGGGGAATCTATCTATTCCTATTAATTACAAATTGATCCTAACCCCCAAAATAAATTGGCAGAATGAATGCGAATATATACATATTTTGCGGAATAAGAATAAAGCAGAACGAAATAATTATATAGAGCAGAAAATAAAACAAAAATTAAAAATAGAGCGATAATAAAGCCCTAGTCCTTTCGTTATGCTGCCCAGAAATTTATTGTATATATATATATATATATTTATTTATTTATTTATTTATTTATTTATTTATTTTTTATTTTTCGAAAATAATATTTTTAAATATATCAGTAACAGTTACTGGAACGAAACTGCTGCAAGATGGAGGATCATATGCACAAATATAAACACGGACGTATAAGAATGCTATATTCAAATGCTTAAATTAATATAACAAGCATACTTTAGTCAGAAACAAAGAAAAACAAAAAAAGTTTTTTTTTTTAATGAGTCTAGCCCTCCATTTTTATTTAAAATAAAAACGATCTCCCCAGCAGAGTCGCCACTGTGGGTTCCCAGAACTTGCGCCCGCGCCCCGCGCGCCCTTGGATAGGGGTGCGCGTACGTGCGGATGCGGGACACCACTGCTCTCATTCCACCCTCCCTTGTTTAGGGGAAGACGAAATTAAAAGTGCGAGAGGAGTGTTGTCTAAGATTGCGTGTTTGAATACGCCTCGATTGCCTTTAGTGGATTTTTGGTCCAATATGGGAGCTTTGGGTTTTTTACATCAAGTTATCCTTTTTTTAGGGGATACCGAGATATATGAATACATCACCCTTTCATTCTTATTCTCCATTTTTTAGGGGAAAACAGAAATGTGCAAGAAAGGAGTGTTGCGAGGCCCCACTATGGATTTTATGAAAATAGCCTTATGACCTATTTCGGATCACTATGGGTGCTTTGGATTTTCTGCATCAAGTTATCCCTTGTTTAAGGGATACCAGGATATAGGAATACACCACCTTTTCATTCTCATTCTCCCTTTTTTCAGGGGAAAACGGGAAAGTGCAAGAAAAGATGTTGCGATGCCCCACTGGATCCAAAATGTTTTATAGAGTCGCCATTTTTATTTTAAGAAATAAATAAAGCAAAACCAAAAAAAGAAAAACCAGAGATTGTAAAAACGGGTTCGGAGGCTAAGTTACGAGTGGGAAGGTGCTAGGCACCCAACTCGCCCTTTCGGTCTCAAAAGTGGTTTTTGGCTAAAGTATGCTTTTTGTTATACTCCCCCCGTCCCTAAATAATCGTCCTAGTTGACCTGGCGCACAGTTTAAGAAAAAATAATTGACTTGATTATTTATATTGGTTTAATGTGTAGTTTCCTTTAAGGCCCATGTGTATGTGGCCCATAATTAAAGTAGAGTGAAAAAGTAAGGATAAAGTGGTAAAAGTGATGTTCTAAAAAGGTAAGTTTCAAACTGGACAATTATTTAGGGACGGACGGAAAAGGAA
The DNA here is from genome assembly GCA_013146195.2 of Codonopsis lanceolata. Lineage (NCBI taxonomy): Eukaryota > Viridiplantae > Streptophyta > Magnoliopsida > Asterales > Campanulaceae > Codonopsis > Codonopsis lanceolata. Next base: position 139,236,659 of record CM028380.1, read on the forward strand.
AGGAGGACGATAATTTAGGGACGGATGGAGTATTTATTTAGCAAATAAATAAAGCATTAACTACCTACAAATACATACATATTTACATTATTTACAGACTTGCAGCTGTCTACTTCCAATAATTTACAAATACATTTAAAAATATTTGGCCATAATAACGACTCTTTTAAATGTTATTTTCTAAAATAATCCAGGCAGCACAACGGCTTATATTTTTTACATTGGATCGGATGGAAAATAACTTTTTAGTAAATAAACTCTTAAAGGCTTACCTTTAAGAGCGTTGGTGTGCTCGCTACGTCGCTTCGAGGAGAGAGAGAGTCTTTTTCTTCGCGGTTCTGTGGCGAGGCGAGACTTGCAAGAGTTGCTTTTGGGACCCGTAAAACGGGCGGAGCAACTGCTTGCCTTTTGACACTTGATTGCTTGCTACTGGTGGAATTTGGGCAGAACAAGGGCTTATTTCAGGCTAATTTGGCATTTTTACTCGGATAGAGCAACGGCTCTTTCCGAGGTTTTTGGACCGGGGAAATAGGGTGGATACCTAACTGGGGGGCTAGGGATCACTTTGACTAGTTGGTTTTGTGTTTGGAGGAGGTTTGGCAGAGTTTCGAGGCTTTATAAAAGGGGGAAATCACTCTCGCTCACTGATCGCTCGCTGCGTACAAATTATGCAGAGTTTCTTCGGGCTTCAAGCCTTGGTGAAAATGTGTCCCAAAAGTGTAGCCGGACACCTGTATTTATAGTTGGATTTGTGCTTCATCGGCTTGTACCACGCGCTAGAAATTTTACACCATGCGTTAACTTTACGGGCACTGTTTGGGACCCTAGCGCAGCCTAACAGCATCCTGGGCGCGGCGCCAGCTGTCAAATTTCCATCAAATTTTGACATTTTTACCCCCTGCAGTTCACTATTCACACATCCTACTTTTCCTTTCGCATTTTCAACCTTGTAACTTGACATTTTGTTAAGTTTAAACATTTCTTGATATTGCATGCCAGAGTTACATATTAGGGGTACGAAATTGGGGTGTCTACATCCACCTAGGGGCTTTCCCTCCATCAACTTCTGGGGTTATTCTCCGTTCATAAAAACATACCGATTGAGTATGCTAGGGGCTTTCTATCCTATCTTGAAGAATTTGTTGATTGAGTCACCCTAGGGCTTTTCCTAACAAACTCATAAGTCTTGTCCATGCAGTCTCCTATCCCATGTTCCCTGAGTCATGAATTGTTGATCATAATGGAAGATGCTCCGGTTAGAAATCTTTGAAAAATTTGAGTTCCGCTAGAAGCAAAGAAAAGTTATCCTTGGACTTAGAATAAAGAGAAGGTATTTTGAAAACACATATCGACCGAGAAATTTCTGCCTCGGCTTTACTAGGCAGGGACTTCTTAGGAAAGGGTCCCTCATGATTTCTGTAAGCCGGGTAGATGATTTCGGATACACTTTGCCCCTACCTTCCTGTTGATGCTAGACTGGTTGTCTACCAATTTCTGTTCAGGATACCAAAGGTCCGAAACTCCACTTACAAGATTAGACTATCCGTTTCACTTTGGCATCGCGCTAGTTTCCCTAAGTTCTATCAGATCTTGCTGCTTGACTGCCATGTTATCTCCTCATATGGGCCCGGTTTTTGAAACCCTCCTTACTTGCTTTGCTAAAAACCATGATATTTTGTTACCAAGTCAAAAGAAAAATAAACGGGAGACCTCCATTTATTCACTAAGAAACCCCACCAAATACCAGAAACCAAAATATATACACTATACCTCCTATGATTGTGGCCGAAACTTCAAATGAACCCCATAAAGCGACAACCTCAGCCTTCTCACCTACCAGTCAAAAAGTATAGTGTGTTTACAAAAGATGAATTAATTCTCGATTAATTTGCAACGAATATTGCAGTCTAAATCAATGTCTTTCTCAAAATGATGCAGTTAATATTTCACCAGACATTTGTTGTGGTTGCTTTGTTGGTATTACAATGAATATTACATCAGATCCCTGCATTTACCCTTTTTTTCCTACGTTTACTCTTGATATCACATGAATTTTTGCATCTAGTTTTTGTGATGAATCTAGTGGGGGTGCAATGGATATTGCATCTGATCTTTTGTCAACCTGGTAATGATGCAATGGATATTGCACCAGATATTTGCATGCACTTTGTCTATTAGTGATGCAATGGATATTGCGTCGAATATTAGCTTGATTTTTCTCTCTTGATGATGCAATGCATATTGTATCAGATCTCACATCAAGTTTTGTGAAGATGAAATGAATATTGCATCAGGTTTCGTGTGAGTTTTGTGACAATGTAATGGATATTGCATCAGCTTTGGTGATAGTCTTGTGGTAGTGCAATGAATATTGCAGTCATTTTTGTGATGCAATGGATATTGCATCCAATTTTGCGTTAAGTATTGTGTTAGTGCAATGGATATTGCATCTAGTTTTGTGATGATACAATGGATATTGCATCAGCTTTGATGATGGTCTTACGGCAATGCGATGGATATCACATCTAATTGTCTGATAATGCGATAGATATCGCATCTAGCGTTGTGATGCAATGGATATTGCATCTGATTCTGTGATAATGCAATAGATATTGCATTTAGTGTTATGGCGATGCAATGGATATTGCATCTGGTCTTTGTGATGCAATAGATATTGCATCTGATTCTGTGATAATGCAATGGATATTGCATTTGGTGTTATGATAATGCGATGGATATCACATCTAGCGTTGTGATGCAATGGATATTGCATCTGAATCTGTGATAATACAATGGATATTGCATTTAGTTTTATGGCGATGCAATGAATATTGCATCTGGTCTTTGCGATGCAATGGATATTGCATTTGATTATGTGATAATGCAATGGATATTGCATTTGGTGTTGTGATAATGCGATGGATATCGCATCTAGCATTGCGATGCAATGGATATTGCATCTGTTTATGTGATAATGCTATGGATATTACATTTAGTGGTGTGGTGATGCAATGAATATTGCATCTGGTCTTTGCGATGCAATGGATATTGCATCTGGTCTTTGCGATGCAATGGATATTGCATCTGATTTTGAGATAATGCAATGGATATTGCATTTTGGTTTTGTGGCGACGCAATGAATATTGCATCTAGTGTTGTGATGCAATGTATATTGCATCTGATTTTGCGATAATGCAATGGATATTGCATTTAGTGTTATGGCGATGCAATGGATATTGCATCTGGTCTTTGTGATGTAATGTATATTGCATCTGATTCTGTGATAATGCAATGGATATTGCATTTGGTGTTCTGATAATGCGATGGATATCACATCTAGCATTGTGATGCAATGGATATTGCATCTGATTCAGTGATAATGCAATGGATATTGCATTTAACGTTATGGCGATGCAATGAATATTGCATTTGGTCTTTGCGATGCAATGGATATTGCATCTGATTCTGTGATAATGCAATGGATATTGCATTTGGTGTTATGATAATGCGATGGATATCGCATCTAGCGTTGCAATGCAATGGATATTGCAACTGTTTCTGTGATAATGCAATGGATATTGCATTTAGTGGTGTGGCGATGCAATGAATATTGTATTTGGTCTTTGTGATGCAAAGGATATTGCATCTGATTTGGCGATAATGCAATGTATATTGCATTTGGGTTGTGGCAATGCAATGGATATTGCATCTGATTTTGCGATAATGCAATGGATATTGCGTCTAGTGTTGCGATGCGGTGGATATTGCATCTGATTTTGCAATAATGCAATGGATATTGCATTTAGTGTTATGGCGATGTAATGAATATTGCATCTGGTCTTTGCGACGCAATGGATATTGCATTTTGATGTGCGTTATTTTCACTAGGTTGTAATGGATATTACAACTATCTTTCCGCATTACAGCTTGCTTGTTGGTCTGAGGCCGAACTACGTTTGGTCTGATTCCTGAGAAAGGGATACATAAGTAGCCAATTTCGGTAGGTGCGACCATCAGAGCATTTAATTTACATATCTGCTTAAAAACTACGATAACCTGCTATAACCGACTAAATATGTCTAGGGTATGCGAGATTTGAACTGTATCCTAAACTGTCGCATCTATAAACTGCCGCATATTGCATTCCTCCCCATTATAATTTCCACAAAATTTGAAAGTCTATTTCTTATCAACGATGTTCGTTTACTTGGTAAGTTTCGGTTTACCCGTAAACTCCATCGTTGAAGGGCTCTCTAGACACCCCAATTTAGTACCCCTGGTATGTAACATGACATGAAATATCAAGACCTGTTAAAAAGCTAAAAAAATGTCAAGTTACAGGGTTGAAAATGCAAAAGAAAAAGCAGGATGCGTAAATAGTGAATTACAGGTGGCCAAAGTGCCAAAAAGAGAAGAAAAAAGGAGGCTGGCGCCGCCCCCACTACCATTGTGGGTGGCGCCCAATAGTACTTCCTGCACTATAGCAGTTTGTCTTCGGTGCAATTTTCTCAGTGTGCGGTACAAGTCGATGAAGCTCAGTGAATGAAACTTAACAACGAAGAAAGCCAGGATTCTTGCCTATAAATAAAGGCATCCGGCACTCAGAATTCACATACTTTCACCGCGCAGTGAGTGATTGCTATCCCAAGACTTCTAGCCCCGAAGCTCCACCAAATCTCCCCCAAACACTAAAACCACTCGGCCAAAGTGAAACCTAGTTACCCTGCTAGGATTCCGCCCTATTCCACCGGTCCAAAAAATCTCAAAAAGAGTAGTTGCCCTGCCCGAATCCACACGCCAAATCAGCAAAAATCAAGCAGTTGCTTTGCCCGATTTTTGCCGTCAACGAGCGAACAATAGCAAAAAAGCTAGCAGTTGCTCTGCTCGGATCTCGAGGCCGAAAAGCAAATTCCGGAAGCAGTTACTCTGCCCGAATCCCCCAACAGCAAAACAACATCAAAATACTCCATCTCCCGGAAGGATAGAGCGAGCACACCCTAGAATCTACTAGTAGAGCTGTCAAAACGGGCTTGCGGGGCGGTTTTGCCCGCGGGCCTAAAAAACCCGCTACAATACGGGCCGGGGCGGGAAAGCCCGCAAGCATGACGGTCCCTAAAATCCTTAGCCCAAATACCCTGTAGGTCAGGCAAAACGGGCTTGCCTGCCAAATTTCAATATGATACCAAAAAAGGGGCAAAAACAACCAAATCATGGAATCCAAGCAAACGTATTTTCAATCCAAAACAAAACTGAATATTGTATAAAAACAAACATCCATTCTTGAAAACAAATTGACAAAATTACAAGGGTGACAAAATTACAGTGATGCCGTGCATTGCCGGATTTGTATGCTACCAGCGGTGGCTGGATTTTTGAGAGAGAGAGATGTGAGACTGAGTCTCCAAGGGTGAGAGAAAGAGAGAGACGCAAAGGGAGGGACAGTCACACGGACGAAATCGACGGATGGGAGAGAGAGCTTGGGATCTGAGGCGACGGCGAAGCTGGACGAGCGGAGATGGAGGTGGCGAAGACGGAGGAGCAAAGATGGAGGAGAGAAGAAGCCGGAACGGAAGAGATGAAGTCGCCGTTGAGTCGCTGCCTGCTGGAGACGGAATCACTGACTGAGTGACTGGTGATGAGAATTTCTGTAGAGAGAAATTGAGAATGACTATGATTATGAATTTATGACTTATGAGAGAACCTAAGTCAACTCCCTAAGGACCCTAAGTAACGCAAACTAAAATGGGTTGGGCCGTCACTCACCGACTACTAGTGTACAACATTATTTTTGGGCCGTCACGATAAATGGATAGTTTTGTCCAGTCCAGATTGGCAGATTCGGAGATTCCATTATTCCATAAGGCATAAATAACGTGATTGTGAGTTGTACGGGCAGCCCGCCCCCCGCCCCGCAAAGCCCGCAGCCCGTACGGGCAAAGCCCGTTTTCCAAACGGGCATCAAATACATCAGCCCAAACCGCCCCTAATGGGTGGCGGTGCGGGCATGCCCGCGGGCTTTTGCCCTATTTGACAGCTCTATCTACTAGAAGAAGCTTGGTACAGGATAAAACTCTCACGCTTCAAGAGGTAGACTATTTAAAGTTTATATATATATATATATATATATATATATATATATATATATATATATATATATATATAAGTACTATTTAGATTAGCCCGGTGTAAGAAAAATAAGCAGTTATGCTGCCCGAATTTCTACAGAGAATAGCACTAAAAAAGTCATTATTATGACCAAAATTTTATAAATGTATTTGTAACTCCAAAAAGGAGGCTGTTGCAAGTCTGTAATAATATATATATATATATATATATATATATATATATATATATATATATATATATATATTTAAATGCTTTATTTCATCTATTAAATAAATATAAAAAAAGCATATTTTAGCCAAAATCTATTTTGAGACCGAAATGACAAGTTGGGTGCCTAACCCCTTCCCACCTCGTAACTTAGCCTCCGAACCCTTCACAAATCTGGTTACATTTGGTTTTTCTTTGTTTTTCTTTAAAATAAAGATGGCAACTTTGTTGATCACATTTTGAGTCCAGAATTGAGGCCAAGCGTATTCTACGCACTTAAAGGTTTTGAAACCACCCGCCTTCATCAGCGGGGGAAAGGTCAAAAAACGGGGCACTCACAGCAATGCTCTCACTGACCCCATGCATGTCTTCGACGGTCCATGCCAACACATCTAGGCTGCTCTTGAGTTGGTCAATCAGTTTGGCCCGAGTTTCGGGAGGCATGGCCTTCCCGATCTTATTTTTTTGCTCGGGGTAGGCGGGATTGATTATGATTTATTCCAACTCGTCCTATGGCTAGAACTTGGGCTCGTCTCATACTTGCAGAGTGTCCAGCTCGATACCCTGCGTAGGGGGATGCCCAGCCTTATGCGCAGGGATCGTCGTTGATGGAGCTTGTCTGGCCTTATTGATCTCCATAAGATCTGCTGTTACAGAGGATTCCCCGGGCTCGATGCTGTTTATGGGGACAGAGCCTGAGGCAGTGCTGGTTATAGTCTGTTTTTTATCGACGGTGATCGTTTGCTCGGGAGTATCCAAGAGCAGCTTTTGCTTCTTCCTCTAGGAATCTCAGACATAATCTCACATTGCCCGAGGCTTGCTGTTGAGGATGCCCACTCCTTCCTCTGTGTAGAACTTGGCTTTCTTATGGGGGATGGAGGTGACCATTTGAAATTTAGCCATGGCTGGGGCACCCAGAATGTAGTTGTAGTGTAACACCCCGGATTCTCGCATGAGCATTGTGTGCTTGCCTTCATGCATTCTTGATGTTCATAAGCATGTTTACTTAGTTTATATATGTGTTAGAATCATTTATAAGTCATTCATAATACTCCTAATATGTTTAGAATCTCATTTGCATGTTTGTTGAATCGTTGGTTGAATTGCTCGTTTGGTTCTCCTTCTTTCCCTCCTTCGTTTGGATTGTTCGAGTGTTGTTTGAGGGTGTTTGGGGTGAGTTTTAGACTCACTTTTATTGAGTTTTAAAGCCTCATTGATTTGGCTAAATATTTGGGGGTCTTTTAGGTTGTTTTTCAAGCCATTTTGGTTCTGTTGGGCTTGCGGTCGCAAGGTGAAATGACCTTGCCTTCGCAAGGTCTCTAGAAAATTGGGGGTTGGTTTTACCAGAGGGATGCGGCCGCATGCTTATGGGGCCATGCGACCGCATGGTCCCCCGAGACTGAAATGCTCTGTTTTGATGTATGTTGAATTTGTGCACTCAAACCCTTCCTAAACCTCACCTAAACCTCCCTAACCCTCATTACTTATAACCTAACATTATTAACTTGTTTTAAGTGTGTTTTAGTGAGTGCATTAGGGGATTAAATGAGCCCAAATCAGATTTTAAAGAGATCACATTACATTGACACTTGTCCCACTAGCCTTTTGACTTCACTAACACCACAAATCAGCTTTGAGACTCCTCATTTGCTGAAGCCCTTTCCAAAAACGTGAGAGAGATAGAGAGTTCTTGAGGGTTCCCATGAGTCCTTGAAGCTTCTCCCTTGGTCCTCCATGTTTCCTTCCCCCATTGCTCAAGCCAACTCCATAGAAGTGAAGAGCTTGAAGAGTAGAGCATTTCCAACTGATTAATCTTCTCATTTGGTTTCTTGTGTGTAGTTTACAAGTAAGTTACTCTTCTTTTTCTTTGTTTTAGTACTCATTGATCCTAAGGAAATAAAACCTATGATTTTTGAGGTCAATGAGTACACACACTTGCTTTGTATGCCTTCATCTTGTGATTTTAACATAAGAACTTATTAAGAGCATGTGTAGGATGATTCTATAACTATTGAAGCATGTTGTTATCCTTCATCTTATGTAACTAGGATTGTGAGCATGTTAGAAGGTATGCCTACATGTTTATTAGAAATGGTGTTAAGTGAAAGTACCCTATCTGTGGCTTACTTGGTATGTTGATAAGTTGAAATGTACTCTAGCCTTTAATTTGATTATATGTTGATTATGGACTACATTGTAGTGCCTTGGATAGTTTATAACTTAGATGGACTTAGTAATGAACCTAGGGTGGTTTATGAAACACATAGCTTCTATTCTTTAAAATTGGGAATGTGTAGTAAAGACTCAACGGAGTCGACTCTAGGGAAGTTTGAAACACTACTTTTAATCCCTACGAAGTTTGGACACCGTTTGGACGGGTTTACTCAATTCTAAGTTGAGTTTAATTATGTGCAATTGAGTTCGTTGTAATTATTTGGTTATGAGCACTTAATTGCCTTGACATGATTTATAGTAGAGATTAATACCCTACTTGGTCGATCGAGTTCGCTCTTGTCGAATTCGATCCTTAGTTGGTCTTGACGAGTAAATATCTACTTGTGCATTGTATTAAGTCCAGCTGACACTATTTGGTTTGATTTTTATGTCAGGGTAGGACAATGCATCGCCTTCACGAATCGTGAGATTCGTGCTCGCTATGGATAGTCGTACCTGGGACCTCACACACACCTCCACTATAGGCCGTAGTGGGGAAATAGCCCCTTTGCCGTATCAATACGTGCGTCACAGACTGCTATTAGCCGGCGGAGTTTGGTATATCGATGCGAAGTCACGAGCATCGTAGTCACGATATTGGGTTAACAAACTTTATTGCAGGAGCTACGTAGCGGCCGGGCCTATATCATATCCTGCTTGTATGATTTATTTCCCACACTTACGTGAATAATGTGCTAAGTGCTATATGATGAACATGTCTCATAATTGTGATAAACGCTATGCTATGACATGAACATGCATTTTAGTAACTTACTAAGTCTTTATGACTTACCCTTTTTGTTTGTTTTGTTTTCCTTAGATCCAAGCAAAGAAGAAGTTCCTCGTTAGAATCGCAGTGTCCGAGCTAGATAGCCGTGAGCTTGGAGGTTGCTCTTTTGAGACTTGTATAGCTAGTCTTTTATTTTGGCAAGGACGATGGGAAGCGAGTCACTTATACTTGACTTGGGTTTTATGTTGTTGTATAACTTGATTATGCTATTATAATCTTTTGTACGCCGACTTCTATGTCGAGCTTGTTTATATATTATGGTTCATCACAGCTTCTTCCGCTTACTACTATTTTTAAAGTATTATTGTTGTTGTTGACTCCGGCATGTTGTGGCCATTGAGGTTATTATATGCATGTGTTATAATTGTAGGAGTAGTTGTTGGGTTCCGGCTGTAACGTCGCCGAAGACTTGTTTATTTTTCCATTATTTTCCGGCCAAGTGTAGCCGAGTTGTTATTTGTATGCGATGTTGCGCCACGTGCATTTTATATTCCTACTTGCGCATGCTTGTATCTTGTCTGGTTGGACGGCACGACTTGGGATTCCGCATTGGGATCCGGGTCGGGTTGTCACATGTAGGTGGATTTAAGATCGATCACCAGAAATGTGATCATCTATGTCCACGTCTATACTCCATCTCTCATGAAAACCTCCAGCTCGATAGTTCCCTTTACACTCACTTGATGGTTGGTGAAGCCTTCAAGTTTTACCAGGTACGGCTTGAGCCGGGTGTCCAACAATTCTAAGCCCTTGAAACAGGAGTAGTACATGATGTCCATGCACGCTCCCGTATCCAGCAGTACCCTGTGAACCTGCCAATTGTTCACCGGGCAAGAAATAACAAGCGGCTGCTCGGATGCCAGATGAGTGCTCGACAGCTTGCTACGGGTGAAAAAGATGCTTTGTTCCCCTGCCCGCTGTACTGCTGGTGCATTGATGGCCTTGGACAGGGAGTAGATGTGCTTCCCGAGCTGAGTATTGGAAGGGGGCTCTTCCTGAATTACGGTCACAACCCCCTGAATTTGAGGGGCCTGGCCGTCTCTTCCTCTCGGGGGTCTTCCCTGCCGATCATTACTGGTATTATTGCTCGCGCCCTTATTCCTTTTGAAGAGGTCTAGCTTTCCCGCGTTGATCAGTTTTTGAATCTCCCGCTTCAACACGTTGTATTCCTCTGTAGTGTGATCATTGTCATGATGATAGTCACAATACTTGGTGTTGTCCCTGATATGAGCGAACTCGGGGTCTAGCGGGTAGGGCACTGGCAAAGCATCCCCAACCTGGAACATGATCTCTTCTCGGGTAGTGTTCAGCAGGTTGAATTTTGATTCCATGAATCTCTGGCTGGGGGTAAAATTATGCCTTCTGTCTCTGTGTGAGCAGTTGTTGCCCTCCTGGCTCTAGTCAGCTGGTGTGGCCGAGCTGTCCTGAATCTTGTCCTTTCCCATTGGCTTGTCACTCTTGGTATTCTCCGTCGAGCAGAACAGATGCGAGTTAGCCAACAATTCCGTCTTTGACGCACTTGGGTTCATGATCAATATAGTTTTCAGCAGGCTTACCCTCATGCTGTTGAGATAGCAAAATGTGATCTTTGGATCACTGGTGGTCGTTACTTGGTCGAGCATCTCTTCGAACCTCTTAAGGTAGCTGCTTTATTATAGTAATCCGTTTGGACTTGCAGGCAGCAGCCTGTTGGTTAGGGGTCTGCTCTGGCAAACTCACCTGGCTGCCCTGACCATTTTCTCGCTGACGGTTCAATTGAACCATGAGGTCTTGAGCACGAGCATCCCGTTACTCGTTGATGACCTGCCAAGCATCTCGCTGACTCGCTTGGTTCTAGCTGGCGTGTTGAGACAGTTGTTCCTTAACATACAGGACATCCTCGGCGTAAGCTGCATGCCAAGCGGCTATTTTCTGGTTTATCGTCTGCACCCTTTGTTGTGGTGCCCTCGGTGGCAAATCACCAGGCAGTGGGTTGTTGTTCCGAACCAGCTGGCTGCCGGCCTGGTGGTTACTAGCAGTGACGTGATGTTTTCTACCTTTACCAGTCATTGCACTAACACTGCTTATCGGAAAACTTACCGGAAAAACTTTTGAGAGAGCTTAGAAGCTTTGATTCCTAGCAACGAAACCAAACTGATGTGGCAAAAATATAGCTTGGGCCATCCGTGTGATGGGTAAGATATCTGAGCTTGATATGCTTCCTTGAACCTGTCTAAGAACACGAAATTACCTTAGTGGGAATGCAAAGCTTGGCCTTACGAAACCACTCCTGCGTGAGAGTTAGTATCGTGTGAGAATTCAAAAGATAATTTTTGACAGAGGTTCGAGGCTCAAGAAAGAGTGTGTACCTTATTTATGGTTTATGGAGAGGTATTTATAGGCCCCCAATGACGCAGAATCCTTGTAGGATTCGGTTTCCATAGTTACCTAGCCAATTTAGGAGGAAATCCCTAAATTGTAGGAGTGACAGGCGGCTAGCTGCGTGAATATATGAACAAATATGGCAAGTGTCCTACTCGGATAAGGAAACCTTTGACTTGTCTTGGAGAGCAAGTTTCTTAGGTTACTTGCTCGATACTTGCTCGGGCGAGCAAGGCTCTACCCATCTATATGGTACAGATCTGTTGAAGACGAGTGTGGACCACGGGCATGGCCTCTGGTCGGGCAGGCAAGACCTATGCTCGACCAAGTTTAGACGGGGGTTGTAGTGTTCAGTTCGGTACCTCGCTAGCTCTGTTCGCTTGGTTGGTAGGTCTCACGCTAATTGGATTACCGGACTTTTGTACGGTACATGGACCAATTATGCATTTTATTTTTCTTTTTCCTTCGTGGACAAAGTTGGAAAGAGGGAGGAAAAACACAAGGAACGGAACCGTGTTGATCTCTGCGGCTTTGACCACGCCCTCGCCCTCGCCCCTAACTTCTTCTCGAAGGTCTACAGTACGTGCTTGGTATCCATCATCAGACTCGGTTAATTTGAAATGAATTATTAAGAGCGAGAGAGAACCGAGTAGACCGCCCACCGCCCGCCGCCCGAGAGAGAGTTGTGGTCTATTGTTGATATTTTCAAAGTCAAAACCAAAGAAAAGAGTGTGAGTGGGAAAAAGGAAGACCAAAACCCCCTCGAAATTTATATCCATTTATATACTTGGTTTTAGTTTTTGCAATATTATTCTCTGCTTTGATCGTATCTTGAATCGAATCATCTTAACTAAATTTGCTTTCTTCTCCAACTCCCTATTTGCTGCCAAGTGAATTGAAGAAAACCTCTCCTATTCTTGTTGATCGGATCAGACGATGAACTCCGCTCCCTCATCCAGCTCCGGAGCACCTGGATCTGCCGATTCATCTGCTCCAAGAAGAAATTCCAAGCGCCCCAAATGTATGTACTGTTTTCCCCCTAGTCAATTCCTCAACTCTACCTGCTTCCATTTGCTATTATTATAGCATGCTTGCTTACTGTTATCCCTCCTTTCAAGGTTTTGAGTTTCTGGATTTATGCTTTTAAAATCATTCCATTCATTTACTTACTTTTTGGCCTTCTTGTCCCAACTCTCTACCTCTCTCCCTAATCAAGGATTTCTGAAAACACAAACATAGAAAGTGAAATAAATTACTAATAAATAACTCATGACTGGATACTAAAGGATGCATTGGTGGAGTTTGGATCTGAATCTAAACACCTAACCTTGAGTACGAAATTATTCAAAGTTACCATTTTCATGGTAGAAATAGAGAAAGCGCATTTAAATGTCAACCACGCCTCGTCCCTTCCCATGGCCTTTTACAAACAAAATTATCCATGACAGTATTATTTAACGACACTCTTTCCTTCATAATTCTATTTAAGTATCGTGTACCTGCAAATTTTGAAGAAAGAAAGAACATCTCAATTCATTGGATTATATATACCCGTGATATCATCAGATAATTTTCATATTCACAAACATTTTGCTAAATCTTTTTCAAAGAGTCCAAAACGCATAGCTGAACTCTTGAAAGATTCTTTTTTTCTACTGTCTCCCAACATGAACATTATTTATAAAAATTCTTTGACTGAAAATAAATGCAGTTCCGAAGTCATCAAAGAATGGGCCAATAGATTTTACCCTTTACCTATTTTAACTCTCTATTCACATATTGTTCAAGAGTAATAAACTGCATACATGTTTGGTTACTGTTTCAGAAAGTTCTGAAAAAATAGCATAGTTGGAATTGTTGGAAATTTTGATCACACACACATATACATGTGTGTTTGATAATCTTCATATGCCTATTCTAGGCACACTACTTCGTCTTTTGTTTCAAAAATGGATACAACACCTCCCAGGTGTTTGCACAATTGAAGGTGTCATCTTATTTGTTTTAAACTCATTTCCACCAAAAAAGAAAATGAACAACATTATCCGAGTCCCCTTCTGAATTGTATTTTTATAGTAAATGGAAATGAAAAAGGGTTTAGAAAATGGTCTTCAAAGGGGCCATTGAATCTGAAATATCTTAGTTAGGTATTTCGGGGATTCTTTCCATACTGAGCTTACTTTGCCTCCATTTTTCTGCATTTCCGTCTTCTTTCGTGTGATATCTATATGGATGCGAGACTTGTAAATAATACTCTTAGCAGTTACTTTATTTTTCATTGTATCTCCCCTCTCATCTTTTTCCCATCATGCTACATGAAGCTGTTACAAGTTAAGCTTGTTTTCTGGGCCTAACGAGTAAGATTTGAATTTCTTTCAATTACCTCTTTTAGATTCAAGGTTCACTCAACAAGAACTTCCTGCTTGCAAGCCAATTCTTACGCCGAGATGGGTATGTATTGCCTGATTTCATCTGCATTTGATGATTTATCGACATTTCAGGAAGCATATCTCAGAATCTGTTTCTTTTCTACTGCAGGTGATTTCAGCATTCATGCTAGTGAGCATTGTCTTCATACCCATTGGACTTGCTTCCCTTTTTGCTTCTCGTGATGTATGCCAAAAATCTGACCAACTCTGAGTTTTTTTTTTTTTTTTTGCATATTTAAAATGTTTACTTGACTATAGATCCTTGTATACTTAATTAGGTGGTTGAAATTGTTGATCGTTATGAAACTGAATGCGCACCACGAGGCTCAAAAAGCACTAAAGTCGCATATATACAAGGCCCTGATAATAAAACCTGCCACAGATCCATCACAGTAAGTTTATTCTGCATCAACATCTTGCATTATCATTATCGTCATTTCTCTCTGAATACATTCATAAGCAAAATTGAATATCATTTTCTTTAATTTCTTAATATTAGGTGCACAAGCGTATGAAGCAGCCAATCTATGTTTATTATCAGCTTGATAACTTCTACCAGAATCATCGCAGGTACGGCCAACTTGTCAAATCCTTTTTCAGATGCTGATCTTTAATTTGCTTGTATAATTAGCATCACACTTTTTCTTTTGCTTGTTTCTCTTTATACCAGTAGAATATCAGGGGATTCAGTCTGTATTGCAAAATCAAGTGAATGCTGCTGAACCACAGTGGTCCTGTTATCCTAATATCCATTCACTATAATTGCCTTTTTGGCTGCATGTTCTGCAAACAGTATTGATTTCTTGCACGGTTATTTTCTGAAATTTTCATAAAATCAATTGTGATTAATATCAAAGGTTTTCTTGATTAAAAAAAATCAAGGTTTCATTTGTAGGAGTGGTTAACGTTAACTATGGGTATCATAAACCCCATGATTTATTAATGCCTAAAGACAAAGTAAGGTCGTAGTTGCATTTATTTTGTTAAGAGAACAAAAAATATTTCCTTCTTATGTTCATTTTGTCCCTTCTTTCCTTTTCTCTGTCACTGATCTCCCTGTTTAGCGTTTATCAAACCTATCCTGATGGCATACAGCTGATGAACAAGACAGGGATAGAGGGAGTGAGACTTATTTCTCATTTTCATTGAACTGCTTCTTTGTATGAAAAATGCTCCAAGTCCTGTTAAAGCAGGCAAAATCACCAAAAAGTTGTCGGTATTTAGTGTCTATGATGCAGGGGACAAATCCAAGTGCAGCCCAAATATGATTATCTCAAGGCCCAAGCAGTATATTTTGCAAAATATTGTTTCCTATTTAATAATAATATTCATAATTAGGGATTATATTTCAGAAATAATTATTACATACTACTTTTAGAATGTGCTCTCTTTATTGTTTAGTAATTAGGTTAAGTCTTGTCTTGGGGAATAAGTAGTCTAGATTTTTTTTGATAGGTAAGTGTGGCATGTTGGCTATGGAGATTGGAACCAAAGACATCAAGGTCTTTACCCGAGTGCCCTTGCCATCTCTCCCACCCTTTGGGGTCATTCTAGAATACTCTTGTAATACTATAAATAGTTGGTAAATCAATTAATAAATGATCTTGAGTTATTGATATTTTACTATAACACTGTGTGTTCTTGGGTGATTGATTCTCCCACCAAACAAGTGAATTTATCCTCGTTTGTTGATCTACGCTCATTGTTTAGCAAAAATCGGCCCCAATTGAAGGCATCCGGTTGGCCGCTGCATCAGTCCAACTGAATATTACAGAACAATGAATATGAAGCGAACTTTTTTTGTGTGTTGGACTCAATGTCATCGAAGGGTAGGTTGTCCAATCAATTTATAGGGCAGGAAGGGGTTGTAGAATGTAGGGAGGGGGGGTTGAGGGTTTGGGCTCGGGAGTTGGAAGATCGATTTGTTGTTCTTTTTGAGTATGCAATGGTTATGAAATTGGGTCTGGTATACAGACATTTGACATATTATGGCTAAAAGACGTGTGAAAACATTTTATTGGCAGCTTCAAGAATGGCATTTGCTACCCTATTGAATTCTTTCATTCTATTTTGTTGTCTTTTATATACTATAATAATATTTTGGTGATAAGAGTATCTCTATTGTAGTATTGTGCTGTAAATTACATGCAAGAGCACCATGGTCTTTGTTCCTCTTTACTACTCAGAAAATGCAACCTTCCTAGTGCTGAAGATATACCCTTTATGAATTCTGATAATTTTGTGGATCATATGTTGATGCCCTTCCAGATACGTGAAGAGCCGAAATGATCAGCAGTTGAGAAGTGCAAGTGACGAGAATGACACAAGTTCATGTGATCCTGAAGATCGTGCAAATGGGGCGTCCATTGTACCATGTGGCCTTATAGCCTGGAGTATGTTCAATGATACTTATAGCTTCTCTCGTACCGGGGTGCAGTTGCCTGTTAACAAGAGAGGGATTTCATGGAAGAGTGATAGGGATCACAAGTTCGGCAAAAATGTCTTCCCTAAAAACTTCCAGAATGGGACTCTCATTGGGGGTGCGCATCTCAATGAGTCCATACCTGTAAGCATCTAAACTTATTTCATTTTATTACTGCAGGAATACTTATTTATTTGATGCTGTGTCAGGCAATATCCTTATTGTCTTCAGATGCTTCATTTCTTGCTGCTCAGCAAGTTCGGCAAAAATGTCATTTTATTACTGCAGGAATACTTATTTATTTGATGCTGTGTCAGGCGATATCCTTATTGTCTTCAGATGCTTCATTTCTTGCTGCTCAGCACTCATCAATTGTATCCGTCTCTTCGTGCTATATTTTTGTACAATGAATATCCATCCAGGCATAAGTGTTGTAGTTTGGCTTACCTATCAAAAAAAAGTGTTGTTTGCTTAGGAGTATTTAGGAAAATATGCTAGTGGCAGGTTGCCTATTACATACCAATGAGCTCTAGCTCAACTGGTACTGCTCACTTCTCCTAACGGAGAGGTCGGGTGTTGAAGTCTCACTAAAGACACCCTAGACTTTACAGCTGTCAATAGAGAGGTCGGGTGTTCAAGCCTCTTCTGAGGCACTGTTGTTGTTCAAACCTTACCCAAAGGCCCCATTTAGCTACTCACTTATTTTAACGGAGAAGTCGGGTGTTCAAGCCTCTTCTGAGGCACTGTTGTTGTTCAAATCTTACCCAAAGGCCCCATTTAGCTACTCACTTATTTTAAGGGAGAAGTCTAGTGCTCAAGCCCTACCAGAGGCACCCTGGTACTTCACTACTCTCAACCGAGAGGTCGGGTGTTCAAAGTCTCACCAGAGGCAGCATTTGTTCGAGCCACACCAAATGCATCATATATATATAATTTTAGCTTTTGAAGGCATTAAAATAATAATATTAAGGGTTGGGTTACGGTCTATGGCCCCTCCAACCTTCAAAAAATATATATTAGATAAAAAAAAAGGGTTGCCTATTACATAGCCAATTTATTTTAATGCTGTAAAGAAGGTAGTATATGATACCATGAATTGACAACTAGGTGTCTAGTATGTGAAAGAGGTAATAAACCTGAGCTGAAACTGTTATTCTCACATAATTTTATTGCTAGATTTGTGGAACCTATATACAAACCTGTTCTCATTCTGTTTTGCACGAGCGGTTGGCTCCTTCCTTTTTTAGGAACTGGAGTAGCTTGTCATGTGATCAATTTCTTCTCCAATTTTACTTGCAATGATTTTATTGATGTTTAAAATGATAAAATGTTTGTTGTGAGGCTCACTATTATCTTTTATTTTTGTGTGGTTGGTGGCGTTACTAGTTAAGCGAGCAGGAAGACCTCATTGTTTGGATGCGAACTGCGGCTCTTCCTACTTTTAGGAAGTTGTATGGGAAGATAGAGGTGGATCTTCAGGCAGGTGACACTATAAATGTGACATTGCAGAATAGATACAACACCTATAGTTTCAATGGAAAGAAGAAGCTTGTGCTCTCAACCACTAGCTGGCTTGGTGGGAAAAATAACTTTATCGGCATTGCATATCTTTCGGTCGGGGGCTTGTGCTTCATACTAGCTATGGCTTTCACTATTATATATCTTGTTAAGCCAAGGTGAATTTTCTGATCTTCATCACTCTTATTAAATCTGTCTACATGATGGCAATGGGATGGAATGGGATTTGCATTTCTCATTCCCACCCTGTTATATTTTTCTCATTCCCATTCCCGTCCCATTTCCGTGATGGAAACTAAAGGCAATCTCGTTCCCGCCTTGTTATGATTTTTCATTTCCATTCCCACCCAGCTTGACCCCATTCCTATTTACTTGAAAAAATTCTTTGAAAAAAGATGAAAGATATAATTACTTTTTCTGACATATAACTAGCTGATTTTTTGTATTACTGAATTACTATTCCGTGTGGAACTAAGTTGGCGATCTCAAAAGTAAACATAAAATGTTAACTAATTTTCATTTCCATCCCCACACACCGAGCTTGACCCCGCTCCCATTCCCTCTTATTCAATTCCCATTCCTACCCTATTATGGATGGGATGGGGTGGGATTACCCTACTGTGTCTGTGTTTCCATCACTATCTACATTACTCATTGTCACAGCATGATTCCCGTAGACATACCTGGTGACTTTGATTCACCATTAATTAAATGGTGTTCATAAGGCTATAAGAGCGAGTGTCTATTGTTGTTTCATCTACACCATTGATGCACTTTTATGTTCCATGTCATGCACCACTTTCATTGTCCCATTCCTCGGACCGGTTGGTCATAACTCATAACCAGCATCGTTCAAACCTTTTGAATTGTGATGCACTTTTAAGGTATCCATGCTTTCATTGATGATTAATTGGTGGTTCTTAAAATGCAGGCGACTTGGAGATCCTACTTACTTGTCATGGAACCGGAATGCAGGTGGCCACTGAAGCACATGAAACCTCCTCTAGTGCCAGTGGCGTGGTCAAATACGTCCTTTGGCGCTGGTGTATGTATTAATCAGTAGTATTATACATTTATTGTAAGCCTTCTATTATATACATTCGGAATTTTATTTTTGTGGATAGGACGAAGGAAAAGTATTACTGTACTACTTCAATGTCGTTACTTGACACTGTATAAAAGCTAATTTTTTTTCTTTTCAATTATTTAAAATTGCTTAGTTGAGACTCTCGCATGTCTCTGGTAAGCCCAAGCAAGCGAATTAGAGATATAATGTTTTGGTATTATAATTTTGTATGTCTGCGTCTGGCATGCATTTCCCTCGACTAAAGTCAAATCAAATTAATCCTACAAATGAATTGGGCCTATGCCTAAAATCCGCTCTCAACAGGAAGAAAATAAAATATTCGTGCTACGACATTAACCACACCCACTCTCATGTAAACAAGCATAACAATAATTAAACAATGATCCTCATAAGATGCATAGCAAATAGCAACCCAGTTTTTGGCATTTTTTAGCCACGACATCTGTGTACCCAGGGTTACCTAACACCAGCAAGCCACCTCCACTTCACTATCGACAACCCTGCCAACATACATGGTAGAGATGACTACATCTTAGACTACTCTAAGCAATACATTGGAGAGGTAAGCTCCCTCTGGATAGGATGGGTCAATAGGATGGTCACAAGCTGCTCCAGCATGCCGGACAACTGTGATTTTCCTACCAGCCATTGATGCTGCACCCTAGGCAAGGAGGAAAAAAAAATCATTAACACAACTTGAAACAACATTTATAAGCAAAAATGAATTGACACCATGAAGAGGATTCTTCTTTTCTTTTCTTTCTAGTGAAGTGATTTCTCAGCAGAGATGAAATAAGAAGGGAAAACAGAATAATTGCCTGGAGAATTCGCAAGAACATTCCACTTTGAGTCATTGCTCCCGAACATGAGCAAGTCATGAGAAACCCACCCCTCTTTGTTAATTGCATGGCCAGGGAATTCAAATTCCTATACATTCCAGATGCGCTTTGTAGAACCTGGATCACTTGATGGCTTAACAAGAGGCTTAAAATGGAGACAATCACACAGTATTTAGTGGCATATCCAAACTGATGAAATGATTCAAGGACCAGCACAAATGAAAATTGAGATCTTAAGATGAAAATTTCATCTAAGAAACAAACATCCACTTGCATGCTCTACAGAAACCAACTAAATGAAGCATCTCTGAATGCTAAGCAACTGTAAGTTATCATCGAATGTTCCATATAACGCACATTGGATATAGCTGTGCATTATTTTTCATCAAATATAAGGTGCTACCATGAGCAGCATGCACACTACATAGGCAGACATCCATGCACACACTTAACCAGGCAATCAAACTCAGATTTAGCTATATATTTCCGACACGCGGCAAGCTTAATAGCAAGTTATAAAGGAGTCTCTTGTGAGACCGTCTTATGAATCTTAATTTGTAAAACGGAGCCCCACTCTCTCATAACTCAACCCACCAACACACTGTGGGTCGGGTCAATGGGATTCATTTTACATAAAATACACGTAAGACCGTCTTTCCTAAAATTTAGCCATTATATAAAGAATTTATGCCTACAGCCTCAGTAAAGCTGTGACATAGACCAGTAACCACTACCACATGTATGCAAACTTCTGTCTCTACAAGCACAACCCACGTGTTTAGTTGCCATTTGAGTTTGGAACCCTCTTCCTTTGTTGATTGTATATGCGGTCCTCTTTCTTCAGATCAGCGGTCCCATATCATCTGAGAATTCTTCCTCATCCATTAGCATAGCTGAATTTGATATTGGCCTCTAATGCTTCAGGCAGAAATCGAGGTGATATGTCGATATCAGGTCTCATTTTGAAGTTTTACTTGCATAAAATATTACATATAAAACAGCACCACAAGCCAGTTCTTATTAATCCACAACAGGAGTCATGGATTCAAAGCAGATAATTAAAAGGTTTTGTGTTAGAAGCACGAATAGTTCACAGCTCACATGTTCATCGAGGTCCACTAAGAGAGACCACTCATTCTCAAAGTCAACAATTTTAAGTCTTAAAGAGTTTGCCATATAAACTACCTTCTTTCGAGGTGCTAACTTAGGGGGATCCATAATCACTATGTCCCACGATTCATTTCTAGAGAGAGCATGCTTCATAAAATTTGTTGCATCTTGTCTCAGGAATGATATCCTCCCTGGGTCCAGGTTATTAAGAACAATATTTCTGTTGGCCAACTCTAAGGCAGGTAACGATGTATCAACACCTGTGAAGGAATAAAATTATAAGCAACCTAATTGAATCAAGAATGTGAAAAGAAGCAGATTCATTGATAAATCAGGGTAATAAATACCAGTGACATTCAAGGCATGACCATGAGCAGCATTTAGAGCAAAACCACCAGTATAGCAGCACATGTCAAGAACTTTTCGACCCCCTGAAATTCTAGATATGAACTGACGGTTTTCGCGCTGATCAGCATAAAATCCTGTCTTCTGGCCCTCCAATGAGATCAAATAAGAAACCCCATTCTCTACAACCTGGCAGATAGAAATGGGAAGTTGACATGAAACACAAAATATATAGATCTCCCTGCATTGTGCACAACTAGTGCAAAAATAGATTCACATAAGTTAGGGATATCAACAGAAAAAAAAAGAAGCACAAATGGCTGACATGTCCAACAATTCGGAACCGCCAGTTCCGAACCTGTGGCCATACCGAACCGGAACTGTCCCACCCGGTTACGAACCGTCAGTTCCGGTTAACCGGCCTTCAAAAAAAAATTTATTACTTTTTTTTATATTTTAAAATCAGCTCTCAAACACTCACCCAGCACCCTAAGCTACTTCACTCTCTAGCTTGCTTCTAATGAACTCATGCTCTGTGGAGGAATACTAGATTGGTGGGATTCAAGGTATGGATTTTGGGACTGTCAATTTTGAGGGTCTGGTGGGTTCAAATAATGAAACAACTACAAGGGACTCCAAAAGAAGCCATGAATTTGGATTTTTTCTCAGGCAAGAGAGATCTGACCCCCCCCCCATCCTAGAAAATGGGTCTCTTTGTTCGTTTTTGCTTCTCGTATTTTTCCTTGCTGAGCTTAGCCCAGTGTCCACAACAACGATTCCTCACTTCCCAGGTAATTACTCTCTCTCTCTCTTCAGTTCTATTTTTTTCCAGTTGAACCGGCAGGTTAACAGCGGCTTCAAATCGGCAGTTTACGATTTTGAAATGGGTCAAACCGTAACCGGACCGGGTCATGGACGATTTCAGAAGCATGCATAGATTGAATTGCTTCTTCAATATTTAGTATATCAATCTACATATTATAGTCACATATATGCATCCATCCATACCAGTTCTTTGTCAATGAAGCGCAAGAGATTAGTATATATACTTGTTGTCTAGATCTTCAATATTTTTGTTCGCAAGCAATCAGTATGCCCACATTCTACTTCTGGTGTATTTAGGTGGACATAACTGTATTCATGCTTCAAAACTCCTGCCAGTTATTTTTCCTGGTAGTGTAAACCAGGAAAAAGAAAAAAAAAAACTTCTAACAAAACTTCATGTGCTCCGTACATATTGGTAAGATAACAAGGGAACTCATTTCTGGAGTTCGAATCCTAGTACCTTGTGATGCAGAAGGCAGCGGAATAAGAGCTATTAGAAGTCTGTTTTTAGGTATTCCAAGGGTAGATTAAAAGGGTTAGGGTTCTAGGATAGTTTAGGCTTGTTAAAAAAGAATCACAGGGCTACTATGAACAGTGCCAATGTACAGTAATTAGGGCAGAAAAGGAGCGAAAGCCTGGCTTCCCCCGAGGCAACCATAGGTGTCACGCCTAGGGTTCTTGACCATCACATCCAAGAAAATTGCTTCACACAATTCAATAAAGGCATAAATCAAAACTGTTTGCTGCTGGAAATTCTCATTCTATTAATCTATATTATAAAAGAGCTAGTTAATTGACTAGAGCTATTCAGAGGTTGAGATTAAATTATCTTTAAAAATTTAACAATTGAGATTCACCCTCACATGTATGAGTAGTTATCCATTTTTAACTCCCTATTTTTTCTTTCCCTATTACAAGTCACCCCCTACAATTAATATTATGAGCAGTCATTCATTTTTCTTCTCCCTATGTTTTATCTTCATATTACAAAGTCACACCATGCGATTAATCTTCCGAAGAATCACTCCTTGTAAAACATAAATCCCTCAACTATCACTTAAAGCAATGTACCCCTCAACTGTAACATTTATTTAAATCGCGCATTCTATTTGGGCAGTATCATTTCAATTAACGAAATCAGATATACTGGCACCGTGCCATTGGCACGGGCATGAAGATCTAGTCTCTCTATAAACTAAATGTATTACAAGGTATTTACAGGCTAATAATAATCCCAACCCCAATAGGATGTGGATTCCTAAAAGAGAAACTAATTAAAGCCAACTAAAACACAAATTCTCTAAGAATTTGGACTTGAGTAAATAACTGAATATTTATATGAGACTCCTAGTTTAATATTGAGACCCATTCCCAAAAAATTAGAGAAAATACCCTTGGCTCTAGAAGTAAGAGAGCTAATATAAAACTGACTTAATCTTATAATGTATCATGTACAATTATAAAACGTCTTTAATTAATTAACTTGACTACTCTACCTTAAACTCAAGCAAATTAGGAAGCCTCTTATGCTATTAAAGTTGCCCTCTTGATCCCTTTATGGACTACATCACCTTGCCAAGTAAATATTGGTCTGAAGGCTCCATATGACTGGAACAATGACTTTGACGTCTTGTTAACAGGATTTGCATCACAAAGATAAGGTTAAAATTAAATTGATAACCCAGCCAGATCACTTCATAAGAGAGATCCCGTGCAACCTGATTGCATCTGATAGATAAAGTACCAAGGGTATCAGAGGCTTTTTACCTTTACCATTTCAGGAGATGTAGCTGGCAGATTCTGTCCAAGGTCAGATACATCCAAGCCTTCTTCCTTTAAGATCTCTACAGATGGTCTCCAGCTTATACTATTAATCTCATCAAGTTTACCAACACAACTCTTTATCTGTGACTTATATTTCTCCACCCATGCAGCTGATGACGCTATCACAGCAACATCTCCAAAGATATCAATGATAAGGCCTGACAACCTTTAGAAAAAGTATACGAAAATGATTGATACTTGATTGGCAATGTGCACGCAAAGGAATACAGAACATAATTACAGAAAATGACCATAAATGAGTGTGCAAATAAATATTAGTACACCTGAGTGCCGAAACAATAATAACAGATTTGCACCGGTATTAACCGAAAGGAAATATGATACCTATCCCCTTCACTATTTACGAGACGATATGCATTTGTATTGGCAGATGGGAGTCCCAAATTCTTACGTAATCTAATAGCTTCATTAATTCTTGTTTCAAGCAGTTTCTCCACATTCAATGCACAAGAAGGATCTCTGCACCATTAAGACATCAAAACCATCATTAGGCTGCAATTGTAAGAAAGAAAGATTTTACTAACCAATAATATGTGAAATTACCCAGATGCCTCCTCCTCAAGCTGCATGAGGCGAACACAGAACATAGAAGTGGAATTGTATAAACCCCAACCTATTGGTTTCTCCGTCCCATCAGTCACCAGCACAGCATCGCCAGTTTTGGGCGGTGGTCTACCAATTATTCTATCAACTGCACCACTGTAAACCATTGGACTTCCATCCCTAAAGAGTTGTGTTTTCCCTTTTTTAAGGATAACCTTTGCAACACCTGCCAACACAGATTCCATTCATAGGAATTGGATCAACAAAGTATGAACAAAAATACATTTATGTACTTTCTCCTGTTTATTACTAGGTGAACTACAACCAGCGGAATGCCAACTTGTGCACTAACAATATTGGGGGGTGGGGGGGGAAACAAATTCAAGTGTGGAGACTCGGACCCAAGAACTCACCTCGCCAAACTAGACCTCTAATAACATGTTAAGCATCCAACTGAATTAAACGCTCAAGCTGTCGAAGAGAGTCCGACATTGTATTTCAAGCGTCAGCATGTTACTCCATTCCTCAAAACAAGTATCCCTTAATGACTTCACACTGGGTTATGAAAGTATTTGACTTCACACTGGGTTTATGAAAGAAAATTCTCATTGTGAAGAATGAGATGGATTAAAGGGTGATATAATCATGAAAAATCTAACCAATCACAAGATGAGAAAGTTGAACAGACAATTTGTATCCTTATAGTTATAGGAAAATGAGTGGGAGGACACAAACATATGCGCAGAAATGAAGTAAACTGAGAGAAATTTGCAGAGCTAACTAGTAGTATTGTAGTAATAGTACAGAAGGGACGGCGGGGGAAGAGTAATTACTAATTGGCAAGGAGGGAAAGCTGAAAACTCAAATTTATCTACGAAATGCCATTATAGATATAGATATAGAGCGAGTAGCTGAGCGGCTTCAGTAAGTAACAGCTCACCTATTGTAACTCTTGAAGAAATAATGGAATAGAGAGAGAGAGAGAGAGGCGGACCCTTTGCGTGGTTAGAAGCTATATGTTGAAGCGTGGTGGTGGTGGTGGACGCGGCGGCGGTAGGGGTGGTGGATGGTGGGAGAGAGAGACACCTGGTCAGCCGGCTTGCAAACACCATTCTCGCCTAACCTAGCCTTACACCCCTGCCCTCTTTTTTACCCCCTAAAAAAAGCAGAAGTCTCACTAAAAAAATTCCATATATGAATGGTCCCAAAAATATTTGGGTGGGTATATTCACACCCCAAAATTCTATCTCTATACCTCATTTGAAATAATTATACAAATGTCATTAAGTGAAATGACCTAATAATAAGTCCTTTTAAACATTACACCCCATTAATTAATCTCTACACCCCCATTGAAATAACTATAATACCCCTATACTAAAAGACAATAATACTCCCTATACCCCATTGTTTTATATTTACACCCCAAATCTCAAAATCACAAATATTATACTAAAAGACAAATAATACTCCCTACAACCCATTATTTTATATTTACACCCCAAATCTCAAAACTACAAATACATGTAAAAGCTTACGGGACGTCATTGTTTTTTCTTCTTCCAATTTTTTTTTTCAAAAAACTCTCTCAAAACCAACGCAAAACATAATCACATTGTCAAAAATAACATTATAAAGAGCTTAAAGAAGTAATGGGGTCGGGTAATGTAAGTATTTCTTTCACTTTCTTCGATTAAAATATGATTTTTTGCCCAAAAAATCGAGTGTATTACATTTCGGTTCAGTGTGATGAACGGCCGGACCTTAAGGGTGTTCAAAGACACTCGTCGAACACCAACAAATTTGTTCATCTCAGCCTGGCCGAACACTCTCACTGCTGGTCATCTCATCCTAGCCGAACATGCTCACCTATGTTCATCTCAGCCTGGCCGAACACTCTCACTTCTGTTCATCTCATCCTGACCGAACAAACTCACATCCACACATTGGCCAGACAGTGTATGAACAGTGCAGAATCATGAATTTTTAACATGTTTTTTTTGCTTATTTTGCAAGAAGCAAACACGTTTCCTACTGAGCACAGTGTCGTTGGTCCTGTAAATGATGCGATCATTTCTCTTCAATAACAGATTTGTTGGAATATGCTTCTTGATAATCAAATTATCTTGTTGCATATCCCTAATATTTTGATTTGCTTGTTCTCATTACCGTGTGTCATAACAAGTGGCTAAAAGGTCTCCGTGCCGATTAGTGTGGCAGCTTATTTGACAACACATAGGTCTAAGATTAGGTCGTCCTAGTCTAGTCCTAACCTCCTCATAAATGATTGAACAGAACAGCACCTCATATGCACAAAGCACCAGTAGACTTATTGAATTCTCAAAAGGCTCTTCGTAAAACTCGTCACCAACAGACTTGTTAAATGCACTAAAGGACACCCTGAAGACTCGCCACCAGCAGACGTGCTACTGTGACAAAGTCTCAAAGGATTCCTCACCAGCAAACTTGTCAAGTGCATCTCGAAGACACCTTGAAGACCCACCAGCAGATCTGTTACAGTTTGAATGTTCACACCAACGAACAACAGTCATTCTTTTTCAAGATAGACTCACCCTTGAACATCAGACCAGCAGGCTTTACTATGTACGTGCTTCAGAGAAGTCAAGACTGCAGATCAAGACAAAGACAAAAGTATTCAAGCTTCAAGAGTCATTCAAATCCTCGTGAAGCCTGACATCATTGAAACTGCAAGATCTTTTCTCTCTCCTGAGATCTGTAAAAGAATTCACTTTATTGGACAGATCATCCAGACAGTGCATCAGACGTCAGACTTACTTTTCAGGAACATATCAATGACAGTCTGATAGGCAACCAGTTCAGGATCTTGAAGACAAAGCCTTTATCCATCGGTCAAAGGTCCAGCTGAACAACATATCTCTATCCAGTGGATTTCAACATACAACATCTCTAACGGATATAAATTTTAATCTTCAAATCTCAACGATCATCTTGACATCAATTAATATAAAAAGTATATCTCTTCTACTCTTCAAAGCGATGACGATGAACAACACATAAAAGGATACAACAACAAAAAGTCTCCGGATCTGCACCAAGAACCTCGAAGAAGAAAAGAGATCGACAACGAGATCGTCCTCACCAACGCATCTTAGATCTCTACATCCTGGTTGCAGTGAGCCTACCCAGACCTTAGTAAATCACCTTCTGTGAATTGCTAGGAAGAACCACCCTGAAGAAGAGAAGAGAGATCAGAGATCAGAGATCATTAACAGTCAAGATTCTCGTCTTGGTCAAGAACTCAGTTCTTGATTTGAGTTCTTCATCCCTCTTCGAAGAACTCAGCCTTTAGTTGAAACTTCAGAAACCTATTTCTAAATCTAAAGGCCAAGTCGTTGATCAATTTGAAGATCGAACTCAAATGTTGCCCAAGGAAGATGAAGAGTTGTCTGTACATATTACATTCATATCTTCATATTTGTATTTCGATACAAATGCTGTTGATTGTGTAATAATCAATCATCTTAGGAGGTCGAGTGCGTTGCACTCATTCGTTCAGATATTTATTATCTGAACGAATAACCATAGTGTCTTCTTATCACTGCTTCTCATCTCGTCTCCTATTGTCCTTTGTACTTAAGAGTTTGTCTATAAACGATTAAGTACAAGATTTGGGGATTGATGAAGATGAGAACAGAAATTTTCATAGAGAGTCTAGGTTGATGTAATCTGTAATTTATCCTTGAATAAATTCAGATGTTCTTTCAATTATTCATCTTCCAATCTTTATCTCTCTATGTGGTTTTAATAAACTGATTTATCTTTTGAAAAGTCACATTTCAATGACTTCCTAAAACCTGCATTTGGAAGAAAGATTAAGTATGATGTTGTTCTGATCATATAATCGCATACAACTACTTAAGACTTATTTAAAACCTAAGCCTTAACATTTTCGTTGCTTAAACTCTTTCTAAAACATGCTTTTGTTTCACTAACGGTTCACCAGCAGAGTTCATAACTCTGCTGAGAGCAAGTCTTCTGTTATGTACTGTTCTGTTCTAAACTAACAGCAGACATGCTTTATAAACCGTCTATACCACTTAAATTTATACTTCATGTACATCTAAAAGAAAAGTTTTTAATGTGGTATTATATGCTATTCACCCCCCTCTAGCCTATTTGAGCTTTATTGCGGACCAACAAGATTGTTACAGATTATAGCAATGTGTTTGTAAATCACACATATTTTTCATCCCGAGATGATTTATTTGATTGGGTGCGTACGACCGGAAGGGAGAATGGGCTTTTGATAGTAATTACTATGTCTAATAGTGGTACGGCAAATAGAGGACCTCGGTTGACTTTAGGTTGTGAACGTGGTGGGCAACCTCGTCAAAAAAAGGGTGATGATTCGAGTAAAGTAACAAAGAATAGCAAGAGAGAACATGGATCGAAAAAATGTGGTGTCCATTTCGTTTGAAGGGCATACAATTATGTGAAGAAGTATGGGAACTTCAGGTTGAATGTGGGTTACATAACCATGCCGAGGCCCCTCACATGCATGGCCACTCATTTGTTGGTCGATTATTAGAGCCAGAGAAGACTTATGTTCTTGACATGTCGCATGCCAATTCGAGGCCTAAGGACATTTTGCAAGGTTTACACGAGAAGTTTCAAAGTAATAAGTCTTCAATACGGACTATTTACAATGCTCGTAGCAAGAATAAAATTATCGAGCGTGATGGTCGATCGCAAATGTAGCAGCTTGTAGCAAAATTGATAGAGCATGGATATTACTACCATTATAGGAGATGTGAGAAAACCAACACTGATCAAGATTTGTTCTTGGCTCATCCAATGAGCGTTGAGCTATTGCGTTCTTTTCCCAAGGTTCTCTTCATGGATTGCACTAACAAGACAAACAGATATAAGTTACCCTTGTTGGAGATTATTGGTGTCACGTCAACAAATATGACATTTTTGGTTGGAGCTGCATATATGGGGTTGGAGTTGCAAGATAACTACATTTGGGCGCTTGGTATCTTGAAAGCTTTGATGAATCAATCCTCCTTGCCAACTGTGATAGTAACTGACAGAGATCTTGCGTTAATGAATGCAATTGAGGTAACTTTTCCTACCTCCCAACACTTACTTTGTCGATGACATATCAACAAAAACATCCTTGCGAATTGTAATAAATACTTTCACACAAAAGTGCAATGGGGTCAATTTACCATCTGTTGTAATTTTTTGGTGGATGCAAAAAATGAGCAAATATATGAAGAATACCTGAAGAGATTTCAGATGGATTTTATTGATTCTTCCGCTGCAGTTGAGTACGCCATGAAGCAATGGATACGGCCGTATAAGGAAAGATTTGTGTCGGTTTGGACGAATAATGTAATGCATTTCGACAACAACACAACAAGCAAGTATTTAAATGTTTTCAACATTTCATTGTTTTCCATAAATTTTGCCATGCAATACAAATATTAATTGTATCTTATTTTAGGGTGGAGAGTCAACATGCAGCTTTAAAAAGACAGTTGGAATCAAGTTAAGGTGACTTTGAGACATGTTGGAGACAGTTGCACACCCTGATTGAGACATCTCACAATGCAATCAGGGTGTCATTCACGAAAAGCCTTACAGTCGTTCTTCTAAAATACAAATTGGTTATATTTCAACAACTTCGAGGTTTGGTGTCTACTCATGCATTGAGTCTGATATACAATGAGATGACTAATATACCTGAAGATGGTTATATAGACCCGTTGTTGTGTGGTTGTGTACTTCGAAGAACATGCGGGCTGCCTTGTCGTCATGAGATTGCTGAGTATATGAGAAATGACTATCCAATTCCCCTTGATCAGGTTGATTCATTTTGGAGGAAATTAGATATGTTACCTACTCCTGAGAATGTTGAAGTTTCAGTGAAGTTGGATATGGACAATCGATTCAATAGCACGTATGATGAGATTCATGAATATTATGAGAACGCTCCTAAGTCTAAAAAGTTGTTAATCATTAAAAGAATGATAGAGGTGAAAGACGCGAGAATGAACTCCTTGATTGTTCCACAGGATGAAGTGTGCACTCGTGGTCATCCGAAGCCTGCGAAGGTAAAAAAAGATAAATCAACCAAGCGTGATCCGAGTTTGTTTGAGCATGTGGAGTCGATGATAGATAGCTGCTCCCATTGTGATCAAGGATTGTTATACGAGGTTGGTCCATCGCAGCAACCTCCCACGTTAACCATAGTTCCCCAACTTAACGAAAAGATTCCGGTATTAATCTTCTTTTATTTCAAGGATTGTTATACGTATATATATATATATATATATATATATATATATATATATATATATATATATATATATATAATGAATTTAATCTGTTTTAACTTTTAATAGGTTGTGCGACCATGTACGAGGGCCGGGAAAGCTAGTGGTAATTACATTCAGCAATTCCCGAAGGAATTTCGGCCTTTCATATTGGGCACAGCGAATATCATTGGTGACGGTCATTGCGGTTTTCGTTCTGTAGCTGGGTTTATGTATAGAAGTGAAGAGTCATGGAGCAGGGTTCGAGCAGACTTGTCGATGGAGTTGATGTCAAACCAGGAGTTGTACACACGTATCTTAATTGAACGTAATTGTGTTACTAAAGTGAACGCGAATCTACAATACAACAACATTAGTGCTCCCAAGACATATTGGTTTGATGCAAATGATAGGGTCATTTGGTGGCATCGTATTACAACATTGTTTTCATGGTATTAGATAAAAAACATTGCTTCACTTACTTACTATTGAGGACCGCACCCCCAAATGATCCACATATTATTTGTATCGAAAGAATAAATGGTGATCACTTTATTCAGGTTTGATCACTTTCGATTGCTTTACTTCACTTATTTACAATTGGTTGACATATTATTTGGTTTAATTTATTTACTGACAACATCTCAATTTATTTGTAGGTTTTTTTACGTGATGGTTACCCTTTAGCAGCTGTGCCGTGGGTCTGGGACCAGAATTGCTCGTCGTCTGCTAATGCGTGAAAATTACTTTATATTAATCGACAACTTTCATGTAGTGAATCTGTAGGCTCAGCTAGAGTTGTTGGTAGTAGTTCTAATAGTATACATTTGGAGTAGTTCTGAATGTATTATATTAAAAACATGTATTTGAACGTGTCATTTTGGTTAATTATCTATTTTTAATGATGCTTCGGTTATATATTGGTTAGAGAGTGATGTTGATTTTAAAAGTCTACAATTATTAGCAATAGAAGAGAAATATTTCACATTGGTTATAAAGTGATATTGGTTTAAAAAGTTTTTAGATAATGTATCTCACATTGGTTACAAAGAAATGTATCTCATATTATTTAGAAATGAGTATTGGTTATAAAAGTCATTAGATAAAGACATTTTTTGTTATTACCAATAGAAAATATGTATCCACATTGTTTAGAAATGAATATTGTTTAAAAAGTCTTTTATCCACTACTATTATTACTAATAGAAAATATGTATACCACATGGTTAGAATGTGGTGTTGGTTTTAAAGTCTTTAGATAAAAGACTTAAACTTTCATTACCAATAAAAATATAAAATATGTATCTCACATAGTTTAAAAATGAATTATGATTTTAAAAGTTTTTAACAAAATGATTTCTAATATTATTATCAAGTTAAATGTTAATTTTAAAAGTCTTTAGATAAAAAAAAATTGCTATTATTATTAATACAAAATATGTATATCACATTATCTAGAAATTTATATTAATTTTAAAAGTATTTAGGTAAAAAAATCGTTTAATATTAATAACAATATAAAAAAAAATTATAACAGTAGAAGAGATTAACAATCTAATTATAATGTCTAAAAGTTATATTATTATTACAAAAATATATATATCTCACATTATACCCGTGCATAGCACGGGCTAAATAACTAGTTATGTATGATATTCATCGTCTGCTAATGCTTCTTTTATATTGCTATGAAATGTCATATGCTATACAAA
Source organism: Codonopsis lanceolata (assembly GCA_013146195.2). Lineage (NCBI taxonomy): Eukaryota > Viridiplantae > Streptophyta > Magnoliopsida > Asterales > Campanulaceae > Codonopsis > Codonopsis lanceolata. The sequence continues at coordinate 139,269,334 of CM028380.1, forward strand.
GTCTGCAATAAGAAAATAACATTAAAACCAAGCCATACGAATTCATGAAAGGTTTGTTAAAAATTTCATAACTACAAAATACTAAAAACTGTTTTACAATTCATAACATTCAAAAAAACATAAACATAGTCCAGATCACTATTGCCTCCTATGAGACGGTCCCGCGTCATCAGCTGGATAGTTGATAACTGTGTGAACTCTATCAAGCAATGAGCCAAACTCCTCATATGGTATAGATCAGTCACCAGATCTCCAGCGTCGCACTATGGGATCAATCATAGTCCTCACAACTCCTAATATCATGTCATCTGAGTCGTTTGCAACGGCATCAGTCGTAGTCATGTTAACGTATCTGGATCGTCTACCACGAGGCTAGATGACGACATGTGAACGCTCCCAGTACTAGTCTAAATAACCAGGATCACAATCCCAAGCACGTAGGGCATGCCTGCCGAGACGTTCTTCGGATAGGAGATGACTATCTGACGTCAACCAGTACCCAGCAAAACCAAGCCATAGAGGCAAGGCCTTCGAGTTATCTCGAGGGCCGTAGTTCAGAGCAATGACTGTCCTTAGAATCGTTTGCACATGCCCAAACTGTCGAAGGACTCTGTCTGGATGATATGGCTCGACAATATAGCCCATTTGTATGCATCCTAGATACGTGGCAATCTGATGTCATGCAAACCGGTCCCTGACCTTACTGTCGTAAGGAAGCCAGTCAACCTAAAACAATAGACCAACAAAAAGTCAAAAACTTTCAATATGAAACCTAATATTAAAAAGTTGTTGAAATTGATAGAAAAATACGTATACTCACGTCACGGCTCGTCAGTCTATCTAACTACTCACGTGATGCCAACAAACGGTCAGTACGTCGTCCCTGATTCCCTTCCAGGATCCACCTACGTGCAAGTGAGTATCTGGACTTGTAATCAACATTATGTGGAGGCCTCAAATATGGAAACCGCAAGTAGATCCACGCCTAAAAGCAATAAAACATACATTTTAAAAGATTAAAGTATCAAATAAAACATCTTAACTTTAATAGTAAATACATAACATAAAAGTATAAAATAATTATAATTATTACCTCAAGTAATGTCATGGAACCAGCTATCTGCTTCGTGTTATACCTAGATGCTTGTCCTAGCTGTCTATATAAATAGGCAAGGGTGGCAGTTCCCCACGTATAAGTATCTAGATTTTGAAGATCCTCAAGCTACTCTAAGTATGCAATAGGTACATGGGTCCCACTCTTATCAACAAATATCGTGCAACCCAAGACCAATAAGAAGTATGCCCTCACAGCACAACCCACCCTAAACTCATCCTCAGACGTGACATCATCATTAAACCTCACACGTAGCTACTCCAATGTCACCGAAGCCCCCCTCTTATTTCCCATGCCCTCAAAAACCTCTTCAAGTGACACTCCCAACATCTCACTCACATATAAGGCATTAACATCCCTAACACAAGATAATGGATCACCCACAACTGGAAGACCGAGCAGACAAAACACATCGTCTAAAGTATTGGTCATCTCCCCGAAAGGCATATGGAAAGTGTTAGTCTCTGGATGCCATTGTTCCACGAAAGCAGAAACTAACACCTTATTCACATCAGCATAGCATACATGCCTTAGTCGACTAAGCGCACTGCCCTGACCATACCCTGAAAGACCCTCGAATCTTTGCCATTAGGAATGACCCAATTAAGCAACTTCTATGTGTGATTGTGGCATTTTAGAATACCACGCTCTTCTTTATCAGCCCAAATATATGCATCTACGTGCGACTCATATGAAGTCAGCAACGATGTATCACGTGGACCACCAGGAAATCCGAGCTCAATCTGAGGCTCATAAGTCTGTTGAAACTGCCCCTACGACTGCTCGAACTGAAATGGCTCCTGATCATACATACTCAAAAGTCTGCTGGAACTGCCCCTACGACTGCTCAAACTGAAAATGGTCCTGGTCCTGCTGAAAATGTTCATCTTCCTGGCCCTGCTGAAAATGCGCATGCTCAAAAGTCTGCCTCTACCCATGCTCATGCTCAAAAGTCTACCCTTGCCCCTGCCCATGCTCGTGTTCTTGTTGGCGTGCTTGTTCCATTTCTTTCCTAGCGGATGCTGTCACCTTTTTCCTTGTATAATCGTTTCTAAACATTTTTCTTGTAAACACCAAATAAAATAAATCATAATTAGGTTATAGTTCCAATAAAAAAAATCAAAGTCTGAAAAGTGAGATGAACAGATCATAGGCTGTTCGGCCAGGCTGAGATGAATAGATCATAGGCTGTTCAGCCAGGCTGAGATGAACATACCATAGGCTGTTCAGCCAGGCTGAGATGAACATACCATAGACTGTTCGGTTAGGCTGAGATGAACAGGCACAGGAGCGTTCGGCTAGGCTGAGATGAACAGGCAAAGGAGCGTTCGGCCAGCCTTAGATAAACGCCTTACGGTGAGTGCGGCTGGCATGGGATGAACAGATAGGAACGCGTTCGGCCAGTCTAAGATGAACTCCCTAAAAGCTGTTCGCTTAGTTCTGGTCGAACACCACTAATGGTGTTCATCAAATCGGGTCCGAATCGAGCCTTGTATTCAAGTTTTCAATTTTTTTTCTATTTTTTAACAAATGCAATCCAAAAATCATTAATGAAAAAAATCATACATTGTTATTGATACTTAAATTTGACCTATACCTAGTATTCAAGTATAGGAGGTGAATGAAAATTCATACCTATGCTTGAAGACATTGTAGTATGTTGCTTGAACTCTTAATGAAAGAGAGAATGTTGCTTGAATTCTTGTTATGCTTGAACTCTTGTTGTATGTTGCTTGATCCATGAACGAGAGTGCACAAGCTGTTGTTCGCAGGAAGAAGAAGAAGAACTCGTCGTCTTTTTTTTTTGGCATCTGGGAGTGACAAGCCGTTGTAAATGAATAGGGAAGGGTGGCAGTTTCGTAAATTGGGTGGTTACAATGGGTAGGTTAGTAATTAATTTGGTTGGTGGTTATTAATTGGTTTTAAATAGAAAAGGGTAAAATAGGTAGTTAGGTGGGGTGTTTAGATAAATGTGAGAGATTAATGGGGTGTAGAAATAGGTTTTTTGGGTGTGAATATCCCCACCCAAAATATTTTTTATTACATCCAAAAAGCATCAAAGTTATTAGTACTTGAAAGGAAGCTTTGTTTTATTTTTAACTAGTTTTTTTAACCCGTGTGTTAAACGCACGTCAACTAAATCGTACATAAATAAAATAAAGATGATAAAAAATCTTAAATGATAAAATAAGAATAATCGGTTTATTAACAATTACACGTAAGTATATCACTAATCATTATAGATTCTAAAAAAATTTCTTATACACAACATTTGCTATCGTATTAGTTGGTTTTTCATTTTCACTGTATATCAATATCTATTTTTTTCAAAAAGACATCTACGGCTACATGTAATTCTTGACTTTGATACTTGTTAATTGTTATTATATATGATACCAGCAATGGTAATTGTCTTATTTGGAACATGAAAGACAGTCTTACATCGGATTGAGTTAATGACAAATTTAGGATAAAAACCTTTTCTCCAACATTGCTTCATTTCAAAAAAAAAAATGTTTCAATAATATGATCCCCAAGATTTATGATGCTTAGTCTTGTTCAATTGCACAACCCTGCAGCATAGTCAATGTTTCTCAATAGTATTACTAGAACACCAATTTTAAGTGTCAATTCATGACCTGACAACCCTGAACACTTTACACTATTCAAAAACTCTGAATGTCTTCGAACAAACTTGAATTTTTTCCGTCCTACAAATAAAATTTGAACTCAAATAAGTTCTTCAATTTGAATTATTACTTTTATTAAATTATATTTATATTTTATGAATAAATAAATTTTTGATAAGAAAATAACCTAAAATAAAAAATAACGAAATTAGTTTAGTAACCTCAGTTTAAATTGTTTTTGTTTTATTGACTTCATAACTATTATTTTTGTTCCATCAAATATTTTTATTTTACTAACATATTTTTGTTTTACTTTTTTTATAAGAATTTTTTTTAAACTTTTGTTCCGTAAATTATTTTATTTTACTAACCTCTGCATTAAATTATTTTTGTTTTGTTGATTATGTAACTTATATTTTTATAGTGGCTTGTTCCATAAATTATTTTTATTTTACTAACCTCTTATTTTTTGTTTTCTTGACTCCGAAACTATTATTTTTATTTTAGTTACTATTTTTTTTGTTTAAAGAGAGAAAAATGTTTAAACATAATTAAAAGAGAGGAGATGGTGGTGATGATAGAGAAAATAAAAAGACATGAGAGAGAAAGAGAAATTAATACAACCAGAAGAGAGAAGGAGTGGAATGAATGGTAACTCAAAAGTCAAAAGTAAAAAATTCAAAAGTGTGATTTTTGAGGGAGAAATATATCTTTGCCATTATATATATATATATATATATATATATATATATATATATATATATATATATATATATATATATATATATATATATAGATGACTAAATGATTCAGTGCTTCAGATAAAATAACAATTAAAACAATAATAATAATAACAACAACTAAAACAATAATAATTATAATAATAATAATAATAATAATAATAATAATAATAATAATAATAATAATAATAACAACAACAATAACAACTAATTATACTACTCCATCATTTCTTAAATTATTGTTATGTATGACCTGACACACATATTAAAAAAAAATTGATTAGTAATATTAGTATAATATATAATTTTCTTTGGAACTCATGTACATGTGCCTCATAATTAAAGTAAAAATAAAAGTAAAGTAATAAACATGTTTTTTTTTTTAAAAGAAGAACTTTATAAAGAAGATAATTTTTTGGAAGGGATGAAAAAGTAACACAAGGCAATACTATAAAATAATTATTATTTATATAAAGTAAATACATATTTTAAGACACTAAAAAAAAACACTATTGTATCTTGGGCGGCCCCGTAAAACGGATGTTTTGGCTTGATTTGACTCAACTCGAACCCCAAGTCAACAACTGCGTAATTATATGATGAGATGATACCTCTAGGCTTAGCCCTTGCACTGTTGCGGTAAGATGATGCAAATTGACGCTTCAAAGTTTTTAGAGAAAATTGTGAGTCGATTTATTTTGGTGAATTTTCAATCGCTTTAATTCACCAGAACCTAGGTTGTCAAGACCTTAAAGCAACTCCAGGGTCGATCTCTCATTCTTTGCTGATGATATTCTTGTCTTGTAATGTTATCAAACTGATAAAGTACACTTTTAATGCATCACAATGCATATTTTGATAAGACGAGACGATGCACGCATTTGTCATGCATGAAAGTGAACATTTGCAGTTTGATAATATTTTCGTGAGCTAAACCGGTTGAAAATCTGTTAAAGTGGATCGACCAAATTTTGGCAAGTTTATTATTCAATTAGCACTTGGTGATTTAGAGGAAAAATGTCCTTTTGGTCACCCTACTTTTTCAAAATATTCTTATAGACCATCATATCAATTTTTACACTGTGATGCATTAATTTTAATTATACAATCCAATTTTGCATTGTGTGGCAAAATCATAATGAAGCAGATCTTTATGTCTTCTGCTTTCTTATTAATTCTCTTCCGTCGTAAGTCTTATTTTTCCTCCGCATTCGTCCCTACTGAAAAATCTTCAAACTCAGCACATGTTCATTATAATTTCGTACTTAATAAATCAGAAAAATCGTTTACTTTTCGGAGGCGTTGCCCTCGAAACCCCACGAAGGAGTGCTACCTCCTCAACCAGACAGGTCGATCGCCGTTTCGTTGCGTAACAATCATGATTTTTAAACTCCAAAGTGTTGGTCAAAGCTGTAAAAGAATACGAGCTAAGCATTTTATGAATAATATTTGCAAAAAAAAAAAAAAAGAAGATGTTTGAGTAAAGGTATTGACCCGCGACTGATTTCACTTAAGGATCTGAAAAGAATGTAAAATAATTGCTTGTCATCTCCACTCCAAACGATTGATCTAGCTAGCTAGGTTTATTTTATGATATTAATATTCCAAGATTGCTAGTGGTCATGGTAATTATTTGGTAACTTAACTCTTATAGTTTAGGATTTAGACGCCATTTACAGGACTTAGAATATATATATATATATATTTTTTGGATGGTGATATGAATATGATCAACGTACATATTGAAGAAAAACAATTTATTATAATATTAGTAACATGTTTTTCTTTAATACATAAGAAAATTTTAAAATTAGTACATTCTCAAAATAAATTACCTTTCATAAATTTGTACACAAATTAATTTTTTTATAAAAAAACTTATTTACCCTTATTTTTACAATTATTGTTGAGAAGTTGTATGATTAACAAGAGTAATTTTGATAAAATGTGTATAATTTTTTCTTAAAAATCTATAATATCATTTAGGGTTAATTACAAAAAAACCCGACCTATTTTAGTTTTTCGTTTTGAACCATGTGTTTTTTTTTTGCATGAAAAACCTCAACCTAAGTTTTTTTTTTCTAAATAAAACCTTCCGTCCAAAACTTGTTAGTTTTGTGACGAGAGTGGCTACCTACATTGATTGTTTAACTGATAAGGGTCTATTTGACAACTTTACACGTTGGGGTATTTTTCTAAAAATGAAAAATAATGAAGGTTTGTGCTGTGATTCCGACCTTAAACACCTCCATCAACCACCACCACCGCCCTTCTTTCCCTCAACTCCAACTTTGCCTCCTCCCTACCTCCATCAACCACCACCATTCTCCTCGTCTCTCTCCTCCTCACAACCTACATCTCTCTCTCCACCACCGCCTCATTCGCTTTCCCCTTCTTCTCCACCTCCATCAATTCCCATAACCCAAGTCAAACATCCATCTCCACAACCCACCTTGCCCGCCCACTCACCAAACTCACTCACCCAGTCATCTTTCTAATCTCCTCCGACGGCTTCCGTTTCTGCTACCAATTCAAAACCCTAACGCCCAACATCCACCGTCTAATCCACAATGACACCGAAGCCGAAACTGGTCTAATCCCTGTCTTCCCAACCCTAACCTTCCCAAATCACTGCTCTATTGTCACCGGGCTATACCCATCTTACCACGGAATCATCAACAACCATTTTCTAGATCCTGACAATGATGACTCCTTCACCATGGCCAGCCACGAGCCCAAATGGTGGCTCGGTGAGCCACTGTGGGAGATAGTATTTAATCATGGTCTCAAGGTAGCCACCTATTTTTGGCCTGGCTTTAAGGTTAATAAAGGTTTCGGACAATTGAATGAATTCTTGAAGCCTTTCTGGGCCGACCATGGAGATAGATTAGAGAAGAAATTGCAGGGGCCGGATTTGACTCGGGGGAAAAGAGCGAAGAGAAGTTGCTGGGGGCGAGAGCGAATTTGACGAGGTTGGAAAGATCGGAGAAGGAGCATGTCGATTGGAGCAGGAAGGATGGCGGTCATGGTAGGCGATGCGGTTGGACATGGAGCACCGGATATGGTGGAGAGCGAACTGGGAAGAATGAGAGAAGTTGGGTGTGATTTTTTTTTAAAATTGTGTAGGAGTCATGGGATTAATTCCCCCATTCAGATTTTAATTTTATATTTCTTATCACTAGGTTTCAAAAAACTTGCAAATTCAACTAATCCCTCCGTTTCGAGGCAAGATGTTCACTATTTCATTTTTGGATGTGTAAGTTAAAGATCGATTTTAAAAAAAAATTAAGGCATAATATTATTATTTTATTACTAATGGGTTATTAAAAGTGTCATATTCTTAAAATAATTGACTTTCAAACGGGGATTGTTTGTTTGGAACAGAGGGAATATATATTTTCTCTTATCGAAATAGTTATATGCATGCAGACACTATCTTGTACTTATATTTTGGTGAAAAATAAAAAAAAACTACTATTTAAATTGCATTATCATTTCAAATCTCAGGTTTGTTCCAAAATAAGTGTACTTTTTAAAAGTAATTTGACATATTTCAAAATAGCTATTCAACATATTTTTATTTAATTATTGATAATAAAATTATAGTCACTTGGAAGTACACAAATACAAATTATGCGAATGTGATTTTAAAATTTTTTAATATATATATTAAAGGGTCTTGGCATAAGCTAGCATCGAAGGGGACTACCTTGGGTCCCACCATTAGCGAGATTGAACAAAGCCAGCTCGGCCTCGACAAACAATAAAATCGGCTCGATCTCTGAGCAGGGCTATAACCGCTCGACCTTGGCAACAATAAGGCAAGCTCGGCCTCGACAACAGTTGGTTAAAGAAATAACGAGGCACTCAGAGTGCGACAGCTCTGGCAAAGCCCTGTCACGCACTGGAAACGACACAACCAACAACTCCCCTAACAGGGCCCAGCCTGGTCACTTCCCTCACCTGACACGACATCATATCATGATCAGCCGCAGCATGTCCACAAATGGGAAAGCGCCACATATCATTCAGGTATAAATATGAGACATTCTCTATAGTTATTGCTAAGCCAACACAGATATCCGAAAATAGTAAAGAACTTTCATCTAAAAACAACATTTATTCCCAAGAAACAAGTATCATCAATACACTACGTGATCGTTTGTTGCAGCTTATTTGGAGTGACTTTTAGCTTTTGGCTTTTGAAAAGCCATATTTAGAGTGTTTGTTTCAGCTTATAAGCCAAAAGCCAATAAGTGAGATATAACACCCTTTATGCATGGAAAAGCCAAAGCCAAAAAGCTAAAATTTTGAGCTTTTTTGTTTTTTTTTTTAAAGATGAAGACAAATATTTATTAATAAATATTTGATTATCCACATTTCATCCTTTTATGAAATATACCTAAAAATATGAATACTAATTTTGAAGTTTTTTTTTTAACAAAAAATATAACAACTCATAAACAGTTTTTCAACATCTGTAACAAACAGTCTATCATGCAATCAGCCACAAGCCATTCAGCCATCAGCTTAAGCTATCAGCCATAAGTCATAAGCCATCAGCCACAACAAACGAGCCCTACATATACTGTAACTCTTATCACCAGTAATCTTACTCTTACGCCGGAGGGTTTGAGTCGGGCCGCCCCCGACTCCTTAACGGTGATGTTCATATATATATATATATATATATATATATATATATATATATATATATATATATATATATATATATATATAATTTACCATTATCCCTCCAAAATCTCACTTTTGAATTATTGACTTTTTAGTTACCATTTCACTATTTCTCTCTCATATTTTCTCTGGTTGTATTTCTCTTTCTCTCTCCCGTCTCCTCCCTATTTTCTCTCTCATCACAACATCTCATCTCTTTTAATTATGTTTAAACATATTTCTCTTTTTAAACATAAAAATTGTAACTAAAACAAAAATAATAGTTCCGAAGTTAAGAAAACAAAAATATAACAGGTTAGTAAAATAAAAAAAAATTGTGGAATAAGTCACTATAAAAATAAAAGTTACATAATCAACAAAACAAAAATAATTTAATGCGAATGTTAGTAAAATAAAATAATTTACGAAACAAAAGTTTAAAACAAATTTTTAAAAATATATATGTAAAGCAAAAATACATTAGTAAAATAAAAATATTTGATGGAACAAAAATAATAGTTTCGGAGTCAATAAAACAAAAACAATTTAAACTGAGGTTACTACAATAATAAAAAAATATTACGGAACACAAGTTTAAAACATTTTTTAAAATAGCTATATAAAACAAAAATACATTACTAAAATAAAAATATTTGATGGAACAAAAATAATAGTTACAGAGTTAGTAAAACAGAAACAATTTAAACCGAGGTTAGTAAAATTATAAAAATAATTTACGGAACAAAAGTTTAAAACAAATTCTTAAAAATAGTTATGTAAAAAATATTTTAGTAAAATAAAAATATTTGAATGAACAAAAATAATAGTTACAGAGTCAATAAAACAAAATAATTTAAACTAAGGTTAACAAAATAATAAAAATCATTTACGGAATAAAAGTTTTTCGTAAAACTAATTGTTAAAAATAAAACAAAAATAATAGTTACTGATGCGTCCAAGAAATCTGGATGCACTGAATAAGCCCAATCCGTACACCTGGCTTTCAACGTGTACGTAGATCCTCAAAGCCCGACTCTGCAATATGAATGAACAAACGTGAACTGGGCAAGGGCACTCCCTGCAAAGGCCCTCTGGCGTGTAAATCAGTACACAAGTAAACAATGGAGTAAGCAAATTGGTAGAGTTTTGGCTAGAGAATTAGATTGCACATACCTCTCTCCATATTTTGCCAAGCTTTTATATGCACCGGAAGGCATAACCGCCAATAACCATGAATAACCACCCATGATTGGCATTAACTGCCCATGATCTCTATTAACCGTCCATAAATGTCATTAACTACCCCACAAACGGTCATGGCTTTTAATGAAAACGCATTTAACTAGCCCACTAATGACAACGGATTATCCAGAGAATTTGCCGGTCATTATCGCTAGCTAAGATTCTTGCTTCGGGTGTGACCACCCTCAACTAATACCTTGATCTTTCCCGGACATGAATGTCCTCAACTGGTAGTGGCTCTTACTGACGAAGACGAGCAATCATGCTCGTTTATCGATTTTGCTCGCTTAGCTGAGCCCCCATCTTGCAAGTAGCTTACCTGATAAAAGCTAAGGTTTTGCCCGCTTGCTCGCGTAACACCTTTGCTCGCTTGCTCGGAAGAAACACGCTTGACACGTGGCTCATGGCTTGGGCCTATTGGGCCAAGCAGCTCAGTAGCCCCCCAACTCCTTGTCTTACCGAGTATTCATGCTCGTGACGAGGAGGTATCCAAAAAATTCAAAGCACATTTCTTTCAAATAATTTTGAAGCCAAAAAGCTGAATAGGCGGCAATTCATGAAGCGTCTTAAGGAATCATTTCTTGAAAGCATGAAAGCGTCCCAATTATGCCCATTAAATGCCGCCTGCCGTGCTTGCCCAATGATTTGATCCCTCAACCGGCGATTTTCTTTGGGTATAAAAAGCGGAGCCTTCCTCTTTTTACCACTTTACACATCCTACGATTCTCGAGCGCTTGAAGGAAAGAAGAACAGACGAAGAATTCCGCAATTTCTCACCACGAGCCGATTTTCAGATTCATCCTTTCTCAAGACTTTCGAAAGCAAGATCGAAATTCTCCAAAACTTCCAGGTATTTCACATCTCCTTCCTCATTCTTCCACTGCATTGTCTTTTCTTGATTTCTGAATTAGGGTTTATGCTATTTAAACCCCCTTTCGGTTTTTCTGCAAATTGTTCCTCCAATTGATGTAATAGACCAAAATCCAATCCCCTTTGCTTTTCGCGAACTACCAGCCCTTTTCAATCCAGACCGAGGGAATCGAGAAATCCGTGATCAGTACCCCGTTTACTGATCTCACAACCTGCTTACCACAGTCAATTTTTCTTTTGTCATACTTCACCCAATCAATGTCTAACCTGCACTTCTCGATTCCTCTTCCTGTAGGATGTCTAGCGAAGAAACTGTCTCCGAAATTGAAGGCCGGAGCTACGACCATGGAGCTCCAGAAGAAATGCCTCCGTCCTCGACCTCATCTTCTGACGAGAGCGAGCAAGACGTGATCCCATTAATTACTCGCCGACGAAAACCCGTACCATTAAGCGAGCAACCAATGGACAGTGGCCCCCAAATCCCTTGCGAAATCGAACGAGCAGATGATCTCCCTTGTCTAAACAACCAATTACCTGGGCCAAGCCAAACTTTATTCGTTCCCGCCTCTTCGTACTCCTCCCCCTCAATCAGATGGGAAGACTTGAATTCCGAGGAAGAGGTCAGTACCTGGTTCTACTCGTTAGGAATGGACCCTAAACTTTACCGTGTTCGCGCCTTTTACTTAGACATAGACAAAGAAGGCCATAACTTTCAGGGAGACAAAATGGTATTTTATTTCGACTTCTTTCAAGTCGGGCTCCGTCTCCCTCTCGACCCATTCATCGTAGAATTAATGAATGCATCTAATACTCTTCCCTGCGACTTAACTTTGACCACCGTTAGGTTCCTAGTGTCTTTCACTGTAGCTTGCCGGTCACTCGGGTTTGAGCCCGATATGACTTTATTCCGTAAATTTTTCCTCCTCTCTCTTGACAAGAAAACTGGTCGCATCAACAGCCGTTCCAACCACGGATTCTTCAAACTTCTCACTGATGGTCCCAACAAGTACGATGGCTGGGACTCGAAGGCTTTGCTTGTTGAATCGAGCATTGGCTGGCCCTTTGCACCCTACATCAGCGACTACGGTCTTCCCGAACACGACAAAAACGCCTACCGAGCTGGGGAACCCCGAATAGTTAAAGCCTTTAGGAAGTTACTGGGAGCAAGGGAAGGGCGAGCTGGACAGGATTTTGTGCTGGACTGGCGAGTTCTCACTTCCGACCTTGGTCTTCTACGATCTGCTGGGATCTCCTACCTTCCCATTGAAGGAGTTGAACCCCGAGTTGTTATCGATCCAGAAACTCCCCATCCATACCGGGGCTCTTGCCATGGGAATAAATTTCTAGTGAGTGCGAGGATTGTGCTCGTCTTGAGCTCTCTCCTTCTTCTCGCTCTCTGGTTACATTTCAACTGCTTCTTACTTCATCACCCTTTTTTAATAACTTTACAAATCTATGCTTTTCCCTGGTTAACATTCTCTTGATCTTATGCAGATATGAGGCAATTGACAGACGTGAGCAAGTTCATGCAGGCTGCGAAGAAGAGCTCCAACAAGCGAGCTAAACACTTGTCAACCCAGCCAGCTATCAATCTTCCGACAGTCCCGGCCAACACTTCAAGCCGAGGAACCAAACGTCAGCAACCCGAGCCCAGTCAACCTGCAGCAACTTTTATCCCAGTACCTGCTGTACGAGAAACGGTAAACCTCTCCCCGCCAATCATCAATGTCGAACCAACTGAAAGCCCGAGGAGGAACAGACGCCGGGCAGACAAAGCTGTAATGGAAGAAAGTACTCCCCAACTCCCCTCCTGGCAGAAAGAAGATTTTGTTATGCCGGACAACCAACCCAAAGCGGCTGCCCTCATTAGGGAGCTCGCCAATGTACCAGACCTCCACAATATCGCCATACACAAAAGAAGTGGTTTCCAGGCCACTGCTGGACTTGGCTTGATGAAACGGCTGCATCATAGTGGAATCCAGAAAAAGTACGCCGACCAAGCGAGCTCGGTCTTGATTGGAGAGATGGGAATGTGCATGACCGAGGTAATGCTTTCCTCTTATCACTTACCTTCCTTCCCTTTTTCTCGCTTTTAATCTACAACTTTTCTGACAGATTGCCAACAAGTCCATTTTGATGTATGAGCGCCTGATAACCAACCTCAACAAAAACAATACTCTTACTGCCGAGAAGGATACCCTAGCCACTGAGAAGAATGCCCTGGAAGAAAAGATTAACTGCATCCGGGCCGACCTCAAGAATACCGAGGAATCCCTTACAAGCAAGGTGACCGAGCTTTCCCAGATCGAAGCCGAGAAGAAGGCCTTGGAATCTCAGCTGAGCCTTTCCAAGAAATCGGAAGAAGCCGCCCTTAACAACATAGCCGGGGTGCGCAAGGAACTTCGTGCTTGCCAAGGTGATCTGGAAGTTGCGAATGCCACCATCACCAATCTCGAGTAAAAGCTAGCAGAGACCGGCTCTTTGACCAGTGAGGAGTAGAAACGACAAATCATTGAAGATTATAAGAGCTCGAGCGACTTCGCCAACAGTGTTGAAGGTGAGGCTTACCCATTCTTCTTACAAGGCATGAACCACGTCTTAAGGCAGATTGCTTGCAGCGGGCTGGAAATTCGCCCCGAGCAACTCGCTGAATGGGGAGCCAATCCATTATTTTGCTCCTCTGCTCGCCCCGGCCACTCCCTCGTGCCTTTTAATGAAGATGAACTGGAGTCATTGGCCGAGACCGATACTGAGAAGGGCTTATCCCCGTGGAATCCCCCTCCTGACGCTAATCCCACTGTTACCGAGCTCATGATGTAAACTGAGGTCTCAAGCTCCCCCAACAACCACTGACAATGCCCAAGGCCAAGCCGATGACGAAGTTACCATCTTGGATACAACTGAAGGTACCGAGGAACCTGCTCCCTCTTCAAACGAGAACAATGCTGCCCCTTGTGCTTGAACTCATAACAATGGCCTGCGTGCCTCTCTGGCCTCCGTGCCTTGTCTCAAAAACAATTTAATTTTTACGTCTGTAATATTTCAACTTGCTTTTCTTTATCTTTGGATGACTGCATTATATAAGTTTTTCTTGAGCAAAATAAATCTTTTACTCGCTCTAAAGCAATCACTATTTAGCCGTCCCACTCGAACACCAACTCCTTTTACGAGCATAAAGCCCTCTATACTTCGTAAAAAGAGACTAATTCGAGAACCGGGAAACCTCTCCTTAAGTCTTCTCGAACATAAAGCCCTTTATGCTCGAAAAAAGACTTAAGGAGATCTTCAACTCGAACACCAACTCTTTAACCGAGCAAGAAAAAGCTCATGTTCGATAAAGAGAATAATCGAGAAAACAAAAACCAACTCGAAGACCAACTTTCCAAACATAAGGTTGAAAAGACAATCGAGTTTCACCATTATTGATTTGTCATAAGAAAAAGGATCAAAGAATTACATATTGCAAGTCAATTACCAATAGTATTTCTTCAAATGATCCGCATGCCATGGATGCTTTAACTCGTCACCATCCTCTGTTCGCAACATGTAAGTGCCTTCCTTAATGATCCTCGAAATCTGAAAAGGACCTTCCCAGTTTGGTGACAGCTTTCCCCATTCAGCTCGATGACCCGTTGCTTCAATTTTACGAAGGACCCAATCCCCCACAGCAAACGATCGACCACGAACCCTTTTATCGTGGTGAGCTTTTGCTCGCTGCTTGTAATTTGCCATTCTCATCTTGGCTTCCAACCGTTTTTCCTCCAGTAAATCCAAATCGGCTGCTCGAGCTGTATTATTAGACTCAACATTATAGTTTAAAACTCTATGAGTGGGCAGATACATCTCCACCGGGGCCATAGCATCAGACCCATAAGCCAAAGAAAAAGCGGTTTCTCCTGTTGGACCCCTTACTGTCGTTCTAACTGCCCACAAGGCTGAAGGCAGTTCATCTACCCATCTTCCAGCTCTTTCTTCCAAATTCCTCTTCAAAACGTGCAGGATTTGTTTATTCGCAGCTTCAGCCTGCCCATTGCCTTGTGGATATGCCACAGATGATTGCCAATGCTTTACCCTCATCTGCTCGCATGCCTTAGTAAACTTTTCCGAAAACTGAGTCCCATGATCAGACACAATTGCTCGCGGGACTCCAAACCGACACCATATGTGCTCATGGACAAAGTCGATAACATTTACCTCGCTTATGGTTGCCAGCGGTTTCGCCTCCACCCATTTCGTAAAATAATCAACAGCTACTACTGCGTACTTGAATTTTGAGCGAGCTACGGGAAAAGGACCAATCAAGTCTATTCCCCACATATCAAACGGCCATGAGGCTATAACAGGGGTCTGCTCGGTAGATGGCAAACGTGGAATATCCGCTGGCCGACACTTGTCACATCGGCGAACATACATCTCGGCATCCCGTCGCAGGGTTATCCAATAAAATCCAGCTGCTAACACTTTCTCAGCTAATGACCGCTGACCAGGGTGACCTCCACATTTGCCTTCGTGCACTTCGCCCAAGATTCCCTCCGTCATTTCTGGTCGCACACACCTTAACAGAGGTCGGGTGTAAGATCTCCGATACAAAATGTTATCCAAAACAAGATAACGACATGATCGCTTTTGGATGGTTCTAGCTTCCTTCTTATCTTCAGGTAACACCCCGTGCTCGATGTAAGCCCGAAGATCATCTATCCAACATTTTGTAGCCGGCTCTATATCCATAACCACTTCCTTCTCGATGACAGGAACCTCCAAATGCTCGATCATGACTCCAGGATGTAAAGATTGAATTTCATCCTCAGCCATCTTCGAAAGGTAATCTGCTCGCATGTTATCCTCCCGAGCAATTCTCACTAATTCCCAGTAATCAAAGTCCTTTAAAATTTCCTTTACCATCGCACAATAACGAACCAAGATCGGATGATGTACTGCATAATCGCCCTTGACTTGATTCACCACCAACTGAGAATCACAATATACAATCATTGCACGCAATCCAATGTCTTGTGCGAGCTCGAGCCCAGCAATTAGAGCTTCATACTCGGCCTGATTGTTAGAAGCTGGGAATTTGAAGCGCAGTGCCTTCTCAAATTCTACATCTTGTTCCGGTGGAACTAACACTAAACCAGCACCACTCCCAAATCGACTAGCTGAACCATCAACATGAAGCTCCCAACAATATTCTGGCCTCGGCTTTAAACTTGCGCTGCTCGTCGTTGTTGTTTTACCCACAATTTCTTCCTCGCCAGAGTCCTTGAAACTTGTTTCAGCCACAAAATCTGCCAAGGCTTGTGCCTTGATCGCCCGCCGAGGCTGATAGTCAATGTCAAACTCGGTTAATTCGATCGACCAAGTAAGTAAACGACCAGAAGTATCTGGTTTGTGCAAAATCTTTCTCAAAGGCAAATCCGTGTACACAACAATCGAGTGAGCAGAAAAATAAGCTCGAAGTTTCCGAGCAGCAACAACAAGCGAGTAAGCCAATTTTTCTGCATTAAAATATCTTCCTTCTACATCAGTGAGGGCTTTTGAAACATAATAGACAGGCTTTTGTACATTGCCTTCCTCCCTAATCAAAAGCAATGCTACCGCTTTGCTCGGTTCTGTTGCAGCTAAATAAACAAACAACTTTTCCCCAAAGACCGGGCTACTCAACAAAGGTGGACTTCCCAAATATTTTACCAAGTCTTCGAAAGCTTTCTGGCACTCGGGAGTCCATTCAAACCCTTTGTTACCCCGAAGAACTTTGAAGAAAGGCAAGCACCGCTCTGCCGACCTCGAGATGAACCTTCCTAGAGCAATCACCCTGCCGTTAAGCCTCTGCACATCCTTAACGCAGCGAGGAAGCTTCATAGTGACCAATGCCTTTATTTTCTCAGGATTGGCCTCGATTCCCCTCTCAGTCACCATAAATCCGAGGAACTTGCCAGCCTTTACCCCGAACACACATTTGCTCGGATTCAACTTCATACTGTTCTTCCTGAGATTGGCAAAGGTCTCGCCCAAATCCTCTGTATGCTCGCACCCTTTGGTCTTGACCACCATATCATCTATATAGGCCTCCACGTTTCTCCCGAGCTGCGAGCTAAACACCTTGTTCACCATCCTTTGGTAAGTAGCTCCAGCATTCTTCAAGCCAAAAGGCATCATCTTATAACAATACACCCCCTGCTTTGCTCGGAAAATTTGTCGAGCCTTATCTGCTCGACCATCTTCACCGGTGGTACCTTAATAGGCATCTATAAAGCTGAGGAGCTCGAACCCTGCAATGGCATCCACCAACTTATCAATTCTCGGCAGAGGATAACAGTCCTTCGTGCAAGCTTTATTCAGATCTGTGAAATCAACACACATCCGCCATTTTCCGTTTGACTTCTTCACCATTACCACATTTGCCAGCCAGGTTGGGTAATGTATCTCCTCGATTATGTCCGCCTTAAGCAATTTCTCAACCTCTTCCCCGATCGCTCGATCCTTTCCACCGAGTAAACTCTAGGGCTTGAATTGGCCGAAAGGTCGGATCAACATTCACCGGTGCGGCCACGCCTCGCTTACCCCTTGCATATCCTCCGTTTGCCAGCGAAAACATCAAGGTTGTCTTGTAATTGCTTAATCAAGTTTGCTCTCGCC